>CM023098.1:42439203-42713763 GCA_013103745.1 Gardenia jasminoides
TGCTTAAATCTAAACCCCATCAGAAACAATAATTGAATTATTTATTGAAAATTAGATTTGACGTTTTGTGGTAATTTGTAGAACAAATCTTATAGGGAGCTTTCATCATAACTAGGTTTGAGTTTTGACGTCCCATGAAGAAAAATTAAGGTTGAGATGATGCAAGTTCCTTTGTGAACTAGCATCGTGCAGACATGTGGTGCCCTGCCTTTTAGGCAAGTGATAATACTACAGTCAAAATTTTATTTCCTCAGCTACTTTTACAACAATATCAATATCGTCCTTATTTAGTTAACACATAGAACTTGGTGATATTTGACTGGAAATGGGTATTAATGACATTTTAATAACAAATAGCTGTGGATCTAAAATCTTTACTGTAGCACTATTACTTGTCTGACTTTTAGCTCCCTCCGCTCCCCCCAAGAGTTTTAAAGAATAATTTATTCTTATTGTCAAAGATAGAGTATAAAGTTTAAAAAATGATAGCAATACTGTATGTTAACGAATCTATACCCATATATAGCATCCCCCAATTGCAATCCTGTTCTGAGTAAATGCTTATAATACGGTTTATAAATCGCTAACAATAACTGGAATATAATTACTTAAAAATTCTGCTGGTTTTATAAGAGCAAAACATTTAGGTATGGAACCATATGACAAGTGTAGGGTCATAAGTGGTAGATGCAATCTTTGTGCACGTAACTTTTTGTCTGACCAAGCTACTATTTTACCCGTTTAAAATAGTAGTCAAATTGCTGTTGTCACGAATTTAGGTAGTGCTTTAGTCATTCAAAAATACTCTGATGTAATGAAGTTGAAATGCAAACATGAAGAAAATCCATTTTCCAGATCCAAGTGAGTTCCTAAGAGATTTTGTTCTAGAATACCCTTCTTTGTCAAGCCCTAGGTTCAGCCAGTGATCATCTATTAGGTCTTAATACTAGGTTGCAGTTAAGGTTGTAGAAAATTGCCATTTTCCACATTCATGAGCCTAGGTCTTAAATTTTCCTTTATATATTACTTTTCTTTTGCTAAAAAAGCTGTACAACATGGATATGCTAGAGCTAATTTCACTGTTCTGATAAAAGGTTTCTCTGTGTTCAAACAAATCCTTCGAATATTATATGCAACCAAATTTGAGGCTAACTTTATGTACGAACTCTGAACAAAAGCTAAGGATTTGATTCTATGTTTCACGTATACAAAACAACAAGAGAAGCTGCAAGAAGGTACAAAACAGCAACTGCAGCAAAAAATAAGATTGAGAACAAGAAAAGGGAAACTAAGTTAACTAACATCATGACTATGAACATCACCAAAATGGCTGGGGCAATAGTTGAGAGATCAACAATACTTTCACCAGTGTGTCTTGCATTTGTAGTTTGAAACAAAACACCAACAACTCTCCGATAAGTGTTGAGTCCACTTAAGCCTGCTGAGTTCCACTCCAGAGAACAGAAAAGAATGAATTGTAACAAGATGAATCCCAAGACAGTAACCACCAGGAGTGATGAGTGAAGGCTTGGAAGTAGGTGAAAATAGCCAATGTATACTGTGTTCTTCAGCAAATACTGGGCTTCTAATTTCTTGAAAAATTTCCCCAAAAACCATATGCAAAATCTTAAACAGGAAGGAAACAAGGTGTTCCCAAAGAGGATTTGAGGGATAAGAATCAAAAGGAGACCTGAATTTTTACTGAAAACAATCATGTTTTCATTGGTTGGAATAAAACCACAGCTAGCAAAGGTTGAAACTACTGTGAAGATGGCAAAAGTGAACTTTCTTAGACCCTTGTCTTTTAACACATCTTTTGCGCTTGAAATAAGGTTGATATAACCAAAAACTAGTGTAACTCCTAGAAAGTGAATGACAAGAAGGTAACCTAAAACTACAAAGGCTAAAAATTTGATCGAATCGATCTTCATATGGTGATCAATGCTATCTAAGGATGCATTAGTATCCCTTCTGGTTACAGGGATATCTCCCCACTCAACTTCATGAATGCTGTATAAGGACACATTCGTACTCTTTCTAGATATGGGGGCACTGCCTAGCTCAATTTCATCAGGAAAATTTGCGGGGGTGGAAGAACCAGAACCACTACTAATTGAACCAACTTTAGCCCCAGTTTGCCAGGATTTATGGAGTTTGAATCCCCTCACGTGAAGTCCAACCATGGAAGTAAAGACTTCACCACCAAGGAACATCAAAAGGGTCATAATGAGGAGTTGGGCATTCGAGAAAACTTCCATTTCAACAGTGGACATGCTTGAGACAGTGGAGGCAGAGACAGAAGTGAAAAATAAATCTAAGTTCCTCGGTTGAATATCTGGGGTTCTTGGCTTGAAGGCTTTAAGAATCAAGAAACCTAAAGCTGAAACAAAGAGAAAATAGAGAAGTTCTAAAGAAAGTTGATTCATTCGAAGGATAACATGTCGATAGTAAAAACAAATGAGAGGAAAACTTGTTGATCTACTAAAACAATGAAGTCTAGTAGTTATACATGGCCAACAACTACACAGGAAATGCTTATTCTTCTGTATAAAACTGAAAGAATCCCTCATTTTTTTTTTTGTGAGAAATAAAAACTTGGTTTCCTCTCTTTTTGGTTGCAAGAAACCTTGGAGAAGATTGGTTTCTTTTATAGCTAAATTTTGAGGCCATCTTTTACAAAGTTGTCTTGGAAGGCAAAATACGTGGGAGAGAAAGATATGGAGAAGGTTAAAGAAATACATTATTGGAGTAAACTTTCAGTTGGATTGGTCGGTCAGGTAACTAAAGTTAAATGGCGGAACAATATATGATTAGATAAAGATTTGTGTGGGACAGTCGCCCAAAGCAACGTGCACTGCACATAATTCCATGAATATTGTTAATCTAACACGTAATTCCATGAGGGGCAATTATGTTTGGGGCAGAAGATGAGGGAATTCATATACATATGCCCTCAAAATTATGGTTGTCAAACGATAACGTCCTTACTCACAATGATTCCATGAATATTGTCTAGCACATAAGACAAGGCGACAAGTGTCGATGTTTAATAGTCGTTTATTAATTGACTAAGCAATCCATTATAACTTAGAAACCTCAATCAAATTATGAGAGCGATGTGTAAGGTGATGCATGGTACACAAGTAGGTACATGCGTACCAGTCCTACTCACTCTTTGTTTTCTTAGACTCTTCTCTCTTTGACTTTTCCATGGAATATTTCATCGAAATATTAATAGCTGAAAACTTGAAATAACCTTGTTTGAATTGCCATTTTTTCTTAAATATTTTTACATTTTTCGTGAACTCATTGATCAATCATATTTTTATTTCACATACATTAAATCGTTCCAGTATATTTCTCTACAAAAGCTCCAAAAACTAGGAATCTAGACAGGCTCTAAATTTCTTTAAAAAAAAAGAATTATTATGCAAATATTCTCTTTTCTATCATTTCTTGGAACGTAGCTATATACTAGGATTAATGTGAAAAGTTGATTATTCTTTTCACCAATTGAACCATTATCAGTTAAGAAAGGATCTAGGCTTTTCATCACTCTGGATGAATTCTCCAACTTGATTGATTAGACATTAAATTTATAAAACATGTTAATTTTTCTTTAAAAAGTAAATACTCTCCCTTTTCTTATTATTATTATTTTTTTTCTCTCTAACTAATCAAAATAACC
Source organism: Gardenia jasminoides (assembly GCA_013103745.1). Lineage (NCBI taxonomy): Eukaryota > Viridiplantae > Streptophyta > Magnoliopsida > Gentianales > Rubiaceae > Gardenia > Gardenia jasminoides. Next base: position 42,442,892 of record CM023098.1, read on the forward strand.
AAGTTTGAACAACAATTTATGTTTGATAAACTTTCAAGTGCAACATGAAACTTGCTCAATTAGCATGAGTGAAATTTATATTAAAAAGTCTAAACTACTTGAAATCGACTCGAGTTTGACTAAATGAAAGCTCCTTCGAGTTCAATTCAAGAAGTAAATATGCTAAAATTGAACAAAATTTCTACCTCATTAAAACAATCAAACAAGTTTGAACATTAAAATGTTCAATTAGTTTAGATACCTTCTCACACCCCCACTGACTACTGCCTTTACCAAGTACAAAGCGTGTGCACCTTCCAGTTTCCACCGAAATACATAAATTTTCTTACTAAGTGTTAAAGAGTAATTCTACTTTTTTAGTGCATAACTCAAGTGGAATAAATCCACAACATATTATATATCTTTGAATTCATCAGATAATGTATACATTGTCCGGATATCACATTGATTTTTTCTTTTATATGGTTGTCCCTCGGCACTTGCCACTAGTTATTACAATATGTTTATATATTTATCATTTATTACATTCTCATAATATTTGAAAATTCATCTAAGTTATATTTTATTTTTTTGGAAAAATCAACACCTTAAAAAATGATAATAGACAACAAACTCTTGTATATTCCGAACTATTAAATAGTTGACTTGGTCAGCCGCTTGTCACATGCTATGTTTTTAAACTCGGACTAGACCGGCTGGTTTGACCGGTTGAACCGGAAACCGGCCAGGCATCCGGTCCGAATCACCCTTTAAAACCGGAAGTTTCAAAACCCGGGTTTGACCAGGTGAATCGGTTGACCCGGTTTTGACTATTTGACCATTTTTTTTAACCCATCATATCCTTTCAAACTCACTTTTTAAGTCTTAGTAAATATGGTTTAACCTCTTATTATTTTAATAAAGTGTAAAATTAATCCAATACATTTTTTAAGTTACATTTCTTCATATATATATATATATATATATATATATATATTCTTTAAGTCAATTTTGTGATTAAATATAAAATTCTCAAATTTGTATATAAAATCATAAATCACCAATTGAGAAAATTTTTTATATATATAAAGTTGAAAACTACCAATTTGAGGGAATTTTTATATACTATTTTTTAAGGAAATTTTTTTATATACTATTTTGATTATATTTATTAATATATATTTATGACATATTTATGACGTTATCCAATTCGACCCCCGGTCGAATCCGGTCGGACCCATCGACCTCTAACCCTTGAGTTCAGCTAGTTCGCTTTCCGATCCGAGTCTGAAAACATAGGTCACATGCATTTTGCATAGGAAGTGATGATGTAGTGGCATAGTCAAATCCTTGAAGGTTTGTCGAAAAGCCAACGTGATTGGACTGGATAATGTTTATTCTAGTTTATGATTAAGCCTTTCTGTGCAGTTTATTTGTTCATTTTCTTAATAAACTACTACAAAAATTAGACTTCTAAAACGAATGATTACTTACTTAGTACGGCAATCATACCTTTTAAAACAGCAGAGAAAGTCATAATTAATAGATCCTGATATGTGTACTAAAATTTAGTGTACTCTGCAACAAATGGAGTGCAACAATGCACCTAATAATACAGTGACTAAAATTAAATTCTTTGCTTTAAGTAATGCACAGACATGATTCCATATAATCAAGTTGTTCAATGGTTCACGTTTTTGTCTGAGTCTTGAGAATAAGAACAAACTGACAAAGTCAGGAAGGCATCAAATACATACAAATACCTTTTGAGTTCTTGGTTTCAGGTTTCAACAGCCAAATGTCTTTTACTCTTTATTGTGCTTTCGCTAACCATAGATAATTAAGTTAGTTTGTCCATAAACCTTCAACCAAAGTAATTTGTATCCAGGTTTCAACTTAGTTGGTAAAAATGTTAACTAAGTGACTATGAGGTCTCTAGTTCGACTCTCATGTCCTCCTCTTTTTTCTCTCCTCCCCTTGTAAGATTTAAAGTCTCTCCTTAAAATAAAAAAAAAAAAAGGAACTTCTGAAAAATAATTAAATGAGCAATTCCATCTTATTCATATGTGGACCAAACAAGCCCATATATCTTGCCCAATCTCTCTGAATATTTTCTCATGCTAAGCCACATGAGTAGATTATCTTTGTTTTGCTCCTCTAAGCCTTATTAAGATGCTATAATCTCTTCCCTTCTTTTGTTTCAAACTTTATCTAGAATTAGAGGTGTCAATCACAATCCATTTGTATTGACTTGTTAAATTCGCCCATTAATAAGTGGATTTAGACATGCAATACATTTTGAATGAGTTTAAATTAATGACTCAATTAGACCCACTTGGCTATTGAATTGAGTTGCCTCACTTATTTATACTCATATAAAAGTAATTACACATTTAAATTTATTTTTGGTGAGTATTAAGGGAATAAATTGAATTTCTTACTAATCTAATTATAATAAAATGTGGTTATTTCTTGTCAAACATGTAAAAAAAATTAAAAAAGGTGCAATTTCAAGCAGGTCATAAATAGGTAGCTGAATATACTCTTATTTATTTATTAAATAGATATAAATAGGTTGACCATACATTTGAATTAACTTAATTATATCCATTATCCAATCATGACCCAACCAATTCATCCGAGTCATCCATTTTGATACCTCCATCTATATTATAACAAGTAGTTGGAGTGCATACATGCATGCTTAACAAAGCCGTGTGGTGTCCTTTAATTAAGAGTTGTCTAGTAATTGTTAGAGATCGCACCACATCACTGCTGACCAAAAAACTTCAAAGATATATCAATTATTGCTAATTACATAATCCCAGTAAGTGTCATGGAAACAAGCCTTTTAAGAAACCTCTATCGTGCTTAATATGTATGCAAGTTTTGTCTCATTTGGATGCAAAGGCTCTAGAATCTGACACAAAACGTCTTCAAAGGGGAAGACCAACAAAATTCTTCTAGTCTTATTGTTTTATTGTTGGAAAATTTTAGTGTAAATATCCATTTGTTGGACTAAGAATTGCTTTAGATACATGACATTATGGCCTTGTTTTTGGTAGTTTTATATTTTACAAAATCTAATTATAAAAACTAATTATATCAGAAATTGTAAAAGTTACTTTTTAGGTGATTATAAATTTTAACTTTTTTGTTCATTAAAAATTTATAATCAAAATACCAAAGTAATAGAAAACTATATAGAAACCAATTATTTAAAATCAGAATCTATAATTAGTTAAAATATATAACCAACTGAGAATATGCCCAAAAGTGGTATTTTTTATAGAGCCAGCACTTGCCCTACCCGATCTGTCCGACGTTTTTCCAAATTTAACTCTTTTTCTCTGGGTACATAAAGTTAGAATAATGAAGGTTGGATCATAATAGTATGACAGTGACTGTAATTCTGAAAATTACAGAGGCAACACGTACTAAAGCCTTTAGAAACGGTATAAAGTGTCTATTCTTAGGGGGTGAAAAATCCTATAATTTTCGGAAAACGACAGAAAAATAACATGATGCTGGGAGGTTACTCCGATAGTTCAGTTACAGTAAGATACAATTAATAGTTGAGAGATATTTGTTGTGATGTCCAATGAACCCCTCTGCATTTTCCTATGGGCTAAAACTATTTTTAAGAACAGTCTTCCAGTCCATGCCTCAAGTACTTATCCATTTAAGTGGATAATTTTTTGTTTAATTTAACATAATGAAGCAGAGATTGACTCTAAGGTCAAGAACAGGTCTTGACACATTAATCATTTTGGAAGTTTGAATATTGGGAAATATTTGCAGTAAGTAAGACTACAAACACATCAACCAAAAAAGGGAAAAAAAAAAAAGAAAAGAATTGAGGCAAAAAAGAATAAAATGAAGTGTCTTAAGGAGAATAAGAAACGGTATTTTGTCATGTAATTAAACAAAAGTACAGAAAGAAGTGCTTTTAATATATCCTCTTGCTGAATTCTTTTATTTTTTTCATTGTTAATCGGAACATCCTGCATCTTAACCTTTTCAGTTCAATCTAATGTACAACAATCAACCTAGGAAACCCAATTGAATCTTACTCGTCTTGGAGAATATGCCTTCAATTAAGCTACCACTTTATCGACTTGTGCAGAAAAATGTACACTTATGGCCTCTTGGACAAATTAGAATCTTGGACTATGTCATGGAGGGTGTACTTGTTTTTTCAATTTTATACACGGATTCACATTTATCCCCAGATTATTGCTTATATTGAGGGTAATATATGTAAGTTTAGTGACATTAAAGTTGGACAATAAAAGGGAAATAAGAATAATGTGTTTTTTATGGTGCATCTTGTACCAAACCGTTACCAGAAATGAATAGTCAGGTAAGTCCAAGCAATTCAAGAACTAAATTTTTCCACAAAAAAAATAACTAAATTTTTTCTATGCAATATTTATTCTAAAAAGGTTAAAAACCACTAAATTTGCAGCAAGAGAAATACTACCTTTTATTTTTGTGGTGTGAAAAAAAAAAAACTTAATGGAATGTTGGGACATGAATAAGATCAGATCTGCAAGCCCAGCATTCCTGGGCGTTTGTAGACAACTCTTAGGGTTCCAGCAAGCCAGATTTCTTTTGGGCCAAATTTGTCCTTGAAGTGAGGCCACCTTTCTTATGGATCTCAGTTATTCAGAAAATGAATTATTTTTAGGATTAATTATATTTACCTCCCTTATGGTTTATCCATATTATGAAAGAGACTCAATAGCTTGACCATATAACACTTACCCCCTGCTCGTGATGGTGCCTAAACCTTGTCTACAGATGGTGTGAAAAGACTAAAAAGCTCTAGTTTGAAGACTTAAAAAAGAACCAAAAAGATTTAAGGGAGAATATAAGGATAAAAGCATTTCAACCCCAGCTATACTCATCTTTGCTACTACCTTGCTTCCAAATCATATTTCTGCCTTCACCATTATCAGCCAGAGGACACTTCCTATGTAATTTATGAGAAACAAAAAGAGAAGAAAGGGAAAGAAAAAGAGGCAAGAAGATGAAAGACCAAATGCCTTTTTTCCATCAACTCTTGTCCAATTCTCTAATTACTCAATTTGTTTCTACATTTGAACCATTATCACCACTATCATTGTTACTGCTTTTGTTGTTTCAATCACTTCACCATCACAATTCATCATCATCACTATCGCCGCCATCCTTTACTAAGTAACCTTCACCTAAAATTGCAATAGACTTCTTTTCTTGACAGTTTTCCGATATATTCTGTCATTCTTTTCCATCAAGTTTTCTTTCTTTATCAAACACACACGTCACAAAAAATGATGACTAACTCATAATCAAATTTGCTTTTGAAACTTGACAATTCATGAGATTGGAAGATATTGTCCCTGTATGACTTTAGAAATGGTTCTTCATCATACCAAATCTGTTAATAGGGTGCGTCAAATAAGAGGTATGAGGTGCTTGCTCTTGAGCCCCAAAAGAGTTTTTCTACTTCTTCCACAGAGTTGGACAATGTGTGCCTGCAGTTGAACTTGAAAATTTTTGGCTTGAATTTAAGCACTTTGTTTGTTTGATTTTGGTGACTTTGCAGGTTAATTATCTTTTTCCCCCCAACAAATTTCCATGAAAGAGTAAAGCTTGCAAGGGCAATTCGTTTCACATCATGTTTCGTGTAAACACGACTGGCCATTGAGAGGACATTTTAGGTCTTTCATTATAATGCTCAGCTGACAGCACCAAGAGTTGGTAGGCCACTCTTAGTTGACCCATGGCGGGTATATGTTTCTTATGATGTTTTAGAATTCAGGGACCTTTTTGTAGTTTGACAAAATCTAGGGTTCTGAATTGATAATTGGTCAAACCTCGTGGGAGCTGAATGTAATTAACCTTATTTTTATTATCCATTTGACCAGAAAAGAAAAAGGGCCCGTAAAATGATCAACAAGTTGCCTTTTCTACCTTTTAGTTTTAATTTATAGTTAGATTAATTTTTAACCATAAAATGATAATTAAATATAACGCACAGGAAATTTTAGTTCATATATTCACAATGCTTTATTGTTGTCATAAATTGTGAAATTTGAAATCGTTAATGACCCACAAGCTAATTTCTATAAGATGGTGTTTCATTTAAGAGTTGGAAATATTAGGGTTTACCCTCGTCAGACTATAACCTATATTTTCATAAAAATGGCTGATTTAAGTGGATAGAATTTAGTCATACGGGTGGATCAATTCTGAAAACTATAAGTCTTGTACTAGCTTATTTTAGAAGTTTTATTTCCATTAAAGGTATCTAAATAATTTACAAATAAAAAAGGATATCTGAATAAATCTTCTGTATCATTTACTATAGTACTTTTACAATTTGATATATATAAAATAAAAAGGTAGACAAAAAATATAAAAAAAGGATAGACCCAAAAAAAAAAAAGAGAACTAAGGGTTAGAAAATTTGTTTAGAGGATAATATACCAAAAAAATTTTCCTAGATATTGATACATCATTTACTATTGCTTGTACAGATGATGCATAGAAAAAGGAAATTATTTCACTGAAAAAAAAAAAAAGCAGAACCGAATAACTTCAGTTTACACTATTTTACATTGAGCACATAGCTAGCTAAAAGATTTACTAATTATTGAACCTATGAAAGTCTCCAAGCTTTACCACCGTTTGTGTTAAATTTCTTGAGCCTTCCGAAGAGCATGACAGTGATGAGAATGAACTTTCCTCCGTTGCTCCATTTCCCAGCAAAACCATAGGATGCATCTTTACAATTGCTGCCAGGTTTTAGTTGTCTTCCACAACTGTAGCCCATTGAGAAGCCAACATTCCCATAGCCACTAGAAGCAATCACAGCGGAAGTTAAAATCGCCTCTAAAGCCAAAATGACCTTCCAAGTACTTATTAATTTCAAGCCATAAACAAAGTGCTTTTTTGCTATTTTATACTTTTTTTTTGTTGGGGGGAGGGGGTGGGTTAGTGGTCGGGGCAATTCATTTTCCAACTAGATAAAACTATGCTCTCTTTTTTATGTTGCATAACAAGAAAATAAATAGTGTTCCTCTCAACATGTTATGAAGTTCGAGACTAGTTTTCTATTTTTTTTAGTGGATTAAGACAGCACAATATAAACAATTATACTCTTTTTTCTTTTGTAAATAGGACCATAGGTCACTTGTAGGAGTTCTTACAGATTATTCGTCAATATATGATGTATCTACTATTGTATGATGCATTGGATATACTTTAGACATTTAGAGTTGACAACTAATATAACATTTTGGAATTGAACATAATAAGATATCTTAGCTTTCCTTAGAACTGAGTTTGATTATTTTAATTATATAATTTCTTGTTCTTGCCATATTGTATGATATACAAAAAAAAAATTGTTGATTTAAAAAGCTCAAAAAACATGCATAGAAGATAATTTTTGTCCAATTTTCAAGCTGCAGAAACCTAAGGATGCCAACGATAATAAGAAGAATGTAAACCAACAGCCTTTATATTGTACCATCAAATTGCTTCGGAGGTGATATAAATTGTGGCCTTATGTAATGCCTTAGCTGATTATTCTTTCATTACTTTTAAAAATATTCATATTGATTGTTCAAATAAAGCCTATTGATAATTAACGTCTACAGCCTCCTTATATCTTGACATTCTCCATATGTTTATTAAATAAAAACAATTGTAAAGTTCCTCTAAATTCTTCTATCAATTGCATCCACTTAAAGTATTAGAATATGATACCATACCGACGAAACTTCAATGTAGCCCTACTATTAGTTTGACACACACACTCTCTCTCTTATGCCACAAAAATATCATATTTCTCTTGCACCATCGGTGTATGAGTTAGAGTTGGGTTTATGGAATAATTGAATTGCTGAGCTTATGCACTATAGAGAGAGGCATCTATCCTAAACTTTGCTATAGCCTAACGCTTTTTTATCATTTCCAATTGTTCATTCACAAGTCTTTTGTTGAACACATTAATTAGAGGATTTAAATGCACATTCCATTTTTAAATAAGGTGATGCAGTTTATGCCAAATATGAGATGATCTTAGCATAAGTAGTATTGTAAGAAAATGGAAGTATCAAGAAAATTTGGGGCTTACCTTATCACTTCAACTACAATACTCAACAGGTTGAAGTTGAGAGGATCTTCCTTCATTTTTTCTCTTTCAGTGATGCATATGAGGATCACAAACAACGCTAAATAAGTCAGCTGCGAGAATGATAGGTAATCAATAATATTGTTTCTTTTAGATCTAAACTTCTTTTCAGCTGCTGGAAAACATTTCCCATCCTTAATTGGTAGGAAGGAAGTATATGGAGGCAGATACCTGTTACACAAGGGCAAATGATTCTCAAAATTGAAGACCAATTCTCCAAACACAATAAGATTATATAATATTGCTTCAGTCACTTTATGAAAGGTCAAGAATTGAAGATCCGCTATTTCAATTTAAAAGAACTGGTCTAAATTAATAGTTAAATAAATAAAATTTTTTTTAACAATATTGTGATTATGCCTTAAAGCTCTAGACCTCATCGTGAAGAGAATTGCATATATACACTAACAAATTTAAGCTGCTAAGGCCTAAAAAAAAACTGCTAAGAACCTAAGATCAATCTCTAATTTTATAAAAATGACGAGTGGATAATCTTTTAAATTAAGCAATGGGGGTTGTAAAATGGTCCAGACCATTTGAGAAAATAACCCTTGTTGATAAGTGGTTGAAAGTTGTTGGGAGAACTTGATGTCCACTGTTGTTGGCCTAGGGTTATAAAGCATGCTTTTATAGGTATTATGCATACTTTTTATGTAATCAATCTTGTTATGTTCATTTTTCACTTATCTGATAGATTATTTTATAGAGGTTATTAGAGTCATTTTCCACCTGTCAGGTCTGTGCCACAATCCCCACAAAAGAAAGGGAGGAAAAAAAAATGGACATGGTTTTTTTTTTCCCGGAGGGGGGGGGGGGGGGGATGGGTGGGAGGGAGATGGTAGAAGATCCCAAGGAAGAATATATGAACTAAAATGTGGTCTATTTTTAAGAGGACACAAAATGGCGAGCAAGCGTTAAAGCATTATTCCAGCATTATGTTGTAATCTATCTGGGAATCGTATATCTTCCACAGCGAAGAAGTGGGGATGCAGAAGCTGATGCGATGTCTCACTTTGGTTGACATAACAGGTCATGGCAAACAAGAAGTGGTGATGCAGAAGCTGATGCGATGGTAGAAATCCCTTATGTAGAAAGATATCTACATTGAAGAAAAGCATCAAAAATTTCAAATTCTATATCTTTTTTTTCCTTATATATAAGTTATCCTATGAGATATAAGTGTCTCTAGTAGGTTAAGGCTGGTATTGCACAAAATCTGCAAAGAATAGGATAATGGGATATGTGCATGTTGCATCTTTTCACCTGAGAATTTCCTAGAAAGCAAGAAGATATAGCCTTGGATTATGGTTACTTAGAAAACATCATTAGCTATTCAGCATAGTTCTTGATCTTTACAAATATTCCATTCCATACTTATCTTAGTTTTGCCGAAAGGAAAATGGAGCAAGCATTCGTGTCTTAGCTTTAACCAAGTTTAAATATATTTGGACCTCTTATTTTAGTTAGACGCATCATAATTTATATGGTAGAGACTTTGATTTAGAAATTTGAAAATTTGACCTTCCAATTATAGTTTCGATTCTATATTAGTCTATGTTGTACTCATCTACTTCATTGAGATCATGATGTCTTGTTAATCATGAAAAGTTAATATGTTCCAACCACATGACATGATTTATAATCGACTGACATAACATAATTGGCATAGAAGATCAATTTTTTTTCTTTTTTAACGGGGGTAGAATTTAAGAATTGGGGAGGAATAAAAGGAAAATTGAATTTAGAACTTCTAATTTTAAGGATATCAAACTTAGTTACTAAATTGAGGCCTCATCGAATATAGAAGATCATAATTACAGTGGAAAAAATCCACAAAAATGTTAACATGCACATTGACCCAATTAATTGTTCCTTGGTTGACATATGTGAGAGTCAAATGCCATGAAAATTTTCGGGCATCCAAACTTTCAGTTCTACACAGAGTAAAGGCTTTACCGAACTAGCAATGATAGGAAAATACTACGGTCCCTTTTAGATGCGGTACTCATAATTTAAATTCACTTATATTTTATCGCATCATTTAGTGATTTAAACTCTTCAAATAATCTAAGAATTAATAACTCCTATTCTATATTCAACGGTAAACTTAGGGTGTGTCTAGTAAAAACTGAAAAATTAAAATCTGAAATCTGAAATTTGAATTCTGAATCCATCAAGTGATTAAATTTTTAAGTACTAAATCTAATATATTTTAATGTTATCACATTAAGTGATAAACGAATAGTTTATAACTTAATTTTGGGAGCAAATTTTGCCTATAAAGCTCATTGCCACTTAATTAATTCAAATATTTTATTTTTGATTGTCAAACGCATCTGAATGTGTTAAAATCTGAATCCATTAAATTTAAATACTGAATTGGATTAACGAAGCCTTAATCTCATCGGTACAAATATTCAAATAGGACTATAGAACTCCCATGATCATGAAGGTTTAGGGTCTGAAACTGTGAGGCCACAGGCTTCATGTTATTCTATTTCTTTTCCTCTTTCCTATGATTATCTATGCTGCTGGTTCAAATTATCTGCTCCTGAAGAAGTTAAAACAAGGCAGACTTGTCTAGAAAATATAGATGGCAGTTCCAATTTCTTTTTTTTTTTTTCCCCAAATAATTTGGCAATTCCCATGATTATTTATGTTTTGCCAGGCAAAACTTGTACATAGTGGCAAACAATAGGAGTGGTGGAGTCACTTGAAGTAACATAGACTGGTACGATGAGCACACTCACTTTAAAAATCGATACTGACGCATGATGCATGCCTTTCCTAAAGTTCCACGCAACATGCCTCTAGCACTTTCCACTTTCTCTATCAAAATCTAGCACTTTCCTACCCTATAAAAAAATAAAATAAAATTGTCTCTAATACTAGCATTAGATAGACAATTCTACCAAGTCTTTTTTTCGTGGCTGAAATTGATTTGCATTTTCAAATAAGAAAATAAGTCCACATCCGGACTCACCTTTTATGAGGGAATAAGAGGAGCACTTGTGTTTCATCTAAAAGTAGTGCAAAATATTTTAAACAAATAGTAATTCATAAAAAGAAGTCATAGAATTTTGTTATAGCCGTGATGTATAGGTTCGGTTCATTTATTTTAAATCTTTTTTATAAATGAACTCCACTTTAAATCTCCAAACTTGTTACACTTTCTTACTTTGCACCTAAATTTAATTTTGAACACTTTACACTTAGACTCTCAATTTTAGATACTTTGCACTCTAAACTCTCAAGTTTATCTCATTTAAATCCAATCAATGACAATTTTATCAAAATTAATTGCATAGAGGACCTAATAAACCTATAAAACTATGCCAAAATTGATCAAAAGTGCCCAGATATCGTAGCAAAATTTTAAAAAAAAATACATTTTCACTAATTTGCATGCACTTTTATCTAATGAATTTTGCTAATAATATTAGTGATTGTGGCCATATAAATCAATAATGATGCACTAAAGGTGGTCAAAAAAGGCTAAGGAATCATAGTTAGAATAAAACTGTACATTGTTATTAATTTTCACTATGCTTTACCTTGTTAATTTTGCAAATGTAATTATTGATTCAACTTAAATGGGACAAGTTTAAAAGTAAGAGTGTAAAGTGTCCAAAATTAAAGTTTAAAATACAAATCAAACGGCGGAATAACTTAAAAGGGTGCAAAATGGAGTTAGTCCCTTTTTTATATCAATATAATTCATTGTAACACATATTTCATTTTTGTCAGAATTATGCAGTGTGATCATAGCATACATTTCATCTTCTGGTGTTGGTAGCAGCCTGATCCTTGTCCACTTTTTTGTGCACCTAAATAGTACCACCTATTCCTACGTCATCCTTGACAAACTGTCAATCCTGAAAACGAATACCGAATTGCTAAAATCTACTAGTACTTCGCACAGAGAATCATGACGCACTAAACACAGTATGCTATCCAATCAGGGATCCTGCTTTACCGCATAAATGTTTTTAATAATCATATGATTTCTTAAAAAACGGGAAGCAGACATGGCTAGACTACACAGATAGGGATTTCATAAAGAATATTAGTTTTCTAACATATGGTACGTAGCTAAATTCGAGAAAGAATGAATGGAGACTCAGAAAACTTACATCATGAGCACAAATAACACAATGATTGCTGGAGTGATTAAGGATAGATCAAAAACAGATTCACCAGCATGCCTGGAATTGACAACTTGAAAAAGTGAGCCGACCAGCTTCTGATAAGCATTAAGACCAGCTGTGGCATCAGAATGCCACTCCAGCAAGCAGAAGAGTACAAACTGCACCAGGATGAATCCGAAAACAGTAATTGCAAGAAAGATGGAATGAAGATCAGGGAAGAGATGATCATATCCCGATTTTCTTGGATTTTTCAGCAAGTAAGCAAACTCTGATCTTTTTGTTATTTTTGACAAAAACCAGATGAAGGAACGAAGACATGCAGGATACAATGTGTTCCCAAGGAGAATTTGTGGAAATATAATAAGGAGAAGGCCAGAATTTTTCTTGAAAACTATCATATTCTCATTTGTTGGGACAAATCCACAATTAGCAAATGTAGAAACTGTGGTAAATGCCGAAAACGTTAGCAAATTAAGCCCTTTCTTCGTTAGCACTTCTCTAGCACTAGGAGTGATACTATTGTAGATAGATATTGATATAGTACCAAGAAGATGAACCACTAAGAGGTAACATAAAACGATGAAAGACAGGAGGTCAGTGGACCTATTTATCGACTCCTGACCCTCAAATGATGTTACTCCAGATTCAGATATGGAATCAGGCTTCTGATCATTTCCTAATTGCTGATCCTTAGAAATCACACCCAACTCGATTTGATCAAAAGCGTTTGTGGGAATAGAAGTTGAACAATCTGAGTCTGAGCTAAATTTGTCAACTTTATTTTCTGTTTTCTGATTTTGATGACTTCTCTTGAACTTCATTAACTGAAGTCCAAGCAAAGAAGTAAAAACTTCCCCACCAAGAAACATAAGAATGGTTAAAAGGATGAGTTGGGCATTGGAGAAAACCTCCATTTCTACTGTTGACATGCTAGAAACTGTCACAGCGGACACAGACATGAAAATTTATCAAAATCTTTAGGAGAAAATGAGGCATCTTTTGGACTTGAAATCTTCAAAGCCAAATACCCAATAATAGAAAAGCTAATAAAATAGCTGAGCTCAATCCAGAATTGACTGACTTGACACACAAGAACGCGAAGGAAGCACAAAAGGGTCTTGTATAAGCATGCTAGTTTTGCGTTCAAATAGCTGGAACTGTATTCCATACTATTTCCAAGATTAACAAAGCTTATCATACTTTAAGTGCTTAATCTGGAGTGAAGAGGCTTGTCTGACTGAAGCTTGGAATGAAACCATTTATTTATAGTAGAGAACGAAATAATTAGTGGAAGTCTTGCGCAGATAACGAACTTTCTGATGACTGCCGCGTTGTCCCTTGCTTGACTTCTTGAGCCGGACTCTACCCAACTTCATTTCGCCAAAATGAACCTTCAGAAGTACGATAATTGGATTCTAAAAGTAAAACACATAAGAATGTACCCCTAGTACACGTATGCCAGCCGTGGGCCGCAGGCAACTATTTTCCAACTAGGGACAATAACAATTGTAAATTGAGAAAAATTTGAGTTTTAATCCCCAGTCAATGAGTAATGCGTATAGCTAGCCTCCAAAGTGTTCATCAAAAAGAATGTGGTCCCGGCCTTTCCAATTTGGGGCAGAACTGGACAATTGTCGGGATTTTTTAAATTGGTAACAGATTTAGTTCATGTGCAGGGCAGTCACAAGCCATTACTTCGAAACTTAAAGTTTTAAACAATTAAGTATAGTGTTAGGGGTTGACAGGTGTGAGTCTGTTCAATAATAATAATAATAATAATGATAATCCTAGTTGCCAACAAAAGTAGTTTCGAGTCAATTCTAGTACTGAAGTAGGATTCTTGATATGCAATGGGTTACTTAATTCACCCTGGTTCTAAAGAATTTTCTAAATCCAATATACCAAAATTTACTCATGAGAAATTATTAATTTGTATATAGGGCAAGTAGGGTCATATCCTCAAGGATTGGGAAAAATTCACTCTTTTTCAGGTCAAAGGGAAACGGGGGAGTTTTGAGAATTAAATGCTAACAAAATAATCAACTGTAAAAAATAATTAAGAGAGACAAATAATGAAAAAAACTCTAGCCAATAATACACTTCAGAGATGGTTCAGATAACTGATCATTTATGCAAATATAATTCCAACATTCGTCAATAAATAGGTTTTTAATTGTCGATGCGATTTGACAATAGTTTCTCCTTAGTGTTTCAATAGCCAAGGTACAAGCATTGACTATTTCCCTAATCCAGACATAACCCTAGGTACGACCATAGGATTTAATTCCTGATTGCATTAAAAATTAGAGAAACCCTGTTCTAATTAATAAACACGCTACAAGGGTTTATTTAAATTAGGTTGCACATTTTCCTGACACAAACCCAATTATGCCAGTTGCTACCGGGATTAGAATAGTCAAATAATTACGGATTCAACTACTCTAATTAACAAATAAATTATGTGAATAATTAAATATTGCGCACCTATTCAATCATACACAATAACCATAACCAATAGAAGCAGAAAACATACAAATACCAACAAATAGAAGAAGTAAATAAAATCGATCAGATCTCACAGTGATAGATGAACCAAATTTTCAGTTATTCCTTGACTAGAAATATGAAATTAATTCTCCATTAATAGAGAAAAAGCCATGCAAAATCTGCTGGAGGCCTCTCAACAGTTGCTTTTCTAATTATCGAGCGAAAAGAAGACTAGAGTCTCCTCTTCTTTTTAATTGTTCCCCAAAAGCAACCGAGGATAAATAATAAAAGAAACGAGAACCTTTAATGCTGATCACTAGTTTGCTCCCCAAAACGTCGAAAAAGAGAAGAAGGACTAAAAGCCTTCGTCTTCCGTTTTTTTCCTATTCTGCCTCCCCAAGACCAAAACCAACGAAAAAGTCTAGTTTAGAAAGAAGCAATCCTTAGTTACCTATTACAATTCAATCACTCAACAAAAGCCCTCTTTTTTTGGAAAACAAAGAAGGAAATACAAGATAAGAAAATATTGGTAGCTAACAATTTGGAATTTCGTTTGGATTAGGAAATTGCTCAAGATCTATCCCGTCCTTCTGGCTTTGAACCCTGAAATTAGGTGCGCCCACGTTCAAACCACTAGAAAATCTTCATTTAAATACTTTTTGATCCAATTCCTCAAATTATCATCAAACAACAAAAACTAAGTAGAATCCACTAAATAGTGCAATATTTAGCCCAAACAATTAGGAAATACTAACGAAATAAACCACTAAAATGCACCCTATCAATTTCCCCCACACCTAAACTATGCTTGTCCTCAAGTATATTCCAAGTCAGAAATGCAATCAAGATATCAAGCAGTTCATAGCAAGTCACACCAATAAAGGCATTCCACATTCCCTAACAACTTCATTAAAATCAAAATATATCAAATTGACAAACCTTGCAAAGAATTTAGTAAATGCACTCATTCACTCCAAAGTGTATAGGATATAGAATAGCACTCAAATCGACGCCATGGAATGACGTTACCATAGCCTTGCTCATATATCACATCTCCACCACACAATCATGAATCAAATGCAAAAATCAAAGGGACTTGCACAAGGTTGTAATGGGGCTCGGGTGAGGGTAGGATAAAATGTAAATCAAGGTGTATATATGTCAAAGAAAATGCCAAAATTCCAATGCACCATATCTTTACAAATTTGCACTTTCTAGGCAAATCAGCACTTCCATCAACCCAACAAGTGGAAACAAGTATTAGTTCTTGCTATAACCATAATCACAAGAACTTTACATGAAAACATGTCGGAACACTTTTTTTTCTTCTTTTCTCTTTTTTTTTTCATTCCATTTTTTCTTTTTTTCTTTTTTTTTTCTTTTTAACTGAAACAAACATCTCAGAAAGCACCTCAACTTGTTACACTTGCTTTTCTCATTTCTTGCCTTGCAATAATACATCAAATTTCCATGCAATGAAATTAAAACATTTCTTTAACATAAGGGTGCAAAGAAAAAGTCTAAAAAGAAAGAGGCCTTAGGCTAACAATTGTGATTATCAAGCAAAGAAAAGGGTTAAAGGCTCAAATTGGTTCACTAATGGTGAATAGAGGTGGGATTTTTTTGAAAGTCAAAAACGGCTAATCCTAAATGCCCTTTTCATTTTAATGCACCAAATTCATTTACATGTGGTCTCGGCATGCATAATAGAGCAAGTTCTAGAATAACTAAACCATGTGCAGTACCACTCAACAAATGAAAAATAGAGCAAATTTAGATAAAATGCTCACAATCAAGCCCAAAAATCTCCCAAGTGGTCAATATTTATATCAAATCCAACATATTCACCATTCAAATCCATTATCAAGAAAAGTAGAGAACCTAATTGGCATGAACTCACTACTCGGACTCACATCTCGATTGCATTCATCATTGTTCAAAACAAAGAACTAACAAGAAAAAGAAAATGCAAACCAACACCTAAAAGCATAGCTAACCCTCCCCCACACCTAAATCTTACGTTGTCCCCAATGTAATCAATAAAGAATAAGAAAAAGAAGTAAAAGGGGCAATGACACTTCCTTAAAACATGAAGGAGGGTACCATCGGACTAAGACTTGGGAGGAAAGGGTGGACAGAAACCCATGTGGTGGAAATATTGGGCCAAGTTCTGGGCCATCCGGGACACCTGGCGCTCGACCCGCTCCAATCGAGAGTCCACTTGATGTAACTGGAAGCAGAGATTGGCTGAATGCCTCTCTCCAAAAGATGATAGCGGTGGTGCAGATTGGCATTGTGAGACGGCGACTGACGACTGGAGTGGCGCGGCGCAACAAGACAGAAAGGAGGAAGAGAGATCGAGGGGAAAAAGAAAGAAAAAGAAAAGAAAAGATAGGGGAAAAGGATAGGGTTGCTAACTAATGTCCCCCCCTTTTTTGCGAACCAATTGCGTTAGACGTGGACACGGCTAACTGCCCTTGAGTCTTCTGACCAACTCTCGAAAATTAAGTTCTTTAAGCATGGCCACATGGCGTGGGCATGCCCAACTAGTACTAAATCTTCTGTCGAAGAGGTGAAAATTTATTCCTTAGGCGTGACCATTTAGCGTGGGCATGTCTAACTATTGGAGAGTCTTTTGCCTGCAGATGAAAATTGCCTTCCTTAGATGTGCCTGATTGGAGTAGGCATGCATGATTAGCTGCTACCTATCACATGAAAATTTCATCACTCCAAATGCACCTACTTACTTAACAAAACATAAAAAAAAATACAAAATAAAGAAAATTATAGATCCTTCGGTTGCCTCCCAAGCGGCGCTTTTCTTTAACATCTTTGGCTAGACGTAAAGCATCATTTGCTTAAGGGGGATGAAAATTTTTCATTCTTTTCATGGCTTGCTCCATATGTTCCTGATAGCCTTCATAGATAGAGTAGATTTTGAACTCATGAACTGTGGTGCTCTTTTGACTTGGGGATGATCTGAAGTGGGCAAACAATGGCTTGGATTCTACACTTAATTGCTCACGATGTTTGGCCAGCACAACTTCTAGAATCTCCCTGTCATTCAACTCAAATGTCTCTTACACAACAGGGTTTGTTACATTGGTAGCAAATATGGAGTGAGACTCAGTAGGATGTTTCTTTGCATCAAAAACATTAAAGTAAGTAATTTCTCCTTCAAATTCCATCATGAGTGTACCCTTATTAACATCAATCTTAGTTTGGGCAGTACTCATAAATGGTCTCTCTAACAAAATAGGTGATGGATTTGGAGAATTTCTATCACCCATATCAAGCACATAGAAATCAGTAGGAAAAACTAATCCTCCAACTTGAACCAAAACATCCTCAATTAAACCCTTAGGATAAACATTAGTATGATTAGCTAATTGAATTATCACTCCCATTTCCTTTAATGGGTCTGGGTTTAGGGAATCAAATATAGATTTAAGCATCACATTAACAGAAGCCCCTAAATCTAGCATAGCACCTCTAGTTCTAGAATTTCCAATTTTATAGGGGATGATGAACATACCTGGATCACCACATTTTGGTGGGAACTTTCTTTGCAATACTACTAACACATTCTCTCCCACTACAACTCTTTCATCTCCCCTTAACTTTCTTTTATTGACGCACAAGTCCTTCAAGAACCTTGCGTACTTGGGCACCTTCTTGATTGCATCCAATAGAGGGATGTTTATTTGCACTTTATGGAACACCTCTAGGATTTCTTTTTCCTTGTCTTGCTTCCTTGGCTTCTCCAACCTACTAGAAAAAGGTGGTGGATTAGTCTTTACTTTAATCACCGAGTCAGAGATTACCTCAGGAGTCATCTTGCCCATTCCTTCTTTTTCCAACTCCTGCTCAATTTGATCCTCATTTTTGTCCTTGGAAACCACTGGTTTGGAACCTTCGATCTCTTTTCCACTTCTAAGGGTCATACCACTCACGTTCTTTGGATTCACCTCAGGTTGTGAGGGTAATCTCCCATCTACCTTAGCTTTAAATGATTGACCGCAGTTGCTAATTGACTCATTTGTGTTTGTAGATTTTATATGCTGGAGTCTGTCTTCTGTTGGAACTGCAAGGTGTTAGAAGCCAAATTTTTAACTATATCCTCAAGAGATGCATCTGATGAACTAGAGGTAGTAGGTTGAGGCTTGGGTTGATACGATTGCGAGAATCCTGGAGGGCAATTTGGAAATGAATTCTGCTGCCTGTTCCCATAGCTGAAGTTGGGATGATCCCTCCATCTTGGATTGTATGTGTTTGAGTAGGGATCATACTGTCTTTGAGGCGCAAGCATGCCACCAACCATATTCACATGCTTAGCTCCCTCTTCATGTAGCATGGGACACGCATCGGTGGAATGACCTACATTTGTGTAGATCCCACACGTCTTAGCTTCTTGAGAATTCCCTACAGCTAGTTGCCGAATAAAATATGTCAGTTCAGACAACTATTGCTGAATAGACGACACCTCCACCTCCTTCACTCTACAGACGGGCATATTCTCATGGGAGCCAAATTGTTGGAAATTTTCTACCATTTCTTCGATTAGCACCCATGCCTCTCTGTGGGTCTTATTTGCTAATGCGCCACCACTTGTAGCTTCAATGATATTTTGGTCCAATAATTGAAACCCCTAATAAAAATATTGGATCAATAACTGTTCACTAATTTGATATTACGGACATTTGGTGCATAATTTGTTGAACCATTCCCAATACTCATACAGGGATTCTTCGGGGTGTTGTTTAATGCCACATATCTCCTTTCGTAGACTTGCAACTCCGGAAGTAGGGAAATATTTTTCTAAAAACTTCTTTTTCAACTGTACCCATGTGGTGATACTACCTGTTGGTAGATAGTACAGCCAGTCTTTTGCTGTATCCTTAAGTGAGAAAGGAAATGCTGTAAGTTTTATTTGTTATTCAATAACCCCGAGCGGGTTTGATACTCGAGCAAACCACGTCAAACTCCTGAAGGTGCTTGTGAGGTTCTTCACCTAAAAGACCGTGAAAAGAGGGTAAGAGATGAATCAAACCAGATTTTAATTCAAAAGAGGTGTTTTTAGCTATATTTGGGAAAGTAATATATAAAGGTTGTTGGGTCAAATTAGGAGCAGCCAACTCCCTTAGAGTCTTGTTATTGGCCATGGTATATTCTTCTCATTCCAAATCACTTGAGTAGTTAGTGGAAGATTCTGCCAATCCAATTTCCAAGTCAAACTCGGGAGATGCAGTAGGCGACTGTCCTTCCTTGTGTTTCCTGGTCTCTTGTCTTAGCCTACGCGCTGTCTTCTCAATCTCAAGATCGTATATCAATTCACTTGTTCGGGAAGAACAAGGCAAAAACTAGGAAAAATACCAGAAACAAAATAAGAATAAAATAAAATAAACACAAAAAGGAACGAATAATTCAGGCACCAGTCCCCCGTAATGGCACCAAAAATTGGCAGGTGTCGAGTCTGTTCAATAATAATAATGATAATAATAATCCTAATTGCTAACAAAAGTAGTCTCAAGTCAATTCTAGTACTGGAATAGGAACTCTGGATGTGAAATGGGTTACTTAATTCACTCTGATTCCAAAGAGTTTGCTAAGTCTGATATACCAAAATTTACTCACGAGAAATTATTAATTTGTATATAGGGCAAGTAGGGTTATATCCTCAGAAATTGGGAAAAATTCACTCTTTTTCAAGTTAAAGGGAAATGGGGGAGTTTTGAGAATTAAAAGGTAACAAAATATTAACAAAATAATCAACTGTGAAAAATAATTAAGAGAGACAAATAATGGGAAATGCTCTAACCAAGGATACACTTCAGAGATTATTCAAATAACTGATAATTGGTGCAAACATAATTCCAACACTTGTCAATAAATAGGTTTTTAATTGTCGATACGATCTGACAATTGGTTTCTCCTTACTGTTTCGATAGCCAAGGTTCGAGCATTGATTATTTTCCTAATCCAGACATAACCCTAGGTACGACCATAGGATTTAATTCCTGATTGCATTAAAAATTAGAGAAACTCTGTTCTAATTAATAAACATGCTACAAGGGTTTGTTTAAATTAGGTTGCACGTTTTCCTGACACAAACCCAACTATGCCAGTTGCTACCAGAATTAGAATAGTCAAACAATTATGAATTCAACGACTCTAATTAGCAAATAGATTATGTAAATAATTAAATATTGCGCACCTGTTCAATCATACACAATAACCATAACCAATAGAAGCAGAAAACATACAAATACCAACGAATAGAAGAAGTAAATAAAATCGATTAAATCTCATAGTGATAGATGAATCAAATCCTCAGTTGTTCCTTGACTAGAAATATGAAATTAGTTCTCCATTAATGGAGAACAAGCCATGCAAAATCCGCTGGAGGCTTCTCAATAGTCGCTTTTCTAATTATCAAACGAAAAGAAGACTAGAGTCTCCTCTTCTTTTTAATTGTTCCCCAAAAGCAACGGAGGATAAATAACAAAAAGCAACCTTTCGTCATTAATCTTCGGAGGTGAAGGTGAATTTCATGTGAATTTTCCTGTTTGTTCACAAGGAGTTTGTGATATTACCTTTCTTTGGTATGCCTAATCTTGTTGGTGAATTTTTGAAGTCAAAATCGTGACACCAGCCGCCCTGTTAAAACCTGTTAAAAACCGCAATGGATCTAGGAATGACCTCCTATGCTTGTGTACAAATTAAAGCTTGTTGAAAGATGAAGAAACGAGAACCTCTAATACTAATCACTAGTTTGCTCTCCAAAACATCGAAAAAGAGTAGAAGGACTAAAAGCCTTCGTCTTCAGTTTTTTTCCTATTCTGCCTCCCCAGGACCAAAACCAACGAAAAAGTCTAGTTTAAAAAGAAGCAATCCTTAGTTACCTATTACAATTCAATCACTCAACAAAAGCCCTCTCTTTTTGGAAAACAAAAAAGGAAATACAAGATAAGGAAATCTTGGTAGCTAACAATTTGGAATTTCGTTTGGATTAGGAAATTGCTCAAGATCTATCCCGTCCTTCTGGCTTTGAACCCTGAAATTAGGTGCGCCCACATTCAAACCACTAGAAAATCTTCATTTAAATACTTTTTGATCCAATTCCTCAAATTATCATCAAACAACAAAAACTAAGTAGAATCCACTAAATAGTGCAATATTTTGCCCAAACAATTAGGAAATACTAACGAAATAAACCACTAAAATGCACCCTATCAAGGGTAAATTTTTTATGCACTGATAGTGATATTATTAGGAGTTTAGATGTATGCTACATACATAAAATCTGGAGTTTAAATTCAAATTTAGATGATATGGTATAAAAATTGTCTTTCTATTTCCAAAATTCCTATTCCATCTCTAATATGAAAAAAAAAAACCAAATTGGCATGACAAAAACTCAAGAGAAGCCCCTAAATTTGCAAAGAAACATCATGAAGTTCGGGTTGCTCCCAACAATTGCACTGTAAAATTTATGTGTATCCTACCGAGCCAAAAAAACATTATCATCTGCTTCCAATCTCCTGTTTGAACCTTTTTCTACCTGCTATTGTCTTTGTTTTTCTATCCTCAATTATTCTAAATTTTGATCTACAGTTTATTCATAGTTATCATTATTGTAATTAATTCTTTCCCAGAAGATACTCGAGAAACACTATCTGAATTATCCTATGTTCAAAATCATATTCATCATTTTCATCTTCTAAAACAAAATCATCATTATCTCCATCATCATTGTCAGACCCCAAGTGTAATGCTAAAAATTTCATTAAAAGGAAACCTTAATATGCAGTACAACCAACCTATCATACCAGAAACACTAGTACAATAGTCATGTAGTTACTCTTCTATCAGAATATGATATTATTTGAGACCACAAAGCCCAAACTTGACTTTCAAGTATCCTATCCATTTCAAATATACTAATCTCTTATTCTCTGTCATCTCTACATGACCAAATATCCTTTCATAATGTGCATCATGTTTACATTTTTCCCATGTGTAACACCTAGAAATAACTTTTGTGGAGTCTCTCTCTGAATTCCAAGAAAAATAAAACACAAAACAAACAATATCCATCCCAAATTAAAGCGGATCGACAACAAATAAATGCACGCCTGTAATAAATAATTGAGACAAGGACCATATTTGCACTTTAAAAGGTTCCAATTAAGCAAACACTGACCAACATGATAAGCCACAAGGTTTAATGGCCAATTGGACTATATAATTTCGCTGTACTTAAGGGTCTTAGAATTTCTCGTTTTTGCCAGAGAGAGAAAGGTGACATAAAAATGAGGTTTTTGTAATTTTACCTCTTCTTTTGCTTTGTCAACTTATCTTCGTTGTTAGCACTAAAATTCAGAGATTTTAATGGCGTGTAACTGCACGTGACCTGAGTCCGTTACTAGTTGAGAAAGATATCTTACAATAATAAAATAGAGCACTAGCAGTTGCTCTGGTAGTTGGTGTTAATATTTTCTGTCATTTCTGTATTTTTAGATTTACCCTTATTAACTCCTAGTCAATCACAGATTTGCCTCTATTAACCCTTACTCAATTAAAACTCTCACACTCCACTTCCCACATTATTTTAGTTATTCTAATCAACTGCTACCACTTCCTTCAACATCTTTGGCATGATTTTAAATATAATAACTTTCTAAATAAAAATAGTAGTTTTATAGTTTTTTGGAGAAAAAATACATGCTCTAACCTGATTTTATGAACAATAACTTATTTAAGAAATAATTAATTATATATTCTTAGAATAAACACATAGATTGTGCCAAAAGAACTAGTATTAATTGTTTAGTTTTATGCAAAAGCGGAAAAATTGGGTCCTATATTTGATTTGGTAAACACTTTAAGGAGTTACATGCATCCGTCATAGATTAGGGACCAAAATTGTAAATCTTTTATAAAAATTCTCCTTGAACATTTAAAATATTTTTTTTTAGCTCTGATCAGTATATAGCTTATCAAACTTAATCTAATAAGTAGAATAAGCATATTTACATATTGTTTTTCTTACAAATCTATACAGGTATTGGACAAAAAAAAGATTTTTTTAAATGTTATAATGCAATTGATATTTCTTTCAAAATAACAAAGCACATAGAAGGATGTAAATCATTATTCTTGTTATTATGTATGTATAATGAAATTTGACAATTAAGTGCTGTTTAGCTAGTAAAATGCTTTACATGTAATGAATAGTTTACAAATTCAAATCATAAGGGGTAAGTATAGAAGAACAAAACAAATTAAAAAAAAAATAAGGAACTACTGATAATCCGCTTATAATAAAAGGGTACAAAGGAATTTTACATGGGTCAGTGAGCACAAGCCCCATTCCGTATAGCATCCTATCTAGTATTAACTGTACATCCTCAAATGACAACATTTAAAATAAAATAATTTAAAATTATGTGTAATTATTATACGCATTGTGAATGATGTTGTAGACTTTTGACTAATACGCGAAGTAGCGTGTTGGAACTCGAACTTGAGCATTAGCTTAGTCAAGCTCAAGAGGGTTAAGGTCCGGCGGTACGACTGATAAACTAATATTAATTATAAAAAAATGGGAAAATCATATGACGTTATCGTGATATTATAAACTAGTTCTAAACCCATTATTTGAATCAGATTAGTTAAATTATACTTTTTTTTAGTAATTTGAAATAAAATATAACAAAAAATAACTTTGTTATTATATGTAGTATAAAATTACTACAGCTTTATTTATATTGTAATATGTTTTGTTTGCACAATCTCACAACTCATCCATTCTTATTCAGAAATAAGGTAACCATTCACAAAACAACACATCAATATCCAGTCCATTTAAAAATTTTTAAAAATACAGTAAATAACATTTGAGAATATTCGTCTATTTGACAACTTTGTTTTCTTTTTCTTTTTGAATCTCCTTGTCCACATTTAACTGCAGATAAATATGCACCACATTTAAATACATATATTCATGCAAATCTTTGTATGAGAACTTTCCCCTTTTTGAGTCTCACTTGAAATAAAATTAAGAGTGATAATGTAATATTGTAAAGAAAGCTAATTGAAGACTTACAAAAATTGTTATGGAAATAAAATTAAGAGTAATCATATAGTTTTGTGTTGAAGATTATTAAATTAGGAAAGCGATAAATTGATTGAGGAAAAGTAAAGTAAAAAATGATGTTAAAAGTTATTCAAACATGTATAATATAGGTTATTAATTGATTGATAGAAATTTAGAATGAATAAGAAAGTCCAAAAAAGGTTGTAATGATGTTATTAGAAAGAAAACAATGGTAATAAATGATCAAACCAATCATAGGATATGAAAAGATGTTTGAAGTTAATCAAACCAACCATAGGATGCTAACAAAGGTTTTTCTAATGGATGCCCATAGGGCATGCAGTAAGACACTTAAAATTCACTTGACCTACCATGTATATACTATATATACATACTAAAAATTATTACCCTCTCTTGCATTTATATACTTTCCCTATTTAATCTTACTTATCCTCCCTTGAATTTATTTACTTTCCCTAATTAATCTTATATTTTAAAAACTATGACACCTAAAATATATGTTAACAATGTCCTGTGAGCACCATTAGATAGACACTAAAATAAAAAAAGAGAAAGATAATGACAAAACTAATACGAGCGTATAAAAGGCAAGTCATTAATAGATTAATTATAATTTACCATAAATAAGGATGTACAAAAAGGATTGTAATCAATTGTAACTAGAAAAAATTATAACTAAAAAGTCCGTGCGGTACATAGATAAACTGTCCACTTGACAGAAAATTAGAGCAATCAAATCAGTAACCTCTCTCTCTCTCTCTCTCTCTCTCTCTCTCTATATATATATATATATATACACACACACACATATATGAGATTTAAAAAACATCAAAGACCCAACAAAAGTATACAAAAAAAAATACCAATAAAAAAATCTGATTTTCTTCCCAATGCCTCTCGGTCAAACCCTATTTACTGGGCTTGATCAGGTTAATGGTTTTCTAGTTTACCTTGATTAACTCGAATTGAACAGCTTCCTAACTCTTGGTTCAACCGGTCAAACGGGCTGATCTAATTCATTTTAATGACCATGGCATGAAGCAATTTGTATCCCCATATTTTACATACCCAAATTACGTAAGCAAAGTCGTATACTTGGCCAAACTCCTTTCAAAATACACTATAGGCAATTAATGTAACATATACGAGCTATTACAACATATGTATTTGATTTCAATAAGGCTTTGGTCAAATCCATGCCTTTGGGAATTAAAAAATTGCAACTCTGTTTAAAAAAAAAAAAGAAAAAGAAATTTGGAGTCTAGAGGAAGTCAAGAAACTAGAAAATAGAGATAAAAATTTGATAAGATGCAAATGATAAGAAGAAAGTGAGTGGGTATGGCACTGAGTGACTAGTTTTTAGAGTTTAAAAAAGCCTATTATTTTTTTAAATTTTTTCAGCTTAATAGACAAAAACAATACTAGTTCAATTATTTATTCCGAATCGAACAGTTCACACTGTTTGTACAATTCTCATCGGTTCTTAAGTTTAATTAACCCAAAGTATAAACAAGTCAGGACCATGGCCGGTTAAACCAATCAGGTCAGTCCAACCTGAATTTCAACATAAGGATTTTTTCTAATTATATTTTAGTCTTCATCTTTGGGTTTATTTGTAATATTTAATTGTAAGCTATGATCTATTTGTATTACTTTCTCTATTATATGTTTCTTGTAACCTCATCAAAAATAAAAAAAAAAAGTAATGCTTCTGACAAACAAGAGAAATGGCTTGTCTCATACCGAATGCATGTTACGATGGCACTGTAAAGGTGCATTTGTTGCATACTTGCACGGAATGTTTGTCCCATGAACTTTAAAGTTGTATTTTTAAACTCGGACTGGACCGGTCGGTTCAACTGGTTGAACTAGAAACCGGCCAAGCATCCGGTCCGAGTCAACTCTCAAAACTGAAAAATTCAAAAACTGGTCAAAACTCAGGTTTGACTGGGTCTGACCGGGTGAACTGGTTGACCCGGTTGACCGGGTTTTGACTATTTGACCAGTTTTTTTTTTTTTTTTTTTACCATTAACCCATGATATCCTTTCAAACTTACTTTTTAAGTTTTAGTAAATATGCTTTAATCTCTCATTATTTTAATAAAGTGTAAAATTAATCTAATACATTTTTTAAGTTACATTTCTACCTCTATATATATATATTATATTCTTTAAGTCAATTTATTTATTAAATATAAAATTCTCTAATTTATATATAAAGTCATAAATCACCAATTTAAGAAAAATTGTATATATATAAAGTTGAAAACTACCAATTTGAAAGAATTTTTATATATTATTTTTGAGAAAATTTTTTATATACTATTTTGATTATATATTATTAATATATATATTTATGACGTCATCCGATTCGACCCCCGGTCGAACCCGATCGGACCCATCGACCATTGACCCCTGACCTCAGCCTGTTCGATGCCCAGTCCGAGTCTGAAAACATAACTTTAAAGTGCAGTCCCCGCCACACTAGATGTCTAGATGTATAAAATTTACCCTCCTCTCAAAACCGGTCAAATGTTACAACCATTTACTTCTAAACTTTTTAAACAGTAATTGATCCTCGGACTTTTTCATCCCACTTCCGGCGTTTGCACAAGGAATGAACAGAATAAAATTTTTGTGCTGACTGTATCTCTAAACCATTAACGAGGTCGAACGAGTTGGACGTGCCATGGAACAGGAATCAGTATCACAGTTGCTTGGAACTACAAAAATTATTCTAGTGAAGAATAATATGTGCTTTTTTTTTTCAGAAATTTTGAAGAATTAGTAGTTAAACCTAATCCCAAAGAACGAGTTGGACGTGCCATGGAACAGGAATCAGTATCACAGTTGCTTGGAACTACAAAAATTATTCTAGTGAAGAATAATATGTGCTTTTTTTTTTCAGAAATTTTGAAGAATTAGTAGTTAAACCTAATCCCAAATTAATTTGGGATTAGGTTTAACTACTAATTCTTCAAAATTTTTGAAAAAAAAAAAGAAGAATAATATGTGCAAGTGCAATTCCAAATTTCTGCGGTCTCAGATATGTTACCACCTTTGAAACGCGCTTTTGTGGAACTTCTATAGGGATCCTAAGCTATCTACTGTAGAAGTGGGAATTATCTTAACACAACGATTTTCTGTCTATTCTTGGGGCTCACCACTGAAGCCATAGCATAGATTTCCTTATCGGGGAAGATATTGTACCTGCATGTTCACTTGTCAAAATTGTTAGTTTAGTTCTTAATAGTCCGCATCAAGGTACAATTATTTTAATTATCCATGCAATAGAATATATCTCCACTGAAGAAAGTTTAGTCCACATTCAAAATTTTAAATTATTGATACATATACTAGTCAACTTTTAGTACGATAATACAATTAATGCGTACAAAGGAGGAGAAAACATCTGGGAGAATTTCAATACTTTAGGAAAGTGTCAAAACTTTATGAATATTTTGCTTTTTGAAAGACCAAAATAACACTTGTCTATGGGCAATTGGGGCTCTTTCTTTTCTGTTTCTAAAAGATATAATAATCCAGAATGCACAAACCTCATTGCCTGTAAAAAGTATGGTCTCATTTGGAGTACCATTTCTATATTTTCTATAAAAAAATATATGGTAACGATTTAATGTATGTGAGCTAAAAAAGGAGTTTTTAAAAATATGGTTAGAAAAAATGTAAAATCTTTTTATGGAAAACTTCAATCCAAAGAAGACCTTAGTTAGCACTTGTGAGATTTAGTGTCTTTCTTTTTGAATATAACTTTGCATAAGTACATTCTCAGCGAGAAGTTCAAGTATTAAGGGTTATACTATGTAAGAGGAGAGGATTCGAGTTTCCGTTAACATTCTTACAGGTCAAAATTTAGTATAACTTGCCCGTCAAAATATAGTGAAACTAATTGTAGAGGATTTTCATTGTTTTTTACTTATTTTTATATATCACATGCTAAAAGACTATTCTTGTAATTTGCCATGGATGAGAGTTCTAAGGTACCTGTGGTAAACGTGCGGCGGTTTATGTAGAATAATTCTAGGACGAATCAAGTAATGGATGGCAATATCTAGTTGTATCTCTCGTGTAAATCAGTACTCTGAGTCTTTTTGGATAGAGAATTATTTGAAAATTTTTGCTGGAATCATAATGCAACACTATTTTTTAAATATGATGCAAATGAGGTAATAAGATGATTCGATAGATAAAAGTTAATGAAAATTGTGTTTATAATACACTCAAATAATTTTTTGAAAATAAGGAGTAATACACTATCCAAACAAGCCTGATGAATCAAGAAATGGAGGGCAATGTCTAGTTGTGTCTCATGAGTAAAGTGCAAAGATAATGTAGTATAATAGTATCCAGCATCAAGTAACGGGCAACCACATTGACAAACAGCACAGATTCTAGACTGTTGATCTGAAATAATAACTTCCTGATGAAGGTAAAAAATGACATACACTTGGCAAGTTGGAGGAGAATTTACATGCAAACGTGCCCAATGTTGGACGCTCTATACCATGGTGGCCTCTCCACTTAGAGTAACTCAAGAATACATGATGAGACAGAAGGCAACTACAAAGAACAATTGCTTGATGTGAAAAGACTCCTTTTGTTAGCTTTGCGATTACGACGTAGTGAGGGGATAATATTCTTAACTATGATGCTTGGTTAGCTAACTTATTCTAGAGGAAGATCGACGTAGATAAAAGGGGATTAAAGGGAGATACAGCAATGCACATTTAGATCAAAGAAGTGCACTATTATATAGTTCAAAAAATTTATATATAGACCAAAGAAGTATAATACTATAGACTTTTGGACGTAGAAGTTTGAATCCTTAATCTACAAACTTGCATTTTATACTTTGCCTTGTAACTAACTCTCTTATTATGTGAAATCATTAAGTTCTCCTAGACATTATTAATTCCACTCAAGGACCTCCACCAGGTTGACCGAAGCTAATTAAGTAAAGCATTAAAATGGAAACACCCTGTTTTGAAAATAGGACTCAATCAAGATAAAAATCATATAATGGCCCTAGTGAAGGCCAAATAAAATAATCTACTCCATTTCCCTGTCTCTCCTTTTGTCTTCCTTTGAATCAAGCATCGTGCAAGGATTTAACAGATGGGATGATAGTTATTTTCACACACATTAAATAATTGAAAGTACCGTGACACGTTGATAGTTGTTGGTACTATCAAGGAGCGAATAGTCTAATCAGCATTCACTAAGAAGGAAAAAATTAATTTAATTGATAGAGTCATTAACTAGATAATCATGGGGTCTTTATTTCGACTTTTAAGTCCTTTCCTTTTCGCTTCCACCTTGAAAGGTTGGGAGTCTCCTATTTTTAAAAAAAATTCATAAAATCATTGCAATCAGTTTTTAACTACTTTATCTTTTATCGTTAGATAAATCCCACTATGTATGTTAAGGAGGTTCGCTAGAGTGGTACCACAGCTTATCACCGTACAAATTTTAGGGTGCCAAATTATTGGACTATTTTATTAATTGATAGAATGCAATATTTTAAATAAGATTCTAATTAGGGGTGACTACGGTTCCAAAACGGCCGGTTCCGGTTTAAAAACCAACTATTTCGAATCTACTGAGAGGTGGAATCTAAACCGGCCCTTATAGAGACGATTATGGCTTTTAAACCTCCAATTCCAGTTCAATTACGATTTCAATTTCTTCCAGTTCCAGTTTTGGTTCTTCTAGTTATGTATAAATACTTGTATTATAAAATTAATTTTAAATAAATATAACAACTAATGTAGAAAAAATGATGGATTTTGTTGTACTATCATGTGGCAAGGAAAAATAAAGAATACAAATTTTATGAAAAAAAACTCAACTTATATTCAATGCTTTAAATAAAATAAAAAGATACATAATTTTCTCATTATTGAAATAGAGTAAAGGGAAAAAATCTTAATTAAATAAATAATGTTAGTTTAATACTTTGATTAATTTGACTTAAACACACTGATTAAATTGGATTTATACCTAAATTATTTATTGTATTTGGATTTATTAATGAATTTGGATAATAGGTTGTTGGACTAAACTGAGAGTAGTTGATATTAGCCGCCGGTTATTAAAATTGAATTCTAAATTGATTAAAAAAAGTCTAACAATTCAGGATATAAATGTATTTTAGACGGTTTGAACGAGTCTTGAACCGTTGGTTCTAGTTCCGGTTCAATTGTTTTGTAAACTTGAACCTAAACCTTTAGTCACGGTTACGGTTCCGGTTCCGGTTTCTCAATTCCGATTCCGGTTTAGGTTCAATAAAATGCCGATTTGATTCCGGCCGGTTCCGATTCAAACCTGAACCGTGGTCACCCCTAATTCCGGTCGTATTATATACAGGAAAGAGAATGAAAAGTTGACGTGATTCCATATTTTTAATATCTTTAAAAATATTAAAAAACGGAAATGATGTCCAATAAACAGAATTACAGTAAATAGTGATTTTGGTTAAGCTAATGCTAAGTGCATGGATCAAGTGGAGCGGATATAATATTAGTATTAGTTAGACATTTGACCTTGTTTTTGGCTATTTAGCCCTCCATATGTACGTTATCAAGTGCTGCAAATCTACTGCACTTTCCCTTCTGTTTATTGGCTTACTTGTTTATTTGTTTTGGTGTGGCGGTGGATGGATTGGGACTGTTGGAGCATTTCTTCTGCTATAACGCCAATCCCATAATAATGGATTCACTGCTAACTTATCCCGAATTAATGGAAGTAAGGCTTTTTATATATACATTCGAGGAAACTACAAGCCTTACAAGGGGGTAAGGGGAAAAGGGAGGACTTGATTTTGATTAGATGTTTAGAAATGGTAAATTACTGTAGAAGTCCCTTAACTTACTCGAGCTTTTATTCAATTTCTGAATATTGAAAATGCATGCTCTTTAATTGTGTATGAGTATTTAGCCAACTTGATCGTTTAAGGTCCCTTCCACATAAATAGATCCTTTATCCAAGTATAGCAATTATATTTTGACCCAGGATTTAATTACCACGTCAAATTTATGAGAGATATACTACTATTAACTAGGTCAAAACCATCCACCAGTTATGATTCTGATATGAGAAATATATTAAATGATTTAAAATTACTTCTACAACGAACTCAGATTAAAAACATTCAGTGGATCAGCAGAGCAGCTAATAATCAAAGAGCTGATGGGGTTTGGATGCTACGCAAGAAATGAATCTGACTTTATGGGCTCTATTAATAAAGTAGCTATGGGTTGTAAACTTTCTTTGTTACGTAACTTCTCTACCTCTTCTCTTCTTCAACTTCTCTCTATTTCTTCCTTTTTTCCAAAGGTCTTCATTTCGAGATGTCTGTATTTCATGAATTTCATTTTGTCTTGTTTTGTTTTTCTAATAAAATTTCTTCTAAATTTTCTTAGTGAGAATTTTCTGTTTCCTTAGGATTTCTAGTAAAAGTTTTCTATTCTACTATAGATTCCTATGGAGATTTTTATATATATTTTTTCCTTTTTATGAGAGATATACTACTTTTAACCAGGTCAAAACTATCCAGCTAGCCGATATGATTCTGATATGAGAAATATATTAAGGAGACGTTTGGTTCAAATTCTACTATCACTATCACTATCGGTATCATAGACTGGTTAATGATAATGAGTTTTGATGAAAACCCACAGTGGGTTTGTTAATGTGGAATGAATTTTATAATTTATTATTTTTCTTTTTCATTGTTTCTTTTTTTCTTTTCTTTTTCTTTTCATTTGTTGAAATAGTAGCATTTTATTTTCTTATTTTTGCATTTAATGAGAATAAAAGGGTAATTAAGATGATTTAAGAAGAATAAAATAGGCAATTAAGATGATTCCCTAGTAACAGGTGGTTAATCAAAAAATCCATAGAAAAGGCCTATCATTCTCATTAATTTATTCCCATTGACCCCAACCAAACATTTTATATGGGTATAATTGAATTTGAAACCCATTTACCAAACACCCCCTAAACGATATAAAATCACTTCTACGACGAACTCAGATTAAGACCATTCAGTGGATCAGTAAAGCAGCCAGTAATTAAAGAGCTGATGGGGTTAGGTTCTTATACAAGAAATGAATCTGACTTTATGGGCTCTATTAATAAAGTAGCTCATAGGTTCGGTCGTGATGCAAGAAACGTATCTGACTTTATGGAGTGGGATAAGGGTTTTCTATCGTTTACAAGACCTTTGGTTATGCAGAGACTGTTCAGTTTAATGAATGAAATTATAGTTGTTTACTGTGGGGAAAAAGGCACTATACGACAGCCCCAGCCCCAAAAAAAAAAAACCCAAAAAATGCAGCTGGTCTATAGCAGACATTGTCCCACAGTAGGTGTATCAACCTATGTTTTCAGACTCGGACCGGGCATCGAACCGCCGAAGGGGTCGATGGGTCCGGGTTCAACCAATCGAATCGGATGACGCCATAAATATGTCATAAATATATATATTAATAATATATAATCAAAATAGTATATAAAAAAATTTTCTTAAAAAATAATATATAAAAATTTCCTCATATTGGTAGTTTTCAACTTTATATATATAAAAATTTTTCTTAAATTAGTAATTTATGACTTTATATATAAATTAGAGAATTTTATATTTAATAAATAAATTGACTTAAAGAATATAATATATATATATATAGAGTTAGAAATGTAACTTAAAAAATGTATTGGATTAAT
Organism: Gardenia jasminoides; assembly: GCA_013103745.1. NCBI lineage: Eukaryota > Viridiplantae > Streptophyta > Magnoliopsida > Gentianales > Rubiaceae > Gardenia > Gardenia jasminoides. Next base: position 42,476,556 of record CM023098.1, read on the forward strand.
TTTACACTTTATTAAAATGATGAGAGGTTAAAGCATATTTACTAAAACTTAAAAAGTGAGTTTGAAAGGATATAAATGGGTAAAAAAAAAAAAAAAACAAACAAACTAAACTAAACTGGTCAAAGTCAAACCCGGTCAACCGGGTTAACCGGTTCACCGGTCAGACCCGGTCAAACCTGGGTTTTGACCGGCTTTGACCGGTTTTTAACTTTCCGGTTTTGATGGTTGACTCGGACCGAATGCCTGGCCGGTTCCCGGTTCAACCGGTCGAACCGGCCGGTCCGGTCCGAGTTTAAAAACACTGGTATCAACCGGTAAACACAGAGCGTAGTATTCCTGAGTAAGAGATATGGTTGGTAAAGCACGAGCTTTAATTCAATAGAAGCACTGCAAAGGAATTTGAAGCTTTATTATGGCTATTGAGCTGACTTCTTGCCTGATGTATCTACACAAGGGAGCATTACATGGATGAAATCCAATAACAACCTATTTACAGTAAAGAAGGCTGTCAAAGCTTAGCATCACACTATGTACAAACTGGTATAGATGAGACCTTTTGCAACTTGTTTTGCTTTTTTATTGTCGCTATTATGTAGAGGAAGGCTTAGAACCATAAACAAATTGAAAGCTTGGGGAATGATAGAAGATGGTGTTTGTGTATTTTGTGGAAGTACTATAGAAACTTGTAAGCACTTATTTTATAGATCAAGAGTCTCACAAGTTGAGTTCTCTTCAATTCAAACTGATTAATATAATTCTTATAAATAGTGATATGAACTCATAAATGTAGACTTGAATTTGTTATGTTATATTACTAAATTTACAATTACACCAAAATTATACGAGTTTATACCACATGTAGCAAAAAGTACATTAATCGATTTGAATTAGATAAAGTTCCCTTGTTTTTGAACTTATCCTTTTACCTACCAAGTTTGGCAACAAATAGAATGTTTGAGCTGTGTTTGTAGGGAATCATACTCATGGTCTGCAGAGTTCAATGCGTTCACTCACTGAGGAAGACATTAAAAATATAATCTGCTGCGCTTATCTTTGGCTGCAACGGTGCATCATCTGTGGTGGAAAGCAATTGGAAAACTTTCAGCAATACTCATCTAGGTGATTTGAAATGATTTCCTGAAGAATTATACAAAACATATGCAAGCTACTGCTATTAGTTGGAAATGAGTGAGGATGAGTAGGAAAAACTGGAAAATTTGTCTAGGTCAGAATTTTGATTAATGTAGTTTGCTTGCATTAGTTTTATTAGATTACTGTTTAGGGTTGTACTAGGTGTAAACCAAGTGTGAACTCTTTATTAATATTCCAATAGAAGTTTAGTGTTAAAACAAAATAATACAAGCATTGATTAGGTTTTGTGAGTAGTATTTTGAAATATATGTCTATTTTTTCTAAAATTACCTTGTCTTCAAAAAAAAAAATTCAATTGTAATGCTCTTCCAAATTATATTCCCTTGATAACTGTTTCATTGCCACATGGAGTTGAGAGTTGAACTCTACCCCTGCGAACAATCAGTTCTGCATTTCATTCTTTATAAAAAATTAAAAAAATAAAAAAAGATTTAAAACGTTGATTTCACAATTCATTTCCACTGTAAATTTTTCCCAGATCTGTAGTTTTAAAATTGCATCTCCACTGGGATTCGTTTTGTATTTGCACTGCAACTATCTTGTTCTTCATCCTCTTTTTTTTTTTTCTCTCTCTCTCTCTCTCTTTTTCTTTTTCCTCCATGTTACATAATGTCAGTATCAAAGGTCGACAAGTTGACATGATGGAGACAATAAACACATATCGATCCATGTATCACTAAATTTGCCTAATTACTCCTTTTACCTCGTTATTGATTTTTTTTTTTTATATACAGAATACGTCTTTTCGAACCAACAACACCACCATTCGTGTTTACACAATGATTATGGTGTTTTACCTTCTTAACATTTCAAATTAAAGATTTTCTTTGGACTCAACAAGAATTCTTGAAGGACCAAATGACTATTTAAAGTCAATTGAGATTTGGTTTGGCTTTTTCTGTTACTTCAAAAAATTAGAGTAAATGGCCAAAAGATACAGTTAAACTATTTAGAATTCTCTATTACGGCTACTAAACTTTTTTTTTTTTGGTACTAAAATAGTCGTTCAACTAAAAAAGAAATATGTATTTCATCACTCAACTAATAAAAACTTTCATTTTTAATCACTTAACTAATGAAAACATATATGTTTTACTCATAAAATGTATTGTTGGGATCCGAACGTGGAATACATGACTATTGAGAAATCAAGTACACAATAATTTAATGATAAACAAGTCACAAGTATGAAATACAAGCGACACACAAGATTTAATGTGGTTCAACCCCACTATTGAGTTTACATCTACGGAGAGAAAATCTGTTTTTTATTATAAGAGAAAAATCCCATACAAAAGTACAGTTGGAGGTCAAATCCAATCCCTTGTATAATTTCTCTTACCTTCCAAGAACCCTCTCTCACCCCATGTATAGGCTACATATCGCCCCTTGTGTATCCCTTGTATGTCCCTTGTGTAGTATGCCAAATTTCATCTATTTATAGACCATATTACTTGGCCAATACCCAAGTAATAATAGTAAATAACTGCTAGTGTCTAATTCTATACAGAATAGGAAATAACTTATAATTTCTAAACTCATACATATAGAAAATTTCATAACTACTACTCCAAGTAACTAAACCAACTAGGAAACTAATTATTTCACACATAAAATAAGAAACCTGTCTAAAAAAAAATTAAACCAATTTCCTAACAAATCTCCACCTTGACAAATATTTCTTTTAGCAACTATTTACCTTCAACTACCATATAGTATGGTACTACACTACACACCCAAATCAATATAGTCCCGACACCAATTGATTCAATTGGCAAATGACCATTTGTAATTACTCCGAGTCCAACTTCCAATTGACTCGCGAGAACATGCATTAATTCACCATCTCTCTTCCGCAAGATTTCTTCTCACCACCACTTGCAACTTGGAATCCCCTTATTTGTTAGTGACCATTGAGATAATCAAGTGGTAAAATCACCATACTTCTTCCCATCCTCAGGACTGTCTCACCATGTGTGGTTTTCAAGACTCCATCTCCAAGAAAAATCTTGTAGCCATCAGAGTTTCCTGACACATGGAAATTAGATTCCTTTGCTTCTTTAGAACCTTATGCCACACCACCTAAAGAACATAATCTGAATCTAAAAACCACTGGGATGAAATATCCACTACTTTGTGAGAAAATTTTCATCAATTCATGTCCAACATTGATTTTGGACTCCACCTTTTCCTTGATCTTTGAATCATCTCTCCGATTCATGATCAAGAATTTTCATACTTTTCGGCTTTTCATTCTTCACCTTCAATGCTGCTTGCCAAGCCAATGACACAAGAATATCACCCATTAAATTGTTGAATTGGTAAAGTCACTAATCTACTTGATCTCAATTATCAACCAGGACCTAATCACGAACCCTGTTCTGATACCAATTTGTTAGGATCCAGATGCAGAATACATGACTATTGAGAAATTAAGTATACAACAATTTAATGATAAACAAGCCACAAGCATGAAATACAAGCGACACACAAGATTTAACGTAATTCGACTCTACCATTGAGTCTACATCCACGGAGAGAAAACCCGTTCTTTATTATAAGAGAAAATCTCATACAAGAATACAGTTGGAGGCCAAACCCAATCCCTTGTATAATTTCTCTTACCTCCCAAAAACCATCTCTCACCCCATGTATAAGGCTATATGTCGCCCCTTGTGTGTCCCTTGTGTAGTATGCCAAACTTCACATATTTATAGACTATATTACTTGGCCAATACCCAAATAATAATAGTAAATATTTGCTAGTTTCTAATTCTATACAGAATAGGAAATAACTTCTAATTCCTAAACTCATACAAATAGAAAATTCCTTAGTTACTACTCCAAATAACTACACCAACAAGGAAACTAATTATTTCACACACAAAATAAGAAACCTATCTAAAAAAATTAATCCAATTTCCTAACATGTATATTCTAATTAATTGAATGATCATTTTAGCTAAATAAAATTTTAGTGGGGAGAATGCAAAATCCTAAATAGTTTACTGATAATATGTGAGATTTGCTGTTAAAATTATGTGGGATTTTATGCTTTTAGCTGTCTGCTTGAGGTTATCAAATATGGATGATTCAATACCCGTGGCTAGGCTAGAAATTAGAGGATCCTCGTACCGGCAACTCTCAGTTATTGTGTTTCTCTATTTTCATTTATTGGTAAAAATAGGAAAGAAGGAAGAGAGGGAGAGAAGAAAGTGAAAGTGGGAAGATATTTCTCCATGTGCGCAGTTAGAAGACTACAGAGGGAAAATAATTTGGATAGTATAGTATCACTTTAGAAATACTTTTTGGAAACAATGAGCATGTTTGGATAGGATCATAGGAGATTATTTGGAATAATATTTTAAACTGATATTATAGTACTTTTTTGATATGATATTATGAGATAAAAAGATAATTAGAAAGATAAAAAGATTGCTACTGTAATAAAAAAATTTACAAATAAACCACTATCCAAAAATCAACGTACCAAAACTCATAGTGCAATACAAGGCTTGTTATGGACTCACTTAATTAATTGGATTAGCCCAAGATCAGGTATGTGCTCTAAGCTTTTATACTTGATTTCTTAAGCTTTGTTAAAGCACTACCTATATGATCATAGCTCAAAAAATATCTAATTCGCAATTGTGTTTCATTTAAAAAAATAAAACTTTTGAAGTGTTCTTAATGCTATAGTGAAAGTATAAGAAGGTTTGGGTAAATTTATTTTGCCAATTCATTATAGTAATTTGCATATTCAAGGATTAAATTTATATTTAAATATAAATTATCATTTGTAATTAAGATAAGTACTAATAATATATGTACTTTTCAGTTACTTTTGTTAGTTAATACCTAAAAGAGGGGCATGCTAAAAAAAAAAAGAAAGAAACAATAGCCTTAAAAATTACAGAGACACCCTCCCTTTATTAGTACGAGTGCTTTTGGAACACTTTAGGTGTGTACTCATTTCAAGAAGATGTATGATTATTATTTTTATATTAAGTTACATAACATTGTACACACACACACACATATATATATATATATATTTATTTATTTAAAAAATCTAATTACAACTTTAGAAGAAATTGTTGTATTTAAAAAACCAAGAAAGAAATGGGGATGTGAGAAAGTTAGTGTATAGAATTTATAATTTAATCTTAAAGGGATAATTGTGGGGAGTTTTTTTGTCTAGAATATATTGGGACCAATTTGTCCTTATAAAAAAGGCTAGATTAGGAATTTTGTCAAGTGACATTGCGTGTTTATACCACAGAATGTTACTCTCCATATTTTATATATATATATATACAAGGCAAGATATTACAATTGTTTGGTGACTCAGTAAACCTATTCAAGAAATTTATAAAGTTTGGGTGTGGTTTCCGAGACTACTTGGAGTGAACTAGGGACCGAGATAAACCCAAAAGGGACTAATCCACTTCTTCAATTTCGACACAATCGTCCGTTAATAAAGAGGCAATTCGAACTCATGCAGTTCGATTTCAACAGTTCACACTTAAATGTTCTATCAAGTTTATTGGCTTCGTTCATTTTTCTTCAGTGGTTCTGGCCAAGCTTTGAAATGCTACCTAGGTGGAGCATCCTGGCCTTTGGACATTGGAAGCCGAGAATTTGTACGAGTAAACTTAACCACCCGTTTGGTTGGGGGTAATGAACCTCCACTATGACTTTTGCAAGGGATTGATTCCATTTGATATAGTAGTTGGTTGACAACTATCGAAATCGATCTATGGGTATGGAAAACCTAAAATTCTGCAAACGTGATTCCTGAGTATATTGGAGGGTTTTGCTCCTCAATCAACTGTAGATTTATTTTCTCTTCCTCATCTTTCCTCTCACTTTTTCTTTCATATTTCTCTTCCCCATCCCTTAAATTTCACCTTCCTTTTCACGTTTGTACATCAAATCTTGTAGTCAACCTAAATACGATGGAGATATTTTACCTAATCCTAAATACGATGACCAAATTCATCTGCCATGGGTAGAAATCGAAATCGGAATGAATACTTTTAACAAAGAAACAACTAGTAGTTTAAGGTAGAATACTTTTAACAAAGAAACAGCTGATAATTTATGCATAACATTTCACATTCTTATGCATCCTGTTACTATAGTTGAATTTTTTTATTCCTTTATCATGTTTGATCATATCTATATTTTAACACTAGTTTCTGTATATTTTATCTTTCATGAACACATAAAAAATATTAGGAAAATATATATTAATTTTAGGTAGAGAAAAGCCATAAACAGCAGGCAGTTAATCAAAGTGACCATAAACAGCTGGTAAATTTTGCATGACATTTCACCTTCTCATACATACATTTGCCATAGATGATTTTTTTTATTCCCTTTTCAAGTTTGATCATATCAATAGTTTAACACTAGTTTTTGTATATTTTCTCTTTCATGAACATGTTAATAAATATTAGGACAGTTTATATTTTGTGGAGAAAAGCCATAAACAGACAAAAGCACCCAAGTACTCGGCTCAGGTAATTAAAGTTAGCAGGTTTCTGTAAATTTTCGCTGTGGAAAATTAAAAGGCCAAATACAGCTGGTAGTTTAACGTAGAACGTCTTTAACAAAGAAACAACTAGTAATTTATGCATAACAAAGAAACAGCTGGTAATTTATTATTGTAGAAGGTCTTTATGTATTATAAAAAACTTGATTAAATTTAAAAATATATTAATGATTGCAGTATTAATTTTATGTATAAATCTTGTTTTGTTTAATGTTGGACAGGAAAATAGTTGTTCAATTGGGTTTCCATTCCCATTGATGACTGTGAATAAACCAAACAAGAAAATCAATAATCATTCCCATTGTTTTCCCTAAACCAAACACCTGAAAAGGAATAGCATAAACCTATTCCGATTAAAGAGTTTCTGATAGTGATTGTCATTGCCATTCCGGTGTGGCAACCAAACGGGTGGTAAGAGTATCTTCTATATACTGTATATACTGCAAGTATATAAACCCAGATGGGCGAGCTTTCGAGAATCCCTATGAGCTAAAAACAAACCTCAAATAGTAAAGTCTAGTTAATGGCTCTCAGAGTTCGAATCTTATCAACATCATTTTCACCAAAAGCAGCAAGCAAGCGCATCACAGGACTACCAGGAGACATCCCTCTCCCCCTCTCCCTGCGGTTTAGTTATCCCCTTCCCCAAAATCCCTTCCTTTCTTGTAATAGAATAGAATTCAAAAAAAAAAAAAAAACACTTAAATGCAAAATACAACTCATATGAGTAGTATAATTATTTGCAAAACACTCTCAATTTATTGGTACCCCAAGACCCTAGTTGTGGATAGCCGCATGGGCCAAGCAATTTGCTGCAACGAGCAGCTGGGTCTTATTGCGTTTATTTACCAAGATTGTCTTGCTCGCTCTCGAACTTTGCCATAGGTTCAGCCATCACCTCCGGGCTGGACTATATTCAAGTATACTCAGCCAGTTTCATGGCTTTGGTTAGCTTCCAGCCTTGCAAAGGGATAACCTTTCACAATCTAGGGATAACCTCTCACCATATTATGCCAATTGAATATTTAATCTAATTTTAATCGGACAACTTAATAGTTTTCAATTTCTAAAATCTTAGTGGAAGTATCCGCTTACCATTGTATTGATCTTTCCAACAAGCAAACCAAAAATAGAGGGAAAAAAAAGGAAAAAGAAAGAGGTTATAAATTAAAGAGAGTACAAAGTACTCTAATTATTAAAGTCTTGTGTTACAGTTCTGCCCCCAAGCTTTACCAGCTTTCTCCTTAAATTTCTTAAGCTTTCCGAAGAACATTATAATGATGAGAATAAATTTTCCCTTCCTGCTCCATCTTCCACCAAGCCCATATGATGCATCTTTGCAACTTCCATCAGGTTTACTTTGTCTCTGACAACTATAACCCATTGAGAAGCCAACATTTCCATACGCACTGCAAATGATCGAAGTACAGGTAAAACAACTTAAATTTTGTAGCAAAATTACCTTGAAATTTAGCAAAAATATAAATAACCCTTTCAATGGATTTACATACTTAAATCATTAGACTTCAAAGTTTCTGTTGCAAATGTGCATGAGGTAGTACAAAATGGACGAAAACAGAAAGTTTACATTAAGGGGCGAATTTTAATACATCTAAATCTAAGTATATAACAGAATATAATTTTAAATATTTGAAAGAATATTTCTAAAAATTTTTAATTATATATTGGAGGCAAATCAAATTTTCTAGAGCCCACCCCCCCAACCCAAAAAAGCAAAGACAAGGTCCGCCATATCAAAAGTACTTGATGCCCATTGCATTTGTAAAGTAAATTTATTGTTAATTTGGTGCTTGAGCTTCAGCATTTTTGTTTCTTTTAAAGTCCTTGCTTCAACATTGCACAGAAAAACTTGAAATTTTAGGTTTGAGATATATGTTTTTAGTTGCGAACATAAATGAGATGTAAAAACTCTTGAACAAAAATCTCCACTTGAAGTATAGCATGAAATGCTACAGTCATTGATGGAGTTCAATTTTTCATCGGATTAACTAAAATTATCAATGAATGTAAGATTTTACCATGCTCGAAACATGACAAAAACAACATTAGAAACATTAACAAGGTAAATGTGAGTTTTTTATTAAATCCATAGGCCTTCCTCTTTCCTTTCCCATCGTAAGATCTAGGATATCCTTTTAAAAGAAATGTTAGGGCTCACTTTAATGGCCACTTGGAATTTGTGCGTTTCAAAGCTAACACATAACTTTTGATGCTTCCTTCTTATATGTTGTTTTTTAAATTTTTTAGCAAGAGAGGGTTAGGATTCAAGAAATAGCCACAAGGAAGGTGGATTGAATCCAGGATCTGTCTCAACCTTCTTATATTGGTTTACTACAATTTTTTGCACAAACCCTTCAGAAAGAAAAGCTTTCTAAAACAGTCAATATTATTCTCCAACAATTGCAGCACGAACGCTCTCATTAGTTTTGATCAAGTCCAATTTATTAAACTTTGCAATGCAAAATGAGAGGAGTTACTTTCAAAAACTGCAGGTTCTCTGGATCATCCAGAAAGAAATCAGCATTTAGCAGAACAAAAAACAAAAAATTCCCCTTCTACCCTGTAATGCATTGCATGCAGTTGGAAAAAAAGGTATAACATTCTAAAATCCAAATAGACATTAAGTATATAGTTGTTAATTAAATATCTCATGTTTAGAAAATTTTAATTTTCATGTTTAGGGGATTCAAATGGTAGAGTAATGCCAACAAGAATCATCTTAATACCGATACATTGGTAGGAAAATGTAAGGATAGAGTAAAGAGCCTTACCCTATAACTTCAACGACAATGCTCATTAAGTTGAAGTTGAGCGGGTCTTTCTTCATTTTATCTCTTTCGGTGATACAGATGAGAATGATGAAGATGACTAAATAAGTCAGCTGTGACTGTGAGAACATTAAGCTATACAAAATGTCCCTTCTTTGACTTCTGATCTTTCCTTTCGAAGTTGGATCATTATCATTTCCACTATCCTCATTGATTGGTACCAGGGAAGTATATGGAGGCAGATACCTATCAATACAAATAGACAAAAAATGCTAAAAACTGATAAATGAAAAGAAGTTTCAAATTTTCACTTTATTATTCTTAATGACTATTAGACAAGATATTTTTTTGTTTGTTTTTTAATTCATTCTGGGCTATAAGTAAAATAAAAATAAATGAAAAAAATAGGAGGAGGAGGATATGATTCTAATTTCATGGAAAATTGTCGAGAGAGCGCTCCTTGAACATTATTTCTGCATATATGGCACAATTATGCGCACAAAAGTGTGTACATAATTCTATAAAAGGCTTTTTTTTTTTTTATCGATTACTCAAACTGAACCCTTTTCATAATTAGGTTTTGAAGTTTATGCAAAATTTTCCATGATTTTATCCTTAATCCTAAGAGAACCACAAGTAGCCACCTAGTCTCAAAGCATTATTCCTGTACTATACATAGAGCAATAGAAGAACTTAATTGGAATCTTTGTTAATGGTGGGGTAGTCTCACAGCTGATGCTTGAGTTCTAGGATAAAAGTTATTAGCAAGAATTCAAGGAAAATATATGTTTTTCAAATAGCTATATTCCATGTAAGTAAAGTGCAATAAGATATGAAAGAATCTAAAGATCTGATCTGGGCCAGTTACCATTCTCCTATTGCTGGAGCAATTTCAGGGAAACAAAGTGGAAATTAAATGTCATTTTTGTTAATCTTGGTCAGCGTATCAATGTTATTTATCTTTTCACTTAAGCATGCGAAATATAGGTTTCAACGCGGTGGTAAATATAAAAATATTGAAATTTTATGTTCTTCATTTCACTATAAAATGAAAGAAAATCAAATATTGTTGGGATTAAAAAAAAAAAAGATTTGTATGGAATTTAGGAGGAAAAATTGCCAAGATGGTCCCTTACATTTCTGAAGAAAACTTTTCAGTCCCTTACATTCAAAATCAACCAAAATCAGCCCCAAATATAAAAATGTGTCCCTCTAGTCGCAAATCTCATTTTCAAACAACTTTCTAGCCCAAAAAAAGTGCAGACCTCCCTCACATGCCCACAATTTTAAGGGCAAAATGGGAGGAGGAGTGGTCATATCACTTGAAATACCGACTAGACAATATATCAAGACTTAATTTTTTTCATGAAAACAAAAGGAAATGTGTCCAAATTCCATAGTCTTGGCAGTCATAGAATCTCATTCCCAAGTAAAATTGGGTTTGGTTGATAAGAACTAGGGTTCCTTATTGTGGAGATGGTTATGTGATTATCATTTGTTTTCCTTTTTTCCTTTTGTTTTCTTTTGATGGAAACAAATTGCATTCTCATTTTGTCCTTGAAATTGTTGGCACATGAGGAAGATGTGCAATTTTTTTCTGGAAACTTGATCGAAAATGATATCTAGGACCAAACAATATCATGTTATATATTTGAGGGACCATTTTAGTTGATTTTGAATATGAGAGAATAGAAAAGTTTTCTTCAAAATGTGAGAGACCATTTGGCAATTTTCCAAATTTAAGAAGTCCTTTTTAAACTGTGACAATCATTTTAGTATATGCATGGTCTTGACATAAATGAAGTCCATTAGGTAATGCAATTCCAGAAAGAGTTGAGAGTAACACTTACATCATGAGGACAAATAACACCAACATAGCTGGACAGATCAAGGATAGGTCAAAAACAGATTCCCCTGCATGCCTTGAATTCACAACTTGGAACAAGGAGCTAATCAGCTTCTGAAAAGCACTTAGACCAGCTGTGGAATCTGAATTCCATTCCAGGATACTAAACAACAAAAGCTGTAAAATCATGAATCCCAAAACAGTCATTGCCAGAAAAATAGAATGAACACCAGAGGGAAGATGATTGTATCCCAACGTTCTTGAATTCTTCAGCATGAAAGTAAACTCTTCTCTTTTTGTGATTTTCTGCAAAATCCAGATAATGAGACGCAGACAAGGTGGATATAATGTGTTTCCAATGAGGATTTGGGGAATTAGAATGAGGAGAAGCCCCGAGTTCTTCTTGAATACCATCATATTCTCGTTTGTTGGGAGAAATCCACAATTAGCAAATGATGAAACTGTTGCAAATGCTGAAAATGTTGGAAGATTAATGCCCTTTTTCTTGAGCACTTCTCTTGCACTAGGGACAGTACTGATGTAGATAGTAATCAAACTGAAGCCGAATAGTTGGACTACCAGAAGATAACACAGAACCACATTAGCCAGGATCTGAATGCAGTTTTTATTCAATTTGTCTTGACAATCCAAAATTCTTCTTCCAATTTCTTGATTGGTATGAGGTTTCTGATCATCTATGATAAATTGTTCATCTTGGAAAACCACAGCAAGCTCGATTTGATCAAGGATAACTGGGGGGATAGAATTCAAAATATCAGAATTTATGCTGCAGGAGTCAACTTTGTTTTCTTTACCTTGATTTTGACTGCTCTTGAACTTCATTAGATGAAGTCCAAGAAGAGACGTGAAAACTTCCCCACCAGCAAACATGAGAATGATTAAAAGGACAAGTTGGGCATTGGAGAAAACCTCCATTTCAACTGTTGAGGTGCTAGAATCAGTGACAGCTGATACAGACATGAAGAATATATCAAAATCTGCAGGTTGAAATGGGGCATTTTTTGGATTTGAGACCTTCAAAGCGAAATAACCAACGAGGGAAAAGATCAAATAATAACTCAACTCAATCCAAAAAGGATTGACTCGAAGAATAAGAACATGAAGAAGATGCAAAAAGGAGTTGTATAAGCCTGCAAATTTTGTCTTTGAGCTGTTCAAAGACTGCTCGATGCACCTAGCAAAAGTAACAAAGCTGATCATCGTAAGTTGTTGGAGTTTACTGGCTTTTGACTGAAGCTTGGAGACTAGCATTTGTCGAGTAATAACCCAATATATGATCTGAAATGGATAAAATATGATTTTAGGGCATAAAGTGTAACTGTTTGATGCAATTCTTTGTTTTCAGTTTTTTTTTTTTTCTTTTTTGGGCTAATTAGGGTCTGCGAAGTAGATGTACACTAAAATTCTTTTTTATCTTATGTTTAAGGGGAGATTTCAAACCTTACTAAGAAAGGGGAAAGAGAGAGGGTTTGATGGTCTTTTGATCCACATCCTTATGACACAATACTAGAATGACAATTGTTCCAATATCTTAGATCAAAAAGTATATAATCAATGATTGGTGCAATAAAATTATTATCTCTTGTAATAACAAAATCTAGCAGCATGTAATAAAATTCTCCATAGTTTGGAATGCAATTTTTGTCTAAAAAATTTTTATATTTTCCTTAAACAATTCTTCAATCACATTTTTATTTCACATATATCAAATTACTATTATACATTTTTTTATAAAAATTTTAAAAAATAGCAATCCAAATGAGTCAGTAACTTTGGCTCCCCTCTCGCCCCCCCGGGGGGCCCGGCGGGCGCTGCTAAGAAAGCAATCTGGCAGGTGTGAACAGAATTTAATTTCTCCACAGCCACTGTAGCTCCACGTCATCGCATAATCTGTAGCCACAAACACAAGAACCATTAAATTTCTCCACAGCCAGTGTAGCTCCACGTCATCGCTGCTACAACACAGGGACCAATGAAGGTGGGACACTTTGAAAGTGTCAAGGGAGGAACAAAAATATTCCAATGTGCAAAATGAAGATTTGATATGCCATCAAATTTGAGCTTTTTGAAGTGGAAGTCTTTTTAAAGCAAATTACTTTACAGAATTGAAGATAGGGGTGTGCATTCGGTTAATATTCGGTTATTCGGTTAATTGAATTCGGTTAATTCGGTTAGTTCACTTATGAAAATGCAAACCGTTTCCAATTTCGAATTCGCATTAACCGAATTAATTCGGTACCCAAATTCAATTCGGATAAGGTTACGAAATCGGTACTAACCGATTTGGAGTTTTTTTTTTTTTTTATAAATAGTTACACTTTATTGCCAAATGTTGAGATCGTAACAAGTTACAAGGCCTGCCAAACTTCTATATCAAGAGCTAGTGAGCCATCCCTACTAACTATTTGTTAAACCTACGAATATTTGGGATGCCTAACTCATCCATTTTCCTATTTGATCATATATATCTATTTATATGACTTGAATCATTGTTCAATGATGTAAAAGACATAAATAAAAAGTGATTAACTCAAATCAAAATGAAACTCGCTCACATTATAAATATAATTTACAATAACAAGTGATGAGTGCTATTGGTTATAATTTATAATTTTAACTTACAATCTAAAAGTACAAACATATGAGTAATATTTCACACTTCAAAGTGATTTGATTCCCTTATATGTTATAGTTTATATCTTGCAAGTTGAATTCTCAATCGGTGATTTAAGGAACAAATACAAAGTTGAATTCACAATTAGCGATTTAATGAACAAATACAAAGTTGAATTCTCAATTATCGATTTAAGGAACAAATACAAAGTTGAATTCTCAATGTTACTTACTACTTAATAATTAGTAATAAGTGATAGTTGTTATAACTAACAATCTCTACAAAGTACAATTGTACAAACATATGATATACAATGAATCAGTGATTAGTTATTTAGTGACATCTCATTTAACTTAATCACCTATAATTTACAAATTACTTAATGCATTCCATTTATATATTGTTTTGTTTCTTATATAGTTTAAATGCTTGACTTTTATTTTATGTATAAAAGGATTAAGTATTTTCCTTTTATTAAAATCATACTATGTATTATCTAATTCTAATAGATAATATGTTCGGTTTTATGTATGAAAGGATTAAGATATTACTATCATTTTATTAAAGTCATACTATGTATTATTTAATTCTAATAGTGATTTTCACAAATACTAAGATAGAAATATAGAATAATATCACTAGTTCAATATATTGTAAATAATTATATATTTTTATTTATTTATTTTTTATATATCCATAGTCTATACTAAGATAATAATACATATATAGTATATACTAGAACTAGGATAGTACATTATATATATATATATATATATATATATATATAATATAATTTTTAAATTTAATATGGTAATTCGAATTCGGTTACCCTATACCCGATTTCATTTCCGAATTCCTAATTCGAAATCGGTACAAACCAAATTCAAAATCTCAAAACCTATTTCATACCATATTCGAATTCACTGAATTTGGTTCGCACCGATTTGGTACCGAATTACCAAATAACCGAATTCGAATTACCAAATTTAATTCGAAATCGGTTCTCAATTCGATGCGAACCGGTTATGCACACCCCTAATTGAAGATCTCTTTGTTTGACTAGAATTCAAGGATCCACATGGAGATAAATTGATCGATTATACCACTTGTCCAAATAAAAAATGTATAGTTGATGGATTAAAATTTCTTTTTTTTTTTCAATAAATATAGCGGGCAAGGCAAATGCTTCTGTATTTTACACCTCTAAACATGCTATAAGAACAATTATTATTATTCCATCAGCTAGCCTTTATGATTTTGCATTCAAACAATAGTTGCTGACATTAGCTTGTCACTCTAATTGTCCTTTGTCCCCCCGATCTAAACAAAACTCTAAGCCTTGTAATGGTCAATGAGGTTTTGATCTAATGGCTAAAATTGAAATCCAAAATTTATCCTTAAAAAATTTAGAATTTAGAGATTGTAAGTTCAAATCCCCATTTTCTCTTCCCACTTCTTAAATTCTAATTCTCTCCTAATGGAAAAAAAATTAAAAAATGTAAACTTCTTATAAGAAAGGGAAAACGAGGAGGGATTAAGAGTTAAACCAAAAATCTCACTCTAAAGTTTAGAATAAGGAGGAGAAAAAAATGGGAGATCTCACAATTACTTGACTAATGTCCATGCTAGTTGAGTTAGATCTTGAGAACCACTCTAGTTCTCTTTAGTAAAAGAAATTAACTTTTAAGTGATATTCGGTAGCTTAACCAATTTAATCTGCTGGATGTTCGTATACACTATCTATTTTCTTCTGGCTAAAGTCACTTTGTCCGTCTGAATCTTGGAGGTTACCTAAAACTAGGCATTTTGCTCCCCAGATATTAACATCGTTTTTAGTTTATAATAGAACATTATGACACTATAATCAATTAAGTTAGAAAATATTCTTATAAAAGACTCACGATTTCTACCATTACTTTTTCAAATGGTTACATTTTGAACCAACAGTGATGACACTATTTGATATTTGACGGCACGGTATGGTCAAGGAAAAAAAAGAAGTTGTATCGGCAATGTAAAAGCAAAAATGCCTAACCAGAGCAATTTAACCTCGAGTTCAAGTTCAAGTAAATCATATATAAAAGTATAGATGTGGGTACAAACACCTGTATGCACCTGATGAACGATAGACAATCCTACGAGAAAGATTACCAAGACCTATATAAGACCTGCAAATCACAAACTATAGAGATAGAAAAGCACAAGGAGTCATTTTCTTTTCTTCCTTTTTTTTTTTTTTTTTTTTGTAAGTGGAAGGTATTGAATTTGGGACCTCTTACTTATACTGCTTCCCCTCATACCATCCAATCCATTTCCTCCCCCTTCTTAGGATAACTAGGAGGAGAACACCGCACGATGCGCGGTGTGATTTTCATGCATGCCCAGAAAAATGTGTCAATATTCAAATAATGAAACTGTGTGGTATGGGGAAAAAAAGAGGATCTACGAAGCAAAGGAAAAATTAATTGTGCCAGAGAAGCATGAGGTGATAAATTTTGTGGATTATTTGACATGTTTCATGATGGCTCAGAATGTGCTAGCGAGATATAAGAAAATGAGAAAGGTGGCATTCTTTGTATGTTAGTCCATCGGTTATGTTTTGATGTGTATAGGTTTTGATTGCTAAGCGATGCGTGTATTTTACATTGGGTGTTTATTTGTTTTAGATAATGTATTGATTGTTAGTTTTTTTTTTTCGTTAAGCAGAATATAGGGAAAAGAATGAACATTATTTTGTTAAAGAGTCTAAAGAATGAAGTCTCTATGTAGATCTCTTATTTTCTTGCACAGAGGAGTGGAATGTTATAAAGGAACTTATTGATTATATGGCATCTATTCAGAATCTGTTGTGAATTTATGAAGGATTATGTGTTTCTGGTGGGTTTAATGCTAGGTTAATTATTATGCTGATTTTGTTAAATTGCGTTTAGAATGGTCTGCCTTGTTTGAGCTGGCAGTCATGGTTCATGAAAAGCTGTGTTCTGAGTAGTTTGTTGCTGCAGAGATTAAAGGAGGAATGAAGGAAGAGAAAGTAGTAGTTGTCAGTTCATTTGTGCTTGCAGGTAAAGCCGAAGAAAGTAATAATGGCGCGATATTTCATCTGTGTTCAGTCCTATAACTATGCAACTTGGTTTAGTAACGGATTTAGTTTCAACATGGATGATAGAAAAGCTGGTGCACGCTTAAGGGAAACATTAATAACAGATTAGATTCTACTCATAACGATAACAAACTCTGCTAGTTCATTAGAAGTTTAACAATGGGAATAGACATGAAAAGTGTTATACCAGGGAAATAATTTTTCGACTCCATCATCATTGAAGATTAAAACGGTAAAGGTTGTCGCTGATTCTGGAATAAATAGAAGGATATCATTATGTTCGAGTCCATGTTCAAGAACAAAGTTTCTCCAGTTAGTCTTGAGTATTTCCCTTGGACACCAACTTCTGTAGCTTTAGTTCCAGTGTTAATGATAAGAGTTGGAGTTTTGGCACCGTTGATAAAGTAGTGAACAAACCTGGGAATCGTCTGATAATGGCTAATTAAAGGTAGACTATGTAACTTAGAGTATAAACAGGGGAAAAAAATGGAAGAAGAGTGCAAAAAAGCAAGCAATGCGAGATTAACTTGCCAATGCATTTGGAGTTGCAGCAGAAAATATCTGATAAAAGCAGACAGAATCAGTGAGATTCTGGATTAGATCTGGCTTCATTGATGAAGATACAAGCTGTTGGATAGCAGTTGGATGGGCACTCACTGCAGCATTTTAGTGTATACTTTATGAAGAGTGAGTATAGCAGAGATTAATGCATAAAGTAAAATGCAGGATATACTGGCCTTGTATCTGTTCAGGACAAGTCTGCAATAGAATTGGCAGTGGCAGTGTCCAACGTAGAGACACTTGTTTTTTGAAGTTCACATAGATGGATAACATCAAATATGAGATGACCACTGTGTCAGAGCATCAGCATGCATGTTTCTTAACGATATTTTCATTACAGTATTCATCCTATCCATCTGCAAACGAATGATCACTGACTGTGATATGCCATGTGTAAGTTCCATATCGAAAAATGATCTTATTGCGTTGGTGCCGAGCAAGCAAGAATTTGAATTCAGAGGGAAGAACCTGAGATTGGTACAAAAAGAAATGAATGTTAAACGTAACTGCAGAACATAAAAGCTTAGATTTGTATAAAATAAGTTGAGTTAGATGGTTTGAAACAGGTATACTTTGTACTATCAGATTAGTTATTCAGATCATGTGAGGTGGAAAAATACCTGTCCTCTATGCTTACATCTTAATATGAAACAACAGGCTGTGGACATGGAGCTTGCCAATTGAGGGACGGATGAACATTGCACCATTAAACCAAGAAAAGAAATTCAAAAAGGATAAAATATATGACAAAACTGATGGAACTGATGATTATTTGATTAACATTATGCATTGCATAGTAGCAATAGGAAATTCATTCGACAAGAGAGAGTTTATATAGAGGAATGCAAGAGAAGCTGTAGCTGGAGGGTGCATGATAATTATGCTGGTTGAGAAGGTATAGTATTACAGATTGAGAGCTGTGCAGTAAGAAAATAGTTCAATTGTAGAGATTGAATAAAAGCAGTACATAAACTCTCATGCATGTGCAATATTTATTCCATATCTCATGTGTGATGAAGTAAAAGTATAGTATGTTGTATAAAGCAGTGTTGAGCGAGGAAAGATCCTTTATGACAAGATTCTATTAAATCTCATATAATAACTCTATTAATGCCAAGGCTATAAATACTTAGAACCTGAGTTGGTGCATGAAGTAATGGCAGTTTGCTAGGGTAGATAACAAAAGGTAACAAAACATTAATGTATAGATAAAGACTTAAAAACTGTGCAATAAAGTTTGCTTCAAGATTTATGCAGAAAGAGCAACAAATTCATCACCAAGCAGACTTATATATTTAGTGATGCAAAAATAAAGTCTGCACAAGAAACATTGTGATTTAGAAATAGCTGTAGAGTGTTAGGTTTCATATACAACCACCACTGAATAAACATCAATATCTGAAACAAAAGCTGCTGTGCTAAGAGTAATGCAGCAAGCATTTTTAAACAGAAGCAGGGGATTCATAAAGAGAGTAATGATTGTTGTAAGTAGTTGAAGTCAACTCTCCAAAAGGCAGGTCACAATGCCATTCAAAAAATACATGAGTTTAGGCAGTCCAAAAAAAAAAAAGCAGGATCGGCTCAGATTAATTTTGGCTTTTTGTCAGAGTTGCTGCCTCCATCCTCAGATTCATCTACTTCTACATCTTCTGACTCCTTAAATCTTTCGGCGAGTCGAAGACGAACTCTTGAAGAAGTACTTGTATCTGTAAAGATATAGAATCCGTTATATGGTAGGATGCCTTTTTATGTTAAGAGAGCTCTGTATAAAAAGTGAAAGTATGTGCTGATTACCTGGAGTCGTGAGGTGGATAGTTTCAGACTGAGTAATAGGTAGAGGAGAAGCATCATCTGCTTTGTCTGTTAACTGGGCTGTGCCGACACCTTCGTTAATTGTAGAGTAATATATAATCGTATAGCGCTGCCTTGTGTCTGCTAGCTGTGCTTGCACTGGCTTGATATGAACCAGAAACATCTTTTTTTTCAGCTCTACATGCACAGACTCAAGAGGAAGCTCAACATTCTGTCAGAAGGAAGCGAAAAGAGGATTAAAAAAAAGTACAGAATATGTTCATTATTCAGTTCTAGAAGTCAAGAGAAAACCTCATTGAAATGCTGCATTGCTTCAAGGGCATTAAAAGTGAGAAGATTTTCTGCATGTTCTCCGAATACAGAAGCTGGTATGACTCCAGTGTCGTCTGTCAAATCGACATCAAAGCGGCATCTAGAAATAGGAAAATTACACGAAGAAAGGTAACTACTAATTACATGGAATTTGATATTATTGGCAGGGAAGAATCTGACGATAATGTATTATTTACGACCTAGGTACTGCAGGGCGTTTTTCCTTGCACGAGTTACAGGTGAACTCAACCTGATAATCTGCGGCTGTGGCTCTGCAGCATTTCTGGCAGCTCATGTACCAATACTTCTGGAAGATGTGTTCAAAGGAGATTCGTGCTTTGACCCATACTGACTAAAGATAAAGGAGTGCAGGGGAAAAAAAATTAATAAGGTATCATGGAGAAAAGGAGAAAATTCGCTGCATCAGTTGGCTCCTTATTCACCTTTTGTGTTGGATTAACATTACAAATCCGAGTGGTTTTTTGATCTGGTTTCAGTGAAAGCTGAGGATTATAGTTAATGTAGGTTTTTTTTGCAATGATGTCTGCAATCAGTTTAGTATTTCTCAGCGCCCTGTACAATAGCAGAAGTTAAAAACATGTTTGCATAACATGTTTCTCATGTCCTGTTCTGCAGGCCACGTAAAAAAATAATAAGTGCAACTGTATGATACCAGTTTTTGAGCTCTCTTGCTTCCAGAATGGGTGGGTCAACAAGTAGTGCAGAATCGAACCAAGTTCCCAGTGCTACTCCTGTACATGGAAAGAAAATTATGAGCAAGACTCTATCAGAGAAATGTAAAGTTTTGCCCTGTATGATACTGAAGGGAAAAGAAAGAAGTAAACCATTGTAGTTGTTCACTTTTAGTCTACGAGCTATGATAACTGGA
This sequence comes from Gardenia jasminoides, assembly GCA_013103745.1. Taxonomy (NCBI): domain Eukaryota; kingdom Viridiplantae; phylum Streptophyta; class Magnoliopsida; order Gentianales; family Rubiaceae; genus Gardenia; species Gardenia jasminoides. The sequence continues at coordinate 42,497,209 of CM023098.1, forward strand.
TAGTTGTGAAGGTTTGATAACAGTAGCTGCCCCTCATTAGTGAGAAAATCATCCCACAAGGACAATAACACTGTCTGCGACCTAAATTTGGAAGAGCATTTAAGTGGCATCAAACGTAAAAAAAAAAAAAATAAAATAGCTAGACAAAAATTTTGCAAGCAACGAAAAATTTAGTTCTCACTCTTCATTAAGCAAGACAAATTTCTGAACAGTTGATTGTCTTGAGTTTTTGCTCATGGTCCTCCTATCCAATGCACTAATCACGACTCCGAGTACATCTGCACACAATAGAGAAGAAGTTAAAGACAGCACTCGTATGAACAGAAAAACAAAAGCATAAATTCGTAGAAGGACTAACCAACTGACTTAGTTTTATCATCCATGTACTCTACCAAGTCAGCAAATTTTGTGTAGTTAAATTTCACAGGCATCATTTCATCGCCATCGCGAATTTCTTCTATCACAGTTTTGGTGCTGATAACCCATTGGATGGTTAATTCAGATGTTTGGAACTTTGCTGGGATAGCTCTCACCTCGGCATTGGAAATTTTATACTTTTTATAAACCTGTAGTACTGGGCTCATCTTAGCAATGTCCTCATTGAAAATTATTCCTTCGACTTTCGATCCCTAGTCGATAACGTAAAAATTCATACAAAGTTAGTAAAGCAGTGGATGAGCCAGCAATTTAGTTATGTAAAAAAGTGTGTAAAATCATGTAACAACCTCTGAATCGTAATCGTAGAAGATGAACTTTTGCTTTTTGGTTGGTGTCCCCATTGAGTCGGTAACTTGCTGCTTTTCTTGTACAGTGACAACACAAGTCCAGGTTCTCATCTGTGGAACGATATCTCTGATCGGCAAGATGTTAGTCAGTCTGCACATAAAACTATAGATAAGCATATATGAATGAAAGAACTTAGAAACAGCATACCAAAAACTAAGAGATCTATATTCGCACCTTACTGCATTACAACCTCTGTTGTTAAACTCGGACCGGACCGGCCGGTTCGACCGGTTGAACCGGGAACCGGCCAGGCATCCGGTCCGAGTCAACCCCCAAAACCGGAAAGTTTAAAAACCGGTCAAAGCCGGTCAAAACCCGGGTTTGACCGGGTCTGACCGGTGGTTGACCCGGTTGACCGGTTGACTATTTGACCAGTTTTTTTTTTTTTTACCTTTAACTCATTATATCCTTTCAAACTCACTTTTTAAGTTTTAGTAAATATGCTTTAACCTCTCATTATTTTAATAAAGTGTAAAATTAATCCAATACATTTTTTAAGTTACATTTCTACCTCTATATATATATTATATTCTTTAAGTCAATTTATTTATTAAATATAAAATTCTCTAATTTATATATAAAGTTATAAATCTCCAATTTTAAAAAAAATTTATATATATAAAGTTGAAAACTACCAATTTGAGAGAATTTTTATATATTATTTTTTAAGAAAATTTTTTTATATACTATTTTGATTATATATTATTAATATATATATTTATGACATATTTATGACGTCATCCGATTCGACCCCCGGTCGAACCCGGTCGGACCCATCTACCCTCGAGCTCGGTTCTGGCCCAGTCCGAAAACATAGATTACAACGAAAGTGGACATTGCCTACTGCCGAGTCAATTTAAAGATTTCAGTAAAGACCACATTCCTAGTTTTACGGTCTATTTTTGTACCATCAAAAGTTCCAGGAACAATAAGAACCTTAAGATTAGCAGCAGTTTTGGCTCTTGACAAAGCAACATACAATTGGCCATGGGAGAAAACTGGTTCACGTAGATAAATGCCAACATAGTCAAGAGTTTGTCCTTGGGACTTATTGATGGTTAATGCAAAACAAAGCCGGACAGGAAATTGAGTTCTTATGAACGGAATACCAGTTTTCTCATTATCGGATGTCTGCAGAGGTATTCTTGGGATAAAAACTCTTTTTCCTTGGTGCTGGCCAAATACAATTTCAGCACAAATAGTGTGCTGTTTAAATCCTCTACATATTAGCCTTGTTCCATTGCAAAGGCCTTCAGCAGGATTCAAATTTCTCATAAGCATAATTGGGCAGTTTTCCTTCAGCAGCAACTTATGAGGAGGGAGACCTTTTGGATTCTGTGAATTGAGGAAGTCCTCATAGTCACCTTGATGCCGCTGATCAACAGTTCTGTCGCAGCTAACATAAGTTTGAAGATTTCCAAGAAATCTCCTGATCATTATATCATTTAATTCATCAACTGAGGTGTTTTTTGGAGCAAGAATACACCTATTTATCATGCTATAAGGATCCTGAGAATAGTTATCCATATCTGGGAAAACGCTCTCTATTAACCTGTTTAGAAGAAAACTAACTTATATGATATATGAAAAAAATCTATAATCTGTGAAACTGAACTTTAAAAGAGCATATTAAAGATATCAGAAATGGCTACACATAGGCTTCTAACCTATTTAAGGATTCTTCCTTATCATAATAAGGTATGACCATATCATCTGATAATGTCAGTTCCCCATGCAAGTCAACAGGTTCGGTACCCTCACCGACTCGCAATAAGAAGTTTGAAAATGCTGGATCATGCAAAGCTCTCATATTTTCTGTTAATGTCAACTTGTGTAATTGAGACCAGAGAGGAGAATTTGGAAAGCTTGATTGTATGAGAACCTCCTTTGTTGCCTGCTCAATAACAGGTAAAGTTTGGCTGAAATCTCCACCAAAAACGATGACTTTTCCTCCGAAAGGTAGTTCCGAGTCCATTATGTCTCTCATTAATTCGTCAAAAGCCTCAATCGTTTCTCTCTTAGCCATCGAAGCTTCGTCCCATAAAATCAGCTTAGACTCAAAAAGTAGCTTTGCAGTGCTACTCTGTTTACTAAGTTGGCAGCTCCTATTCTTTGAAAAATCCAACGGTATTTTGAACCTTGAGTGAGCCGTTCTTCCTCCAGGAAGGATGGAGACTGCAATCCTAGAGGTTGCTACTGCAATCGCTACATGCCCCTGTGATCTTAAAGTAGCAAGTAGCGATCGGTATAAAAATGTTTTACCGGTGCCGCCGGGACCATCAATAAAAAAGGGCTGACCCTGTGAAGCAAAGCATGCTTCCAGGATGAGATCATAGGCATTTTTCTGTTGAGGATTTAACTTTAAGGCCATGAACAAATCTTCTGGTGCCACTGGTATGCTTCTTTCAACCTCAACCTCCTTTGTTAATTGTTCATGATAAGGACTTATGAAGTTATCAGATACAAACTAATAATCATTGATGCATTTCCCCATTTGTTCAAGTGAATTGTTAATATCTTGTAAAACCTTGCTTCTAATTTCTAGAGGAGAAAGAGGGAAAAATGACTGCTGCCGCTGATAATCTCTTGAAAACTCAGGTTCAAATCTTTCATAGAGCAGACGAGGATTTGTTGGAGAACAATGAACAAGAAGCGTTGCAAATAGTAGCCTGAGGGAAGACGGCATTTGAAATGTAGCCGCTTCCTCAAGTGTCTCTTCTATGTACGCATCAGATTGTAGCAGTCCAAGAGCCAAAGCAGCATCCCTAAATGAATTCATTCTTTGTCCATTAACAGTTAACAGATGATCAAACGATGTTGGGCCAGAAATGTGGGTTAAAAGAAGTCTTAAATAGTATTTCTCGCCATCTTTTGGACTTACAGCCACCAACCTGCCAATCACCTTTCGACGACTTCTCTCAGTCCACTCTTTATTCTTATTACTCCAAACAAAATGCTCAGGAAAATCTCTATACAAGCATTTCAGATTCTGAGCTCTTAAATTAATCTTGTTCATTTCAAAAAACTCAGTTAACATAGTTTTTGAAAAGTCAACTTTACTTAATAACTGCAGCAAGTCCGAGTTTTTATCAAATGAGACAAATTGTTCATTTGGAAGGTGCACCTGAAGAGTGTAAACAGCAGGGGTCATTTGACTCAAGCGGAACTCATAGATGCGCCAAAATGCCTCAGGAGGAGAAATCCATCTGCCCCGCTGAAACTCTTTGATCTCATCAATGTCATCAGTGGATGCGCAAGAAATAATTTTAAAGCTGACGAGATCATGGCCCTTGAAAACATACTTGTATAAATACTTGACCAATTTAACGGTTGAACAGATTTCCACATTAATGTGGCAATCAAACAAAGCAAGCAGGTACGGGTTGTACGGTATAACCCACCTATTGTCAAGAGTATGCCTTCAAACTCTTATTTTTTTCCCATCGTCTCTCCTTCTATAATATGGATAGGAATCTTCTCCATGAGTCGTGTGAGGACAAAAGCTCTTTGGATAGTGATTTTTGCATGCACCGTCTCTCATACAAGGAGAACTTTTATCCATGTCTCCACAAGGACCATGGATCATATGCTTCACAACAAGTGAGTATAAATGAGGATATTCACGGCGATCTGGCAGCTCAGCACAAACTATCTTATCATATGATTCTGGATTTAGTAGTTTGTACTGAGGTTTAAGGATCAATAGCAAATGCGCATGTGGAAAGCCTCGTTTTTGAAACTCAATTACATAGACACACGCTGCAACCTCACCAAAAATCTTCTTATTCAAAAGTTCTGATTTAAGCAGTTCAAATTTGGCTCTAAAGACCCTAGCAAGGAGATCTGGCTGATCCTGAGACTTTTCGTGGTATTTCAAATTCTCTTGAATTTCCTTCCAGGCTGGATTGCATGTCATAGTAAGGAAAATATCAGGTTTGCTGTATTTTTGTACAAGCGCCATTGCATCAAGGTATCTCCGTCTCATATCTCTTGGCCCACCAATGAAGGAAGCAGGCAAAATAATTCTACGACCAATCTTAGAGCCCTCAGTTTGACCAATAGATGCACTATCCAGAACTCCTTTAAGCATCTCAGTTCGAATTTTATTCTGCCGATTTCTATGAAAATCAAGTCTAGATGTCTCTATCTTGACATAACCATCAACTGCAAACTGCTGCAACAATCTAAGAGCATGAATGAGCATTGATTCATCATTTTCCCTCATCGGGAATCTATAGAAATAATATTCTCTAGTTGACACTGTATCTTCCTCAGTTTTTCCACGGTCAGCAGCTATAAAAAGGCAGATGTTATTCACTTAATTAAGTAGTACTATATAAGTCTCAAACCTAACAATCTATAAGTAAGATCGATAGTTCTCACCTCTCTGCTCTAAATCCATCAATTCTGATGGAGAATTTACTGAAGCAGGATCAAAATTAGCATCGTCTTCACAAGTATCCCCTCTCCTTCTCCTCTTATGAACTCTTTTGATTCCATGGTGCCACCGGCATTCGCCACGAGGAAAGAGGATAGGGTACTGCAGAGGGTCGTAACAGGCATAATAGTGTTGAATCCTATGACTCCTATTTGAATGACTATAAACTCGAATATGAGCATTTCTATCAGCCAAATGATCCTCATCCTCAGTCCATATAGCAGCGACTTGTGAGGCAGAAGGAAGGTTATACAATCGCTGGTCAAGTGCAGGATAACAGTTAAGAACAATGTTCACATTTTCGATGTTTGGAACATCTCTAAGACCTTTGAAAAATCGAGCATAGGGATTATCAGAAAGGATGCGCATAAGCAGTCTTAAAGTGCTTTCGCGCAACTTATCAGAACTGTTAAGTCTTTTTGCTAATTCTTCATCCGTATCAAAAAAATATAACTGAATTCCGGATGGCTGATCATCTGATTGGGTCAAACCATTAAGAAAATGGTAAACCTGACCCTGAATAGGAAAGGTATAAACACCCTTAGAATTTTTTGTTAGTTCAGAATCATATTTTGCAGCAAACGAGGTAAATCCCAAGTTATTGTTATAAGTCCGAGCATTATTTCTGAAATGAGCACTTTCTTCATCATCATCAATGAATAAGCGCTTCAAATCATAAGGCATTGCAGGAGTGATAATGTGGACCTCTCCTCCAGCACAACAAAAATTTGGAGGCTCCAAGTGGAACCTCTTCGCTCCACAATGTTCACAATCTGGAGCATCAGGCAGAACCAAAGCTTTTTCAGGAATTCTATCAATGCGAGATTTTTTTTGCTGCCTACATCGTTGCTTCCTTCTTGCACCTATTTTTGATAGGACATTCAGGTCCATAGGCCTATCCAGTTGCAAAGATAAATAACAATGAACGTCTAACACTAACTAAATCAAATCAGCGCTGCACTCCAACCTGAATTTTGTATGCTTACACACTCAAATATACTGCACCTTTTGTTACGCGACTGAGGATCGGATGAAATATCAAGAGGATCTCTTGAATTATTTTGCTTCCTCCGACCACCAGGCTTTGTCTTACAGTTTCTCACCTCTCTTCTCTGAACAGGAGAAGTCTCTGCAAATCACAAACTCAGAAAACTATCTAGCATAGCTCAGAGGCCTCTATACATGTACGCATAATGCTTGATGAGCACCAGGAAAGAGCGAGGCCATAGGAATAAATATTTATTACAAATAGAATGACTTTAGCAAATCAATCAGGAAGAAGTACGCAAATGAACACTCTACCTTCAGAGGAAGATGCTAGCATAACATTTTGAAGCTAAGCAGGCACAGAACTCATCTCAAAAAGAACTTCACTATTTTGGAAGCTAAGTGAAGCAGCTAATTGTTCAGGACTGATAGAATTATGGTTCAAACAAGGCGCATTAATCAAATTTTCACTACGTTCAAGGTTCAGGACAAGTTCATTATCTGGGGTAAAACTTTCGAGGCTTCCACATGGTTTTTTATGTGAAGAAGAAGCACAGTGGGCATCAGGAGAATGGAAGTTCAGATTATTTGACTTCCTAGCAGCAAATGATTTGTTGCAATTTCTAGTTGCAGGCCTATCAGCGAAAGAAAGCTCTGCAGCTTTGAAACAAAGAACCAGGCTAAGTTTCAGCAAAAGAGGCTGTGCACTAAGCAGGTAAAAGTTGAGAAAGCTCAAATGGAAAAGAACAGAAAGTTCAAAAAGGAAATAAAGAGCACAATGCTAATCAAACCAGATATACCTTCAGGAGAAACTGTCATAGGCATAGAAGGTGTTTTTTCAGAAGACGAAGTAGCATGATAAATGTAGGGATGAGGTAGGCAGGAAGACATATACTCTAATCCCTCTCTAATGGCTATTACATTTTCATTATGAGACACCAACTCTCCACTCTCTAATACCTGAGAATTCACAGAGGCCTCAGGCTTATAGTATCAGGAAAAGAAACACCCGTTTCAATAGTTCCAAGCGGGACTTTCCGAACACGAGAAAGAAAGGCATTCTGTTTTTTCTTCGCAGCTCTAGCTTCCCTTCGCAAACGGAGAAGCTCTGACTTTTGCAGAGGAGGCATCTCTGCATATTTTTTTCGTCGGATAGCGTTCTTATCCATCTGATTCCGCACTCAATGGAAGAAAGCAAAAAACTGAACCATAACACTAATTTAGCAGCACGTAGGTTACAGATTAGAATGAATTGAACTAAGAGCTGAAACAGAAAATGCAAAGGAAAAAGAAAGCACATAACAAAAGGACACAAAGAATGTAAAGGCTTAAATAGTGACATAGCAGGAAAGGAAAAAGGAAGAAAGGAAAAAGGTGCATAGAGACAATAACAGATGTTATCTTGGAGGCAAATATCCTCTAAGCAATGAAACAGTAACAAACACTGCACGGCCACCAATCCACATGGAAAAAAATTCCCAACAAAAAAAAAAGGCAAATGGAACTGACATGTAAAAGTAAACCAAGGAGGGGGAAAAAAACATAAGCCAAACGAAAAAGCTGACAAAATCTTGAAATAAAGTTAAACAAAGCAATAAAATAGTAACAATTACTATATGGCCACTCCAAACTACACGGACTTAAAAAAATAATAAAGGAAGAAGACAAATGGAGTAGATATCCAAAAGCGAACCAAGCGGATAACCTAAGAAAACATAAACCAAACGAAAAAGGCAACAAAATTTAATAAAGAAAAGGAAAGCAACATAAACAAGAAAGCAAGAAAGGCTAACCTGTATGTACAAACCAGCAGGAAGTAGCAAGTCCAGGAACAACAAAAGCTACAGCAAAGGATAAAATAATGTAAGAGGCGGTCAGCAAACAGGAAAAAGGAGAAAATAGAGCTCAAAGATTCCCCAAAAAAAAAAGTCAAAACTACATGAATGAAAGCAACAACAGCAGGAACTCGAGGAAAAATGCAACAAGCAAAAAAAAGCTAAAGCAATACAACAGTAAAGCTCACCAAGCACCAACAAAACAAAAGGGGAAAACAATATAACGATCAGCAAACAAAGCTCACGTTAAAGCAAGTAGAAAAACAGAGCAGCCCAGCGAAATTTTTTGGAACAATGGTAGCAAGAGAAATGTTGAATGGAGCAAAAAGAAAGACTGAGAGGTGAAGTAAGCATCCAAACAACAAAAAAGAAAGGAAAACCAGCATCGAAACAAAAGAAAATGCAAGAAAGGCACAATTACCACTAACCATGATGACGGCATTCCTAAAATCCACAGGGCAAAAGATGGCTCACGTCCAAACACCGGACAAACAAATTACACCAGTCTTTTCAAAAATCAGGAAGAAGGAGCAAAATTTGCTACTTGCCAGAATTTTAGACTGACGATAGAAGCTCTTTACATCCAAAGCCCCCAGATAGCAAAGACACTAAACATAATCACCCGTAATTCTGCATTTAACAGCAAGGATAGAACTATAAAATCACCCAATAAACATTGAGCCCAACACCCACCACTTGTCATGAACCGAACAAATCAAAGTGACAGCAATGCAAGTGTGGGCCGGTCCTCTCTTTATGTTCAGACTATCGAGAGCTAGCATCTCATTTAATAAAAAAATAAGGATAAGGAAAAAGAAAAATAACACAAGACCCTAGCAACGATCAAAACGAAATTCTTCCCTCCAGCCTCAGCACGTGAGATCCTCATGACCGGACGACCACTCCCAAGCCAATAACATTCTGCCACGTCAGCACAACCACCACTCTTCTTAACATCCCCATTCCCTCTTTTACTATATAGGTAGATGAGTCGTTAAAAGCATGTAAAAACCATGAAGTTAAGATAAGAAAACTTCGTGTCTTCATTCTCTTGTGCATTCCATTCTATGTAGCCTTAAGAGTGGAAGATAGAGGAAATCTATTTTTAGAATTTTGGGGAATTCTTTTTGCACAATTAAGACTCAAATGTTTCTATTCTATTTCTTTCCCTGTATTTCTCCCAGTCATGTGATTTTTACATGTTTTGCTCCCTTCAAGTGCAGGTCAATTTTGTAATTTCAAACCCCATTTTCCCACCTCTAGGATAAAGTTATCTTTTCACTTTTCATCAACACCATTGGTTCAATGTTACATTGATTGTTAGAATGAGGAGGGCAATGTGCTTATTTTTTGGATTGAATAGAGCAAAGTTGAACAATCCAAAAGGCTCAAGGGGCAAAGTGAATATAACCCATTTTTTGGCTTTTTATGAGCTTAAAATTACATCTAATTTTGTCTTTTTTTTATACTTTGAACTATACTCAAATGAGTGCTTACCAAACTAAAGTTGAACTATACTCAAATGAGTGCTTACCAAACTAATGTAGTTTAAATTTTCTAAAAAAAAAACAGAGAGACTAAAATTTAAGCTTCTTCATCCTAAAATTTAACCAAGTCTGAAATCTTCTTCATCCTTGACTTATTTGTTTTTTTGGTGTAAACCTCTCCATGTTTGATGATGACATTGGACCCTAACTAATTCGGAATTGAGTATTGTCCAACCATTTTTAGAGTTGGCTCTCCCAGTATGCGATTTATTTTGTCAATAAATCATATTAAGTCGGGAGAGCGATGGCTTAGGTTGTTCCAGGGAGGGAGTGTGAGTGAGAGATTCTGAATTAATGCTCTTTTACTTACACTAAAAAAAATATAAAAAAAATAAGTGAACGATCTCTAGTTTGAAATCTTCTACTTACACTAATAAGGGGTCAAATTTGATGATTTCCATCCATGTTCCAAAGAGGTGCTTTGCACGTAGGGCTGCAAACGAGCTGCTCGAATTTGATCTCGATTCGAGTTTGAAAATATCGAACCCGAGTCGAGTTCGCGCGGTTCGTTTTCATGTTCGAGTCGAGTTCGAACTCGACTCTCTTAGGTTCGATAACTCGCGAGTCGGCTCGAATAAGTTCGAATATATATACATATTATTTTTTATTTTTTATTTTTATTCTAATAGTGAAATTACATATATGTCCCTAATATTTTTATTATTTATTAAGAAAATTAATTATTTTATCTATATTTTTTAAAAAATAATTATTTATTATTTTTTTCGAACTTGAACTCGACTAAGCTCAAATTTAAACTCGAACTCGAGTTCGAACTTCATTTTTTGAGCTCATTGAACTCAAGCTCGAGTTCGAATTCGATAAAAAACTATTCGAGCCGAGTTCGATAAGGCTAAAGTTCGGCTCGACTCGACTCGTTTGCATCCCTATTTGCACGGGGGGTTTATGTGGGTGTTTCTAAATAATGAGGGGGGTTTTGTGTCCAACACATAAATCACAAGGAGTTTACTGTTGTAAAACTAATACTAATATAGTGGTGGAGTAGTGTTTATTTAGTGGACACTATACTAATAGAAAGTAAGGAAACTCAAGAACTCGAGAAAAGAGAGAGTTAGAGAGAAAAATAAAGTTTCATTCATTCAGAAATGAACTTCTTATGAACTGTTTCTGAACTGTGTCTATTTTATTACAGAGGGCCCCTATTTATAGGGGAATACAAAATAACTTACAGAGCAACTTACAGTAGCTGCTTAATAGCAGCTTACAAAACAGCTTACAGTAGCTGCTAATAGTAGCTTACAAAGCTGCTTAACTTCATCTCGTAAGTCGTACTTCTCAAAAGTCGTGTTCCTCAAAAGTCGTGATTCTCAAAAATCGAAATTACCTCGTAAGACATGAAAACTCCGTCCTTATTTAGGAGATAAGACAAAGTGATAGACATCCACATAAATAATTATTTCATAATACTCCCCCATGGATGTCTATTACACAAAGAATGTGTCTCGTTAAAAACCTTACTAGGAAAAAACCCTGTGGGAGAAAATCCTAGTGAAGGAAAAAAGAGTACACTATTTTTGTATATTTATTTCTCCCCCTGATCCAAAACATCATTTGAGATCCTTCAACCGACGCATTCCAATATTTTTCACTAACTTTTCAAATATTGCAGTCGGCAATGCTTTGGTAAATAGATCTGCCAAATTATTATCTGATCGGATCTGTTGCACATCAATTTCACCATTCTTCTGCAAATCATGAGTAAAGAAGAATTTTGATGAAATATGTTTCGTCCTATCTCCTTTAATATATACTCCTTTCAATTGAATTATACAAGTTACATTATTTTCACACAATATAATTGGAGGATTTTCATTCTCAGATGACAACCCACAATGCTTCCGGATATAATGGGTCATCGATTTTAGCCAGACACATTCTCAACTAGTCTCATAAATTGCTAACACTTCAGCATGATTCGAAGAAGTGGTAGTCATTGACTGCTTTGTAGATCTCCATAAAATGGCTGTACCATCACATGTGAATATATATCCAGTTTGAGATCTTACTTTATGCGGGTCAAATAAATACTCGGCATCAGTTTAGCCAAGCAATTCATGTCGAAATTTATTAGAATAAAATAGACCAAAATCAACTGTTCCTTGGAGATAGCGAGAAATATGTTTAATACCATTCCAATGTCGCTTTGTAGGAGATGAGCTAAATCTTGCTAATAGACTCACAGCAAATGATATATCTGATCTTGTAGAATTAGCAAGATACATTAGTGCACCAATAACACTAAAATATGGTACTTCAGGACCAAGTATATTTTCATCTTCTTCTTTTGGTCTAAAATGATCCTTGACAGGGTTAAATGATCGAACGACCATTAGAGTACTCAACGGATGTGTTTTATCCATATAGAATCGCTTTAATACCTTCTGGGTATAAGCAGTTTGGTGAACAAAAATTTCACCCTCCAGATGTTCAATTTGTAAACCAAGACAAAATTTAATATTTTCAAAATCTTTTATCTCAAATTCTTGTTTCAGATATTCAAATGCTCTTTGGATCTCTTCAAGAGTTCCAACCAATTGAGACCATCAACATATACAGCAATGATTACAAAATTGGACCCATCTTTCTTTATGAAAATGCATGGACATATTGAGTCATTAGCAAAACCTTTCTTGAGTAAACACTCACTAAGGCGATTATACCACATACGTCCAGATTGTTTGAGACCATACAAAGACCTTTGTAATTTGATGGAATAAGTTCCTCTAGAACTTGATTTACATGCTTCAAGCATGCTAAATCCTTCAGGGATTTTCATACATATATCATTATACAATGTTCCATACATATAAGCAGTGACTATGTCCATCAGATGCATATCGAGTGTTTTATGCACTGCTAGACTCACAAGATATCTGAATGTAATTCCATCCATTATTGAAAAATATGTCTCATTATAGTCAATTTCAGATCTTTGTGAAAAAATCATAGGCTTAACACCTTCAAGTGTTTGGACTATAGGTCCAAATATTTTCTTTTAACCAGTGAATCCAATTTAAATTGGATCGCATCTTTCCATTTTGGCTAATCATTTCTTCACCGACATTCATCAATCGATATATTTTCATGATTCTAATTTTCTTTCATAATGTCAAGTGTTACATAATACGTAATTTCTTTTCGTGTAGGCTCTAGTTTCATATTTTTCTATGATTTCATTCTCTTCAAGAGTTGGCTCTTCAGGAGCAATCTCTTCAGGAGATTCAATTTTGTCATGATATTTATTTCATCTCCGGAGATATTTGAAATCAAAATGCTTTATTATAGTAGGCCGTCCTTAAATTCATTTGTAGCACTTATATGTGTCCTTCAAGGACATCAATTATATATTTTCTGCAAGAATATTCAATTCAATAACTCTTCTGGAGTCGATATATATATATATATATATATATATATAATAATTGAACTTCCAGTTCACATTATTTGTATGAGAATCAAGGAAATCCAATAATATTTTTAAAATAATTTTCTTTCGATTGATCATTTTCCCTTCATAATGTCAGAAAGTGTATAATAGATCACCTATCAATATTGCATGATTTCTAATTGTAAAGGGTGAGTCACCTTTGAAATAAATTTCTATTGGAGTCACGGATAGCATAATGGGGTATGTATGAATAATTGTCGGCTTAATTCTCACAAGTGTTGCTGCATGTAAAACAGCATGTCCCCAAGCAGATAAAGGGAGCTTAGACCTCATTAATAGTGGTCTGAAAATTAATTGCAATCTCTTAATAAATGATTCTGCTAGACCATTTTGAGTATGAACTTGAGTAGGATGTTCAACCGTTATTTCAATGAACATGCAATAGTCATCAAATGCATGTGATGAATATTCACCAGCACTATCTAAACGAATTTTTTTAATTGGATAATCAAAAATTTGTGCTCGTAATTTTATTATCTGAGCAAGCAATCTCGCAAACGCCAAGTTGCGAGTGGATAATAAGCATACATGTGACCATCTTATTGATGCATCAATTAGCACCATAAAATATTTGAATGATCCACATGGTGAATCTACAGGTCCACATATATTACTCTGAATTCGTTCTAGAAATATAGGAGATTCAGTTCTTACTTTAGTTGAAAATGGTCTAACCATTAATTTTCCTTGAGAGTAAGCAACACAGGAGAATTCATTTAAATTCAACACCTTTTGACCTTTCAATGGATAGTCATGTGAATTCTCAATTATTCGCCTCATCATTATGCAATCAAGATGTCCAAGGCGATCATGTCAAATCATAAAATTATTGGAATTAGAAGACTTCTGATCTTCTAGGCGATTAGTTTCAGCTGCATCTATTTTTGTATAATATAGACCAGAAGAGAGAGAAGACAGTTTTTCCAATATACATTTCTTGCCAGAAATGGTATTTGTAATCAATAAATATTCACCATTTGTCTCATTCATTGTCTCGATATGATATCCATTTTGACCGATATCTTTAAAACTTAGCAAATTTCTTCGAGACTTAGCAGATAGTAGCGCATTATCAATCACAATTTTTGTTCCTTCAGGGAGAAATACAGTGGCTCTGCCAGAGCCGTCAATCAATTCAGCACTACCACTGATGGTATTGACATTCGTTTCGCTCACTTTCAGATGGAAAAAATACTTTTCATGTTTAAATATAGTATGTATAGTTGCACTATCAATGAGACAAATTTTATCATCACCATTATTTAATTTCAAATATTTAGTATCCATTTCTTCTTTTGAAAGAAATGATAAGGAAAGTATAAATAAAAGTAAATATTAAGAAAGTGCGTTATATACATAATTCAAAAGAAAATTACACAAAAGATGTGAAAATAACAAAAGAGTAGAATGCTAAGTAAATTGGGTATTTGACATCAGATCATTTGCACCTTCAGGATGTTCAAAAAAATCAGCCACGTCGAGATGTGCTAGATCAATATTAGCAACATCATCATCAGAGATATTCTCTTGATCAATAAAGTTTGTCTTAACACATTTATCTTTCTTTTTCAATGATGCTTGATAAAACTCAACGAGGTGCTCCGCCGTACGACAGGTAAGGGATCAACGGCTTTCCATGCCACATCGGTAGCATTTATTTTTATGAATTTTCTTTTCTTCACCTTTCTTATCATTGTCCCTCTTCTGGAGGTCATTTTGTTTCTTGTCATGGTGATAGTCATTGTAATATGGCATGTACCTATCACGATCGCGTCCACGACCACAGCCACAACCACGGCTTCTTCCTCGACCACGTCCACGATCACGTACAGAGTTTTAAAATTTGGTCACATTCACTTCAGGGAATGGACTAGTTCCAATTGGTCGGAACTCATGATTTTTCAATAATAATTCATTATTTTGCTCAACCAATAAAATACATGCAATCAATTCAGAATATTTTCTAAAACCTTTCTCTCGATATTGCTGCTGCAGGAGCACATTCGAGACATGAAAAGTGAAAAATATTTTTTTCAACATATCCTCATTTGTCACATTTTCTCACATAATTTTAATTGAGAGGTAATTCTGAACATGGCTGAATTATATTTACCAACAGATTTAAAATCTTGTAGTCGCAGGTGAAGTCAAGAATACCTGGCTTTTGGAAGAACGACCAACTTCAGGTGATCATATCTTTCTTTCAAACTATGCCAAAGATCAAATGAATTTTTGACCGTAAGATATTCCATTTTCAGTCTTTCATCCAAATGATGACGGAGGAATATCATGTGTGAGGGTCTCAAATTTCAGAATTATTTTACAAATGTATAATATTAATTATATTATGTTTATTTATTGAAATATGAGTGAAAATATGTTTAAAGCGAATATTTTCCAATTTAGAGAATTTTATACGAATTATTTACCGGTGTGTGATTTTGGCCAAAATGTAGCGTTAAAAATTGTTCCGACGTGTGAATAGTGACTTGGACTTGAAATCGAGTATATATAGTGATATTTTGAAAATATTATTAAGGTGAGACGGTGTCGGGATGAAAGAAACCAGTGTAAGTTAGACAGCCGAGCACGATGCGACATAAAATGCCAAAAAGCACTTTTTTCTTAAATTGTGGAAGTTGCACTTTTTGGCACCTTTTAGCCTTGACTTTTTGGCAACCTTGAGATCACTTTTTCAGCTGCACTTTTGGGATTAAGAGAGAGAGGGAGCCGAGAGCAACAAGGAAAGAGAGAGAGAAAATTGTCTTCTTGTCTTCTTCATCTTCTTCCTTGCTTCCCACAAGCTTCAAGCACCCTTAATCACCATCATCTTCTCCACTTCTTGCAGCCGAGAGAGAGGGGTAGGAGAGAGAGAGCTGGTCGGGTTCTTGAAGGAAGAAAAGAGAGGTAAGTGTTGTGGTTTGACCTTCCATTTCTTCTTCCAACAAGCAACTTGAACTTATGAAACTTGATTGAAGGATTCTTGGCTTGTATCTCTTCATCTTTGGCAGCCGTGAGTGAGAGAGTGTGTGGGTGTATGATCCGAGCTTCAAGATTGAGGAAAAGAGAAGAAATAAAGCTTGTCCGAGTGGTGGGTTGCTAGATCGTGAGTTTGGAGTTGGAAATCATCTTCAAAACTCGAAGATCTTGGGTTAGGATCGAAGTTCTTGGAAGCCATCAAGCTTGGAAGCAACCTCCTTGAAGAAGAGCTCGAGAGATCTCGTTAGATCCTGTCGGATCTTGTTGGATCTTGATAGATCCGGAGGCATAAGCCTTGAAACTAGTAGATCTAGCTTTATTAGAGTTGAATAGTTTAGATCTATAGTTAATATTGGTAAAAATGACCTCATCTGAAAAAGATGAAGTTGGGCTCTTGAAATCCCAACCTAGGTAGCGGACTTGAGGTGGCCTCTAGGTAGCGGACTTGAGGACCTGATTGAGATTTGATTGTTATTTGTGAACTTGTCTTGATATGGTTAGAAATTAGGATTTTTGATTGTTGAAAAGTTTGAAGGAAAATGTATTCTATGGCCAAAACCATGTTTGGTAATTTTAATGTTTGATTTTGACATGTTGTAATTGTTCTTGAAAAGTTTTCTTCTGAGAAGAACATGCGTATTGTTCATTTGAGAGTATGTGTGTGTGTGAGGAAATGTTTGAATTTTAAAAGGGTAAAAAGTGAAATTTTTCATAAAATTTGAGTGAAAAATGTCATTTGATCGAATTTGAGGGTTTTACTATGTTTTGGTCAAATTCTATGGGTTTTGAATATAAAGACATGGTTTGGGGCGTTCTAAATCTATGTTACAGTTTTGAATGGGAGCAGGCATGGAATGATTGAGAAAAGTATGATTTTGGGGTGATAGACCTCATTTAAATGTTTTGTTAAAAAGAATGTGATCAGAGACATCGATGGAGTGTTATTTTGAATTGATAACGTGATTTCCAAAAGGATTTATTTGGAACACTGTATCATGTGAAGTGAAAGCTTTTCCTCAAGAGATTTTGGGAAAACATTAATTGAAAAAAAAAGGTGAAAGTGAAATGTTTTAGTTCATGAGTGAAGGAGTGAATGTTAACTGTTGTTTTTAAATTGTTTTAGGAAGTGAGCAAGGAACCGAATTTGAACCCTACGTGGAAGCTGAACCCTATTTCGGTGAGTTTCCATGCATGATACTTGACTATGTGTATTTAACTTGAAATGTGAAATGATGTGAAAAATAGATTTTAATCCATCAAATGGAGTAGTGTGTACTTTATCGCACTTACTCCCATTTGAAGGGTACTACTTGCAAAAGTGTTTTCATGATATTTCGAGTATACCCTGAATCTCTTGTCTTGTGCCATGAATCCTGCTTTGAATTTCATGAAGTGAAATGTCGTGTCCTGTATTTCCTGTTCTCGAATAAACTTAATCCCCTTGGTGTGACAACCTAGGGTTACGTGATAAACTTAATCCCCTTGGTGTGACAACCTTAGGTTACGTGATAAACATAATCCCCTTGGTGTGACAACCTTGGGCTACGTGATAAACTTAATCCCCTTAGTGTGACAACCTTGGGCTACGTGATAAATTTAATCCCCTTGGTATGACAACCTTGGGTTACGTGATAAACTTAATCCCCTTGGTGTGACAACCTTGGGTTACGTGATAAACTTAATACGGTATCCTACTCTTGTGTGATTATTGGCTTTCCTTACTTGTTTATTTCCTAGTATGAATTTTGAAGTGAAAAATTATATGTGTTATGTGCTTTGCCTGTTTTTGGGAACTCACGGGCTTTTTAACTCACCCTTTCAAATTTGTTTTCCTTAACAGGCAATGGGAACCCGAGTGGAGAAGCCAACCCTTAGAATTAGGATTTTGCTTATGTTGATGTTTTGAGAACTTTGTATTGTGATCATTGGAAGCTTTTGTATTTTGAAATAAGAATGTTTGGATGGATAGTTATGTATTCTGGGATGTAATTTGAAATATGCTTTTCAAGACATTGTATCTTCCATTTTAAGTATTTGGAATTTGAGTTCTATAAGTTATTCGAGTGTTTAAGTGAGTGAGTCTGGCAGAGCAGTAGCCCGCCGAACCCTTTTGTTCTTAGGGAGAGGTGGGGTGGTATCAGAGATTAACCTTTAGATCTCTATAGTGTATCCTAGGTTTAAAGTTTAGGATACCGGCCTGTGGTGTTAGAGTGCTTCTTGATTGAAAAAGATGAGCTTGGTATTCGATGACTAGATGAGAGAAATGGAAAAACTGATAGGAATTGACATGGTGGGATTAAGACTTTAATTCTGGATGTGTGATAGTAAGAGATCTTCTTAAGAGTGTGAATAACTATAATCTCCTCCTAATTGTGGTTGGTGTTTAATCGAGAACTCTCCAATGTGGCTAGTACTTAAGGAATCTTAGATTTGAGAGATATTAAATTTTCGGTGAACTAATTGATGGATGATTAAGAGATGCTCCTCTTAAGCTCTATTCGCCATTAAGCGATGTGCGATTTTGAGATCTAATGAGAATAAGAGTTATTAAGTGTTTGAAAGTTTAGTAGAGTGGAAAGAAATGTAAGAGATAGCCATCATTCATGTTTACGTATTAACGAGACCTAAAGTTCGAGTAGGTTCCAAGTGGATTGAGAAGAATGCAGTGGATAGTGATGAGGATATGGGAGGGGATGCCATTGAGGCTGAGGGAGATCCCCAATATCTAGAGCCTGACCCAACAGAGAGTGCTTCCACGAAGTCTTCTTCTTCTGAGACTTAATGGATTAGCTTAGTGTGAAATTGGAGTTTTGTGTAACCTTCAATGAGAAAAAGCCAATAGAGTGGGTTCCCAACTTTTGTAAAATTACGTGCTTGCTAACTTTTCAAGTATCGTATTTTTGTTAAGTGTACTTGTGAACTTGATGTACCTATGTGTGCCTTTTGACAAAAGCATGCGCATCTGATGTACTCCTGACACTCTATTCTTATGAAATGCGAATATAAAGTGTTTTGTTTACCTTTCAAAGTGAATGTTCTAATAGTGTATTTATTTTCTTGTGTATATGAAAATTTGATGGCCCTCTAGAGAGCTATGGAGGGTAGGAGAGGCCGAGATCGGGGGCGAGGGACTAGGCTACTCCACAATATTGGCGGTGATCGAGAGTCAGCCGCCGATCAAAATCAAGGGGTTGGAGTTAACTTTGTAGAGTAAATGGCTACAGCCATGAATCATATGACTGAGATATTAGACCGTATGGCTGGCCAACAAGGCCCCGGACCTGAACAACAAATCAATCTTGGGGTTGGTGAGGATAGAGCCCTCGAAATTTCAAAGGTTTAACCCACCCTAAATTCTTTGGGAACCCAACCTCGGTCTTGAAGGATGGTTGAGAGAATTTCTGATATTTTGCTGCCTTAGATTATACCTGGAGAGGCAAGTGTCATTTGTCAGATTTCAGCTTAAGGGCCAGCTAGAGCATGGTGGAATGTGATAAGAGTGAAATGGGAAAGAGAGCAAATCCCTAGAACTTGAGTGAACTTTACTAGAGAATTTAATGCTAAGTTTCTTCCCCCACTAGTCCAGGGGAAAAGGAAAGATGATTTTATTAGATATAAGCAAGGGACGTTAAGTGTCACAGAGTATGAGGCACTCTTTACCAAATTGTCGAGATTTGCTCCCGAAGTTGTGGCAACTCGAACAAAGGAGAATTAGAGATTTGTGCAAGGGTTGAACGTGGAGATACAAGAAATTTCATGGCTGCCCAAATCAATAGCTTTAGTGAAACCATTGAGAAAGCTAAAGGATTCAGGGGCAAAGGCTCAAGTTAGATCTTTTAATGCAAGAAAAAGAAATGCCCCTAGCAGTAATCAAGGACCAGTAAATGTGACTGCTTTGACCCCTAAGATTGGAAGAGACATGGAAAAAGAAAACCCTTCTGGAGCATCGAGAGGATCTATGGTAAAGGAAACATTTTCTAGTGGAGCGAGGTTCGGAGGAACTTTGAATGGAAAGGGACAATCAAGGAATGTCATGCAAGGCAGTCAGGTATCTACTCCTAGTATAACATGTAATTTCTGTGGAAAGTTGAACCATACTGAGGAAGAATGTTGGAAGAAGGCAGGAAAGTGTTTCCGATATGGTAGTACCGAACACCAATTATCTGCCTGCCCGAGGTTTCGGGGAGAAGTTGTGACCCGACAAGTGAATAGACCTAACTCCAGTCAAACTAGTGCACCAAGAAGTCGATCAAGAGTTCCAACCAGGGTCTACCCCATTAGCCAACAACAAGTCCCCGACCCAACTGAAGTTGTTAAAGGTACAACCCCTATCTTTTACAGTTTAGTAAAATTTTTAAGTGGATTTTAGTGTGTTCTATTCAACTGTTAAACCTGTTTTCTTGTGTGGAGTAGATATGAGACCCAGTAGAGTATCTTATAATTTTGGGGTTCGAACACCATGAGAGACATCTAAAGGTAAAACTCATGAAAGATAATTTTGATGGAAACATAATTAGATTGAGGTGGCCTTTAGGATATGTATAAATATATGCGTCTGGGGAGTTTAGAGAAGACCACCTTATAAGACTTGAACGCATACCATTGTCGATGCAATAAGCACTATTATGGAAATTGGAAGATATCGAAGTAGAGGAAATGCTATTTTATGAAAGACATTATGTACAGATTTATGATAAGAATGTGACGAACTTGAGAAGTAAGCAAATTTTCCCTAGTTGAGGTTTTATGGAGAAATTGAAGAAGGAAGTAACCTGGAATGTTGAAGAAAAGATCTGGATGGATTATCTAGGATAATTTGTAAGCGAAATATGAATTTCGAGAACGAAATTCTTTTAAGGTGGGAAGGATGTGAGGGTCTCAAAATTCAGAATTATTTTAAAAATGTATAATATTAATTATATTGTGTTTATTTATTGAAATATGAGTGAAAATATGTTTAAAGTAAATATTTTTCAATTTAGAGAATTTTATACCAATTATTTATGGTTTTGGCCAAAACGTAATGCTAAAATTGTTCCGACGGTAAAGTGACTTGGACTTGAAATCAAGCATATGTAGTGATATTTTGAAAATATTATTAAGTGAGACAAGCCGGGATGAAAGAAACCAGTGTAAGTTAGACAGTGAAAGCACGACGCGACATAAAATGCCAAAAGCACTTTTCCTTAAATTGTGGAAGTTACTGCTTTTGGCACCTTTAGCCTTGACTTTTGGCAACCTTGAGATCACTTTTCAGCTGCACTTTGGGATTAAGAGAGAGAGGAGCGAGAGCAACAAGGAAAAGAGAGAGAAAATTGTCTTCTTGTCTCTTCATCTTCTTCCTTGCTAAGCTCAAGCACCCTTAATCACCATCATTTTCTCCACTTGCAGTCGAGAGAGGGTGGAGAGAGAGAGAGCTGGTTGTTCTTGAAGGAAGAAAGAGAGGTAAGTGTTGTGGTTTGACCTTCCATTTCTTCTTCCAACAAGCAACTTGAACTTATGAAACTTGATTGAAGGATTCTTGGCTTGTATCTCTTCATCTTTGGCAGCCGTGAGTGAGAGAGTGTGTGGGTGTATGATCCGAGCTTCAAGGTTGAGGAAAAGAGAAGAAATAAAGCTTGTCCGAGTGGTGGGTTGCTAGATCGTGAGCTTGGAGTTGGAAATCATCATCAAAACTTGAAGATCTTAGGTTAGGATCGAAGTTCTTGGAAGCCATCAAGCTTGGAAGCAACCTCCTTGAAGAAGAGCTCGAGAGATCTCGTTATATCTTGTCGGATCTTGTTGGATCTTGATAGATCCGGAGGCATAAGCCTTGAAACTAGTAGATCTAGCTTTA
This sequence comes from Gardenia jasminoides, assembly GCA_013103745.1. Classification (NCBI taxonomy): domain Eukaryota; kingdom Viridiplantae; phylum Streptophyta; class Magnoliopsida; order Gentianales; family Rubiaceae; genus Gardenia; species Gardenia jasminoides. The sequence continues at coordinate 42,519,086 of CM023098.1, forward strand.
TTAGAGTTGAATAGTTTAGATCTATAGTTAATATTGGTAAAAATGATCTCATCTGAAAAAGATGAAGTTGGGCTCTTGAAATCCCAACCTAGGTAGCGGACTTGAGGTGGCCTCTAGGTAGCGGACTTGAGGACCTGATTGAGATTTGATTGTTATTTGTGAACTTGTCTTGATATGGTTAGAAATTAGGATTTTTGATTGTTGAAAAGTTTGAAGGAAAATGTATTCTATGGCCAAAACCATGCTTGGTAATTTTAATGTTTGATTTTGACATGTTGTAATTGTTCTTGAAAAGTTTTCTTCTGAGAAGAATATGCGTATTGTTCATTTGAGAGTATGTGTGTGTGTGAGGAAATGTTTGAATTTTAAAAGGGTAAAAAGTGAAGTTTTTCATAAAATTTGAGTGAAAAGTGTCATTTGATCGAATTTGAGGGTTTTACTATGTTTTGGTCAAATTCTATGGGTTTTGAATATAAAGACATGGTTTGGGGCGTTCTAAATCTATGTTACAGTTTTGAATGGGAGCAGGCATGGAATGATTGAGAAAAGTATGATTTTGGGGTGATAGACCTCATTTAAATGTTTTGTTAAAAAGAATGTGACTGTAGTGCCAGTGAGACATCGATGGAGTGTTATTTTGAATTGATAACGTGATTTCCAAAAGGATTTATTTGGAACACTGTATCATGTGAAGTGAAAGCTTTTCCTCAAGAGATTTTGGGAAAACATTAATTGAAAAAAAAAAGGTGAAAGTGAAATGTTTTAGTTCATGAGCAAGGAGTGAATGTTAACCGTTGTTTTAAATTGTTTTAGGAAGTGAGCAAGGCCAATTTGAACCCTACGTGGAAGCTGAACCCTATTTCGGTGAGTTTCCATGCATGATACTTGACTATGTATATTTAACTTGAAATGTGAAATGATGTGAAAAATAGATTTTAATCCATCAAATGGAGTAGTGTGTACTTTATCGCACTTACTCCCATTTGAAGGGTACTACTTGCAAAAGTGTTTTCATGATATTTCGAGTATACCCTGAATCTCTTGTCTTGTGCCATGAATCCTGCTTTGAATTTCATGAAGTGAAATGTCGTGTCCTGTATTTCCTGTTCTCGAATAAACTTAATCCCCAGGACAACCTTGGTTACGTGATAAACTTAATCCCCAGACAACCTTAGGTTACGTGATAAACTTAATCCCCTTGGTGTGACAACCTTGGGCTATGTGATAAACTTAATCCCCTTGGTGTGACAACCTTGGGCTACGTGATAAACTTAATACGGTATCCTACTCTTGTGTGATTATTGGCTTTCCTTACTTGTTTATTTCCTAGTATGAATTTTGAAGTGAAAAATCATATGTGTTATGTGCTTTACCTGTTTTTGGGAACTCATGGGCTTTTTAACTCACCCTTTCAAATTTGTTTTCCTTAACAGGCAATGGGAACCCGAGTGGAGAAGCCAACCCTTAGAATTAGGATTTTGCTTATGTTGATGTTTTGAGAACTTTGTATCGTGATCATTGGAAGCTTTTGTATTTTGAAATAAGAATGTTTGGATGGATAGTTATGTATTCTGGGATGTAATTCGAAATATGTTTTTCAAGACATTGTATCTTCCATTTTAAGTATTTAGAATTTGAGTTCTATAAGTTATTCGAGTGTTTAAGTGAGTGAGTCCTGGCGAGTGTCAGGCAGACAGCCCGCCGAACCCTTTTGGTTCGCCTTAGGGGGGGAGGTGGGGCTGTCACATCATGGCTTTGGCTTTTTCTTGGCTTGTTGCATCATTATATCTGATAATAGTGACGAGGATTTTACACTACACCAAATTTTAATAATAAACCTAAACACCCCGTTTTCTGCAAGTATACAGATCGTTTATCGAAATAGGGTAGTATAGGTGTCGATCCCACAAGAGTGTCAAATGTGATTTTGAACTCCTCTATTATTTAGGAATCGTCACATGCATATCAATTAAATCTAAACTACAAACATGGAAATAAAATAGATAGAATATAACAATTAAAAGCTCTCAAGTTATGGAATTCCTTACTACTCTTGCAAATGAAGCTACCGGTTGCATTAATGATATTAATTTGGCTAAGCATGGTAATCTCCTAATGCACGTGAAACATACTTTCAGTGAATCAACTATACTCATAGTCAAACCATACCTACTAGCGTGGTTATGGAATTAACTACAAGCTCATTTGCTTAATAAAATTACATGAAATAAATCACTAAAGTTACAAAGGCCACCCCACAAGTAGTGAGTGACTTCCTAGGTTTAGAACTTCATGAACTAGTGTCTTTAACACCTTTAAATGATCACAATTAATGGCCGGTTAATCATGATTAGAAAAGCCAAAGTACTAAATACTTGCTCAAATAATAGCATCAAATAACCATGTAAATATCACAAACAAGACATAGAAAATTCATCCATAACTCAAGACAATAACTTAGCTAAACATAATTGAATTACACTATAACTACACTACTAACTATACTAAACTAAACTAAGAAACTAGTGAAGACTACATTTTAGTAGTGAATCTAGCCTTCTCCTCTCTCTAATTCTTCTTCTTCTAATTGTCTACAAGAGGCCCTATTTATAGATGATTTCATCCATAAGCATCCAAAATTCTATCATGTGAACACATGACAAATTTGGCCTTCAAAAGTCAAGAAAAATGTCTTCATGAATCTTCATGCATTGAATCCATTGAATTTCAATTTCAAATGAGTTGTAAAGTTGAAGCAAATTGTGTTTTGAATTTGCTATGAGTTGTTTCTTCAACTTCACCAAATTCTTCACGCAGCTTTCATTGAAATTTGTCTAAAAATCGAGCTGGAAGTGAGCTGGAAAAACTGGATTTCAGCTGCAACTTGCAGCAGTCATTTTCTAAGGATCCGCGATCCAAATCCGCGAGGCAGAGGCTCGCGGATCTCATCGCGGATCTGGTCCTCTAGCTCCTGTGAGAGGGATTCGCGAGCTAGTCTTTTTCTTCATTGGTTGCATCGCGTATTGGCTCGCGAATCTGCTCCAAAATTGTGAAATCCGAACTTTTGGTCAAGACTTCTTGGCAAATTATTTTCTCATTTTCCTCATTTGATAATTGAACATTTAATCCTACAAAAATATGAAGATTTCACCATATTAATCCACAAAAATACACTTTTCTCATTTAAACCATAAAATGTAGAATTTCACTAGAAACCCAAGTTAATTAGCCATAAAAATATCAAAACCACACAAAAACTAAGTACTCAAACATACTAAAAGCATGTAAAATAAACACTTATCAAATAGTTTTGCCAAGACCCATGGATTCAAGATGTATTTCAACATTCATTACCCATGATAAATAGTTCTTTCCAGAGATATCAAGAGGTACAAACTCTTGTTTCGTGAGGTTAGTCATAATAAAAGGGAAATAAATTAAAGATAAGAAATATTACCTCCAAACGTTCGATAGAAATCGACCAAAGAAGCACCCAATGATTGATCCAACACTGGCAGAGTTTCGGCAGAGTCTCGTACTGATAACGTATTGTAAAACTAATACTAATATAGTGGTGGAGTAGTATTTATTTAGTGGACACTATACTAATAGAAAATAAGGAAACTCAAGAACTCGAGGAAAGAGAGAGTTAGAGAGAAAACTAAAGTTTCATTCATTCAAAAATGAACTTCTTATGAACTATTTCTGAACTGTGTCTATTCTATTACAGGGGGCCCCTATTTATAGGGAAATACAAAGTAACTTACAATAGCTACTTTATAGCAGTTTACAGAGCTGCTTGATAGTAGTTTACAGAGTTGCCGTGATTCTCAAAAGTCGAGATTACCTCATAAGACATGAAAACTCCGTCCTTATTTAGGAGATAAGATAAAATGATAGACATCTACATAAATAATTATTTCATAACATTTACTATATCTTGCCCTTAAAAAAAATTAAATCAGTTGTTATCAAGCTGGGTTTGATTCCAATATGAATACATTATCAATTCACATCTATCCAAGCCCACGCCCACTTTATTTACCTTTGTCCAAACCCGATTATCAACATCAATTTTCCTTAAAAAAAACCGTGGAATAATCCATTTATTAACAGAGTCGGCCACATTCAATTGTTTCATCGAAGTCCGTTCTCCTTCTTCCCTTCGTCCGTTCATTTTTTGCAGTCGCAAAATTCGAAAGAAAGGTACCTCACTTTTTCTAATTTACAACTGTTATTGATAATATTATAATTAGGGTTGAGCTGCTTAGTTTATCAATAAAATTTGAAACCCTAACTGTATTTTAGATGCATGCGTTTGGGTTTGATGATGATATGAATAGAGATACATTTATTTGTTTAGGAATCAAATTTATATTGTTTGGAAATGATTCGGGAAAGCTTCATGGCCACTTCTTTTTTTTTTAATTTTGTTGAGTCGATAGAAGTTAATATATGGTGAAATAATTCATCATTTCTAATTAGTTTAGCTGGATATTTTGATTATATTTTTTGTTAGTATTGCTGTGTTAAATTTGTTTGGTATTGGGGAAGTGGAACTGAACACATTAACTTTATGGAAAGAATATTGGTGAAGATTTTAGATTTCGGATTACTGGGTCAACTTGATATGTTTAGTAGTTTGAACTTGTTTAAACTTGAAATTCGCTTGTACTTTGGTTGGTATAGGTTCAATCTTCATTACCATGCACCAAATTTTACTCATGGCAACTGAAAGTAACTCAGTTGTTGTTATAAGGATAATCATAAGAAACGGAACAAGGTGGATCGTATATGTTTTTGCTAGAATTCTGAGAACAGAACTAAAAGAAATTTCAAATTCAAAAACAAGAATGTTGTTGGGGAGGCATGTAAATTGTATAGTTAACCAACTGTAAAGTTTTCATTACATATTTTTTTAATTCATCACTGCCGGATAAGTTTGCAGCACAAGGACAGTTTGGCTTTTATCAGAGACTAATTCAATTGACTGTTTATGCTTGCATGAGTGATCCAACAAGATTTCGGCGTGGTATCTTGATATCTGGAAGTGGGTAAAGCCTAAGGTAGATAGATGTTTATTTGAGCGTCTTAAGCTGAACATTGAGCAATATAATTTGTAGAAGGAGGAAACATAATTTTGTAATGGAGAGAAATCAGACAAATTTAATTATGTTTGGTCTAAACCAAAACTTGATGGTTGAAAAGATGTGCTTTAATTTCATTTATAATTGATAATTTTGGATAATTTTCAACCTTCATACACGTACAAAATAAACATAATTTGTAACACGAATGAGCAACTTAAAATGAGTCGAAGAGTTGTGCACTGAAATAAGGTCCCTTGTCTTTTATTGTTGAAATTTTTTACCAGGGAGTCTTTTGTTAACTTATCAGCGCAGTGCTTCCAGCTTTTTGTGTTTTTTGCATGTTTTTCATGCTGAGCTAATTAATTTAGTATTTATTATGTTCTTCAGTCTGTCAGGCTAGAAACTTGGTGCCACTATAAATAACTTTGTGGGGTTGTCAGAAAGCAAATAAAAGCCACTGAAGTTTTCTTGCAAGCAACAATATTTCAGTTATGACAATGGATGTGGAATTTAGCCAATCCAGGGGTGAGAGGAGTCTAGAGATGACACCAAGTTTCTAGCCTGACAGACTGAAGAACATAATAAATACTAAATTAATTAACTCAGCATGCAAAACACGCAAAAAAACCCAAAAAGCTGGAAGCACTGCACTGATAAGTTAACATAAGACTCCCTGGTAAAGAATTTCAACAATAAAAGACAAGGGACCCTATTTCAGTGCACAACTCTTCGACTCATTTTAAGTTGCTCATTCATGTTACAAATTATGTTTATTTTGTACGTGTATGAAGGTTGAAAATTGTCCAAAATTATCAATTATAAACGAAATTAAAGCACATCTTTTCAACCATCAAGTTTTGGTTTAGACCAAACATAATTAAATTTGTCTCCAAAATTATGTTTCCTTCTACAAATTATATTGCTCAATATTCAACTTAAGACGCTCAAATAAACATCTATCTACCTTAGGCTTTACCCACTTCCAGATATCAAGATACCACGCCGAAATCTGGTTGGATCACTCATGCAAGCATAAACAGTCAATTGAATTAGTCTCTGATAAAAGCCAAACTATCCGGTCGCAAACTTATCCCAAGGATGAATTAAAAAATATGTAATGAAAACTTTACGTTGGTTAACTATACATTTACATGCCTCCCCAACAACATTCTTGTTTTTGAATTTGAAATTTCTTTTAGTTCTGTTCTCAGAATTCTAGCAAAAACATATACGATCCACCTTGTTCCGTTTCTTATGATTATCCTTATAACAACAACTGAGTTACTTTCAGTTGCCATGAGTAAAATTTGGTGCATGGTAATGAAGATTGAACCTATACCAACCAAAGTACAAGCGAATTTCAAGTTTAAACAAGTTCAAACTACTAAACATATCAAGTTGACCCAGTAATCCGAAATCTAAAATCTTCACCAATATTCTTTCCATAAAGTATTAATGTTCAATTCCACTTCTCCAATACCAAACAAATTTAACACAGCAATACTAACAAAAAATATAATCAAAATATCCAGCTAAAGTAATTAGAAATGATGAATTATTTCACCATATATTAACTTCTATCGACTCAACAAAATTAAAAAAAAAAAAGAAATGGCCATGAAGCTTTCCCGGATCTTTTCCAAACAATATAAATTTGATTCCTAAACAAATAAATGTATCTCTATTCATATCATCATCAAACCCAAACGCATGCATCTAAAATACAGTTAAGGTTTCAAATTTTCTTGATAAACTAAGCAGCTCAACCCTAATTATAATATTATCAATAACAGTTGTAAATTAGAAAAAGTGAGGTACCTTTCTTTTGAATTTTGCGACTGTAAAAAATGAACGGACGAAGGAAAGAAGGAGAACGGACTTCGACGAAACAATTGAATGTGGCCGACTCTGTTAATAAATGGATTATTCCATGTTTTTTTTTTTTTAAGGAAAATTGATGGGGCCGAGGCTGTGGATAATCGGGCTTGGACAAAGGTAAATAAAGTGGGCGTGGGCTTGGATAGATCTGAGAAAGCAAATAAAAGCCACTGAAGTTTTCTCGCAAGCAACAATATTTCAGTTATGACAATGGATGTGGAATTTAGCGAATCCAGGCGTGAGAGGAGTCTAGAGATGAGAGATCAAGATGATTCTTCTACTCATGAAAGGTGGGTAGGTGGATATGACGGCATGGAAGAAGATGATCTTGACAAACCAAGAGAGTCAAGCAAGCATCGTGGTAGGGAAAAAAGCAAGAGCAACCGCAGAGAAGATAAAGATCATAGATATAAAGATAGGGAAAGATCCAAGACCAGTCATGGTTCAAAGGATAGCGGGAAAGAAAGCAAGGATGAGAAAGAACGGGTATCTGGTAGAGATAGGAGAAATGAAGATAGAGATAGAGAAGCCAGAAAAGGAGAAGAGCCACGACAAGGCTCGAGAGAGAGATATCGAAAAAGAGAAATACAGAGATAAAGAACGTGATAAAGATCGCAAAGATCGGGGAAAGGAAAAGGAACGAGAGCGTGAGCGCGACAGAGAACTGGAAAGGGATGCAGAACGCGGAAGAGACAAAGAGAGGGTAAAAGATAAGAATAGAGATAAGGACAGAGACAGAGAAAAGGAAAGGGAGAAGCATAAAGAACATGTGAAGGAAAGGGACACTGATAGGGATAAAAGTAGGAATGTTGTAGAGAAAGAGAAGGGGAAGGAAAGAACTAGGGAGAAGGAGAGGGATGCAGATCAAGATAAGGAAAGGCAGAGGGAGAAAGATAGGGTAAGTCATAAGCAACGGGATGAAGGTCATGAGAGGAGCAAGGACTTGAGAAAGGAGGATAAGTCTAGATCTGACAGTGTAGATAATTGGGATCATGATTCTGAGGATGGGACTGTGGCTGTCAAGGATCAACAAGATGCCAATGGTGGAGATGGTGGACCACACTCAACATCGGAGCTGGAGCTTCGCATTATGAAGTAAGTTATTCACTGTTGTTTCATTGCCTCTTTGCCCTTTCCTGATGTTGCTGGAAATGTTGTTTTGCTTTGTCCCCTTCCCAAAGACCACAGTTTATTTTTACTATTAGTTGGTGTACAGAAATCTAGCAAACTGCTTTTTCTTCTTTTGTCAATTGAGCTGATGCTGATGAAATAATCTCGACGCTAAATCTAAGGAGTCAAGGCAGACTATTGTAGGAAGTGAGATTCTTATAACTTCTATCTAGAGTAGTCAAAAGGATTGAGATGGTCTTTGTCTTTTGCTATATCATCGCCAAATTTACTGCATTTTATTCTTTGTAGTCAGTGCTCTCTTTCTTTACAATCGTTTTTTTTCTCCCATGATGCCATTATTTTAAGTTCCTAAATTTGCTGAAGTGATTAACTCTTAGCTGCCATACCTGCTGCTCAAGTTATGATATTATAATGAATAATGTGATGGTCAGCCTTTCTCAATTTTGCATCAAGGAGGAGGCGGAGAAGGTGGCTAAGAGGGAAGGGAAGAAAGGGCGGGTGTGGTGGGTATGGTTATAGAGGAGGAGAAAAGTAGCAGGTTGGCTGAGGAGGAAGGGGGAAGGTGGTGGCTGGGTGGGTGGCGGAGAAGGGAAGAGAAGGAGGGAGTGGTGGGCAGTGGTGGCAAGAAAGGAGGGGAGGCGGTTGCAGTGCCGGTGGGTGCCAGTGTTGGGTGGTGGGGAAGGAGTGTTGTTGCAGTGCACCAATCTTTTCCTTAGATAACTACAGTAATTCCTAAAACAACTACAATAAGCTACAGTAAAATTTAAGAGAAGTTCACAAAATACACGCCATCAAAATGGAGCCAGAGATTGAAATGAATAGTTACAATTGCATGTATCAAAAAATAGAAGCCACTCTGGTTTCTTTTCCTTTCTTTTTCTTATTTCAGAAAAGGGATAGCTTTTGTGGATCATTGACATTATTAACATTGAATGATATCATCAGCACAAAACTGCATGCCAGTTGAATGCTTGTGTTTATCACAATGTGTTAAAATGCATATGTAAACAGCATTCTAGGATGTATGTGCTGTTAGTCTGAGAGCAATCAGGACCTTTTCGACTTTGGCTTCAATAAAGAGTTGTCTAAATGGCTGCATTAAATATAGCATATTGTACTTATTGGATTAATGGTTTATTGTTTTCCAATAGTTCTGTGACTAGCTCGTTATTTATATTGGCTAAGTCCATAGCCTAGAATGGGGTATTCCCCTTGATTTTTCAGTTTATATAAATATAGACAAGAGTTGGACTTGTACAATGGAACTTGTGAAGGCTGTAAATTTGTCCTTTGTCAAGCGGGTATAACTTGGACCTCTTCTAACTTATGCTGGCTGAAAAGTAGCAGTATATGGTGTGGTTTATTCTATTGTGGTAGACAACTTTTTGTCTAATTTAGAAATTGTAGGAAGATTATTCAATTGGTGGACAGTTGGAAAATGGCTCAATGTTAAGTATTTGTTGTGCCTAAAAGTATGAGGCTTGAAATAGTGGTAAATATGCTCCACTTGACATGAGAGGCCTTGAATCTAATATACAGAAATTGCAGTTTAAGTTGTTTATGATTCACCCTTCCTAGATCTTGGAATGGGGAAAATTATGCTTGAGGTTAACATTTAGTTCTGTGTTCTCGCATTGCATGCATCTTATGATCTGAGATACATAGTTGTTACCTGACTGTTTGATTATTCTGCCTTTCTAAGAGTATATCCTTTATCATGCAAGTAAACTTGCAACTTCAGAGGGGTAGACAGTCAGCAGCTAGCTGTGTTTTCTTAGTTATATGTTTTCTATGCTTTGAATGTAAGACCATCCCCTAAAAGAAGTTTCTAATTTAACCTCAGGATGAAGGAAGAAAGAGTGAATAAGAAGTCAGAAGGTGCTTCTGAGGTTTTGTCATGGGTTAATAGGAGCCGCAAGATCGAAGAGAGGAAAAATGCTGAGAGGGAGAAAGCTTTGCAGCTCTCAAAAATTTTCGAAGAGCAGGTTGGTAATGTTGATTGTCTTATTTTGCTGCAACACTGTTGTGTTTGTGCTTATTTTAAGCAAACATGAACAATTTCTTTGATATTGAAGTTACCAGGGACTTTTTTTCTGTTAGTTTACATTTTAATTATTTTTTACTGTACGTGGATAATTATTTTCTCATGTATTTTGTAGGACAACGTGAATGAAAGAGAAAGTGATGATGACGATGTAAGGCAGAATGCTGCACGTATGATTCCTTCCCACACTCTGTTTTCCTGTTGTTGATTTAAACACTTTCAGCCTTCTAATAGTTGCTGAGTTATTGTTGAAGTCCACATTTAATCAAAATTCCTAAGTCTAGTCTGATGAAGTTTTGGATCATGTGACCTTTTTCTTTTATCATCTGCCTTGACAGATGACCTAGGTGGGGTTAAAGTTTTGCATGGACTTGACAAAGTGCTTGAGGGTGGTGCAGTTGTTTTGACACTGAAAGACCAGGGTATACTTGGTGATGGTGGAGTTAATGAAGGTGAATTTAATATTTGTTTTCCATTGTTTGCAAAGTCTTCATTGTTTCATTGTTCTTCATCATGGCGGTTGTTCTGAATTCAGATTCCTAAGGTGACAATTACATTGTATATGTCAGAGGTTGATGTACTTGAAAATGTTGAAATCGGGGAGCAGAAAAGGAGGGATGATGCTTATAAAGCTGCAAAAAAGAAAACAGGAATTTATGATGACAAGTAAGTCTACAATAGCAGTGGATATGGTCATTGATAACTCATTTGTGATAACTAACCTTTTTTATCTGTGGACTTTCAGGTTTAATGATGAGACTGGTTCTGAAAAGAAAATCCTCCCACAATATGATGATCCAGTTGCTGAAGAGGTCAAATTCATTTCTTGATATTCCCCAAAAAAAAAAAATGTCTGGATTTAGATATAGTGCTTTGTTTACTCATTAGATGCTTCCTTGCAGGGGATAGCTCTTGATGCAAGTGGACGAATCTCTGGTGAAGCAGAGAAGAAATTGGAAGAGGTAAACTTTTCTTTTAAGCTTGTGTAGTTAATGTAGGTTCTACTGAAGATTATTGGAATCATGTTGATCGATAGATTATTTTCTACATTGCAGCTTCGGATAAGGCTTCAAGGGGGTTCAAAAAGTAATAATGCTGAGGATCTCAATGCTTCTGGCAAGATATTGTCAGACTATTACACACAAGAAGAAATGCTTCAATTTAAGAAGCCCAAGAAAAAGAAGTCCCTGAGGAAGAAAGATAAGCTGGACATTGATGCACTTGAGGCAGAAGCTAAATCTGTAGGTCTTGGTCTTGGGGATCTTGGCTCTCGAAAAGATGGGAGAAGGCAGGCTCTTAAGGAGGAACAGGAAAGAAATGAGAGTGATATGAGAAGCAGTGCATACCAGTCTGCTTTAGCAAAGGCAGATGAGGCATCTAAAGCACTTCGTCTGGGGCAGACTCAAACAACTGAAAAAGAGGAAGACGATACTCCTGTGCTTGGTGATGAAAACGAGGACCTCCGAAAATCACTAGAAAGGGCAAGAAAATTAGCTCTGAAAAAGCAAGGCGAGGAGGCATCTGGTCCACAGGCAATAGCGTTTCTTGCTTCTTCCAGTGCCAATGATTTAGTTGCACACAGCCAAAACTCAGCATCCGCAGAGGCACAAGAAAGCAAAATTGTCTTCACAGAGATGGAAGAATTTGTCTGGGGTCTGCAGCTTGATGAAGGTATATAGCAGTTTGTTTTATTTTCAAGGACAGGGCTTTTCCCTTTTTTTTTTTTTTTTTTTTTAATGATGGATGACTTCTGTTACAACCTGAATGATCAAATTCAAGAATTAGTTCTATTCTTTTGGTAGAGGTCCTTTTAAGAATTTAAGAAGAGTTCATGAAAAAGGAAATAGGTATGTGGAGTCCATATTTGGGCCACCTTGGATGATAAGAACCTTAATTTGAAGATAGAGTAAAGTACATGGGATTCTTAATTTTAAGAGATTATTAGTTGCATGGATTTTTGGTATTTTCTGATTCTTGATTATGAAGATAGTTTAAGTTAATTTACTGCTTTTTAGTATTTTATTTGATTTGGGCAATTCATATTGCTTGTATCATGTCTTGGAGTTCCACCAAAAATCCTTTACTTTTTTGGATTAGCATTAGTAGTAGATCTTATCCTTGAATGATAGTAAATTGACTAATTGTGTAAGAAAGAGTTTGAGTTTCTTTAGAATTATATTTTGCTTCCTAAGAGATGTTTCAGGTGATAAAAATATCATGCACGGTTTCAAGCTCGCATGTGGTTGTGTTACACGATCCCACTTAGATAGGTTTTTTGAGGTGATTGTTAATGTTCAGTTCTTCTAATCATTCCTTGATGTTGTTCTGCGTATTTTTTTGCCTATTTTGAGCCCTTAAATGAACCCCTGAAAATGACTTAATGCAATGGCACGAAAAGCATTCACCTGCCTGCCTTAATCCTGTTAGTGCCTCAGTCCCTTTTAGAGCTAACCATGCTAGTCCTTCAGGGCCCAAATAACTTGATTTTCTCCCATGAACTATTTGTGTCAATGCATTGGTTCTGTCCAAAACTTGAGATAATGCATGTAAACCAGAAAAAACGCTCATGAGTAGTAGTTATTGGAGTTGAAGTTAGCAAATTTTGAGGGGTCAGTATCAATTTATGTTCGATATGCTCCACATGTAGTTGGTAGTTGGTACTCTGTGTCTTCACAGATAATTGAATTTCACTGGGTCCATGTTGGAGACACTTGATTTTTTTTCAATAATTTCTAACAAAGTGAATAGTATTGTTGGACTGATCTTTTGGTGGGGAACATTCTACTAGGACCTTCTTTAAGGGAAGTAGACAGGAGCTCTGCTCTGTAGAGAGTTATGCTGGAGAGTGCCTTACCTGCGTCCTAAGGTCTAATTTGATTTATTCATGGGAGGGAAAGGAGTCCCAAGATCATGTGGTTCCACCTGTAATATTTCCTTGTCCCCGCAAGCTATCATCCGAGGACAACTAATGACAACTATTTTAACAGCTCCCAACAAAACAAAAAACCCCGAAACAAAAAAAAGGAGGAAGAAGAAGAAGAAAAAGAAAAAGAAATGAAAAAATTTGTTTCCCATTAGTGAAATGAGCATGTGATTATTCAGGTTAAATATGAAACAAGTAAAAACCTGAATTGGTTGCCAACCAAGTCTATTGGCATATGATTTGCTTTGTGCCGCATTGTGTGTCCATTGTAATACTGCAAATGGCTGTGGAACAGGGTCAAAGTAACACTTGCATATGGCTTGAAATTTTGCATGAGGCATCATGTTTCTTCTAATAGCTACAAAGCTGAATGGGGAATATGATTGTACAACTCTTTTCATGAAATACCATGATGTACTGGGGTATACATATCCTTGTAGTCCTATTGCATGTGCGGCATAATATTAGCTACAAACACAGAATGTGGTTTGCATCTCTCCAAGCATCTTAGAATTTCTACTAGTATGGATATCTAGGTTGGAGTAATAGGGAGATTTCTATTTTGCAAATCTCCTTTTCTAGTTCTCACTGTTGCTTTTTTGAATCTCAGAAGCGCAGAAGACTGTTGCTGAAGATGTTTTCATGGAAGAGGATATAGCCCCCAATGCCCCAGACCTGGAGCCTGAAGAAGAAGATGGTGGTTGGTCAGAGGTAAAGGAAACCAGGGTAGAGGACATTCCAGAAATTAAGGAAGAGGAGGTAGTTCCAGATGCTACAATTCATGAAGTTGCTGTTGGGAAGGGATTATCTGGTGCGCTGAAGCTTTTGAAAGAGCGAGGATCACTAAAGGAGACTGTTGAATGGGGTGGTCGAAACATGGATAAGAAAAAGAGCAAGCTTGTTGGCATTCATGACGATGAGGGGCCAAAAGAAATACACCTTGAGAGGACAGATGAATACGGACGAATTGTGAGTTTTCTTCTCAACGAACAAACCTTTATCGAAATTGTGGGGCTGTATGTCTCTAGTCAATCACTTTGCTTCGTTACCTTTTCTGGTGATTATTTCTCATGGAAAAGAATATGCTGCTTACAGTTGTAATACATTTGCCTGTCTATGTGCAGTTTTCGTTTGTCTAAAATTGGTGGATATAGGATTGATCAGTTACTGTGTCATCATTCTAGTCGTTCATTTGGTGCTTAAAGTTCTGACCTTTGAGGATTTGATGAGGAAGTGAGCAACTAAGGGACCATTGGACAACAGTCTTGACTTCAAAGGCTTGTCTGTCCAGTTTCTGTTGGCTTATTTAAAAAGTCAAACGTTGAACCCTCCCCCATTAAAAATTTCAATGTCGTCTTCAATCGAATTAAAGCCTAAATATTGAGGTAGATTGCGTATGGGAATGGTGAAGGAGAGAGGAGGAGAAAATAGAACTTTTTATGGGTAGGAGCAATGTGGAAATTCTGGAAATTTTTGTTTTATTTTTATTGTGCAAGTATAATAAGGGTATGTACCTGCTACTTAGCCCATCTTGTCCCCATTTCCTGCATTAAATGATCTGTCATGCCAAGTGCATATGTATGATACCTGGGTGAAGGACAAGTTGATAATTTTTTGTGTAATTCTTCCCAGTGCTGGAATCAGCCTTGCCCTGATATATGGTGATTACAGAACACTTGAAATGTCACTTTCTTATCTAGAAGGATCCTATTCTTAGCAAATTGCAGAATTCTTGATATACTCTGTTTCTGTAGCTTGAGGAAATAATTGCCTCTTTTTTGCATTCATTCTGAAAGCTAATATTTTAGATAATGGGGGTTCTTCTGGGTGTATTACTAGAATATTTTTTGTTATTTTGATAATGCATATGTCTGGCACCTACAAAAACAACTATGTTTTGTTTATTTCAAACATCATCCTCTGAAATCTATGAAGGTCTTTTAGCTTGTAAACTGCTAATTGCTTGTTATGAAGAGAAAATCAGGGATCATTCTATGAGAAATTTGATTTCCTTGTATGTTTTAACCAGTTGACTCCAAAGGAAGCTTTTCGAATACTTTCACATAAATTCCATGGGAAGGGGCCCGGAAAAATGAAACAAGAAAAGCGTATGCGCCAGTATCAGGAGGAATTGAAGGTAAAGCAAATGAAGAATGCAGATACACCATCACTTTCTGTTGAGAGAATGAGGGAGGCTCAGGCTCAACTGAAAGCACCGTATCTTGTTCTCAGTGGGCATGTCAAACCAGGGTATGGTCAAAACTCTCTAAAATTTCTTAAATATTATTGCTTGTCATTTCCTGCTGCTTTTTCTTCTTTTATCAAAGGACCGTACAATCTGGATCCCATTTGCTTCTGGAGTTATATTACAGTTTGTGCTTTGAGTTTGAGTTGCTAATTGGTTCTTGGTAAGGGTGTATACTGTGCAATTCAACTTTCAGTTTAAGCTCAATTTGAAATTTGTGGCCAACAGCTTCTATTTTCATAATAACAAATAGATTTTCATAAAAGTACTTGTTAATGGTGTATGAGAGGATCACGGAGTTCAATCTTTTTTTAGTTGCCAAACTATTGGTAGGGAATTCACTGAAGGGCAGGGTCTCTATGTGATATGCATTCTTTGCTTGTAAACATGAGCAGTCCGTTTTATACTGGGGCTGGTGGGTTAAGGCATGTCATGCTTCTTTGAGGGAGATCAGTTTAGATCAATCTAATAGATTTTTCCTTTGACACCTATGAATAGCTTGTGAACTGGATTCCTCATATTCGTTTGATTGATTGTAATCTATGCATCTTTCTGAGCTTGAAAGGCATTTGAGTTATTACTGATATCTTCAGGCAAACTAGTGATCCTAGAAGTGGTTTTGCAACTGTTGAGAAGGACCTCCCTGGCGGCCTGACCCCTATGCTTGGTGATAAAAAGGCAAGTGTCGTTTTACTCAGTATGGATTTGGTTGTTTGTCAGGCATTCGTACAAAGATTCTCATATTTAAACAGTTGATCCTTTCAAATTTGGAACTTATTTACCATGTACATTTTTAAGGTAGCTAAAGCTCATTCCTTGCCTTCCAAACTTCCAACCTTCTGTAGAGCACCACGCGTTCTAAGATACAAATTGTCAAGATATTAAGTAACAAAAATAATGGGAAATGGGATGCTAATATTTGTAGTTACTGTAGTACTACTGGTAGAATAATATTAAGAATTGCAACAACAGTAGTTTATTTTCAACTAAATTTGGATACCTTTTTCTATGATTTTGATCTGATAATGTCCCTGCTGCATTTGCATGTTGAACTGCAGCTCATACTTGACTCTAGTATTTCTGTGAATTGCTTAGTGCAATCGTGTATCATCTTTGTTTTGACTCTTGCAGGTTGAGTATTTCTTGGGTAAACGGAAGCCTGAGTCTGGAGATGCTGCTTCTCAGAAGAAGCCTAGAACTTGAAGTTTCATAGAATGCGGTGTTCGGTCGTGGTCTTCAATAGCTTGAAACGTTTGATTTTTCATCATCTTGGCCAGTCAACCTCTTTTCTTCTTAATTCTTCTGTAATTGCGAATTTATCCAATTAGTAGATAAATTTTCAACTAATTTTAGCCCCAGGACCATTTCATATATTTACTTTGTGGTTCTGCGTGTAAGTAATACACATTCAAGATGCAGAATTTATAGTACCTTCCTTTCTTTTGCATGGTTACTTGTCTTAACAAATTTGGGAAAAGAACATGTATATTTCCATTCCTTCCTCGCTTAACATCCCAAATTACGTTCTTCAAAGAATACGAAAATAAGTTAGCGCAACGTCTCCAAGGTATCCCCGCTAAACTACTCGCAGCAAGTGATGAACAATCAGGTAAGAAGCAAATCACCAGTGAGTACAAGTAGAGAAGCTATATCAGGATTTGCAGCTGCCAATCCTAGCTACGAGTCGAGGAAATATGTCATTTTTTCGAATTCAAATCTATCAGAAGCTTAGGGTTGACCAGCAATTGTGACAGTTTGCTATTAAGAAATAACAACCTTTCCCCTTACAGCAATAACAAACTAATCTCAAAAGCAATATATGTTTTTACTGTTCCTCTCCACTCAACTTCAACACACTAACGAGAGTGAATAGAGAGGAGGAGTTCGAATCCCAATCCTGATGTCAAGTGAGCAGAAAAGCACAAAAAGAAATAACTGGCAGCATTGTGTAGCCCTTTTTTCTGATTCTCCATACATTCAAACCCATTGTTAGTGACCATAAAAAGGACCAGGGAGAAATGTCAATTTACAGGATGGGATCTTATACATAGGGTAGATTCCTTTGTCATACAAAACATTCTAGTAAACATATAGGGTCGCATGAGAATGCGAGGCACTAAAATAAGCAATTCATACTGATGAGTTGACACGTAGAATTAGCTGGGGAAGATTTTCGAGAAGCAAAGTGAAGATTGCACCAAAGATAAATATCAAAACAAAAGCCAGCAGTATCTTCCCAACATACTGGAAACTGAGAGTTGCCTGGGGCTTTTTCTGCAAGGCATTTGAATCATCAATAACCTGAGAAAAATGACAGAATTGCAAAGCGTCAGTCGTTCCCAAGTTTTCTTGTCCTACTTCAACAATGCTATCAAATATTCACAAGGCTTGTTATCCTCCTCCTCTCCCTCCACACCCCCAAGCCAAACCCATCCTCCATCACCAAAACCTAATTGATCGGCCGCCATAAATGTAATTTTCACTTGGGTTCACAAATAGAATACTGAAACTTCCAGCAGCAATTACAAGGACCAGTATAAGAAGCAAGGGAATAGCGTATAAAAAGATTTTTTTTAACTTACACTGAAGATAGGTTGTAAAATTACATGCTAAAGAGATGCTGTCCAGTGGCATGTACTAAAATTAGGAATCTTTTTTCTGATTATCTACATTTTTATTGGAACCAGTAGAGTAATAAGCTAGTCATAAATTTGACATTATCACTTGTGAAAATGAGGCAGAAAATTAACCCATACAGGACTACAATGATGACAGATACTGTCAATGACAACCACCTTAGGAACAAACAATTTCCATGATGAACTACAGCAGTAATATTGACCTTCAAAAAACCAATTACAGCTAACTACAAAGTGAATATCCTGCATGATCAAAAAAGACTCATGGTGATGATCTATCATATTGGGTAGTCTTATTTAAACTTTGACCTCACGTTCTTCCAGTAAAAGCTAATTGTATGCATTTCTTTAAGAACTAATACCACTTTCTACCTCAGAATATAATGCTTTTGATGGTCAATTCAAATTCAAATTTACTGGCCAAAAAAAAAAGAAAAAAGAAAAAAATCGAGTGATTTACACCAGGAAGAGGCTATCACCCTAAAGGCACTGCAAACAACACACTGCAGTACTTCTTTTTCCTTTGAATTTTTCTTTGATTTATGTCCAAGCTGAGTAAATTGTTTTGTTTAAGAATTGGATAAAGAATGCATATAATTCTTTATTCACTCCTGCAGCTTATTTTTGGATGATTTACTTCTTGTGAATGAGCTATGAAGTCAAATAAGCCACATATCTTTATCATGGTCTAGCTCAAAAAACTTTCTTGGTTGGTTCAAACAGTATTGTTGGAGTTGTACCATCACTAATCCTGTGTCCTTTGACAGGTAAAATCTTAGCTTGCCAAAATCCATTGTGGTATTGGTCACGCTGTAGACCAAGCTAACATTTTTCATTTATTTGCAGACTTTCCATGAAGTCCTTCCATCCGAATAGCCAAGCCACCAAGACACCAAGGAACGTAGGCCACTCTGATAAGGAAGGAAAAGAACCCCATGAAACCATCCTTGAGAATTTCCTACCAAAGAATCCAAATTCTATAAGAGATCCGGTCCCATGGCTGTCCTCCACAAACCCCAAGCACATAGATTACTTCATCAGTCTCTAGCAGAAGTTTCCCCTTAATTAAATTGCCTTTTTAATGTGGTAATGATACAAATCAAAATGCACCAACTTATCCCACTGCTTGTAATTGAATCTCATGCGCTTATAACAACAACTGTGTGACAAAAATTAGATTAGAACATATTTCTTCACCCCATACCTTATCATCTGCTCTCTTCACTCTTCTGTTGGCAATATTTATACCTTTTTCAACACCTGCTCCCCAAAAAAACACAAATCACAATTAATATTTTATCTCTAAGTGATCATTAACAAACAAATTAAAACCAGGAAAAAGATCAACACCTTTAATGCAACTAACTGTCTGCAATTTCCAACCAGGCCCATAATCTACAAGTAGTGAATTAGGACCAAAGCTTACAGGTTCTTCCCCCTCTTTAACAGCTTCAATATGGGATGCCAATGAAATGTCCAATCCACCTTCTGCTTCAAACTTCTTGTTTATTAAATTCACTGCAAAACCAGCTTCTGTTCCATTTGAAAAACGCCTAATCTTCCCTGATCCCTTACATACCACTTCAACAAACTACAACAAATATACACAGACATAATATCAAATGAATGCTAAACATACAAAAAGCAGTACTTTACCATCCAAATCCACAAATTGTCAACATAACTCTGGATACTGTGAATTCTCCTCAATAGTTCATTTGATTTCAAGCCAAAAAAAGGTCCAGTAAGATACAAAATTTCAATAATATCAAGTGCAGGTCAAGAAATCCAAATTAAGTAAAAGCACTAATAAAACACTAGTATGCAATAAATAGAACTAAAAATTGCTCGGCAGTTGTAAAACCTACAGATACAATCAAGACTATAGGGAGCTCACAGAAAGAGACTGCTGTGATGGAGGGTCTGATGTTGGGGAAGCATTATGTACTTTCAAGCTGTCTTCTACTTTTGCCTTTGGAGAACTCAGAACAGAGCAGAAATCAACCATCTTGTACTGTTTGTTTTCATCTTCTTCCCTGACGAGATAGAAATATGGACATTTTAGCCAACAAAATTGAATATCACAGTTCATCTCATTTAATTACACACCTAATTCCATCTGAACCATTACTCTAGTTGACTATGGAACTCTTCCTCTAGATTTTTTTGGTATGGGTAAAATCAGATTCTTAGTACTTATGAAAATATTATACCACTAGTTCCTTTCCAGTACAAATGCACGGGACCTATTTTTACACTGCATGGTACCGTTAAATACATCAACACGAACTTCAAAGCTCATATACATTTAAGTAATTAAAAAATTATTAATGAATAACTATTCAGAAATAATTCTTTTCTTTTTCACCCTGCCACCCCACCCCACATCCTTCCTAGTTGGGCAACTACTGTGAGGCCAAGATTCAAGCCTTGAACCTAACAGCAAGAAGAACTTTAAGAGCCCTCCCCTATCCACTGGGCAACAGTTCAAAAATAATTCTAAATTAGAAGAAGGATATATGTTGCATCTAAAACTTGAACCAAGTCAAATTGTCGAAATGGATATGCAATATCTAAGATTTGAAATTAGAGTTAGTTAGGAACACTTAACAGAGCGAACAAAATTAAAGCAAATTCACACTGAACAAACTGCTGTAAAAATTCGATCTACAATCAAAACTACTAAAATAAATTAACACAAAAAAGAAATTTAATTTCTTAGGCCATAATTATCTGCCTATACCAAAACGAAACAAAATTCCTAAGTTCAAAATCAACACTTTCATGACAACTAATAGATTCTGCTGAATGCTTTTTATTAACCAGACTCGAAAGAATCAGACTAAGAGTAATGAACAATCACCATAAGCAATCTCCAAGGCAAGAGATCATCGAATAATTTGCCATCGTGGGGGGCTGGGCTGGCGAATCTAGACTGTTCTCCATTCAATCTTTGCCTAAGAATCCCGTAAACAAAAAAAGTTAATTAGCTTGTAAAACATCAGTTCCTAACTCAAATAGAGGGATCGATCAAAGAAATCTCAAAAATCAAAACAAACCCATCTATCAGGATTTTCATCTGTCGCAATATATGCGAGGACAACGGTTTACAAGAATCAACTGAATAAACAACAAAATCATGACAGTTTCGGGCTGTTGACCATCAATTAACCTTCTCTCCAACATGTAACAGAAATTCATTCTAATTGGATGACGAAAAAAGATAGAAAAGGCAATTATATACCTCTGCTTTAGAGCTCTGAGCAAAGGTATACCTCCCACGACTGTATAGGATTTAAGAAACAGAAGGATACAGAGGAAGAGAGGAGGTCGACTGGGAAGAACCGAAAAAGGTGGAGAAGAGGTTTGAGAAGAAAGGGGAAAGAATGAAGAGACCAATCCAAAATTGACAAAAAGGAAAAAGTGTTAATATAAATTAAAGAGAGAAAGTAGAGTGAAAAAATCAAAATGAACTTCAATTCATTATTATAAAATTACAAAGGGTGAACTTATTTATTCAATTCATTATTATGAAATTATAAAGGGTGAACTTATTTACAGGGGAAGATTAGAGATGGCAAATGGGCGGGATGGGTGTGATTTAGAAGGGATTTATTTGGGATTGGAAAATATGGTTATACCCAAACAGTCCCATATTAGCCTTGGGACTAATATGGGCGGCACTAAAATGGGCTACACTCATTTGATCCTGCCCAAATACCCAAATTAATCCCATTTTAATTTTTTTTAAGAAACACTCTTTTTTTTCTCAATCAAATATTTCAATATTATCTTTTCTTTTTGTATTATTTGGTTTGTTTATTTAATTTTATAAAAGTTCTACACTCTTCTTTATAAATTATGCGATAAATTCCCAAACTAAATAAATTTTTTTAAATATGAAATTTATAAAAGACTAACTTCATATAAGTGGATGATACTTTTTGAGAATTCGCGTTGATTAAATAAAAATCTATTGATCACCAAAATTTAATTGTCCCCAAAATCTATCTACTCATCTATGTTATTTTATTTCTTAACTTTTGAAGACCAATTTAAAAAAATTTTCAATTCTAAGGCCATTCCAATTCAATAAAATTCTATCAATAATAGAATTTTGTAATGATGGAATTTTGTAGTTATTAGAGAACACATGATGTATAAGTGCTAATTTACCTAACATCTACTACAACCTTATAATATTAATTTACTAATTTTGAGAAAAAAATGGAAAGAAAGATTATTTGTCATTTTAATATTATTTTAATAAATACCCATGGGAGTCCCAAATAAATCTCATACATACCCATATTTTAAATGGGTATTATTGGGTATATCCCAATAAGGCCCAATACCCATATTCTAAATACCCATCTCGCCCAAATTAAATTTGGTATGGGATTCCAATGGGTCTTGGTTAGTTTTGCCACCTTTAGGGAAGAATGAAGAATTTAAATTATGTATTCTTAATAAAATAAAGATGACATCTTTTCATAAAGCGTGAAGTGATAAGATAGAGACAGAGATAGAGATAGAGATAGAGATGATATCTTTTCATAAAGTATGAAGTGATAAAATAGGGATAATCATCTTCTTGAAAATCGTGTTATGATAACTTTATCATCTCGTAGAACGTGACAGTTTGGTACTTATTTAAGAGATAATGACAAAGTGATAGACATCCGTAATAAAATAATTATTTCATAACACTCCCCCTTAGATGTCTATTACACAAAGAATGTCTCGTTAAAACCTTAATAGGAAAAAAAACCCTATGGGAGAAATAACCCTAGTGAAGGAAAATGAGTACATTATTCTTGTGTATTTATTTCTTCTCTTGATCCAAAACATCATTTGAGATCCTTCAACCGACACATTTCAATATTTTTCACCAACTTTTCAAATGTTGCAATCGGCAATACCTTGGTAAACAAATCTGTCAAATTATTATCTGATCGGATTTGTTGCACATCAATTTCACCATTCTTTTACAAATCATGAGTAAAGAAGAATTTTTGTGAAATATGTTTCGTCCTATCTCCTTTAGTATATCTCCCTTTCAATTGAGTTATACAAGCTACATTATCTTCATACAATGTAATTGGAGGATTTTCCTTTTCAGATGACAACCCACAATACTTTCGGATATAATGGATCATCGATTTTAACCAAACACATTCTCGACTAGTCTCATGAATTGCTAACACTTCAGCATGATTCGTGTCGCGCCCCATTTTTTGAAAAAGGAAAAGAAAACTCGTCGTTTTGAGTTTTTTAGTTGAAAAAGGTTTTTTAGTTAAAAATTGATCTTTGATTTTTGAAAATTTAAAATAAAAGAAATAGGTCATGAGACTAAAAATGTGACGATTTGGACCCAAAAACAAAAGTCTAGAAAAAGGTTTTTAAAAAAATTTGGAGTCGCCACTTGGTATGGAGTTTAGGTGTACCAAGTCACCCAAAAATTTTAATTAATGAAAATAAACTAAGAAAATCCTTTTTAGACGACTCCAGGTCTTTGAAAAACTAGAGAAAAAGGTTCGGGAGTCACAGTTGAAAAAAGAGAAGGCAAAGATTCGAAGTTACTCGTCTCTAAGGCACCCTTCTAACCTAGCCAAAGCTAGTTGCATGATTTAGTTAAAAATTTCCTAATTCTAACTTTAAAATTTATCACATTTGGATGTTATCTATATGGATGCAAAACTTAAACCTGATATTGGGTTGGGAGGGGGAAAAATGTCTCCTTAAGGTTTGATTGGAATTGATCACATTAGTTGTGTCATCCAAATTTGATTCCTCGAGGAGGTCACGAAAAATGCAAATGATGAGACTCGAAAAAATCGGAAATTAGGATTTTTAAGGACATTTGCACCTATCATCACATTTCTTTCAAAATTGCCCCAGTTTGGAATTTGACCTTAAAGATCTTGTATCTCATCATGACTTCTATCATCCTTCTTAGAGGAATTTTGGCATTGAATTTTCTTTTTGCTTTTCTCAATCTTTCTTTTTCATATTTTTCTCTTCTTCTTTCTTTTTTTTTTTTTACTCTTTTTTTTTTGCCTCTTCTTTTTTTCTTTTTCTTAACTTCACCACTTCTTTTTTTTTTTTTTGCCAATATCGAAAACCAAACATCAATGATGGAAAGAAAACCCTTGATTTCTAAAGGTAGATGGATTTTTGTGTTATTTTGTTCTCAATTTTAATGCTTCACATCTTTCTCAAAATTTTAGCATCCTTGTTGTTATTGAAAATGCTTAAATCTCCTACTCCAATGTGGGGATGCGATCACAAGTGCTATTGAAACGAACCATCAATTTAGGCTCAATATTGGGATGCAAAGGATAAATAGTGTTTAGATAGTAGAAGAGATGGCCAAAGCATCATTCCCAAGTCCCATGACAACCAAAGTAAAGAACAAATCATTGTGAAACTCTGCTCCTTTCTAGCCTTTGCAAATCACACTAATAGGGGTATGATCATCAAGGCTTTTATTTGAAATGGAATTGTACTTTTGATGACTCAAATGGGAGAACAAATGATAAAATCCGTGTATAGACAAAAATGAATGCCTAAAGCAACATCCCAAATTTTCAAAACAATTAAGAGTAATGAACAGTTTTGCTTTCAACTGAATATGTGTTGAATCAATCTAGCCATAGTGAACCTTTACAAAATAAAACTGCCCTGGCTTGGGGTGTGTTGACCAATGTAGCTAATTTATTCATTCTGAAGGCTTCATAGGGTCAGAAAAGTAAAATGAAAGGAAAACACCATCTTACTTGGTCACTTGAAACAAGACAACAAATTCGAGTGATTCATTTGGGATTTTGAAATTAGGCTCTCTCACTAAATTGTTGAGGCCACAAATTTACCACATGCAAAAAATTTGTGAATTTTATTCAACAAATGACAAAATTCAACTTGGTCTTGTTTTCTTAAAATCCATCATGAAGTCTCCTTATAAGTAAGAGAAGATGAAAATCACATAAATATGTACACAACTACAAAAATAAGGAAAGCCCAAATGAATAGCTTTATCTGTGTAAAAAATTGGAGTAAAAATTTATTCAACTAAGAAAAATGAAAACATCTAAAATACACCTCTACTTTTTATTCTTCCCCCCACCCTTTTTTATTTACAAAACATGTCAAAAACATTGATTTTCATAGACAAGTCGTTAAACCTCCATGCCACAAATCTCATAGATGCTTTGAGCTTGTATTTCCCCAAATGAATTCTCCACAGTTTGCATTACAGGATCTACCCAAGAATCAAATAACACTTCTAATCTTCAAAACTTTATTAGATCGAGATTGTTATCAAGGGTAAGAAAATGTTTCTTCCTTATCAACACACATATTTTATGAATGCAAGGGAGGGGGGAAAGGAAAAGAAAAAAAAACTTAGAATTAGTAAGCAGAATTGCAAAACCGGTATGCATGTCCTATGGGGGAGCCCTTTTATGCCAAGGGTCGGCCTAGCATGAAAAATGCAATCCTCTGGGGTATGCACCATACAATACCTGATGGATCCGATCACTTCACTGATATGCGATTAGTAAAACAATCTAGAGGATTGGTCAAAAGAATGTGATATTTGATGCATCACGAGGACAAAGTCCGAATGGATTTATTACTTTAATTGATATATGAAGAGATGTTAAAGGTTAATTTGGCATGAAAAGGACTAATCGTAGTGTCTTGACTAGTCTTCAGGGAAATATGGATTGGACGGGATTGATGATTTACCCAAAAGTCGACTGGGTTCATTGCTTATCTGTAACTCCACATCTCAATTTTATTTGCAACACACTAGCTCATAAGCCTTCTAAAATCAAGATTTGGCCTTGATAAAATCATTAAAATCATTATCTCAACAATGAGAAATTCTTTGTGAATTTTTTTCGATTTAGTGTCCTTATGCATGGGATTTTACCAACTTTGAGAAAATGGCCAAAAAATGATTACTAGAGGTTTATATTCTAGCATGCGAAGGTCACTCCATATCTTTGGTACTATCATAGAAGGGATCGGACCCTACCTTATCTTGTGTGCTACCCCTTTGGATATTACGGAAAACATAAACATGCAAGTCTCATTGGATTATATATCCGAGACACAAGGGTGGTTTATTCCTAACATGGGATTCCCTATGCGGCATTCCCTCTAAGGCTAATGCATGATGAATTTTTGAAAAGAGATGAATTTTTAAGTGCAACAAAGGAACTTGATTTTCAAAAGATGAAATTTTTAAAAAATGGATTTTTGACTTTGAATTGCTAAACAGGAAGAAGAAATTTGATTTTTAAAGAATGATTTTGATAGAATTTAAAATAATGCACATGTATGTCCTAAAGAGGGATAATGCAACATAATGGGTACGGGGGACTAAATTCGTGACTTTAAATCTTCCTTTTCATAGAAGGAAATAAGAGCGTGCTAAGGTTAGGAAGCCATACTCGCTCTTTTCCCTAATTCAAAGGGGTAATGCTCTAAAATGCACTGATCTATTTTCTAATTTCAAAAATATAAATGCAAGTTTAAATATCATGTTTTACATACAAGAAATAAACATACAAAAATGAAAAATAAAATCCCTAAATGCATGAAATGATATGTAATATGTTATTCTAACGGCCTAAAGATCTAGCATTGGACTAACCTTTTTCTATGAGTCACGACTAGCGTTGGACTAGTGTGACAACGTTAGAGGGAACGAACCACAACTAGCGTTGGACTAGTGTGGTGACGTCAATACACTTGCATAATAAAACATGTAGACATGATAATAAAGCAAATAAACACATAAAAAACACATAAACACATAACACATAAGCATAATATCTATATGCAAAACCCTAGGAAAGCAATAAACACATAAGCATGCAAACACACAAATAAAGCATATAAAACCTAATTATTACATTGGGGGAACCTATATACAATTCTAAAAGGGAAATTCGAAATAATAATCTAACTATTACATTTTCTAAAATAAATACACTTTTTGCAAAAATTAAACCTATCTATTACAACTTGGCATTCAAGGCCTCCAAATAATTATTGAAAATTAAAGAAAAGCGATTAAAGATTAAAAATGAATAAAACTAAGGAAAATAAATTTAAACATGCAAATTCATGCAATAAAAAAAAAAACATAAGGCACATAAAGAGAAAATTCTAAAGGTTTTAGATATACCTCCCCCACGACTCAAATGGAAACTTCGGATCACTTACTCAAAACGAATACACATGTTAAAATACCACAATAGATAAATGCCAATCAAAATGAATAACTCAAATCAACATGTTAAAAGGAAACAATGCACATGAGAAGCTTATATGTAACAATTAAAGAAAAGAAACATTTATAATTGCAAAGTCAACATTCTATTAGGGACGTAATTGAAAATATTTGAAACTTTTGGGGTCTGAACCGAATTTTCAAAAGATTGGGGGTCAAAATTGAATGAAAATAAAGTTTAGGGGTCAAAAATGTAATTAAAATAGGGAAAATTAAAGGTTTAGGGCCAAAGTGAAACTGGTTGAGAAAACAGGGGTCAATGTCTAAATTATTTTAAATTGGACCGAAGGATGGGCTGGGAATTTTTAAGAGTTTGGGCCAACATTTCTTCAGCCCACACGAAATTAAACAGAACCCAAGTGTAGAGCCCGAACAAATTAAGTAAAAAGCCTAGCAACAAAACTCAAATAAATTAATCCAAATCTGATGCCAAACCCAACAAAACAAACTCAACAAATTAAGCACAAGTCTGGTGCAAAAGCCCAAGCAAAAAACAACCATGGCCCCAACCGAAAAATGACATGGCCCAAACTTCTTTTTTCTTTTCTTTTCTTTTCTTCTTCTTCTTCCTCTCTTTCTTCTTCCTCTCTTTCGGCGACCATGGGCCGGACCCATGACCACCGTCAGCCGTGAACTTCCGATGACAAAAAATTACCAAATTACACCTCCCCATTACCAAATTACACCTCCCACTCAATTTTTCACGTAGAATTCATTTCCGAGCTTAGTTTTTGCAAAACACGCATCAAAAGTGCTCAAATGTGTAATTTACAGCCGGTTAAAAATTTTTCCAATATGCTCAAATCAGCCCCAAAATTCACGAAATTTATGTCTAAACGATCCTTGTGAATTCTATAATGTAGCTAAACTCAATTTAACAAGAATCAAATCCGGTTCTTCATCAAAACATTTTATCAAACATATAAAAGGCATTATATAAACCCATTATTTCTACATTTAAAACTAACATAAACAAGCCCAAAACAAATTCAACAAAACAAACCCAAAGTCCATTTATCAACACCCAAAGTCCCAACATTGGCATATAACGTCCAGAAATGAAAAGGAAAAAAAAAAGAAAAAAAAATTCATGAAACATGCTTTTCACGTAGGAATTTGAAGGGAAAAAGCTTGAGGAATCTTACAATGCTTGTTTTCAAGAAGTACGTGAGTTTTATGGCTTTGATTATTGATGAAGCTCCCCGGCAGTAGCAGCTTCCTCTTTGTCCCTCTTTTTTTTTTTGTTTTCTGATTTTCTCTTTTTTTTTCTTTGCTCCCGTGTAGGTGTGTTAAGTGTGCAGAGAAGAAGAGAACCGTGTGTGTTGGGTGCTTGTGTTCCATTTATTAACATCATTTAAAGCAAGTAAACATGCACTTGGACACTCACCAATTGTTGAGAATAAGTGAGAGCTATTCACGTGATCAATCAAGGTTCTCGGAGTTCAAGTTTTGATCAGTTGCAAAATCAGCACTTTGCCCTAAAATAATTAAAAGAAAACAAAAATGAGTTCTCCTAATCACCAATCAAGTTTAGTTCAAAAAGTCGAAAGTTCGACGATTTCCCAAGTTGGGCTAAAAACTTTGAAAAATCATAACTCAAGTTATACAAGTTGGAATTTTGCTCATTTGGTACCGTTGGAAACCTCTTTGAAAGTTCTAAAACTTTTGCAGTGTGTTGAGTGAGAGCTGAGAGATGAGAGAAAAATAAGGGAGCTCTGTTTTCTTGTTTTTTCTTCTTTGAGTCTTTTTTTGTGAGTTGTGTGTGAAATGTGAGAGAGAGAGCCGAGGGTCAGGGAGAGTTTTTGAGGAAGTTCTCTGCAATGAGAGGTAACCGAGAGAGATAAAAGAGTTGGAGGGAGTTGGGGAGTGGGTAATTTTTCTTGTCTGAGAATTGTTTTGCATGTCTGTGTGAAGTGATGGAACCAAGAGAGAGATAGAGAGTTGGAGGGAGTTAGTAGCAAAAATCTTTTGATGTGATTTTTTTTTTTTTTTGGATGAACCTGTAAATAAGGAAAATAAATTCACATTAAATGTAGAAAAATAAATTATCAATTAAATCAACCAAACTGTAGGAAAACATGAAGAATTAGTAAAAATTTGGTGTCTACAATTCGAAAAAGTAACAGTCATTGACTGCTTTGTAGATCTCCATGAAATAGTTGTACCATTACATGTGAATATATATCCAGTTTGAGATCTGGCTTTATGCGGATCAGATAGATTTCCAGTATCAGCATAGCCAATCAATTCATGTCGAGATTTATTGAAATACAATAGGCCAAAATCAATTGTTTGTTGAAGATGGCGAAAAATATGTTTAATACCATTCCAATGTCGCTTTGTAGGAGTTAAGTTAAATCTCGCTAATAGATTCACAACAAATGATATATCTGGTCTTGTGCAATTAGCAAGATACATTATTGCACCAATAGCATTAAAATATAGTACTTCAAGACCAAATATTTCTTCATCTTCCTCTTTTGGTCTAAAAGGATTCTTGATAATACTTCAAGACCAAGTATTTCTTCATCTTCCTTTTTTAGTCTAAAAGGATTTTTGATAAGGTCAAGTAACCGAACAACCATTGGGATACTCAACGGATGTACTTTATCCATATAGAACTGCTTTAATACCTTCTGGGTTAAGCAGTTTGATGAACAAAAATTCCATTTTTCAGATATTCAATTTGTAAACCAAGGCAAAATTTGGTTTTTCCAAAATCTTTGATTTCAAATTCTCATTTCAGATATTTAATTGCTTTTTGGATCTTTTCAGGAGTTCCAATCAAATTAAGATCATCAACATATAGAACAATGACTACAAAATTAGACTCATCTTTCTTTATGAAAATGCATGGACATATTGGGTCATTGGCATAACCTTCCTTAAGTAAAGCACTCACTAAGGCGATTATATCACATACGTCCAAATTGTTTGAGACCATACAAAGACCTTTGCAATTTGATAGAATAAATTCCTATAGAACTTGATTTACATGCTTCAAGCATGCTAAATTTTTCAGGATTTTCATGTATATATTGTTATCCAATGTCCCATACAGATAAGTAGTGACTACGTCCATCAGACGCATATCAAGTTTTTCATGCACTGCTAGACTCACAAGATATCTGAATGTAATTCCATCCATTATTGGAGAATATGTTTCATCATAATCAACTCCAAATCTTTATGAAAAGCATTGGGCTACTAGGCTTGCTTTATATCTCATTATTTCATTCTTCTCATTTCTTTTCCTCACAAATATCCATTTATAACCAACTGACTTAACACCTTTTGGTGTTTGGACTACGGGTCCAAATACTTTTCTTTTAACCAATGAATCTAATTCAGATTGGATCGCATCTTTCCATTTCGGCCAATTATTTCTTCACCGACATTCATCAATCGATATATTTTCATGATTCTCATTTTCTTTCATAATGTCAAGTGCTACACAATACGTAATTTCTTTTCGTGTAGGCTGCAATTTCATATTTTTTTTATGATTTCATTCTATTCAGGAGTAAACTCTTCAAGAGTTGGCTCTTCAGAAGCGACCTCTTCAGGAGATTCAGTTTTGTCATGATATTTATTTCATCTCCGGAGATATTTGAAATCAAAATACTTTATTCTAGTAGGTCGGCCTTAAATTCATTTGTAGCACTTGTAAGTGTCATTCAATAACATCAATTCTACTATCATATTTCCTGCAAGAATATTCAATTCAATAACTCTTCTGGAGTCGATAAATATGTCTGACAATTGGCTTGTAATTTGTCACAAATAGATAATTTATTAAACTTCCAGTTCACATATTGAACTTCCAATTCATATCATTTGGTATGAGAATCAAGGAAATCCAATAATATTTTTCAAACGATTTCCTTTCGATTGATCATTTTCTCCCCCTAATGTCGAGAAGTATATAATAGATCACCCATCAATTATTGCATGATTTCTAATTGTAAACAGTGATTTCACATCCGACATAAATTTTTATTAGAGCCACGATAGCACAAAGGGGTATGTATGAATAATTGTCGACTCATATTTTTGATAAATCATAAATATGTTGGGATCAGTAAACTTCTGATTCACTGCAGGTGATGATTTTGATTTAATCAAACCAAATGAGAATAAAGACAGCTATAACAATAACCATTTCTCTTTCGAATAGTTTTGCGATATAATCAACCTTTATCTCACTTGATGATATCTGTTATTATTTCATTTTGTGTCTCAATATAATATCCATTTCAGCAGATATTTTAAATTCAATATTATTTTTCGAGATTTTGGGAGATGATAGTACATTATTTATAACAAACTTTACTCTTTCAGGGAGAAATATTGTGCGGCTCTTCTGGAGCTTTCGATATTTTACCACAATCACTAATTATGTTTATCTCTCCTATTTTCAAACAGGAATATAGTGTGCATAGTAGCACTATCAATGAGACATATATTATCATCACCATAATTTTTTAATCCCAAATATTTGACATTCATTTCTTCTTCATGAAGAAATAATAAAGAAATATATCTATTTCTTCTTCAAGAGGAAATAATAAAGAGACCTTTATTCTTCAGGAAGTAATAATAATAAAGAAACGTTTCTTCTTCAAGAAGAAATAATAAAGTAGCATAGCCGTTTCTTCTTCAGGAAGAAATAATAACACAACCATTTCTTCTTCAGGAAGAAATAATAAAGAAATATTCTTTTTCAGGAAGAATTAATGAAAAAACTTACAAATAAATGTAAACATTAATAAAATTCATAAATAACATAATTGATAAAGAAAATGACATAACATATGCGAGAATAATAAATAACTAGATTCTAAATAAATATCAGATGTTTGACATCAATTTCTTTTTCAGAAAGAAAATATGATTATTAGTATCATCAATTACACCGTTAATTGCACCTTCAGGGTGTTTGTTTATGATACTTGATAAAGGTCAATAAGCTATTTAGTCAGACGATATATTCATGACTAATGACCTTTAATGCTGTACAAATGGTATTTATTTTTTATTATCTCACTTCAGGTGACACATATCTATCTTCGCTCACGATTATGGTCAAAATTTAGTCATATTCACTTCAAGAAATAGACTAGATCCATTAAATCTGATTTTAGATAAAAGCATATAATAAATTCAGAATACTTTCTCAAATTTCTTCTCTCGATATTGCTACTTTTGGAGCATATTCGAGGAGCGAAATATGGAGAATATATTTTTCACATATCTATATCAGTAATAGTTTCTCCATACAATTATGATTGAGAAGTAATTCTAAACATTGCAAAATATATTCACTAATTGATTCAAAAGATTATAGACTTCACTAACTTGATCATATCGAGTCTTATAAGAACGACCATCTTCAGGTGGTTAGATCTAGACCATCTTCAGGCGATCAGATCTTTTTCTTTCAAAGGACGAGTGGATCCTTTAAGCATCGTTATTTTCATCCATTTGTATCAAGATTTATTTCACCATTGAATATTCATAATAAATAATTATTTGATAATAAAGATAATTAAACAAAATTGAATTGAATAAATGTTACCTCAAATATTGCCCCAAAGGTATATTCTTGAGTTGAATAATTATTTCATGGCAAATACTTATACTCAAATGTTACTATATATCAATTTTGGAAAGAAGGATAAAAGAAGAAGAGTAGTAGAGAGGATGTGGAAACAGAAAATGCTTTTAGTATGTGGAGATCTATCATCATACAATTTACTCAGCTTTTAAGAGGATTGCAACTTATATATATACGTGAAATAAGATACTTCTTGGTCATTACATGCACCAAAATTCCAATTTGAAGTTATCATCTATCAACAGGTCTACCATATATTATTCTACTGCTGCTTCATCATTTCAAGAGATTTCATTTACGTCACGAGCATTGTGGAGTGTTGTGATGTTGCAACTCCTAGTAAGCCCTTTGGACTTACTACAAAAATGAGTGAACATAAAAAAAATGATATGGTCATAGAGAAAGCAAAAGTGCCAAATAATAACATTACACCCCTAAGGCTTGGATGTTTGCTTTCCATCAAACATGACAACTACTTATTCAAGCCATTTGATTAGCAGTTTTAGAAAAATTTCAATGGTAAATCATATTAAACTACGCTCAGTTTCTGCTTTTAATGAGTAGGAGGTTAACCATAATAAAAGTGAAATGAGTTTTAGAGATAAGAAATGTTACCTCCAAAAGTTCACCATAAATTATCCAAAGAAACGCTCGACGATTGATCTAACACCAGTAAAGTTTTGGCAGAGTCTCGTGCTGATAATGTGTTATAAAACTAATACTAATATAAAGTAGAGAGAGAAGTAGAGAAAATAGAGAGAGAAAATCAAAATGAACTTTAATTCATTATCATGAAATTACAAAGGTGAACCCTTATTTATAGGGGAAGATATGAAGAGTTCAAATTACATTTGTATTCTTAATAAGATAAAGATGACATCTTCTTGTAAAGCGTGAAATGATAAGATAGAGATAGAGATAGAAATGATATCTTCTCATAAAACGTGAAGTGATAAGATAGGGATAATCATTTTCTCGATAATCGTGTTATGATAACTTTATCATCTCATAGAACGTGACAGTTTCATCCTTATTTAGGAGATAATGATAAAGTGATAGACATCCACAATAAAATAATTATTTCATAACAAAAAGGGAAATATAATAAGGCTAATAAGCACATCTACAGTAAAATATGCGATGAGTATAATACGAGAATGATTTTTTTTCCTCTATTTTGTAACAAAATAGGGAAAGTGAAATTATTATCAATTTTTTTTATTATTCACCGAAATTGTGGAAACTTTACCCTATAGATGGAAACTTTTGCGAACAAAGAGACATTAGACCTATCTTTTTTACCCTTGGTATATACAATAGAAGAATCCATGCGGCGAAATCCAGTACATACTTGCATTATACAATATATTTTCTTTGATTAAAAGTTTAGTGCACATTGTATAAATTCTTATGTAAATAATACGAATACATTGAGAATATGGACAAAATTATTACAATCTTCAAATATTATGCTAGATTACCCATTTTAATTCACGTGTATAAATATATAGAAATTATGATGCGTGCGTGTGTGTGTTTGTTTGTGGTGCTACTTTGTATATAACTAGAAAAATATGTCATTACTGTTACATAAATTTAAAAAAAAATAACGTATAATTTGGGGAAGCATAATACATGAAAACTTGAATATGTGTTTTATAAGATATTAAAATTATATGAAAAGTGCAAGTATTTATCAGAAAAATTTTCAAATACATGAAGGATTTATCAAGGACTGAAAGGAAGAAAAATGAATAGAGAGAGAGAGAGAGAGAGAGAAATAGGAAATCGGGAGGGAAAATATAGTGGGAGAATTTTTCAAAAATTGACACAAAAACTCACGCTTTAAAGTTGGAATATATAGTTCTCCATTTAAAATGGAAGTTAGTACTACAACGCCTTTTAGCTGTTGTTCTTTTTTGCCTTGGGTAATTGGCAAACCGAACTTGTCAGTGCGTGCCAATGTTCTCTAATGTGAGATTTTCCTGTTTCAGTAGCTTGCAAGATGATTATGTCCACAACTTTCTCCAGCTTGAGATAAAGATTCTTTTTTCATGCTACAAGTCAATCAGTTATTACAATCAACATTTTTAAAAGATCACATGACCCTTCACTGATTGATTTTTGCTGTTAAAAACATATAAGCTAAACTTCCAAGTAAACATTAGGTGGTGAACTCTGTAAACTACACCTAAATGGGAATAGCAATTAGCAGGCAGCTTCAGAGTCATTTGAACAAGAGAAACATTTCAGATGGCTTTTTCCTGGGCTCATGCAGATGTTGTGCGTGTGGACTTCCTTTGAAAATCTGTTTCTTGCTGTATTGTATGTTAAACAATACTGATATTGTTCTGATAAAGAGTCATCAGTGAGATATGAATAATGTTGTTCTGATGCCAATAGCTTACGCAGAATTCAATTGTTGCTAGCAGATGTCTAGCTACTTAATGTATAAAGTACACAGAATACATTTCTACAGTCCATGGAACCATAATATGTGCAGAATACATTCCTGGCTCGCCACTAATACTAGGGTTGTTTTCATTCTTCGGCACAAGATCTGAATGCATCTCCTTATTTCACCTTCTTGACCTATAACAGGATCGAGTTTTCGACGTCTAGCTAATTCAGTTAAGCCATTGCCACATTTCTTGAGTGTCTTATGATTACCTGTCGGATAAATATCAGTATTTCGCAGAATTTTGCGAACAGCAGTCCTTAATGCTTGATCTCTAAGCCCAAGAATAATAAACAACTGCCTACCCAGTCTATTATCTGAAGTGAATGCTAAAAACAAATGCACCACGGATACCAAAGAATCCTTCATTGCCTCTTTATGCTTTCATGCGGCAACCAAAAGAACACCAATATTGAAGTTCCCCGCAGTTTACTGATGGCTGTTTCGATATGAACTCCTCAGTAGCATCCAAAACCAATCCCATGTCGATCCCTGCCTTGGTGAGCATTTTTCCAGCTAAGCTATCCTTCTGCTCCAAAAGGGTCTTTACAAATGCTCAGCCTCCTCTGCTTGTCCGTTGGCGCAGCGGCATTGACAGCTGCCATTATTCCTTTCTCTTGCCATCTAAGTGTACTCGGAGTTGATGATCTGGGCAAAACTCCAGTAAGTACCGTAACAGGGGATGAAAGGTTTACGTGAATTAATGACGCCGTCATTCAAGCATGATGATGGTGGTGATGATCTTCTTGTGTCCACAAACTTGGGAAACTCCTGTGCAAGGATGAGTAAGAGGCCTTGATGGTGAATAACTAACAGCTAACTCAGAGTCAAACTTCCAACTCCAGAATGAGAATGTTCTGATCATCTAGTTAAACACACCTTCATTGGGAATAGATTGTTTACTTGGGGAAGAGGCAAAGTACGATTTTGAAATGATTATTTAAAAAAAAAAAAAAAAAATTTTGAATTTTTCATGTTATCACTTTAGTTTTTAGTTTTTAAGGCTGGGGGAAAGAATGTTTAAGACTTTGGTGTACCTTGCCTGACTTTGGAATATGATACAATCCTCTTCCATCTCTGAAAAGGTAAAATACAACAGAGACCAAATTCTGTTTTCTTTCCCCTAACTTCTAAATGCCCAAGAAACTAAAAATAGTCAAGCAAAATCATTGGATTAGCTCATATTTCATCTTAGTACACAGTTCATTCGTTTGCTATTATACATACATCGTAAAAATCTTGAAACAAATCATACAAATATTCATTGGAGAACCAATAATGCTCAATTTTAATCACCAGGTGAGGCAATTTTGTGCCCACTCCATATTTCCTTGGCCTCAACCTGTACTACTACAACACAATGAAATCTGATACAACAAGATACAACACCATAATATGCAGTAGTGTCTTTTTCTGGGTACAAAGAAAAGAAGAATGAATCAAATAATGAACGAAGACCAAGTCATATGACCCTAGCACAATCGCCTGCGTCACATATTATGACTGCCCGTTCTTGATCAATTTGGCTTGCCAACTTTGGCTGGACCTTACGATATTCATTCTTGACAAAAGATGCTGCGTCTAATGCACGGTCTGGATCCACAAACGCAATACAGCAACCACGGAAACCTGCACCACTGAAACGTGCTCCAAAAACTCCAGGAGCCCTCAAAAGTATCTCATATAGTTGTATCAATGGTTCACAACCTGGACAGGACAAGATAATGAAATTTGTTTCCTTTCCCATTGCTACCATTTCCTTTAACAGCGAAAAATGATAATAGTGCAAATTATGCATAAGGTACATATAAGTATAAACCCGTTGAATTTTAGGTCCGAAAACAAATCAGTTGGCCTGAAGTTGGTCAGCACAACTCAGCTCAATGATAATCAGGAGGTTGAGCAAGACCTCCTAAACAAATCAAGACTTAGATGGAGCTCATATTCTCATCATTAAGTTTGAAGTCAGTCAGCACAACTCAGCTCAATGATAGTCAGGATGTTGAGCAAGACATTCTAAACAAATCAAGACTTAGATGGAGCTCATATTTTCATCATTAAGTTTTGAATGCTCAATCGCAGGTTCACTCCGCATGACAGGCATTAACCAAGCCCCAGTGCAAGTTTGATGCAAGCTGTCACACTTGCACTATTGTCAGATCCAATTTATTTCATATGTTCCTTGGACTAGTACCTTTTCGAAAATTGGATGCCTATCGATCATGCAACTATATGCCAGCATAGTGAACAGAGGGATCAAATCAAGCTGGATATTCATTCCACTGATATACTCTAAAGCATACAACAAGCCAAACTAGATGATAGAGACCCATATAACGTACTTGAATCAGTAAAAGCTACAGTCATGCTTGTTTCTCACAGAACTAATCAAATCCTTAAAATTCTTGCATAATATGAAACATTCAACTATTCAACATGATCCACATTGAAGAGGAGGAGAACATTTCCAGTCTTAGTGAAACACATTGGAATTGCATAGGCTGATATCTGTACTCAATCTCCCCCATACATTCAGTCAAGCTACAAAACTTTTGACTATGTCAAGAAAGAAATCTTGTTTACAACATTTGTATTTAGGTTTGGGAAGGTGGCACCCTGGGGTGGGTGCTATGTGTTTGTTTATTTTCTAATACACTCTTATCTCTCTCTCTCACTGACCTTGCTCTCTCTCTCTCTCTCTCTCTCTCTCTCTCTATATATATATATATATATATATATATAAAACCATTGTATGCTGACTAGTATATAGGACTAAAATAAGAAAATTCTGGAAAAGATATAAGGTGTCTTGATAACCTGAAACAAGATTGCTTAGTGTGCAAGTTAAAGATAAGAAACACAAATAGAATGCATTTCAGAGACACTAACAGCAAATTAATTCTACTCAGGTAACACAAGAAGTCAAAAATCAAGAATTGGTTCTTTTGCTAGCAATGTTATGGAATATAATCACTGTACTTAATCATCAAAAATAACAAAAAGAAGAAGGAAATTTACTTATAGATCATCTAATCAGCTCCAAGGTTCTCCCTAATAATTCAATAAAACTTTGATATAATGTGCCAACACCTATAAGATGAAAATTTTCAGTAAGAGTTGTGATCTGTAAAGCAGAAATGTTACTGCATTTTACAGAGCAGACAAAATGCAGTCAAAACTGTAGAAAGGGGGTGGGTTCCAGACAGTCAAAACTCCCCTTTTCATTTTTGTTATTTTATTTGACCTGGGTATTTGACTGCAGCCCAAATAAAAAAAGAAAAAATTCATCCAAATATGCCAATATTAGGAGTGTCCCAAATCTTCATTTTTCATAACCACATCCTACAAACAGGGTGTGGTCCCTTAATGTTAAAATGTTAGAGCTACAGTACCAAAAAAACCTGACATAGAAACTATACATCTATAAAAATTATTCATACTTCCTTTTTAATAAACCTAGGTTTACAGCAACAAGTCCCATATCTCCTCTTTAACTTCTAGTAAGTTCACAGCTTTCTAAGATTGTCTTCTACATTTGGTGCTAGAAGAAAAATACTCAAGTGCTTTAGGAGTCCAGAATACAGTAGAAC
This sequence comes from Gardenia jasminoides, assembly GCA_013103745.1. Taxonomy (NCBI): domain Eukaryota; kingdom Viridiplantae; phylum Streptophyta; class Magnoliopsida; order Gentianales; family Rubiaceae; genus Gardenia; species Gardenia jasminoides. The sequence continues at coordinate 42,558,005 of CM023098.1, forward strand.
AACACAAAAACAAGATCTAGCAGTTTGCCTTATGGTCGTAGGAATTCATGTGCAAAGCCTGTATTAGATGTTATCGCTTTATATTTTATGTTTTTCCAAGATTTCTGTATGTCCAAAGGTGATGGTTACACTTTTACCTCACAGTAGGTTGTATAACCTTTAATAAAGTCTAGTACCCTTATGATATCTTGTCCTTTACATCACATATATATTGCCAGACAATCAACATATTGGAACAAAATAACAAAGTCAACTCTAGAAGACGATACATTTGGATGCTCAAACTAATTTGGGCAAGAGCATATATCAACGAAGGCAAATCATACCACTTTCATAGTTTTTTATCGAGCTGAGACCAGATTCTGAGATAAGCTTCCCAAAATCTTTCAGACTGCCAGAAGCCCATGCTTGAAGTCCTTCAATCAGAGAAAAGGTTTTAGTAGTTTATCATGAAAAGCAAATTGTTCAAAAGTGGAGATTCAATTACAGCAAAGCATAAGGGTGTCAATGACATGATATAAAAAGTTATACCTTTCATAACACGCTTATTTTCTGAAAAGTAGTGCTCTGCTCTTTTTGCCAAATTCGGTTCCAGCTTGCTCTGCATAAATTTGCAAACATACATAGCATGAATTCAAGTGGAGAAGGAAAACCAAGTATAAAGAATAGCCAAACTCTTTATTTCAGTGAATGCTGTGTTGACGTGAAGAAGATTTAAATATACAAACACAATAAAATACTATAAGTCACAACATTGCACTTCCAAGTGCATACAAAAGAAAAGTTACTGATATAGTTCATAACTTCATACAGTAATTAAGAGAGATACTTTTGCCATCTCCTTGTGCTACCTTGCGATGATGAATGAATGGGACATCATTATGTCTCTATTTGCACAAGGTCACAACGTATGCAAGATTTCAACAAATAAATTCATATTGAGCTACATAATAGCAACAATAAAGTAAACTTCACAAGTTCTGCATCTAATGCAATCAAATGTTTCATAGGATTCACTACATGATCTGAAGCAGCAAATCAAAAAGGCAACAATACCATATATTGCAATAGTCAAAAGAACGCTGACTTGCAACTCATAAAAAATACCATATACAGAAGCCAGAGATCAATAAAAATAGTTATCCATGCTTAAAGCTACAAACAACAGTCCTATTTGTCAAAATGGATATCTAAATTTAGAAATAATTTCTACGTCTGTGAACCTTTAAAACATGGTTGAGAAATTCTACAGGAGAAATGTAACCTAATTTTAAAAAGAATTAAGTGCACCTTGTAAGCCTCATAAATTTCTGGTTGAACTGCACAAACATCAAAAAGAGAAAAGAAAAACTTTCAGATTCATTATGTAGGGCAGACATGACCAAATAGATATATGAAACTCACTAACCATTGGACAGCAGAGGCTCCAATCCTTCCTTGCCAGAAGCTCTGTGTAACAGTAAGTGAGAAATGAAATGAACATGACATTTATACTTTATTCATACTGGTAAAGCCTTAAAGAAATAAATCATAACCAAACATATGCATAACGTATGAAAATTGATATTTTGGCTATTGTTTACATAAACAAAATTGACTATTGTCTACATAAACTAAAATCATAAGGTAAAAGAAATGACAAACTACAAAATAAAATATCAAAACTTGTGAAAATTCATGAAAAAAACTAAAATCCATCATTTATTAGCAACCTCCACTTCCTTTATAAGATACTAGCATTTGCATAATTGTGCACAATAGTATAGCTCAAATGCTGGTAATTAGCCAATTAGGAGCACAACAAGCATAATTTGGCTGTGCATCATACGATAGCTGAAATGGAAGGTAATTAATTGACTAGGAGCAAGACAAAAACAATAAAAATTAGCCTTGCTGAAATGGCCGATAATTAATTTATGAGAACAACAACCATACTATAGATGGTGTTTGACTAAGTTCTGTATTTCAACAACTAATGAATGGGATGCTCATTAGAATGCAGTATGTTACGCAATTTGATAGCCACAATGACATACTACATGAAGTCACAAATCACTATCAAAAGTTTCAGCATAAAACAGTTTCTAATCTGCCCTAAATTGTTTCTTCTAAAGTGCTTCAAAAGTTACAATATGCCATTATGTTATTAAAATTTTATAAGGTGGCAGCTTAGTTTAGGCTTCAAAAATTTGAGGGGCCTATAGCTTCAGTCTATTCTAGAGACAAACGGGGCCAAGTATCATGGAGAATAATGGATTAATAAATCTTACTGCAATAGAATCCTTGCTGCCTCCTGGCACTCAGCAACTCGACGATTGTATCCAGGATTAGTTGTCAAGGCCTGCTTCAAGCCTGAAAGTGCCAGTAATATCTTATATGAACTCTTCATATTAATCTTCTGGCCGTTGAGCAAATTTGGAGGCTGGATGAGCTGGTATTCTTTGGTCTGCACAGACTGACATGGGTTATAAGAAATTTTGCAGTAACCAGAATATCGGTAATAAAAGATCTTAAAAGATGAGCATGATATACCTCCATCCCAAATTTAATGGTGTTTTCTTTTCTTTTCCCAAAACTAATGTCTACTTTGTTTTTGTATATGACAAGTAAAGATATTTTGCATAGTAAAACAAGATAAGGGCCCATAACTTGCTCCACTTCTGAAAACATTAATGCGTCCAATTGCTCCTTCATATTCATTCTATTTAAATTAAGACATTCAACTTAGATGGGGGTAGTCCATTCAAAGAGGAAAAAAAAAACAAACAAACAAAAGAATCAACAGGAAAAGAAGAAACAGAACAAGAGCACAGACAGAGAAATTAAGAAAGGAAATATAAAGGAGGTTGTAAAGAGGAGGAATATATATAATTTTCTTACTTCAAAAACAAACAAAAAGCAACCTACTTTCCCGAAAAGTACATGTTTGTAATCCTTAAAGTGCTGCAAACTGTCTGCCTGTTACTTTATCAAAGCAGTAAGAACAACAAGAAGATACTAAACATAGTGCACTATGATTTCAAAGAAGCTTTCTTGGTCCATCAAGGAAAAGCTACCCAGCATGATCACATCAATTAAAAATATTGTTACGCACTATTATCATCGAGTCCATGCATTATTGCTCCTGTAGCAAGTTAAAAGATATAGAATGTTTCCCATCAATGTAAATAAGCCATAAACAATAATAGGAAGCCAATGACAAACCAGGAAAAATCATGTCAAAGCTTCAGAACAACATATCAAACTGAATGGAAACAGGGAGGAAATCATGTCAAAGATGCAGAAAACAATATCTAGGCAATGGAAACTAGGAAAAGTAAATATCCAAGCTGCCAAACAACAATAGATACTAGATGCTACAAAGGAAGTAACTTCCAAAAACTTGCATAGAAAATAATTAGAGTTAAGTGATCTACCTTGCAGTTCATGCAAGTTAAACAACCATAGCTTGAAAGCAATATGGCTGATTGATCCAATATTCCATTCCTCAAACCTAAGTATTCATTTTCGATCAGCCTGCATATACCGAATGTAGTATAGTAAATTCCAGGAAACAAATGCTATTGGCATTCTGTAACCAGACATCTATCACATAAACAATCTTTAGTAAACTATCTTCCTTTCATCCAACTCTGTGACAAAAACAAAATTCAAGCAACTAACCAGACCTGAGATAGCCTACTATTCAGGTTGATCGCAAACTGTGCCCAACCTTTTGGCTTCTGTACTGGCACAACATTATAGCAGCTAAGATGCATTGGCTGCTAAAATATTCTGGTTTATAAAGGAACATACTTAGTTCCCATGCGATATCCTAGTGAATTTAAGAGACCCTGTTATAAAAACTGAAATGTTGGCTGCCTTCTGCTGGTTAGGCATATGCATGTGATGAACTTCCATTTGCATATCATCTAATACTATTTATAACATATGTCTCTTGGTCCATTAATATCAGAAAACTAAGAAAAGACAGGATTTGAACACAGTGAGAATAGCTATATCCCACATACTTGCACACAGGCTAATACATGAAAGGAGGAAATAAGAAGATTGACGTCAAGGAAGCATACCTGTCATACTCAATATTTTCTGTTGGAGAAATTATGAGATTATTTGCATTTTCAAAAGCCATCAAATAAGCTATTCCAACCTGTTAAAAATGTAATAGAAAATCAGTCAAATAAGATTATATCAAAAGAAGTTATAGTATGGATTGAATAGTGTAACAAATTTATTTCTTAAAAAGGATTTAATCCTTTACCTCTCAATAACAGACTCGAGAAAAATATACATTCTGGATCCCAAAGTCACTTAGAAAGTGAGAAAATTGGATTCAGAAATTTCAAACATAATTGTTGAATTGGACTACTATATCCATGTGTTGAATAAAGGGTCCATGGATGAAGATAGGAGATTAGGTTCGAACTGTAACTAAATCTTCAAATTTTTATTGGTAGAAAATAAAATTGAAGAAATATAGCTATTAAACAACAACTTTGGTTTACTAAAAACATCAGCCTATTCTACTCCTTTAACTTAGTAGAAACAAAAACCCTTTCCTCAGGATCTTCTCAAATAACAAATAGCTTCAATATTTAAAATTAATAAGTGAACAACTCAGTCGTTTCAAAAGGCACAGGAATTACTATGATGCAGTTAGTACAGCTTATTCTCTTCTCCAAAAAGAAAAAAGAAAAAGCAGATTTAGTATTGGGTATGACTTTATCATCACATAGCAGCTGGTGTCTAGAGATCATCAGGGAGCTTATTCACATTCTGGATTTGGGTCCTGTTTAAGTAATAGTCTAAATTGATTTGAAGTTCTGAAGTAAGCTTGTTGTCCAACATTGAATCAACTAAAATCCAAGGATGCAGGACCACTTACACATGAAAGTGACGTGAGAAATGAAGAGATTTTTTCTGGGAAACATGAACATACAAAAGTTCAAGCTCCTAAACAATATTTACAACTTGAAAATAATTCCCAGTGGAAATTTTTTAAGTGCTTACAAAGCACAAAGTGTCCTTCAGGTTTGTAGTAACAGGAGACTACATCCTAATGATGTGGTCTAGGAAAGAAAGGAGTGCATCAAAATGTCAATTGTACTGGAAATTTGAGAAATGCACAGAAATTATTAAGAGTATGTTAGGGACCTCCAGAAAGGACTCCAAGGGGCAAATCAGAATGAAGACCTTGACACAAACCACTTCTTTTGCAGTAGAACTAAAATAAATACTAAAACAAACATGAGTATGACAATATGACCATCACTTTTTTTTAAGGGAAAAAGATTATTGATCACATTCACCACCAAAATTATATGGCCGACAATTAATTACATAGGAAATTATGAGTTTACCAGCAGGCTCAACTTAAAGAAAGGAATCCACAACATTTTCAAATACAATGCAAGAAATTGATTATAAAAAGAAAGCTAACTTACAGCTGCAGAGGAGCTGAGACCTGAGCTATCAAGACCATCAGAACCACAAATGAACCCAATAATACCCTGCAAAATTGTCATGCTGTTGTCATATTAAAGACAGCTGTATGCGGAACCTAAAAAAAAAGTCTTATCTGTATAGAAGAAAGAAGAGAGATTGTCTGCGTAAGAACTAGGCAAAGTGAAAGAGAAGGATCATTAGAACTTAAATGTATTTGACTTGGAAATATAGATCATATGGAATTAAATCGTACCCACATAGGCCAAATAAAATTAGCATTAAGTTTGTGAATCATTTCAAATAGATGACATCTTTTAGATCAAACAACAATCAAATTGAATCCACATCAAATCAAAGTATTTCCAATTCCCATCTAAATTAAAAAATAGAATTTAAGATGAGTGAGGAACGTTTTAGTATAGGCAAGACCAAAGACATGGAAAATAATTTCTCAAACAAGTGATGTGCTCAGATAAACCATAATCACGGGTCTATTTTTTCTTTTTTTTTATCCCTTTCAAGTGGTGTGCTCAGATGACAGGAAAGAAGTCCAGATTCCAGGACAAACCCAAAAGGTCAAATATTCTGTTTTGTGGAACACTACAGGTCCTTGCGACCTTGTTGAACTTTTTTTTTAGTTTAATTTCCTGGAAAAGCATATAGGTTTCTAGGCTAGAATCAAATTCTCCACTGCTGCTTTTTGTGATATGATCAATGGTTTTCATCGTAAGTGTATCCTAAACAAACAGTGCCAGACACATATGACATAGTATAACATTTTAAAAGTCATTTGAGGTTATAAAGAAAATATACAAAAAAGCTAAAGCGATTTGCGAATAGGCCTATGATTAATGTCTAATAAAGGCATTTTTAAGTGCCATGGAAAGAGGAAGTGCTGAATCTTACTATTTCTATGACATAACATCATCCAACTAATTTTCTTCAAGTAGATTCAAAGAGGAAATTAGTTGCACCAAAAGATTCAAGCATTCAGTACAAATTAAAGTTGCCAGCAGTGATAATGCATTGACATCTATCAGCTAATTGTCAATCGGGAATCATGGAGTGGCTTTCTAGCTTCTTCAATGATTCCATATAAACACATAATTCAGCAAGCCAGAACCCAATTTGGTGGCTCAAGAGTGTTCAAAACTTTTGAAGAAAGGAAAAATACAAAAAACATGAACTCCACTAACCAAGAAGATGTCTAAGAAAGCACATGCATGTCTTCTCTATATTAACCATTAAAGAAGGTTTAACCGTTTAGTCCTTAAACACAACTTAACAAGACAATAGAACTATAACTTTTAATGCTGCAAATGAGATGAAACAGGAAGGACAAGCTTTGGGTCACAAACATACTAGGGAAATCCTTATCCAGTTGTTTTTTAGAAATGAATAAAACTTAAACTCACACTTTCCAATATCCATATCCATCCTAAGTTCCATTGGTACAATGATAAATATGATCATAAAAAATGATGTTTTATGCACCCTTTAAATCATTGCAGATGATATTGGCATTCCTGAAAAAGCCTAAGGCACTGCACTTCAAAAATTTTCTCCCTTTCATGACAAAATTACCCCTGGCTCATTTGTCTCTAAATTCAACCTTTCATATTAAACTATTGCTCTGCAGTCTTCTCGTGAAAACTTTAAAACTAGAACCTAGAGCAATAGTTCGCAGATTTGGGAAAGAAGTTCAGTCTGTGAATCATCCATCAGTTTTTGCTTCTTTTTTCTCACTAAATTTTGCTCCTCATGTCTTACTCTATTGTTTAAAGGTTGACATCTACTTGTCAATTTGCATCTCAGAGAAAATAAAAGCCACATAAATTCTACTTACGTTACAACATAATCAAACCTTGATTTTTATGGTGAGTGAAGAGAGTCAAGACAGTTGCCTAAGCAAAAGCTCAAACATAAGCTTGAAGAACTCATTGGGTTCTTTCTTTGCTTTTGCAGAAGCACACGATGTTGATTTTTCAAAATCAAAAGAGACTTTACAGACCAATTGCTATGAAAAAAACAATAGTTTCGTGACTAGAAGTCTCAATTTAAAAAAGGAAAGAGGTGAGAGTTGCAGGGAGGAAAATTCTTGGCTGCTAATGGAGCACTGCCTAATCGGTTTTGGGGGAGTAGGTGGCCATTTAATTGTCTTTGAGGGTAGTTTTGTCATTAAAAGGAGAAAAATCTTACCTAAGGATTGCCTCAAACCTTTTGAGGAGTACTAATATCATCAGCCTAAATTATGTATATATCAATTAGGCTTAGACTGTGCTTGAAGGAGTGTATCTTTCCACATGTCAGCACCCATCTTTTCCTGGAAAAAATTGAAGATTGTAGAACTAACTGTTTCCCCTTATCTTCCACCAAAGATTGTTGACTATCTTGCAGAAACTCAACCAAACAGACCAATCCCAATCAGTTTCTTAATAACTACTCTACATGACTCAGTTCAGCCACATTATAAATCCATGAGAGAGGACAGAATCAGTAACCTTTCTCAAGAAGTTTCCTCTCTTTTGCAAGGCATAGAGCGCACCCCTGGCATAAGTTCCCCAGTTACATTCTTCCTCTGATTTGCACGAGTTCATCATTTGAATTGTATTATTTGCACCATTCTTTACCTTTGGAAGCTGGATTTCATCAATTCTGAAAATCAATAATTAGTGCATTAGTCATTTCAAGGAAACATAAGAACTTCTTTTGACTGGGAGAAATATGTGCTTCATGTCTAAAATAACAAGTGGAAGACTTTGTATGTAGATTAATCAACAACTAGGAAACAGTCTAGGATCTTTAGTACCAGAAAGCTTTTTCATTTTTGTGCGACATCGTTATTCAAGAAACAGAGAAAGAAAGATTCTTTTTTTACCAATTCCTGGACATAAAATCAAAACCTCAGAATCCCTACCTGCACACAGAGAATCTTTAATAGACCGCTTATATATATCTTACAAGGCCAAGACCTGATTATATTGGTTGATCTCAACACTGAGATGGAACTCAAGCATTTCATATTACCATTGGGAAATGAAAACTGAGATGAGCATAATCAGCATTATCCTGCAGAATCGATCTCCCTGTATTATGCACAACTTACCTATGAAAAAATAGACAAGAAATTAATGATTAAATACATTTCAGCTCAATCATGGAAAGTGATCCTCTGCAATCAAGTCATTCAAATTTTTAACCTGAACTTAACTTCCCCTTGGAACTGCCCTGATGAGAGTAGGACCTACAAAAGAAGTTTCACCAACCGTCAGAAAAAGAAAATGGTCCAAATTAAGTAATTAGTACCAATGTTATGCTCCACTAATTTGGTACATATGCTAGTTATCACATCTACCTCTCAAACTTCCACATAAAGAGGATTTGCTCAATATTGGTAAAAGGAAAAGAAGAAAGCTTCCCCCTTACTTCAACTGCTATGACAATCTAAAAGTTCTCTTTCCTAAAAGAAGATGAAAGGGGCTATTGCTCTTTAAAAAAGAGAGAAAGAAGGGGGAAAAATAGAAAAGAAAATATAGGTAATACTAAAAATCTAGAAATGCAATCCAACCTGCCCAAGCGGCATTAAAAGTTCAATTGGACTGTACTCTGATCTCATTAGAGTTAAATTTAATGCAACAAATATTTGACTCCAGAAAAGATACAAACGTGGCTTTACGTATCGAGGATTAGCTGAGAAGGTGATTAACAAACGATATCTAGGAGCAGTCAAGTGACGTAGGACCTCTTCTTAAAACCAGGAGACTCAATTTAGGTAAAAAAGGTGACATTCAAATCAACTCTCACCACATTTCAAGGCCTATACATGAATAAAACTTCCATCTGTAGAACTTGAAATGCAAACAAACAGTAACGTTGTCTGAACTTCATTTTTCTATTGTCCCTTAGTGCTACCTTAGCTTCTTGGTACATTAACTGGCCACCATTAGGCCCCTGGTTCCATTTAAGCCCCTAGCCTGTTTCCCTTGTAACGCTTGGAGTCTTCATTGAACTGAAATATGAAACCAGAACTATATTTTCACATTCGTTTTTAACATCTTCAATGGTTAGACCCACAATGTCATCTGCATGTAGCTCTTTGACCCTCTAGGAATGGTCTACCAGGTCTGAAACTTACTCTCAAAGCTGCAAGATTTCCGTTTAACCTATTACACAAGGGAGATTTACCTTGTTACACCATATGCCGGTAGCAACTCATAAACTTGGACCTGTTACCTGGGGTTTAAACTAATAAACTTGCCTAGTTGAACAATTATTGAATATTGATCAAGGGAAAACTTATATTTCACCTAATATTTATAAATGGTTAAATTACAGGACTTCAACATTAGTAACTGCAGGAAATTAATGACATGTCTGACTAAAGATCAAGTCTATGTTAGTGTACATGAATTAGTTCTCCTTTACCAACCTAGCACGTTTTTTTATTGTTGAATGGTTAAAAAAAAGAAAGAAAAAAAAAAGGTTTCTCTGTCCCAGTAGCCAAATATGTGCTCAAAACAAATTTATAGAAATAAAAGAAAGCATCAAGCCAAATTGTACATAACTACGGTCAGGAGTTTGAATACGAGGTCTGCATGTGACACAATCATACCTGAGAATCATCAGAAGGAACAAAACCAAGCAGAATGCCCTTATTGATTGTCATAGCAGACACTGTTCCACCCTGTTAGATAAAATTATTCACAGATTATCGACTTGTTGACTAAAATTTTAATTAAACTAATTAATACAATCAGTAAGTTAATTAAAAGGACATAACACAAAAGAAAAGTTAAAAGTTGGATATAAAAGGTTTTGAGGAGTCTAGGGCATTAATGCAGTCTATACATAATCAAAACTACCATGTGACATTTTGCAAATGGTACCAGATGCATAATTCAACTCAAAATTCAGCAAGTGGATATATTCTCATTTCTGTTCCTTTTGCCATTCAGATAGGGGTAGGGGGAGGGTGGAGTTTACACTGGGAAAATGGCTAGCCAAGTGGGGCCGTAGGTGCATAATTCAAAGAAGTCACTGCCAAAGCCATCTTTTGGTCATATGAATCTACCAATGGCACTCATAGAAGCTAAATGTCATCTTCAGCACACAAGCAAGCAACACGTTTTGTGATATTGAGGAAAGGCAAGCTTTATGCAAACTATATCTATATACAGCCAGAAATATGCTAATCCCATTTGTTCAAAAAGTGAGCGCCACAGCGCGATGAAGCAACACCAATGTGAAAAGGCTTAGGCCGGCTACTTTTATACATCAACCACATGACCTCACAAGAACAACCTTGCCATTGACGAATGGCAAAGCCCCTTCACCGTAACCACCCCTAAAGCTTTTGATTGCACATTTGTTATGCTTTTAAAAGCATGTTGTGGTAGTTCACTGACAGCAGAATCTTCTCTACAAAACTCTGTTAAACTGTCTCCTGACCTTCTAGGCCAAAATCCAGGAAAATCAAGCATTGTAAAAGGAACTCACCTGATGATCAATATGAGCTCCCAAAGGACAGATCCGGTAGGGGGATACAACAAATCTAACCTCTTTAGCATCTCCGCCAGACATCTTAGCAACCTTCTCTCTTATTCCATCCAACTACATTATTAATTTCATTAACAAACTGGTAGAAAATTTCAAAGAAAAGACAACATTGCAACACCAAAGCTTCAATGCACCGACACTTTTCTCAGCGTCAGCAGAAACATTATAGAAATTTAATAGCGCATTACAAAATCCCATTTGCATATCAGGATAAAATCATTCAAAGAATTGAACCCACATTACCATTTTTACTCAATCAGCTAAATCCTAAATATCACCATTATACTAAAATCTTTCAATCAAAACACAATGGATAACAATATGTCAAAACACAAAACCACAGGAAAAAATGGCCCAGAATTACCTCCGACTGAGAAGGCCAAGACATCCCATCCATCTTTCAAGATTTGCTTCTTTCTTCTTTCTTAAATCTTCACGTGATTGTCCAATATGATATAGCTTATTTAAAATGGGATATCCTGGAAATACACGGATATGACTGCAAACGTGTTAGGCAATGTGACTATGTGAGTGCAGTTTAAGAAAAAGATATGGGCTCCATAATCATTGTGTTGCGGTTGAAATGAACCGGGAAACAGTTGTTGTAGGTTGAGGTGTCACTAAGGAGTGGTCATTACATTGACCAAGGAGTCATGATTGCATGAGAGCACCCTCATGGTTGGAACAGCAAGATTTATGATCTGTCTTTTGTTTCATTCTTATCCAGTTATCTTTTTTTTTTTCCCCTTTACTGTACATATCTTCTAAGTTATCCCATTAATGGTATTTACTTACTTACCTACAAAATTGTACGTCAATCCTGGAGACTTCTTGAATTAACGTAAAGTTACATGTCTAGTTAGTTATCCTATTCATACGGTCTTTTCTTGCCTACAAAATCGCAAGTCAAACCTGGAGATTTCGTGAACTAACCTAACTAGGAACGGCAACGGGAAGTTTTAGAGCGATTGAAACCTCTCCAGTAACGTTTGTTGAAAAAAAAAAAAACAAGAAACCTCTCCAGTCCTCCATTTCCGGTGGACTTGTCCTGTGTTACAAAAGTTTTCTATCACGATCTATTATCTTTTCTCAATCCGCATCCTATTGCACTGTTCTCGTGAATAGTCATCATAAATTTTTATTTTTCATTTGACTTTATTTTTTTACACATATTGCGCTAATAATGACTACAATAATCTCTTTCTTTGAAATTTTAGCAAAAAATTTAATATGAAATCAAGTTTAAAGATTAATTTGATATTTTGAATTCATTTCCTCATATTTGAAACCATGTAGAATCTAAACAAGTCACAGAAGCATGTGTGTGTATGTATATGTGTGTGTAAATGCAAATGTATATTTGTTGCTATTTTGATAGTTATATTCAATCCCTTCGTTTTTCTATCATGGAACAAGGAAAGAGAAAAAACAATGGAGGATCAAACTTTGTCTCGTGCATTACAAGGAAGCAGTGACTTGTTCTCTCAAAAAATCCCAAGGGTGTAATAGTGCACTTTGTTTGGTCCGTTGTTTCAATTCCCAATCCCATTGGTCTGGTGGTTCAGTTCTAACTCCATACAAGTCTAGTTGGATCTCCCTCTCCTGGGTTCCCCCTCTCCTGCACTGCAGGAGAGGAGTAAATTATTGCCCTTTGTGAAAAAAAAAAACAAAAGAAAAGAAAAAAAGAAAAAGGGAAGAGCAAAAACATTGGGGCCAATGATAGTGTAGTTGTGTCCCGTGCTTTCCAGATCATTTCTTACCAGTGCTTTTAAATCAAACCGATTAAACTGTTTGGGACAAAAACCATATGCAAAAGAGCTGCTGAAAAGAAAGTAACAGCCACTCCCATGTAGCTCCTTGGGTGTTTTTTCTATAGGAGATGCTGCCCCAACAAGGTAGACGTGGTCCAAGTTATAGTTGGTGGCCCCAAAAATGTTGGTCCGCCCAATTGTGCGACAAGAAGGTTATAGATATCATCTAAATACGCATGACTAGGGTGAAAGCATTAATTAGAAGTTTAAGGTATTGTTTGAATTGTCATTTTCTGAATTTTATATAGAAAAATATAATGTAACGATTTGATATATATGAAATCAAAAGGTGGTTGAAAAATATAATCGTGTAAAAAATAAAAATCTGTATGAGAAAAGTTTCATTCCAAACAAGACCTTACCAAAAGCGTAAAGAATGTCGGTCTTTAGATTCTATTGATGGCTTTCACTTAAAGAATTTTGCAAGTTCTAGCATGTGTTCCTTTCTCTGTTAGTCGATTGAGGTTGATAATGTATTATCAATGTGTTTTGTGTAGAACCTATTTATGCTTTAAGATTGGAAACAATAATTAAAAAAATTAAAATTTCCACTACAATGTTTTTTTTATACAATATCAAAATAGTGTCCCAAATTCCATTTATAGTTGGTGTCTCAAGTTTCACCTTCTAAATTTCCTCAAATCGTATTATAACAATAAGAAATTATGAAGAATTAGTAAACTATGTAGCTTCTTAGGTGATTTTTTTCAAAGGGAACGTAGCCCCAACAAACTTATTTGTGGTTAAACCGTCAACCCAAATAGTAACGTGACAAACTCCTTGGCATCTCCCCCCCCCAAATTGCATTGGTTGGTCTACTTGCGCAATAATAAGGCAATAATTATGATGCAATAGACTAGGTTACAATTCAAGTAGTAATTTGCTATTAATCATTGTGTCTTAGGTGTATAGGAATATTATTACTTACTAAAATTATAAAGAAAAATGGATTTGGGCAAAAGACCTTCCAAAGAAGAATTAAAGGAGTTAACGTGCCACTTAGATCGTCTGCAGCAAATGTTAACAAAATAAAAGAGCAATCGTCTGCAGCAAGTGGTAACAAAATAAAAGAGCAAACTATTCAAAGAAAAATTGAAAGAGCACTTGGACGAATTAGGAAAGAAATATAGGGGAAAAGGAGTTTAGCTTTCAAGGGAAAACTAGAAAACTATGAAAAGGAAATCCTCCTCTATAGTTGTTCTTGACTGAGGTTCTCTTTTAAAAAATGAATAGAATTTTGATAGTAGCATTGGCAAATTGCTTCTACCGAATTTCCACAGTAGCTGAATTGGTAAATCCTTCTCTACAGTTGTTCTTGGATGAAGTTCTCTTTTGGAAATGAACAAAACTTTGATAGGTGGAAGTGACAAATTGCGTCTACATACTGACTTTCCATGGTAGTTTAGCTTAGTACCCTAACTCTTTCTATTGGCATGGCGGTGCCGAATGCTAAAATTTTTTTTTTTTTGGGTCACTGAATGCTACAATTGCCTCAAAGAAATGTAGAGCTGCTGACCACTCCTTTTATGAACCATCAGTAAGAAAACATAAAGAAAGCAAAAGGAGAAGATAGGGAAAGGTGTAAAAGCCCAGACAATCCCTCGTCCCTTCTCAATTTATTTTTTTACAAAGTAATACTTTGCCCTATTTGCTTATGTATATGCGGTTTTAATGGAATGCCGAGCAAGTTGATTTTCTCAAAATTTGTGCTTGTCAATTCTATTTAAATAAACTTAGGAATTATTTGAGGATATCAAATAAAAGTTTACCTAGAAGTGAGAATGAATTTTGAGATACTTTTATACTGTGCCAATTCATGATAAATAGAAGCATGACGTGGCAAACTCTTTTACCAATTTGAGACACGAAAACCCAACACGTGGCAGCCTTGCCATGTGTCCAAAAGCCATCAAGCAAGAGGTGGCAGCAAAGCCACATGTCTTGCAATGGAAAGCATGAGGTGGTGTCAACGCCACTTGTCCAAACTTGAAGCATTGAGTTGGCCAAATCTTGCCAACTCACTTGAAGCTCCTCAAATCGTTATATATATCTTGCCTCTTGAATCCCTTGCAATTGCCGCCATTTTAATCCTACTACCGAGAACAACAAGAATACATTTCAATTACAACTACTACTACCACCTACTACTACTACTACGTCCGAAAAACAACTCAAGAAACTACTACTACTACTACTTGCGTGCTAGCTTATCGAGCTGAGTAGATTGGATCGAAACCGGTTTTCTTGGCTGCTATTTTTGTGAAACTTTCACCACTTCTTGAGGAGGTATAAAGCTCTTACTATCCTCCTTAATTTGAGCTTCAGTCACGTGTTAAAAATTGTGGATTTGGTGAAGGATTTAAGCTGAAAATTTCTGCTTTATAACCGTGAATGCTTGGTGAATTTTCAGTTTTGGTGCATGATCTTTTATGATGATTTCCACTTGGAAACTTGTTGAATTGAACCATGATTCTTGATATAAAACTATCCTATAGATGTGTGAGCGATTTGAGTAAGAAAAACTGAGCTTTTATGGTGAAAATTTCACCTAAACAATCGTTATAACAAACTGGAAATTGCTGGAAAATTCTCTGCTATGCTGCCTGAAGTTGTAGGTTGTTTAATGGCCATGATTTTCGATTTTTGTTGCAAAATTTTGGTTAAAATATACTCTAGACGTTGAACCATATGTGTGGTTGGTTGTGTAATGATTTTGGATCAAAACGATAACATTTAGAGGGATAAAATTCGCAACTTTAGCAAGAACACTGTTCTTGGGTAGGTCACAGAACACCAAAACCAGCTGTGGGAAAACTTGCATAACTTGGTGTAGGAGAGTTGAAATAGAGTGCCATTTGTGGCATTTGAAACTAGACTCATAGAGCTTTCTAACGGTATAAAACACCCACTCCGGTTCTTTTCCTACAAACTGCAGCAAGTCCACAAATTTCCCTGATAACCTGCAATCTGTGATCTTGTAGCTGCACCAGGTTGATGTTAAAATTAAGCTATCTTGAACTGAGTTTGTAAACAATGTCTTCTAGAAATTTTTAGTATTTCGAATCTAGTTTCCAACGGTATAAATTAAGTGAAAATTGGGCTTGTATAACTTGAGTTATGAGCTATGAAAGAGACTGCGACAATTAGGTTGGAAGAAGGTTGAAGTAGCTTTGAACCCTTAGTCGACACTTGCTAGAAAAATGTTCGAGTGTTGGCCGTGCGTTATAGTTTAATTTCTGCTAGAAAAACCGACTCTTAAATGATGATAAGCTTCAGAAAATAGGTCTGTAGATTTAATGTAGGAATGGGTGGAGGTTTCGTGTAGAAAGTTTAGTAATTTTGACTAAACGACGAACAAACGGCAAGTAAACCTCTCAGTCAGGCCAAGCCGAACCTAACTGTTTCGTTAACTGGTTGATGACCGTTTTAAACTTATAACTAACGAGCGTGAGTACACATGAAGTTAGTTGAAGACATGGGGTAGAGTTAAGCCCAAATGGCATCCAAAACGAAAGCATGAAACTCATACAGGGTTAGTCGGCACACAGTCGTCAAATCGACACCCGACCATTAGGCATCACCGCTGTCAATCGGCACCTGACCGCTAAGCATTGCCCCGCCCTTAGTCGGCACACGACTGTTAACCCGTGTCTAACCAATGAGCGCTATCTATCGCTAGATGACACCCAACCTGAAAACGGAACTCATCGGCACGTCGGTGCCTAACCGTTAGTTGGCTTTGACCGTTAGTCGCACTCAACCATTAGTCGTTTCCTGATCGCTACTCGCACTCAACCGTTAGTCGGACACCAACCGGTAACCATTATCCGCACGTGGTCGTTACACGACCATCACCCAGTCAGTAATCGGGCGTTGGCCGTTTGTTTGCCGTGGGCCGTTAATGGACCATTGGCCATAGTCTTGCCAACCAATAACGATGACCGTTCCGTCCCATAACTAGTGGACGACCGTTAACGTTAGCAGGTCACCCGTAGGCAACCGTGACCATGGTCAGTCGTCATCAACCAGAAACCAGAAACCAATACCATTAGTCGGTAACCCATGACCTTGATCGTTTAACGGTAGTCGGTGTCCGCTGACCGATACCCACTAGCCGTAGTCCACTACCGCTAACAAATGATCGGTAACTGTTACCCGTCTGTTAACCGTTAATTGTTAATCGATACCAATAAACAGAACTAACTACTGACCCACTGGTACCAATAAATAGTCGAAAGACAGAAATTACTACTATTAGTCAAAATTGATTTTAATTAATAAAATTTAATAATACTAAATAAATAACACTATTTTCTTATAAATTAACTGATTTAGAGAAAATTACCATTAATTGCCTTTTAGAAGGAATTTACCATTTCTTGTAGAATATTTAGAAAATAAATACAACCAAATAACTAGACCTCTGTATAATCTCAGGACCAGACGGTGAGATCGAGTAGTCTATCAGATTCGAGACCCAAGTTTAGCTTTACAGAGATGAGAGTTCCAACTTGTTTAAATGATTTATTGCTAATTGGTACTTGTTTACCTGTTATGTGCTATATTTGTTAAAGCGTGCAAACATTTTAAAAAACTAGGGGTTAAGTATGTACTTTATCGCACTCGATTCTAGGCATTATTCCATTTATTCATTGCCAATACTTGTGCATGATTGATTGACGTCGTTGTGTACTTTACCACAACTGGCCGCACTGTTCTGGATCCTAAACTCCATTGGCTAGTTGACTTATTCCGAACAGGCAACGGGACTGGTTGGATAAGTCAACAGATCTTGGGAAATATTTAAGGTTTGTTTTAGAGTATTACTGCCTATTGATTGATTGTGATTATCGGAGCCGAAGTTGGGTGAAAGGGGAATGGCGATAAGAGACGGTGTTAAGACAGCTGCCTCTCTATACTGAGAAACGTATCCTTTTATTGCTATTGTTACTGTTTTCCGCTATATGTGAAAATCTGCAAATTGCCATATGTGTGAATTGCTATATGTGGAAACTAGTATATATGGAAACTTGCTATATTTGGAAAGTTCGAAATAAATGTGTTTTGACTGATTTTGTGCTTAGGGACTCTCACTGGGCGTAAGCTCACCCCTTTTATATTTTCCCTTCCCAAGATTTCGGACTTTAACTTGGACTGCAGACTCGAGATTAACCTTTCCTTCATTGTACGACTTTTGGATAAGTTTGGAAACTAAATAGGTTGATAGTTGTAAATTTCTTTTGGTTTGTAAATTTCGATAGTCTATCTGAAACTTGTGTACTTTAAGATTGAATGTAAGTGAGTTGCTATTTCATTTCTATTAAGAAAATTTGGAAGTGACTGAGTGAGTTCTGGCGAGAGTTGGGCAGGCAGGCAGTGGACTCTGGGGTTCGCCCTCGGGAACCATCGGTCCGCCACAAAAGGACTAATGGATATTATCCTACCAATAAAAAAGGGAGTCAGATCATCAAATAGAGGAAGAGTTTACTATTGTTCGGTTGTGTTGATGACCAAAAAAGAGCTTTTAGAATTGACTCCTACGAAATAAGATGCTCGAAGTTGGAAGTTATATAACTAGAATTTAGTTTTCGTAATAAAACATGAAGTATGATCCATCCCAACTATGTAACGTAGTAATTAAGAAATATATTAGTGTCCTATGACATGAATTAAGATGTTTTAAAAAAGAAATCATTCAATTAAGACGAAACTAGGAAACAAATATATGACGAAGTAAATCAAGTAAAAGCGTGGTTAGCCATGGGAATATTTCCAATGTCTTGAGAGGAAGGGTGTGTGAGAGTTAAAGAGGAGGAAGGGAGAGGGAAAGGTGGTGAGAGAGACTAGGGAGGATGGGAGAAGGACAAGAAGGAAAGAGGAGTGGTAGGAAAAGGGTTAATAGGAAGAAAGAGGAGGTAAAAAGAGAAGGTAGAAATAGAAAAGAGATAATGGAGATGGAACAAGAATGGGACGAGGTGGGAGGGGGACAGGGAGAGTAGAAATAAAAATCGCTATGGAGGATGCTAATAGAATTGGGAAATTGATGTGTGCTTTTTAGCATTTTTGGGGGGTGTATAAAACTTAATAACTGTTTGGTAAAAATTCATCATTTAGTATCATATCACTATAATAAACTATTAACTAGTTGATAGTTAATGATAATGAGTTTTCATTGAGATATAAAGTGTCTCATAATTAAAACGTAGGGATTGGTTTTACATTTTTTTTCCTTTTCCTAACCCTTCTCTTTAAAATTGTTCTCACTCTCTAAATTTCTTTTAATATTTTATAAAATTTTATTTTTAATTAAGAATATGAGTTACAAGAGTAAATACTAATTCCGTTCTAAATAGTAATTAATCACAAAACTCATAAAATAAATCTATCATACCCATTAATTTATTCTGATTAATGGTGAGTTTGATAAAATCGAAATTTGAGATCTAAAATCTACTTAAGTTATTGAATTGTTAAGTATTTAGGTTGTATTTGATAAAATTGAAAACTGAAAATTGAAATCTAAAATTTAAAGTATGAATTTATTAAGTTACTGAATTGTTAGTACTAAATTTGATACATTTGCGTGTGTATCACATCAAGTGATGCGTGAATAACTTATCATTTATTTTCTAAAGTAGGTTTTGTTCAAAATATTCAATGCCACTTAATTAATTCAAATGTTTTATTTTTGGTTATCAATTGTATCTAAACATGTTAAGATTTGAATTTATTAAATTTAAATGTTGAACTGAATTATCAAACAAAATCTAAATCTAATATATTTGAGTGTATATCATGTTAATTGATAAGTTAATAGCTTATTACTTATTTTTAAAATAAATTTTATCTAAAAAATTTAGTACCACATACTAATTTACATACTGATAAGTGAATAACTTATTACTTATTAAATAAGAACAAGTTCTACCTAAAAAATTCATGTAATTAATTTAGATATTCTTTTTTTTTGGTTATTAAACGCACCTGAACATATTAAGGGAAATTCTATGGTCCCTTTTGGAAAGCCATTCCCTCAACTTGCATACTTCACTAAGCATAAATAGTTTAAATTTTAAACACTTGACAATGATATAAAGGTCGCTAGCACTTCTTCCACTATTTGCACGGTAACTTTGGCCTTGTTTGTCAACCAAGGCTTCGTTTGGATTGTCTTGTTTTTGAAAAATCGTATTTCACACCCCAAATACTACAGTAAAAATAACCCCAAATACAACCCCAAAAACAACCTTAAAAATAACACATTTGTTTTTCACAATATTATATGTTTTTTTTTCTTTTTCCTTTTTTATTTTCCTTTTCTTTCCCATCCCAGTTTTTTTTTTTTTTTCTTCTTCTTCTTCTCTCTTTCTCCTCCCTCCCTCCCTCCCTCCTCCCTCTCCCCCTCCTCCTCCCCTCCACACCTCCCTCGGGGGAGGGAGGAGGGGAGGAGAGGAGAGAGAAGAAGAAGGGGAAAAAAAAGGGAAAAGAAGAAAAAGGAAAAAGAAAAAAGAAATGGAAAAGAAAAGGAAAAGAAAATAGAAAATAGAAAAAAAACCATCCAAATACATCTATCGTAATTGTTTTTTCTAATCTTCTGATCTTGTTTTTGAAAATAACTCAAAAAATTAATCCAAAAGGACCCCAAGTTTTTTGGGAGTTTGTATAAAATTTTATTGTAACTTACTGTAGAAGTTGTAGAAAAAATTTTTGGAAGTAAAATTTTATGTGTTTTGGGGTGTTATATTAAAAACTTTGGGAGTTTTTTGAGAATTCTTGTAGATAATGTAGGAAACAAATAAGTTTTATACAAACTTCTTAAAAATTTGCATTAAAACTTTGAAAGTTTTTTAAGATTCTTGTAGCACAAGTAGGTAAAAAACTAACAGCATACAAACTTAGCAAAAAACTCAACTATGGCCAAATACTCGGATCGTACATACTCTCCATTGTTCGATTTGAACCGTTAAATTTAAGTGACGAGTTAAAAAACAATAAGTATCGCTAAGGAAGCTATCAAATCAAACAAATGAAGAGACGCCAGACACCATCGAGTTTGGCACGTGGTCCACTCCATTCAATTTACAGTTACTAAACAGCAGCAAGTAATCATCTTCCTCACTACCGGATTCCACTACAGTCACTCCCTCACTCCACATCACTCTTTACTTCAGAGTTCAGACAAATACACCATTTTGCATTTCACATCCTATTCTTCCATATCTGTACCCAGCGACACCGTTTTAATTCCACCACCAGTTCAAGCACTACTGGAATTTTCAAATGGAGCTACTACTCCGTTGCCCTTCAACAATCTCAGTTCACAACTGCACCCCGAAATTCACAAATGACTCGAGGAATTGCGCGAATTTGTTTGGAAAAAGATTAAATTCGGTGAACTTGGGTCATATTTTGGGGAAAAATGGGGGAACGTGTTCTGCGGGGGTTGTGGTCAATGCGAGGAGCGGTGATGGCGGTGGCTCAGAGACCGGAGCGGATACTGCGGTGGTGGTTGAGAGGCCTCCGGCAAAACCGAGTCGTTTTGAGGTGTTTGATGGCTATCCGTTGCCGTTTGGTGCCACTGCTCGAGATGGTGGTGTGAATTTTGCTATTGCTTCTGGCAATGCCACGTCAGCTACTCTTTGCTTGATTCGGCTGTCTGATCTGCCTGAGGTAATTCTTCCAATTCTTGCAATTATGCCTGTGTTTATTGAATTAAATTGCTCATTTTATATTTTAAGAATTGAGTGTGTTTTTTGGTGAATTATGTTGGTTGGATGCTGCACTCGATAATTTATAGTTTCTAAGTATAAAAATCTAGCTCTGTCTCCAGAAAAAAGGAAAGGAAAGAAAAGAAACAACATAATTTAATAATGTTGATAGACGTTTTAAGGTTGAGATAATGGACATTTGTTTTGCTTAAATGAAGAATTGTCGGAGATTTACCTGTCTTCTTATATGCTGCTGGGTATTTCAACTTGGATTACTGTATCTGTTGCAGAAAAGAGTTACTGAGCAAATCTTTTTGAGTCCGATAATGAATAGGACTGGAGATGTCTGGCATGTGTTCTTGAAGGGAGATTTTCAAGATATGCTTTATGGCTACAGATTTGATGGGAAATTTTCTCCTCGAGAAGGACATTACTTTGATTCTTCTCAAATATTAGTGGACCCATATGCTAAGGTTAGTGTGTGGTGAATGTGGATGTGGTTATTGCACTCTGCTTTCATGGTACATAAGATAGCTTTGTGCATAATTCTTTGTTTGAGTGGAATTTGTGCTAATGTTTTGTTAGCATTCGTGGGAATGTTTTGCTGAGTGGTTCTCACTTTCATTATAGGCTGTTGTAAGCAGAGGGGAATATGGTGCTCTTGGACTTGAAGATGAATGTTGGCCACCAATGGCCTGCATGGTGCCTTCTGTTACCAACAAGGTAGTTAGTTTCTACTTGTAATGATGTGAATTAGAGAGGCAACGCGCAAGGATGGTTATTAACCCCGCAACTTTGATTATACTACTTAATGTAATTAACTGACCAGTTGTGTAACTTTTCTACTGAAGCTGCATAATTATGGTTATAGGACACAAACTGTATTATTACCATGACGTTGAAGTTTCATTCCTTTACCTATGAAGTGTGTTTCACGATATTTAGAGGAGCAAGGTGTGACACAGTGCGAAGGTCTTCTAGAAGTGTTTCTTGAAGCTCATTTCCGATTTGCTAAAAATGGTGTATTTTCCATTGTATTTTGCAATTCTACATAAAAAGCATGGGCATTCACTTAAATTCTACACGTTCAGTCACAAATTATACTTATAATTGCCAGTAAATATTCCAAGTCTAATGCCACATAGTTCATGGCAATCTTCAAAAAGAAGCAATAAGTAATTGTACATCAAAAGGCTGCCAGTTTGATGAGAAAGTCAAACCAATAAAGAAGGAAGAGAGGACAGCGGGAAGAGTAACATGAATGGCAAAAGAAGTGGAGGTGGGGGGGGGGGCTTACAAATGAGGAATGCGGATGTCAACTTTGCAGCCCTTGTATCTTTGTTTGCATGTTTTTATTTAAGATTATAATCAGACAACCAAAGAAACCAGTGGCCCAAGATACAAGTCAGTTTTATCCAATTGTTTCACTGACTATGAAGAACAGAATGAAAAAACAAAGCAAACACCCCAATTTTGCGCAACACAGGTATAAAAAATGTATGTTTGATTCACTAAAGTGCAGATGCAGTACACTCCAAAGAAGGTGGAAAGAGCTCTTCCCTTTTCTTACCCTTCAAACATTTGAACCATTGTTCTTTGAGTCAAATCAGCAAATGTTTGTGGTTTTCTGATGGAGTAGGTTTAGTATTGTCCTTCCCTTTAAGTATCATGCTATGGTAATGGCTAGTATAGACTAGTTATTTAATCTTAAACTTAAACTCTTTTTGTATATCCTATGCTCTTAAATACTTCTCTTGGTGGGAGTCATTAATTGGAGGATTACAGGTGTGGGCCAAAGGTCATGGTTTGGTCTCCCCCATGTGCCCTTAGTTTGATTTCAGGACTTTATATTATTTTGTTTGCATTTTTCCTACTCTCTTCTGTGAGTCTTTGCTTCCTTTTCATCTTTTGTTGTTTTAGATATAAGAGAGCAAGTTGTTTGCCCTGCAATAGAAATTTTGTATGACCTTTTGGAGATTTCCTTTATCCTATTTTTCCTTTTTGTCTTTGTTTTTCTTTGCTTATGTTGTCTTATATTTCAGAAAGAACTGGTTTCATTTTGATCTTGACATTTATCTCAAAATTGTTTTTTCAGTTTGATTGGGAAGGTGATTTACCCCTGAAGTTTCCGCAGAGAGATCTGGTAATATATGAAATGCATGTTCGAGGATTTACAAGGCATGAGTCAAGTGGAACAGAATTTCCTGGTACTTATCTGGGTGCCATTGAAAAACTAGATTACTTAAAGGTAGATGCCACTGGATTATATTGTTCAGTCTTGAATCCTTCCAAGAAATTAGGGTTTAAGCAAGCTCAAAGTTTCTTCTATTTCTTCACATAAATTTCTTTTGTAAAAGTGAATAAATTGTGCATGTGTTGCCAAAAATGTGTGAATCTTGCTTTGATGTTGAAATTTTGCTAATCAACCAATGCCACCTTTTCTGCTAAAAGCTGATATGTTTGGTTAAATTCGTTCATCCTGAGGGAATCTGTGCTTCTCTCCTTTCATGATTGTGGACAAGCTAGATATGTTGCCAAGTTCAGTCCAGTGTGAAACAGCATCTGGTGGAATCTAGGTTGGGTGGTTCTGGATGTGGATGGGGTAGACAGGTATCATTGTCTATTCTGATTGACTATTCTTGCCTCCAGAATTAGAGATTGAGAATCAACAGGCAACTTTTAACACTAGGTATATGTCCATCTTGTCATGGTAGTGTGCCCTTCCGAGAATACCATAGGAAGCTAGATGAGAAAGAAATGTTTTTGCTTTCTGTGTGGAAGAATAGAAAGGAAATATTAAGTTTCTAGACAAAACAAGCATGACTCAATGAAAAACTATAAAATTTGGGGATTTCTTGGTAATAGCAGGCATAAGGTCTTTCATTGAGACCCAAATAATCCCTATTTATACAATCTCTAATTGCTAACTTATATTTAACCTGAGAGTACATTTTTTGGCTCTGTAGATGCTTCAATGTTTTTGATTTAGTTTATTTTTTATTTATTCTTAAAGCATCTCCTATCATTTAAATATTTGATTTGAACATTGAGGATTGGTTTAATAAAACTATTAGATGTCAAGTAAAAACATATACTGAAAGTAATCAAACTATACATGTTGATAATGGGACATTATATTTACCGATCAAAATCCTGATTGATTACAAAACTGCTGAATTGATTCAAGTACAATACTTTCACTGAAAGCAATGACACAGGGTTAGCATTTATGTGGCATTTGCTAAGATGGCAGTTAAGATGAGTTTGCAGTAGGTTAGAAAGAAAGTTTTGGGCTCCATGGAATCTGTTTTGCTGCTTTACTTGTGTAGTTAGAACCTTTCTTTTGCCAAAGATTTGTTACTGAGATCCATGAAGAACTGATTGCTGTATTTATATCCATTGGTGAATACTAAAACTGGGCTTACACGGACTGTTATGATTTTACTTTTTTGGATGAGAATCATTTAGGTGTCCCCAGTTCCTTGACTGGTGAATTTCTATCTGAATTTGACAAGATGATAGACTTTTGCATTAGTTGTAGAATGTCAATTTTGTCGAGGAAAATGAGTACTTTGGAGATACTCATAATGCTTCATAATTCTTTTGATGTTTTGCATATGCTTCTGGCAGGAATCCATTCACTTGTCTGGGGTCCTGTTAATCTAGACAAACTGGAAGCTGAAAAAAACTGATTCAAATGCTTTTTAGTGCATTTTTTTAGGGGTTTGCATTCATATCAAGAAGCAAACAAGAAGGATAGGTAGTTGTGGAACTCGATTACTTATACTACAGTTTTACCATTAAAGAAAGCTTCTAATAGGGCATGAATCTTCAGTTTTGGATAGTTGCAAGTCAGTAGATTTAAAGGACTTATCAAAATTTTTTATATGTATGTACTTGTAGCTCTGCAAAAAAGTGAGTTCTGCAGATATATGGTTTTCTGCAAGTAGCTTGAGCTGCTACTTGGTGAGAACTGACAAAACCTTTTGTTTGTTAATATTGTAGATGTAATATCAGAAATAGCATTGATTTGTCATTAAGGGATGCACTTTATTCAGGTGCCTGAATATTTTCAAAACATCTAGGAGCCTGCCTAATTTCTGACAAACAATAGATATTAACTGATGAATTGGTATCTTTCTTGGTTGTGATGTACATAGCTTTTGAAGATCTGACCTTTATGATTACTTGCTACAGATTATATCCAATTTGCATCTGTTTATCCCTTTATGTATTACTTGATCTTACAGTCTTTTGGTAAACAACCTTCTCGAGCATTTTCGTGAATATGCCTTTATGTTCTGTCTTGCAGGAACTTGGTATCAATTGTATAGAGTTAATGCCATGTCACGAGTTCAATGAGTTGGAGTATTACAGCTATAATTCCATCTTAGGCGACTACAAGTAAAAAACTTTTACACATTCTTCTCAATATTATTCACGTTTCATTGTTTTTAAACATTTTTCTCAATATTCATGAGATTTCATTTCTCAGCATAATTTGATGTCAACAATCCTATTATTGCATGTCAGTTGGTGAAGTTTATGTGAAAGAACAATAGTTTAAGTTTAAGAATGAATTCACCCTTTGGAGTTTTGGATTTATGGAAGGAGAAACCCTTGGAATTGCTTCTTTTGAAAATAAGCAAATAGAATATTGTATGATCTAGCTAAATCAATGGCTTCTTTTTCCTTTTGTTTCTGGATACACGAGAACTTTAACCAATGATATTTAATAGTCTTAGATTTACTCAAAAGGTTCTTGAATTTTTCTGTTTCAAATTTACTTGTCATACTCTAAAATGACTTGTATAATTATAAAAGAATGTTGTTTAATTAGAGAAGTTTTATCTGTCTGATACTGAATGCTTTTCGATCATGCTTTTCCTTTTGAATTTAGTATCATTTGCAAATGGCATCTTCTTAATGGATAGAGTAACTGTTTTTGGGTCTTTAGTGTAGATTCTGCTTGATCTGAAGTCCTGAAAAATAAGCATGGATATCTACATTCATCTCTGTGTCCTCATCTGATTTCGTGTTCAGGATGAACTTCTGGGGGTATTCAACTGTCAATTTCTTTTCACCGATGACAAGATATTCTTCAGCTGGTGTCCTCAATTGTGGTGCTGGTGCCATAGATGAATTCAAATGCCTTGTCAAAGAAGCGCATAAACGTGGAATCGAGGTGACAACTTAATTTACATAGTGTGATAATGATTTTTTTTTATTGATCTTTAGTTGCTTTTTTTCTTACTTTAGCTTAACAGGTGATCATGGATGTTGTTTTCAACCACACTGCTGAAGGGAATGAGAATGGTCCCATATTATCCTTTAGAGGTGTAGATAATAGTGTCTTTTATATGCTTGCTCCCAAGGTATGTGCGAGTGTTAATTCTTGTTTGTAGACTGTTTTCTGATTTTAATGCCCATAAGAAGACTGTTGGTTTTTTGGCATTGCTAGACTTACAAGTATGATTGCCTTTACGTTGCTTCTAAGCCAGTGCATAATAAAAGGTCAATTGCCCATTGTCCGAATTCTTCAATACCTGACCTTTTGCCATGAATTCACTTATTCACACAACATAAATTGTAAAACACCAACCTATTGTTTTAGAGGACGACTTCCAATAATCTAACAATGCAGCAGCTCACTAAAAGGGCGCCTTATATTGGGTGGATCTGGACCTTCGCATGATCTTTTGTTAGTAGCTACACAATGGCTTTCGTTTCATGCGAATACTGTTTACTGGCAGTTTGTTGGATGCATTCTAATTAATCCTGCAGAAAAAGATGCTAGCTTCTTTACTTTCTCATCATATAACAAAAAGGTAATCTGCCTATTTGTCAAGACTTAGTGTACTGAGTTGCATTCATGGCAGAACCATTATACTGGAAGGTAGCTCATCTAATTTAAAACTGGCTTGGCTTCTGCCAAAAAGATCTTACTGTAGGGCTCTTTTTGCTCTGTTTTGCTCATATATGATTTTTTCTTTCTGGGATTATAGCTTACTGGCTTTTCTGTTGTAAAACGAGCAAGCATCTCTCTGTGTAACCAAGATCATTCTGAAGTAACTGTTATATTTGGTTATACAGGGAGAGTTCTATAATTATTCAGGTTGTGGAAACACTTTCAACTGCAACCATCCCCTTGTCCGTCAATTTATATTGGACTGCCTGAGGTAATATTACTATGCATTGCACCTTATCTGTCTATAATTGCAAATTAATTAATTTGTTCCTTGTGCAATGAGATTACATGTATTGCCATGAATCTTCCTCCACTGTTGATTCAACAAGCTACTACCTGCCTGTGTTCGGGCATCAATAGCTGTGTATGTTTGGTAACATGAGTTAGACACCATCCTCAAGCATAAATTTGTGGTCTGAGATTTTGCCTTTTGTGTAATAAATTAAAATTGAAGCTCAGGGCAGCAAAGAGTAGTCATAATTTTGTAAAACCATTTTGGTCCTGCATAACAAAGAAAGACAACAGAAATTTTGGACACACATACAGCTCTAGCTTTTATCATATCTACATGGTGATGGCAGCATTAAGGCCTGGAGAAACTGAATATTGTACCTTGGCATGTCAATGGCAGGGATTGGCCAGAAGTACTAGACTCAGAGTTGGAGCCATTAAATTTACTTTGACCCAATTCCAGACTGTGATTGGTCTAAAGGAGAAGATCAATTTCCAGACTTGAAGGGTTCTGGCTACCTACTGTGTATCCACAAGTGTTAATAATACTGTCTTACTAAATTATAAGGACTTCAAAATCAACCGACCATAGATTAGAGCTGTGAAATATAAGCTTTGTTCCTATGTAAATCTAATGGAAGCAATGTCTTTGAATAACAGAATAAATACCGAAGAATATTGTATTCAAGGATTATTCAAAAGCATAATTGTGATCTTGTGTTTTGTACATCTTATGCAAATTATTCTATTAGAAGTCATGTGAAGAAAACACAAATAAGTATGTTCAGATTCTCAAAAACCAATTCTACTAGATGATATTCATTGAACAATGTAAGATACTTAGGTGAAATTGCACTAGAGGATGTTTCTTCTTTTTATTAGTTGTCATGTACAGATACACCCACAACGACATGCACGCATGAATTAAATGGTTTTAGCTTTTGGTATGTGTTGGGTTTGGGCCTCATTGTATGGAGCCAGTACTCTGATGCATAATTCTCCTTTGGGCTTCATGTCCAAGCAGGATGAACTGCATCTGAATAAACTTGATCCAGGATATGGATACGTGTTAATGTCCTCGATTTTGTAGCTTAGGTAGTGGATATGGATAAGTGTTGATGTCCTCGATTTTGTAGCTTAGGTAGTCGACATTTGGGTTTAATTGTATCTTGTATTTCTTTTTCTTTTGTCGCTTGAACTAATGAGATTAGTACCTGTCTGGGATAAGAGCGGGGATAATGACTTTCAGTATGAGATTGATCTGTCTTTCTATCTGATTTCCTGTTTGATTTTGTCGGACTGTTTGTAGGCCCATCCAAAAAATCCAGCAGGAAAGTTGTTCTTCAGATTTTCTTGAATTTTATTGTTATTTTGCCAAATCCATCACATTTTGCTGAACCAATGGCCAGAAAATTTATTTAGAATGATAATTCAAACTTTAAAGGGCTCACAAGGCTGGTCAGTCTGTCACTGGTCAAGTGGTCTATTGGTATCATTGCTTGCTGCTAACTGTGAGGTGCAGGGTTTAATCCTGCTATCTCCTTTTATTATGTATCAAAAGGCTGGTTTGGCCTATAACCGTAGGGACCGGTCATCACCAACTCATAGATCCACAGACAATGAAGCGTAAAAATCTTGTCAGATTAGATGGGGTACTTGCCTGTTGTAAGATTTTAAGACATGATACTACCTCTTTGTACTATTTAGTTAGATGCTGTAGCCTGTTAAATCATGAATGGAATTATATTCTGCAACAATTTATGGTTTTAGTGCCAAAGCTAAACATGAATATAAAGCTTGTTTATCAGTTGTTTCTGCTGTTGCACTCTTAATATGCGTTTGGATCCTGCTGTTTGCTTTTTCATTCTTGGATGCTTATTACTTTGAGTTTTTGCTGCTGTAAATTTATGTAACTAACTCTTGCCAAGGCTTGTTTTCTGCTAAATGAAGAAATAAATCTGGCATGAGCAACCACTGCACAGTTGGAAAACAAATCCCAGACATTATGTACCTATATTTTAGATCAAATTACTTGGAGAAGAATTGCTAATGTCTTGTCCATCTCCTACTTAGAAGTACTCCCTTTATTTATTTATTTTTTTGTCCTGGCAAGTGCTGGGGAGGGTAGAATTAGCTTCATTGTGGTAAACCTGCTTTTTCTCTTGTTTTTGTTTGCAAGTCTGTTCTACCAGTATACTCCCATAATTATTCTATCTTTATCTTTTTCAAAATTCTGATATTTCAACAGATACTGGGTAACAGAGATGCATGTAGATGGTTTTCGCTTTGATCTTGCTTCTATCCTGACAAGAAGCGGCAGGTATTCTGCTATTCATTGTGTATAGTTTAACCTATCTGGAAGATCAGTTAGATTTAGTACCTCCTTTCCCTCATCTTATGGTCTGCCTAGCCTCTGGGATGCGGCTAATGTGTATGGAAAGTCAGTTGAAGGTGATACTCTCACAATTGGTACTCCTCTCACCAGCCCTCCGTTGATTGATATGATTAGTAATGATCCAATACTACATGGAGTAAAGGTAAAGTTCAGTTATTCTGTTTGTTAGTTTCCTTTTGCTCCTTGAACAAAGTTGAGAGCCAACAAATGAAATTTGTCAATGACAAACAACTATTGGTTGAAACTAATGGGCTTTAGATATATCTGCTTCCTGCACATTCATGACTATTGATACCCCTCAGTACACGTCTATGTCTGACAAAAATCTATTATGTTAGTAGCTAGAAGTTGTTCCACCTTATCAAAAAGGAAAGTAAAAATTTTTATCTGCATAGGTTTTAAGGTTATGGAGTTTCCGTTTTCAATGACCTGCATAGCAGCATGTTTGATTTCTAATGCTAGACTAACAGTCTTTACTTGATTAGCTTATAGCTGAAGCATGGGATTGTGGAGGACTCTACCAAGTTGGCATGTTTCCTCATTGGGGTATTTGGTCAGAGTGGAATGGGAAGGTAAGTGGATACTGTATGTCATTAATTTCCCATCACCTTAATTGATGTGCTCTAAAGAAGATCTGGGTTATACACTCAAATAGTTCATCAGTGAAAAATTGAAGATTATGAGCATAAGTGGTTTCCTTGATATGCTTATTTAGAAGTGATATCTGAATAGAGACTTGCATATTAGGAAAAACTTTGTCATGTTTTAAGGGTTTCTACCCCTCTTAATACACTATTTCTGTTCCAGACCTCTGGTCAAACAAATGCTTTGTTTTTTTATAAGAACCATAGCGCTTTATGTAACTTCATTGAGAGCTAAAGGGTAGAGATTGGCAGTCAGCTCACATTCACATGAGGATTGGTTAAAGAATGGGCAGAGCTGATTTCTCACAAGAACCAAGAATTGGAAACAGATGAAATCCAAAGTGTAATGCATGAACCTAATTCTGGGAATGCACATGAGAGTTTTTGCAGTTACCCTGATGTCAACAGATGTTTGGCATGTTAGTGCTCAAATTCATATTTATTTTTATCTCTTTGTTCATTCATCTACATTATAAATAGGTCAAAAGCTTAGACACCTTAAAGTGATCTCAAGTTGAATCTAGTTCTCTTTTAAGCTGCAAATGTCCTATATTGTAGCTGAGTAAATTTAACCTTTTCTTTTGTGAAGCGCGCTTATATTTTTTGTCCCTGTTATCTATTTTTGTTTTTTTAGTTAACCATTTGAGTCTCGTAAATTGGCTATTCTTTAGCCTAGCGTCCTACTGTGGTTGGTACCTGTGCTCTCTTTTTCTTCTGTTTCTCTTCTTCCTTTGGTCATTCTTTTAATTTTTGGACAAATGATCTCAATTTGGATCTAAGATGTAACCTTTTCAGTACCGTGACACTGTGAGGCGGTTCATAAAGGGTACAGATGGGTTTGCAGGAGCTTTTGCTGAACGTCTTTGTGGGAGCCCTAACTTATACCAGGTATGTATTTAAAAAAATTGTTTTGATTCCTGGTAATAGTTTCATAGTCACAATATGCAGTCCATGTCAGGCATTTTTTTCAACCTTATAGTCAAACTTATCTAATATCAATTACTGTGGTATCTTAATTGACATACTTTTCTTAGAGGGTCAATTAACAGCTCAACAGTTCTATTAAAAGTTTCATCATATCTTGTCAATCTTTCCAACTTGAACACATTCTATATTCATTTTGAAACAGGAAGGTGGAAGAAAACCCTGGAACAGTATTAATTTTGTATGTGCTCATGATGGCTTTACTTTGGCTGATTTAGTGACATATAATAACAAACACAAGCGTAGCGAATGGAGAAGATAATAAAGATGGGGAGAATCACAATTACAGCTGGAACTGTGGTCAGGTAAATGTATACTTTCACATTTTTATCTTTGTAAGAAAATTGCTTCACTTTGGTATAAGTTCTGATAGACGATTGGTTTGTCTAAATTCTGACAGTAATAGATATATGCTCTCTCTCACTGGCTACTCAAATACAGTGAAATGATGTTTCTTCTGATGATAAATCTTGTCATGCATTAAGTTATTTTTGCTAGGGTGGGAGTGGGAAGTAGCCTTATTCCCGTTTTGCTGTTAGTTTATCAATAGCTAGACTCTTTAATGTTAAAAGGTTTTACTATATTAGAAATTGGTGCTTAGCAGTTGGTTATTTGGCTTCCAAATATGTAGTTGCAAACTTACAACTGCACAAAGTATTCACTTGTAAAGTATGTATTGAAAGGACGTGTTATCTGAGTTAAATTTTCATCATTAGTAGCTTGCAGCTTCTTGTGAAAGTATAATATTTTAGCCAAAGGTGATGTCCTTTTGAGGTTAGTTTGGACATTTTGAGTTAATTAGAATGCTCTATGCATCTTTTGACCACCACCCCTTGGAGGATTGAAAATGACCCTAGATTAGCTCTAGGTTAATATTGCAAGCTGGACTAGAACATGGTTTTGTGTTGCTTGGTTAATCAGTTTAAACTATCTTTGTGAAGTCAGATTTAAGATATAGTTGAACTTCAAAAGGTGAATCATATGCACTATATCCACATCCTTGGAAGAAAATATTTGTCTGCATGGTTGATATCCATCTAGGTAAAAGAATATAGGATTATTTCTAGCTGTGGTTTGACTGAGAACAACCAGGTAAAGAATATATTGTCAACTGCAATTTTCGGTTTCCTGTGGGAGGATGTCTTGTCCTTAGTGCATTAATATACTGTCTTCCTCAATAAAATTAAGAGCCAATGATAACATTGCATCTGAATTAGACTCCTTGAGTCGTCCTATTGGGTTTCAAAGAAACACATCAATTCCTCCTTGTCTTGTCATGCCTCGATCACTTTGGCGGTTAACATTGCTGACGATATTAGGCAATACATCCTTATGATCTTTGATTCCTTGTAACCAATTTGTGTCTAGCTCTCATTTTTGTTATCTGTTAATATTTTTCCACATATGTTTCAGCAAATTTTAGTGGAAAGTAGAGAAAAATTTTCATCATGAGGTTTCTTGGCCTCATTATGGTACATTCCTAGATAATATTTCTGCTGGATCAGAGAAACTAGTCTTCCACTTTGTCATTTCTTTTTCTTTTATTTTTTGGGTTGGAATTAATAAAGGTCTTTCTTTCCCTTTGGTTATTGACAATATCACAGTATTTTGAGAAAAACGTCATGCTAAATAACAACGGAGATGGATAGTAATTTAATGATGCAATTTATTGAAAAATATATTTTGCTAATTTAAATTTTATTCTTCCAAGTCTGATTTAGGTTAGTTAAGTGACTTTGCAAATCTTGAAATTATGAGGGTCTAGAAGATCAATGAAAAATGAGAGCTTGATAGGTTCCTAAGGAGGATAGACAACTTTTTTGCCCCCTTCTTGTGAGTGTCTTTGTAGGAAAAAGGATCTTGTTTTATTTTTCTGAGTGGGACAAGGCTTTTGTTGGTGCAGTTGAAGGATGTAGACTTGTAAATTTTTAACTGTTCTAAAAGTTTTGAGAATCTGACATAGTTGTGTAATTATTCATGTACTTTTATTAATGCGTAGTTTCTATCATACACGTTCTCAGATTAGTCGTATTAGTTATATTTGAAACAACAGTTCCTAAATTAATTATTTATCTGATGCAGGAAGGAGAGTTTGCTAGTATCTTTGTTAAAAAACTGAGGAAACGGCAGATGCGGAACTTCTTCCTCTGTCTTATGGTTTCCCAAGTAAGAAATTTTATCATGAGCTCTCTTGACCAATAACTTACTCTATGACGGAAGACAGTTTGCATCGGCGTAAAAAATTTATGTCACTTTATGTTATACCAAAAATAGCCTTTAAAGCTAGTTTTCAAACTATTCACATCCTCTTTTTTTGCTCTACCATGATTTTAAATACAATAACTTCCTCCAAAGAAAAAGTGGTAATTATAAATTTTTCACATACACACATACGTTTCTACCGTGATATGTAATAACTTAATGTGAAAAAACTACAATCATGCTTTCTTTTTTTTTGGTAATAAGCACACACCCAGGGTGTGCCAAAAGCACTAGTTCAAGTTAAAATTGGCTGTTTACTGGATATCTGAGTTCTTCGGTTTTCTCCTCCTTTCCAGCCTGTCATCCAATTTTGTGCTAGGCTTGAGTGTTGTTTGTGTCCTTGAAACCATCTTTTGATTACCTCTGGCAATGTTTAATGTAACTATGATTCACTTTTCTGTTTGTCTGCCAGGGTGTTCCAATGATCTATATGGGTGATGAGTACGGTCACACTAAAGGAGGAAACAACAACACATATTGCCATGACAATTATGTATAGTAATTTTCCTGATAAACAAAAAACTTTTATTCTGTTAAGCTTTTGATCTTTGCACACCGTGGCTTTTGCTGTAGATTAATTACTTCCGGTGGGATAAGAAAGAAGAATCCTCATCTGATTTTTTCAGATTTTGCTGCCTTGTAACCAAGTTTCGCCAGTAAGTTTGTGATGTAAATAGTACTTTTTGGTGTGTTGCAGCATAAGTGGTTCTAGCTGAGCTCATTTTGCATTTTCAATTTTTGTAGTGAATGTGAGTCACTTGGCTTGAATGATTTCCCAACAGCAGAGCGACTGCAGTGGCATGGTCATGCTCCTGGCATGCCAGATTGGTCAGAAACAAGCCGATTCGTTGCTTTTACACTGGTTCGTGCTTCTATGGTCATGCACCTTATAACTTTTTTTTCATGACCTAGTGTTACTGCATTGACAGCCATCTCCTGAAACTGATGCTCTGTCTATTGGGCTAGCTATTTTCTTGGTTTACATGATTTAAGATGTGTTTGTGTGTGTGAAAATGATTTGGTTGGTTTAAGTTCCTTTAGCTGGGCTCAAATTGTTGTGTCCTGTTCCTTCACTATGGGTCCTGAACCGACCCACGAGAAGAAACCATTATCCATATGCTTTGCCGTAGCTGAATTAAAGAAAATAGACAACAGCAAAACTTTCACAGTGTTTTAGTTTCTAAAAACCAATCCTGAGTAATTTAAGCTAAGAAAAGGAGACTACCAGTTAATAGTACTAACATTGTATAACTCTCCAATTAGCACTTTCTGAAATTAAATGGAGGCATACATCTGGAAATCAAAGTTTTCAGTTTGCAGTTATATATGTTTCATTCGACATTATAAATTGAAAGTACAGAGATAGACGAGATAATGGCTTTAAATCTCTTTAATTGCTTGATAGATTGTTAAAAATACCAACTATGTGAGCTCGAGATTCAAATAAAGCCCAATGGGTAAGGGCCTATATACCTGGCATCCTCATTCGGATGCATTCATGCTTCTTCCCTCCCTCGCCTTTTCAGGGAAAATCTAGAAATGAAGAGGAGTACGTCAGCTAAAGTTCTTCTTAAGTCCTAATAGGCAATAGTACTTCAGGGATTGCTATTATGAATTCAAGCTAAAATGGTAGATCAAACACAGTGGCCTTGCTCTTCATTCGACAGTTGGAATTTAATCCTTCAAGCTAAGACTTCATAGATCAATCACTAGTATCTGATTTTATTTAAATGTTAAAGCTCTTGAAACTCGAAAGGGTTTTGTGAAAGGAAATTGGTGCAGCACCTTTCACGTCTACTTACTATCAAATACATCATCATTTTTTGCCTAATTTAAAATACTTGTTTAGATTTCGTTAATAGTGTCAAGTGCTACTGAATCATTGGTTTGTGGTTTTATTTTCTGGAGTTTCCAAAGATGGTTTTAATGAGGATTCATATTGAACGGTCACATGATTCTTCTGATGTACAGACTGACTCAGTAAAGGGAGAACTCTATGTCGCCTTCAATGCTAGCCATTTACCTGTTACCATTGCATTGCCAGAACGGCTGGGTTATAGGTGGGAACCCTTGGTGGATACTGCCAAGCCTGCACCATTTGACTTTTCTCCAATGATATTCCAGGGAGAGAAACTGCAATTCAACAGTATGCTCATTTTCTTGATGCCAATCTCTACCCGATGCTCAGTTATTCTTCAGTTATTCTGTTACTATATCCTGATGATAGTGCTTGAGTCGCTCTAAGCTCCTACCTTAAATAGCAACATCGGGAAGTCCTGAGGATGCAGTTCCAAGACCTCAAAGAGTGTATATGTACATAGAGAGAGAGAGTAATGCTGCAGCTGGAAAAGAAATTAGGTACTTCTAAGTTGTGTCTGTGTATCATATTCAGGTGTCCATGAAGCTTTATAGCTAATGGATAGATCATGTAGTCAGTGCAGAACTCGTTAATAATCTGATATTGTGCAATTAGTTTGCAGCACTAGAAGAAAATAAAATGGGGAAGCCATTCAGATGGATATAAAAATCGAATGGATTGAGAATGATTTGTTCCTTGTTTCCCCTATGGATAGAATATCTGTTAGGAAATCGAAGAAAACATATTGAGTTCTTTAGCGCACTGTATTCAAGATAGCTCGGTTTTGATTGCCTGTTTTTAGTTTGTATTTCACATCCCAAATGCGACATTAATACACCAACCAAAAACAATTCCAAAAATACCAATCTAAACAAATATTTTAAAAACAACTAACACATATACAAATAAGAAAAAATTACCCCTTCTTTTTCTACATTAATCTTGCCACCACCACCTCACACCCACAATTATCTATAAGGGGGGTTGCAGGGAGGAGAGGGGGGAGGAGGGGAGGAGGTAGGGCTGGCAGTAGGTGGTGGTAGGAGTGGGTAGTGGTGAGAGGGGAGGGAGGAAGAAGAAAGGCTAATTTTTAAAAAATACGCCAAACAAATTTTTGATTTTAAAAATATCTTCAAAATATAACCCCAAAAACACTCTAAAAAATATTCAAAAAATATCTACAATAATTATATTTCACATCTCAAATGCTACAGTAGTGCTTTTGAAAAACACCTCCAAAAACAACTAATTCAAATGGAGTCATATTTTTAACTTTGTAGCTTTGGGTGCTGTTGCTGCCAGAACAAACATA
Source organism: Gardenia jasminoides (assembly GCA_013103745.1). Classification (NCBI taxonomy): domain Eukaryota; kingdom Viridiplantae; phylum Streptophyta; class Magnoliopsida; order Gentianales; family Rubiaceae; genus Gardenia; species Gardenia jasminoides. Next base: position 42,595,179 of record CM023098.1, read on the forward strand.
CCTTGTTGAACAAAATTAAATAATGAACTTATTAAGAGCCAGATAGTGTACTTAACCTAGTCCATTTTTCACCAATTTCAAGTTTGTCTAAGTTAATAATTCTCTAACTATGGTACTATATTTTATCTGATCTAGTTTGGTAGTTCTCCGCTTTTTGTTATTTTCTTGGTTCATTTGTTTGAATACGTCTCCATAATTGGAAACCAATATCTATCGGCCTATCTTCCCTTGATTATTAAAAAAAACTTTTCATATCTGACCTGAGCTTAAGGAAGGTAGTTTTCTGGTTTGTAATTTCTAGATCAAACTAAATCCACAACTTTTACACCAAATAACATTAGCAATTTTGGTAGAATAGAAGTAGGTAATGTTGAATGTATAGGCTTAAAGTAGTCAATGGGGTGGGCATGGGGAACTTTCATTTCATTGAACATGGCAATTGCGGTGCAGAGTCTAACTTCCCAAAATTGATTATGCATTACATATTTTTTTAACTCCCTTTGAACAAATCATCTTCTAAATCCCTAAAAGCAGTGGCCTCTCAATGTTTCAGAATTCTTTTAACTCTTTAAAGCTGGGCTAATTTCTTTAAATTATTGGTGAAAAGAAAAACTCGGTCAAGTGTGGCTTTGACAGTGGCCATTTCTTCTTTTATGTTGGAAACGGCTGGTGAGTTGTTTTTTCTTTTAATGAAAAATGCTTGCCATGTCCACAAAGGTTTTTATTTTTATTTTTTTTAACAAAAAATTCTGCTGTCTCCACAAGGAGGTGCCCATCTAACATTCTCGACGACCATCTGATATTTTTCCCAACCTTTTTTATCTTATAAAATCTTAACTTGTACATCCTCGAAAATTATTGGTATACTAAATTCTATGCTAATTATATTCATTTAGCTCGTACCAATATATATATATATATATATATATATATATATTCATTTAGTATCTCATGAGCTATTCAAAAATTTGTTTTGGTAACAAAAAAAAATCTAAACAATTAAATTGCATTGAACATTTTCATTAATAATTTTAAATTTCATCCACAAAAAAATTTGTATTAAGTGTTTCATTATACTTCATCTATCCTCTTCCAATGTATAATGCCTGAGACTCCTCATGATATGATATTTTACGCAAATGATAAAAGTTAAAATGATCCTACTATATTCAAATAAATTATTTTTCTAATCATATCAAATCTTAAATTATATTGATTAGCCCCCATAATTTATGTAACTACTATATAGCAAAACATCTATTTTATTTGGATAGTAAATTATAAGCTAAATTTTATTTGCATACATCATTGACACATATTGCAACCATTTTTTTTACCTCATATACATAAATAAAAAAAAGGCTACAGTATTTTTTTCCAAAAAATTATCTCAAATAATCTACTACCCAAGCACACTATTTTTATTTTTTATAAATTCATCAGATAATAAAGGTTTTTATAATATAAAACCACTTCTCTATAAAAACAATGTTTTACAACAAATATAAATTTATAAGAGAATATTGGTCAAAACATCCTTTGCATTTTGTCAAATGAATTTTTTGATCTTTCATCTTTAAAATGGTAACTTTACATTTCTTATAAAACCAAATTGGTAAAATGGTCTCAACCTAGGTGTTGGACCACTTTTTATTTTGAATCTATCACGTGATACACACATGTTTAAGGGCAAAAAAAAATTACATATTTGTAGTTAAACAAATCACTTAATCTATATTCATTTTTGCCCTTAAAGAGTAGGATCTAGCAAAAATTATATCAATTTTTCCCCTACAAAAGTGAAATTGAACCTAATTTATATTCATTTTTACTATTAGAGAGTGGGTTTTGCCCATTTTATACATAAAAAAAAAAAAATTGACCGCATGGGGTCACATCATAATTTCAAACTAAAAAAAAGATAAAAAATTTAAGTTGAAATCAAATTTTATTAACTTAAATTTTTTAGGAAAGTAAAGTTAAACATTTTAAAAGTAACGGACGAAAAAATTGATTTGACAAAATATAGCAAACGTTTCGGACGGTTTTTTCAGTCTATAATTTGCACACACACACACATCGTGTCTTGAATACGTCACTTAGCCTATGACTTTTGTCGACTGCATAACCAAGTGTGGGTCCCACATCCAATTCCCACAATCCATTTGTCTACGTGTCTTTTCCTTAAATCTCTACTTAATTAAACACTATTAAGGCCTACTTTAACCGGTTAACTACTCTTACGACCCTCCGGCGCAAATCGGGCAACTTCTGGAGGCATCCAGAACTGCACCGGAAACTTCCCCTGTCCCCCCCAACACTTTTCGGCCGACGATAAATCCCACTCCCCTCTTCCTCCTCCAAAGACACGCACTACCCACGCACTAGCAGTGTCCATTTTTCTCTTGATTCTTTCAACTATACTGTTGCAGTATCACTGAATTTCACTTCGGTTTCTCGTTTTTTCCCTCTCCGAAAAGGAGAGGTTGAGAAGAAGAAGAAGAAGAAGAACAGAAGGAAATATGCCTGAGGGTTTCAATTCAGTTCTGAAGATGAAGAGAAAGGACCTTGACCAAGTGAGCGATGAATTCTCCGATTTCTCTCTCTCTTCTCCCGCTTGTAAGATTCGCCGTCTGGTACGACTTCTGTTTCCCCGTTTTATATATATGTAGTCTTTTCCGGCTTTTTTCAGCTGATTATTCATGCATATGGTAGTGTGAAGTTTTCATCTCTGAACTCATTAGGATTGATTTGATTTTTTTTTTTTTGTGTGCGTGCGTGTGTGTGTGGATATTTGTGTACTCGAAAAATTCGCCTTCTGGTATGAAGTCTAGTTCCTCATTTTTACCTTATTTTTATTTTTTCCCAGCTAATTATTCATTTAAATGGTAGTGTGTGAGTTTTTCTGATTAAACTAATTGGGATAGACCGATTTGTTTTTGTATATAGGATGCTGAATTAGCTCCGATAACAGAAGAAGAGCCTGAAATTCCGATAGGGTTTGAGCGGCCGGAGAACAAGGGGAGCTTTGGAGGGAATGGTGGAGTTGGAGGAGGAGGGGTGGTGATTGAAGAATTGCCGAATGGGGTGGAGAATGAGGAGAGGGCACTTGTGGTTTTCAATCCGGTTAGCTCGCCCCTGTTGCAATCGCCTTCGAATTACTCGATTTCAGTCAGTCCTCAGTTGATTTCCGGGTGGAAAAGTGAGTATCAATGCTTAAATACTTGAGTTTGGTGTTATGTATGTTTGAGTTTTTCTGTGGGGAGTTTGTTTGGTCAGTGGCCAGAAATGGAAAATGGAAGGAAAATTAGGAAGATGGTGCTGGCTTTGCTACTTGTTTAGATTGATGAAGATGCAAACCGTAATGGATATGACGGTTATGCGTCTTTTAGGGAAATTAAGGATCATCTGTCGATGGTCAAAATGAAGAATAAAACGGAGGTGTGGCATGGAAGTGCTAGTTTATTAGTGGAAGATGTTGGAAAATGTAAATGTAAAGTAGGAGAAAATGGACATATTCATAATCTGTTTAGGGGACTGAGTATTGAGGTACAGGCAGGTCTGTTTCAGGATATTTATTTAGGGTAATGGTGTTCAGGAGCATTAGGTCCAGAGGGTTTAATGGTTTTTCGAAGCTGCATCATCTATATGCTGGTCTATTTCTCTGCAATATTTTAGATAGATGGGATTTTTTCTCCATTTCGTTATTAGAACATGAATATTACTATTGAAATGATTTATAGTATCCCTGGTTTTGTGAAAGGGTTGAACCTAGAGTTGTGAACTTCCAGTTTTGGAAAGTGTTTGTGCGAATGGCAGTTCCTATGTCCTCTTCAGAGGTTAGTGTGTAGGTTAGGATGGAACTGTTAAGTGGTCTAATGACTTGTTTGTTTCCTGGTCCATTTATATTACTGCTTCACACTCATATTGGAGTAGTAGTAATTCTGGGCTTGGACAGAAGGAATTTTGAAGTGACCTAGCTGGGGATCAAGTTAGACTGCTTCATTATTATTGAGCGCAGGGGACTGTTTTGAGTGATATGCTTTTAGCAGAGGTCGTTATTGATCTTGGCACTACGTTATGTTGTTATCTTCTCTTTATTCTGTATTGTGTCTGTTTCTTAATGCGTGGAAATATTTCAACGATAACTTAAATCATAGGGCTGTTGATTTTGTTTCTTTTCTTCCCCTGTATAGAAGTTTCAAAATCCAATAACCAGTTTGCGTATATTGTGCAGATCAACTGTTGTGGTCCAATCATTCTAGTCAATGGAGAGCATTAGATAGTGATGAAAGAAAAGACGATGACAAGTCTGGTCCACAAAATGAGTGTCTGGCGGTTGTTCCTTGGGTGCCACCTCAGCTTCATTCAACTAGGGGAGAAGAAGCTGTTCCCCAAATAGATGTTTCCGATATGATGGAAGCTGATGACATGGAGGTGTCAGCTATGGATGTTGAAGATAACACTGTTGGTTCTGAGCAGAAAATGGGGATGAATGTCACTGAGGGTTTACAACAGTGGCAGCAACAGCATTGCATGATTCCACAGCCTCCCCAGAACATATCAACTCCCATAGTATGGTTCCAATGATGTAGTGGACTAGGCTGGGGTCTTGGAACTATGGCAGTTTGTATTTTTTCGTTGATGCCTTGTTCCCTTTTGGGATGCCTCAGCAGGCATTAGGATCTTAAGTAAATATAGGGCTGCATGTAAGAGTTCGGTGCTATTTCTTTTCCTTTGGGAAACTTTGTGATCCACTACTTCTGTCGGTGGTCTCTTCCGAATATCAGATTATTATTGTAGGGGAGGCTGGTCCTGTGGTACCTTGGCACCGAGATGACGATCTTGTATGCATGGATTTTTTAAAGAAATAGAAAATCCTTTCTTAGAGTTGTGCAGTTAACTAAGGCTTGCAGTTGCAGCAGCTGTTTTTCCTTGTTTCAGTTTTGATTTTTCCTTTCGAGTAGAGCAGTTAGACAAGGTGCATGGATGCAGTTGTTTTTCTTTTTTCTTCCTGATTGTTTTTGTACTATTCGATTTTGCTGTAACCGGATAATGAATCGAGTCTCTAAGGCATCTTATACTGATTCATGCAACATGCTCCATGGGTCCAGGGAAAAGCGTTCTCAGATGTTTGTGATCCAGATCTATTCATGTAACACTGACGGCAATATGATATCAACTTTGTGCTTTGGACCTAAGATTTAGTGGGAATTATTTGGGGCAAGGCGTTGAAAACTGATAAATTTGAGATATGAGGAATTACGTGTTTTCTAATCAAAGTTCTAATGTGATATTATCAGCTGAATGTTGATCTCTAACTGCCTGCTCTCCCAGTTGATTAGTGTTTTTATGCTTTCAGTTTTAGTTGATGGTCTTGTATGTAACATTATTCGTAATTATGCTGTTCTAGGTGATTAATTTTTGTCCTGGTTGTGATTACCCAAACGATTGAACTGACTACCCTTGAGTGACGTTGCTATTTCCAGCTTTAAACTTAATTAAAAAAGCCTTCAGCTCAATTTCGTGCTCAAGAACTTCTTATTAGATTGGAAAGGGATTAGAAACTCGTTTTGGAAATTAAACAGCAGAAAATGACTGCTAAGGAATGCTTTGTAAGAAAATTTCAATATTCCGAGGAGAAGAGAGAAGTTATCCATAGGGGCTACTTCATAGTCATTGCATTGTTTTATCATATAGGATTGCGAAAATGATTGTCTTCTTTTGAAATTAAGGTGGTTTATTTTTGAATGGGTGGTCAATACTCTTCAAAAAGTTGTGGTCTTTACGAGTTTCAAAATTTTGCTCAACCATTAGTGTGGCCTTGAAGATTAGCAGCCATTTTCGGAGTTAGATAAAGCAACACTCTATCTTTCACTCGAGTAAAGGGTGAGATGAACTTCCTTATGCAAAATTTATATTACTAGTTTACTGGGACCTCATGCGTTGTGTGAGAAGTGATGAGTTGAGTTCGTGGGATCAAATTAGAAGGAAATGTTTGAGATCATCTTTACAGAGGGAGATCTGTTCAGGAACATTGTTAAATGTTTGTGATGGACTCTGTACATCTAGCAGAACTATTCAAAAAGCAAAGCAATTGTATGTTGCAGTATTTATAATATACAAAGAGAAAGAAGAAGAAATCTTGTGTAAGATTGATTAAATAGAATTATAGAAAAAAATGACATGTCCTAGTTAACTGATCCAATTTTTGTGAAAGGTAGGGTTCAAATACAATATATAAAGTACCAATATGATTTAGTGATTTAGTTTTCACTTTTCAATTGTGCTCTTATTAGTAATATTAATGACTTTAATCTATTTCTAAACATAAATGTAATTCTAAATATTACTAGAGGTTTTTTATGTACTACCAACATTTAAATTTTATTTTAGAAGCAGAATCCCTTATGATTTAGAAATTGATTTGGAAAGGCAACAGGTTATATGTTAATTTACTAAGAAAAAATTTTCCCTTAAAATTTAATGATAAAGCATTAGTTAGACCATATTCTTAAAAATCTTGACTAATTTTGTGTTGATATCTTAAAAATCTTGACTAATTTTGTGTATCTCAACTTTCTTAAATTTTTTATAAATTCTTGCCAAGTTGATTAGAAACTTTTATAAATTCAATATCTCACTACATAACATTACATTAAAAAAGTTGTATCTCATAATATCATTAAATACACATCCGAGCACGTGAGATAGTTATACAAAGAATGTAGACACGACTGAATTTAGTTAAGCCTTACATAATCATATTTTATTTTTCTTTTTTGTGATGTTAATGTTTCCAAAATATATGTTCAAAGATGAACATCACTGATATATATCTAATTCTGTATTAAAATTAATCAAATAAGTGATCTATTAATGACTACGTTATGTTCTCAAGGTCCTTCTTTTTTTTTTTTTTGCGGTTATTCATATAATATTGGCCTTTAAATTTCAAGTAGGAAAATAAACTTGCTAATATAAATTTCCATCTTGTTTTAAAAATAGATTCCAGAATTAGTGAAAAAAAACTTTAGCTGGATAATTTAAAAACAAAACACAAATTGGAAAACAAAATTTATGTAAATTAATTTTACATGGAAAAAATAGGTGCCAATTGTGGAGGAGCAAATTAAATGGAAAAGAATAAAAAAAGAAAGAAAAAGAAAGACAGATTGAATGAATCACCAATATAATTTGGTAATTTAGTGATTTAAAATTTTTTTTCAACAATATCCTTGTCTAATACTCTAATCACAATTAATTATGATGTGACATCTTGTAATATTGACTTTGATGTTTTAGTTAGGAATAAAATTCTATTAACATAAAGTTCCTCTAATAGAATTTGGTCTAGAATGGAAGTACGCAATTATAATAAAAAATCATTTATTGTATCTAGTAGATTCCTTTGAATTGCTTTTAGAGTATAAAATGAATAGGAAAGAAATCTAATATTTCACGGAATAAATGAACTCCCTTGACATACACAAGATAGCATATTTGATATGATTTCTTCATCCTTTTCAAGTAAAGCAATAGTAATTTTGAAATACATTTTTCTTAAAAAAAAAAACTAGTTGAGATATATTTCAGAAATATTATTTCATTAAAACATTTTTTATACAAAAAAATTGATGTGGGATAAATTTCAAATGTAATAACTTTTGAAAACAAAATAACCATGAAAATTAATTTCTTACTACAATTTTTAGAAATTAAACTATAATATGAAAAAAAAATTTCTTTGGAATAAGCTAACTACTTTTGATTTTAGAAAGAAAATTTCTCACTTTTATTAATTGAAAATAGTGAAATTCATTCTATAATAAAAAAAAAATCAAGCTTGAAATCTCAAGTAAAATAAAACAATTAGTAAGAAAAATCCATGTACACCTCTCTATACCTAGAAATTTTGATTTGACAAACATTATAAATTATATTTCAATCTAATTTCACAACAACTATTGGTAAACTCATTCATATGCACTTGTCCATCATAGAACAAATACTTTAGCAAATTATAAGTATGAAGTATAAAAGTTCTTTCTATGATCCACGACATATGTCACTAGTTATAAAAGCAGTAGCAATTATTTAGTAATAATATACTCATGACAAAAGAATAATTCAAAAAAATTTAAAAAAGGACCACTTAGTTCAAAATAAGAAAATCCAAATTCCTTAATAATCTACACTGAACTATTTTAAAAATTCTTAAATGTATCAATATTCTTTATACTAAGGGAATTAACTATGGTAGTAAAATTTACTAGCAATCAATGCGTCAAATAAAAGTACGAAAGAGGCATTTAGTAGATTGAAGTTGGTAAAGACATGAAGCATAGATTAAATTTAGGTAAAAATATTTAGCTATACTTTTAAGCAACAAAGAACCAAAAACAAAAAAATTAAGCTACAAGAAAGAATGTTTTAAGAATAATTATCTTTTAATCACTACAAAAGAATGGTATATTAAGAAATTATAATTTGATATGACCTATAACTTGGCATCTACATCTTTAACGTATGATTTCTAATAAAAATAAAGTTCAATTTTTTTTGATTTCTTAGTTTTATAATGCTTGGTAGGATTATGGAACAAATATCTAATTACAAATATAATGACATTTGATAGATATAGGTTACAAAATGAATAACACTGTCCTTCAAAACAAGCTGTAGACTAAAATCTAAAACAAGAATTCAACAAGTAGGCTAACTTAAGAAGATTAATTCTTTAACCATATATTTATTTGAGAGATTGTTAACTCACAATAAAATTTTGATCTTCCATATTATTTCTACTAATATTTTCTATCAATTTTAGTAATATGAAATCAAGGAAAGATAAGATCCAACCTAATATGTACATAACATTTATAACATAACCATAACTTTCTTTTGATCTTCTGAAATGTTTTAATAATTCAATTCATGCACAATACCTGTATAAATGTTTTCTTTAGAAAATATAAATAGTTAAGAAAAGACAAACCAAACTAGCTAATTACACACTAACTGTTAACTGTTCATTTATTTTTATCTTTTTTGTTATAAAATAGAATTTATAGTTCAAGTATCTCCTTTTGCATTTCTTAAAAATTTGTATGTACACAATAATCTTATAAATTAGTAATTATTAAGTTATAAACTTAACCCTAAGCAAGATACCAGTCAATGTGTAAAGCACTTTCTCTTATGCTAGTACAATTAAAGACCAAGCTTCTGGGTCTGAACTAAGGTTGAAGCACTTCGCCTCTAGGCTGGCCCTGAAATTTGTTGCTGTCGCCTATCCCTCTTCTTCAAGTTATATTCTTTACACTCTCTCCCTACCTGTGCTCGGACTTTCATTGTCCTTGGAACTTCCTCTTTCATGGCAGACATTTCTTCTGCCTTTTCGTACGTTCTAATATCACCGTACCTGATTCCTCACCTTAAAAACACTACTAGTCATTGAGGTTCAAAAGCTGTTACACATTTCATATAGTCATTTGATGTCAGAATTAACGCATGGTTAAGTCACACGCTGTGCTAAACCAAGGACTGCTTGGATGCAGACTGCAGGGCAATCAAGTGGAACTTCATGACATTTTCCATTATTAATTACTTAAACTAAGGCCCCGTTTAATAACCCAATTCAGGTCTTAATCTTAATGACTTACAGATCTTAATGGTGTTAAGACTGTTTGATAATAAAAAATACTACATCTTAATGATTAAATGGGTCTGAATTGCTTAGGCAAAATGGAGATCAAAAAATAAGATGTTAGGGTTTAAATATAGTTTTTAAGACATAAATAACCCTTATCAAATAAAATATAATCACCTTATTTTTTCCTCTTCTCTTTCTTCTACCGTCTTTCTTCTCTCTCATTCTTTTCTTTCCAACATTGTTATCAATTTATCAACCTCTTCTCCAATTTTTTTTTTTTTTTGGTTAGCCTTCATCCTTAAGAAATTTACCCATTGAAGCATTCCATTTTTTAGCATAAAGGTAAATATTAACTTTTTGCATATGCTTTATTTCTACTGTGTAGTTGTCATTCATACTCATATTCAATAAAAATCTATGCTTCATCTATATATTTGATTTATACGGTTAATGGAAAAATAATCTTCCATGTAGAAATAGAAGCTTAGGCAATACAAACTGACTAGAAAAATAATCTTTGAGAATGAAGAAATTGTGGTACAAAATAATCTTTGAACAAATTAAAAATCAACATTTTTAGCTTTTTTGATTAATTTTATTTATAACATTTGATAGACTAGTATTTATATTTTATCAAATAAATTTATTATATTATAATTTTATTTTCATTTTTAGCTCATTCTTTTTCTTTTTTATAATAGTTCATTCTTTTTCTAATAAATAATTCTTATTTTTTTGAGAATAGTTCTTTCATTTTTAGTTCATTCTTTTTCTAATAAATAAATCTTATTTTAAATAAAATTAAATCATATGTACTACTAGTAAAATGTACCAATATAGATCATTTATAAACAAGTCAATATAAGGACAAAATTGTAAAATACAAGAAATTGACATTCGACCGTCTATAATTATCAAACAGGTATAATACGTTCAGTGTTTAGATTCAGACACAAGTTGTATTAGATTCACCACTTAACAATTCAGTGACTTAATGAATTCAGACTTCAGATTTCAGATTTTAGATTTCAGTTTTATCAAACGGGGCCTAAGTAAACAAAAGCACTTTAGATATAATCACTTCCAGGTGCACCTTTGACATACAAGATATGAAAAAGGCTGCAACCATGAGTTGAAAAAGAAAAAAAATTCTCATAAGTACTATCAAGCATGTCCTGCATGTACAATATTCATGCTATGTAAAGAATAAGGGTAAATTACATATAATCCCTCTGTGGTTTTGTTTGCCACATAACTCTCTTAACGTTTCAAAATGTCCATTTCATCCTCCTATGGTTTTATGTAAAGTGGAAACATGATGAAAAATACCCTATGTAACGTCGTTAGTTGAAATGACAATAGTGACCTTATTTAAATGTTTAATCAATAGATGGATTAACCACTTTATATAAAAACATAAGGGAATTACGTGGATAATTGTAAAAATCACAAAGGGTAAAATGGATATTTATATGAATCATAAGGGGTTTTATGGATATTAAGATTTTATTACACGCGCTTTTAGGGCATGTTTGGTCTCTAACTGATTGTACATTCCATCCATTTTTCACTTTACATAAACCCATGAGGGGGTAAAGTGGACATTTTGAAACATTAAGAGGGTCATATAACAACAGTCGAAATCACAGGGGGTTATAAGTAATTTACCCAAAGAATAATGCATCCGAATTTTTAGAAAGTCAAGGGAATCATGTTGAAAGAAATCAACTTTTCTTTGTCATGAAATTGACAAATAACAGGAAACACTTAACTCCAGCCGTAATCTTCATATCCAAACAATTTGTCAATGCTAAGTTTTATACTCAACCTAGGCTCTACATATAAACGTAAAGATCGAAACCTGCAATACCCAAGAAGCAAAGACAAATAAACTGAAAGATATTCTCTCGTCGTGCCAGTATAGACCATTAGAGCATAACCACAAGTGAGGTGCTATGAGATTCTTGAATGTGGCACAGATCTAGATCTTTCGTGCAAATGAAACATTATACAGGCAGTGCATTCAAATCATTACTTTCTGATATACCATGGTAATCCAGGCCAGAGGCAATATGAAGCAAGTCACAATCAACATTATAAGTGACTACAGTGACATATAACATTACCTGCTTGATGAATCAATAGACATTCATTCAAATTGAGAAAGACTGAGGACTACTCTTGCAAGATAATAGTATGGATGGGAATTTACCAAGAAATGCACGGAGTTTTTCCGCAATGCAGGCTGCTTGTAGAGGACCATGTCTTCCATCCAGATAAAACACATCTGCAATTACACTTAGATTCAAGGACACATATTTATGCAAATTCGTCAAATGGCTGACAGATAGTGGAATACAAACCTTATACAACTCGATTTCTCTATGGCAGCCATAGCACGGCTAGCAATATCAGTCGTTGACAATTCACATCGTAGGTCCTAGAAGGATGTGTGCAACATCAAAGCTAAATTACCCTGGATGATTTAGGCGTTGATGTCAAAAATATTCATGATACATATTCTTATTGGATGAGAAAAGGTATATCTAACTTCTTTCAAGACAAATGAATTTGTCAAAGGGAAATCCTATGCCAAGGTACATTACGGACGAAGTGATAGATTCAAATTCAAGATAACTCACTTCTTGATTTTAGAGATTCCATATTTGTGTACTAAGGAACACAAACAAACTAAAGGATAAGCCAAGGAAACTAAAGAATAAACCCCTCATTGATCGTACAAATTACCATACTTATATCTATTGCTTAATAATGTCGTGAGTTATAAGTCATTTTTTATAAGTAGACTCTTTGTCAAGATGCCAAGCTTAAAGACGAATTTTTTGTAATCTAGCCACAACTGCATGAGAAAATGGCTTTCTTCTAGTTCAATTGGTCAAATTCAAAGTAAACGCATAAACAAATCTTGATATACAATACAACTTTCTAACTGATGAAGGACAAATTTTGGGATTGCAGTGATTATCAAAAAGCATTTAATTTTTAGAGCTTTTGATCAAAGTACTTATGAGGTGATTGCGTACATACTTGCATAAGTACATTTTTATTTAATAATATGTAATTTTAAAATTTTAAAACATATATATCTCTTCATTTAGTTCAAAATTTATAATAAGATTATTATAGTTATTTTTTTTAATTTTGTAGAACATAAAATTTGCTCTAAAAGCACCAATTTTGAACTTATGCTAATAGTGATTTATTGGCCAAATCTCTCCTCTAAATCAAGAAATGATACTCACCAAACATGTCAAAAATACTTTTGTCTTCCAAAATCACTTTTTTTAGCAAAAGTACCGTTACCCAAGACGGGGTCTAAATCATAAATCTAATGGCATGAGAATAAGTGAAATTCCATAATTTAAACAACTACTCGTGGTGCCCACTGGGGACTTTGATTTACCATTCCTAACTCATACTGCTACATTTTTTAATAATTTAGAAAATTAAAGAAAAAGATAAGGACCCTCCTTATCTCACAATTGTGATCGGCTAAAACGAACGCGGCTTGGCTCCTAATTAGGAACTGACAAGGTTGGGTTTTCATCGGTCTTCTCTCCCCATGCAGACCAAGGGCGTGAAAATTTGCACAACAATATAGAAGGCCCAAAACCTAACAAAATCACTTTTCTTTAATTTGCTTTGCACTAAAATTATCAAATAACACAAAATTTGGATTTGGAACGAGCTTTATCGAAAGAATTGGAAGAGTTTTTCTTATGGAGATAAAGGTGATCTTTTAGCTAGTCTGTTCAATAAGAATGTAAACATTTTCTAATGCTAAATGGAAACATGTTATCTCTCGTATTTATATATTTGTTTAAAGAATTTTTATCATGAACGGATGACATTTTCCCAATTCTATTCATTGTCGATCAAATATTTATTCATTGTGCACTCGAGGAAATATATATCTGAACTTCGCAACATTTCATGGGATATCGTGCAATTGGTTGCAACTGTAAGACTAGCCTCTTTTAGAGGCAATTATGATCCACATGGTTGATTGATTAATTGATTGATATTTTGTCATTCATTGATTGAATATCTCCCATTTAATGGTAATTGATTGGTATATTCTGTTGATTGATATTTCACTCAATCAAATCACCAATCAAATCAATCAAATAGTCAAAGATATTATTTTCAGTTATGAATTATGGTATGATTTCCTTGATAGAAGGAAACCCTAGAGATGTTGATATTTGCCAGTAAGGGTCCCTAACCTAACCTATAAATAGCCTGTGGTATTCCATCAAACTATGGCCTTTTGGTTAGGCATAGGTTAGAAGCTCCCTTACTCTAAATCTCTCTTCTATGTATTTTCTTCATCTACATATTTTGACACTTTAGATAACAAGAGGAAGAAGACAAAGGAGACCTGATATTAATCTCTACTTGACAACAATGGATGGAGAAAAGAAGGCACATAGGATGCATATGGTGCTTGACAACAATGGTTAGAGGTAAGTCGTTTAGTTTTCCGCTGCGTAGTACATTTAAATGTACATATATAGTTTTACATGTGGTATCAGAGCCACCTTCTAACCATGTTGTTAGCCCATAACTTCATAGTTCATTGGTTATCTGATGAAAGTTGCAAAGATTCGTATAATGTTACGACGAATCGAATCTAGTTAGTCATGAGATATATAGTTCCATTGTCTCAATAATTGAGAACTAATGGTAAATCCCCATATATATGTTTATGTTATCTTGAATTATGATATTTGGTGTCAATATTAGTTACTAACTATATTTGAATTTCATTAAATTTCCTTTATAGAGATTTTTCCTTGCATCTCAATTGTTTGATGCATAAAGTATTTAATCACATTAAGTTTGGTGATTAAAATGAATGAAAAAGGGAAATTAAGAAATTCTTTTGTCAACATACAGATTGTTTGACTATTTTGATGTCCTTATAAAATCTAACATACTATGTATTTGAGAGTAGCCACAGCATCTTAGACATTTGGTGTGTAGAAAAATTTTAATCACATATGACAAAGTGATTGAAGTCAAGGACTTCTAGTCAATAAGTTGACTTGTGAATTTCTATTAGAAAGTTTTTTTTTATCTGTATTTGGGAATAGCCATAGCATCCCGAATATAGAGCGTGAAAAACTTTAATCATATAAAGTTAAGTGATTGCATGAAAGGAAATTCAATGAATTTTTTAGTCAGCATGTGTTTTTTGACTATTGAAGGTTACTAGATGCCATATTGAGAATTTTCCTTCTACATCATATATTTGAGAGTAGCCATAGCATCTCAAATATTTGATGTGAAAAGATTTTCATCACATATAAGTTGGTGATTGAAATTATGGGTTTTAGTCAACATATTGAATAGTTGACATTTTTAATAAGTTTCCTTATAACATCATATGCTTAAGAGTAGTCACAGCATCTTAAGTATATTGGTGGTTGAGGAAAAAATTTTATTTCCTTTTCACATATTGTTGAGTGATCAAAAGGAAAAAGAAAAGGGAAAAAGGGCATCTAGATTAAGTTGCAATTAATTCACTAAGACAGTTATTTGACCCCACAAGGTGGTAATTATTTTAGTGAGATTAATTGACATAAGATAGTAAATTACACAATGAATTAAGAAATATTTCTATGCCCACAGGTACGAATTATTTCTTCAATTTATTGTTTTAGATTACTAGTCTTATGATTAAGGACGTAAATTCTATGCATGTTTTGCAACCTTTGCCTACACGAAGGTTTGAATTTATTATTTGAATTAACATAAGGTTGATTCAAATTCAAGATTAAAACTTCATAGCTTTCCTATGTTATGATTTTTGGTTGATAATTTATATTCATCGTTTCATTCCAATGATTTTATGGCTCTTATTAGCATGACTTTTGAATTCATTCTCTTTGTTTTGGGTGCAAGTTTTAAATTAGCATTTCTATGAGAACAAACTACTCTCATAATTTTGTTATATTTGCTAATATAGAGGTTGAATATGGGAATTAGGAGCAATTTAATATTTTGCTCATCCAGTCTCATATTCACATTGAGTAAGGTTCAACCCCTAATTATTTTGTAGTTAAATCTTGCATGAAATCCATAAAGAAATTGTTGCAAGTTTTAACTAGCACCCTTAAAAGGCTTTCTTTTGTGACACTTAAATATTGAAGTGTGCTTTAACTTATTTTTGGAGAAAATGAGAACTTTGCTATATCATCAGTTTAAGTCCCATTAAATTGAGATTGGGTTATTTTTGTAACATTTCATTCTTGATTTTCTAATAAAGAATTTCTTATCCATACGAACCTTTTATAATACACATAAAGATATATGGTTAATCACTTGTTTTAACCATGTGTATTAGAAAGGACAAAGAGGTTAAGAAATAAGAGAAACATGTGAGACACTTAAGTATTAATTGTGTTTCATGAAGGTAGAAATGCAAATAAAGAAAATTTTGTTCTCATTAAGTCAAACAACAATAAATACCAATGTTGTTTGTAAAGAATAAAATTTGATATCTTGTCTTGAGACAATAATTCTAAAGTAAATCTCAAATTGTCAAGTGTTATATGTTGTGATATATTTGGTGAATTGATTAAGGTTTATCAATTCACGTTACCAATGTAATAAGTTTCTAATTACATAGAAACATATGGAAGGTGAACAAAGGAACTAATTATGTTCACATATAGATAAGTGGTGTATTATTGCTTAATTAAAAAAAAGGTATTTTTCTCTAAAACATTATTTTCTCTTTACTTTAGAATTTTTTATTTTCAAATCAATTACTATTGGACATGATTCTGGAACTCATTATCCAGTAGTATATTTTGAAAATAGTAAAGTTATTAATTCTAAAGTTTTTAGTGCAATCTTTTGAATTGAGCAATATACAACACTTGATCACAACAATTATATTGGCAGCGAGTATATATTTATCACTTAGAGAAACTCATTAACTTTGGCATAAGAGATTGAAATATATCTCCATAGAGAATATAAAGAGTTGATAAATCATAAATCTTTAAAGATTTTAGATTTATTGACTGTGGTGTATTAAGTAGACTGCATAAGTAAAGCAGACTACTCAATCATTATGAATGCCATAAGAGTTTCATTATAACACAAAAACTTATGTGAATTATTTTCTATCCTTCTATATTTGATGAGAGATATTTATTTATCTCATTGTTGAGTAACTGTTCATCAAATATAAAATTCCTTTTCTTGTTTGACAAAGGATCAATATTTGATACCTTTGCAAGTGTCCAAACGAGAAAGAAAACATAAAATTTAAGGGATAGAAAATAAAATGAAGGCATAAAAAAAAAGGGACTATTTTGTTCATACTCATTTTATGAAATCCTTAATTGAGAAGCATTGCTAATGAATGAAATCAATGCTTGATTGACTACATCTAAATGATGTACTATAAAGAAATAATGAGATACGTATAGATATAGCATATTGGCAGTTTTTATCTCATGACTAAAGTCTTGGGATTGAAGTATATACTTAAACAATTTCCTCCAATATTGTTTAAACACCATATTAATTATGGTATGGAAGAAATCATGTTTAATGTGCATTGTTCAATTTTGTGAGGATAATTAGTGTTCACATAAAGAAGCTGAATAGAAGAAACAAGGCTATCTTGCAACTCCAAGAAATTTAGATGCTTTTACACTTCAAAATTATTAGAACTGGAGATTTGAATTTCTTAAAAATATAAAGTAAGTGGGAGTGTTTTGACTTAAGAATGGAGTTTGAAAAGGTAAGACTCATATTTGACTCCTCTACATATAGAAAATTGATGGCTTTTCTCAAAATAATTATATAAATTATTTTGGATAAGCAATCAATTGAAAAACTCCTTGTCAAATGAACACATGAAGATAACCCACTTTATACCTACTATCTTTGAAACAGTGGGAGGATCTATAAAAAGAAATTCAAATTTTCTAGTAACTGTGTTGTATATCTTCAAGAATTTTAAGGATAATGTTTTCATGAGATACAAATGGAGAAGACTCCATATTTTAGAATAGTGTCATAGGAGATATATTAATTACCATAAAATCTCTATTAAGTTATAAGAGATTTTATTTAGGGTAATTATGACACTAGTAACTCACTATTAGAGTTACATTAGATAAATGTGAAAAACTAATATCCTTACTATATCTTATTAAATAGATATACACATGTGTCACCATGACTTTAAGAGAATGTAATTTAAGCTAAATTGTTGCTTCTCAATAGTATATTAACTTATTGATTCTTCATTTGATCTTAGAAGAATTTTTCTAGTAAATTAATATACATCAAGGTTGTTGAGAGCAATACTATGAGAGTTTTCCAACAACTCAATCATGATATTTGTGAAACCCTTCTGTCATTGGTATTCACAAAATGGAATGTAAAAGATAGTTAATCTATCTTAAGACATTCATGCAAGAATTCTTACGGAATAAAGGGGTAAGTATTACTTTCAAGTAATAATAGTAAACAATTGCAAACGTTCATATCATGCATTGGAATGAATATAAATTTTTCAAAGATGCTATGAAGTTATATCACAGGCATCGAATGTTTGGCCTAAAGTTTGTCGATGTTACGTTTTTGGCCACTATTGATATTCGACTTGACTATGCGCTTTCATTATGTATGTGTGAAAGAGTGGGAGTCAAGGCAAGTAAATCGACATAAGGTATTTAAATGGTTGAAGATGACATTTAGAAAGCAAAAGATAACTATTGAATATATAGTAAGGAATTATTATTATTGATCTAACAACTAAGGTTGCCGGCTAAGTTGTTAGTGATCAAATAACTCATACAGAACTCAATAGTTTATCTAGTATTTTGCTGTTATTTTCAAACTATTATTGTTGTCTAGACACTCGAGATGCTTATGTTTACATGATTTTGTGCATATTGTTGTTCATGTATAAAGTAAGGATTATTTGATCCATAAAGGTGGACCCTGAATAACTTATATGAAGTTATTCATAAAGTTCTTTTAAGCACTTAATTAGGAAGTGTGATATATTGTAATACATGGAAGGAAGTGTTTGTGCTAAGAATATAACCGCCATGATTCGAATATTATCACTTTCTAATTAAGCAACTGTTACATAACTGTTAAATTTATTGAGTGACAATGAGGATTTATGGCCATTTTAAATATCTAGTCACTCATAAAGTTATTTGACTATTACATGTGGGTCAAGTGGGAGAATGTAAGACTAGCCTCTTTTAGAGGCAATTATGATCCACATGGTTGATTGATTAATTGATTGATATCTTGATTAATTGATTGATATTTTGTCAATCATTGATTGAATATCTCCCATTTAATGGTAATTGATTGGTATATTCTGTTGATTGATATTTCACTCAATCAAATCACCAATCAAATCAATCAAATAGTCAAAGATATTATTTTCAGTTATGAATTATGGTATGATTTCCTTGATGGAAGGAAACCCTAGAGATGTTGATATTTGCTAGTAAGGGTCCCTAACCTAGCCTATAAATAGCCTGTGGTATTCCATCAAACTATGGCCTTTTGATTAGGCATAGGTTAGAAGCTCCCTTACCTCTAAATCTCTCTTCTATGTATTTTCTTCATCTACATATTTTGACACTTTAGATAACAAGAGGAAGAAGACAAAAGAGACCTGATATTAATCTCTACTTGACAACAATGAATGGAGAAAAGAAGGCACATAGGATGCATATGGTGCTTGACAACAATGGTTAGAGGTAAGTCGTTTAGTTTTTTGCTGCGTAGTACATTTAAATGTACATTTATAGTTTTATAGCAACACTATAGATTTTTTTTTTTTAATTTTCTAGCAGTTCCTATAACCAAAATAGGTATAGTTTATGGTCTCTAGATTTTGTCCATAGTCAATTAAAACCTTTTCATGTTTGTTTAATACTTGTTACCTTGAGGACTAACTATGCTGTACAAAAACTATTGTCCCAATTTACTTGAATTTGACTTTTGTTCAGGATGTGAGTACTAATACTTCATATTAAGTGGAACTTCACCATATGGTCATTTACATTTTGAAGATGCTTGTGAGAAACGATTGAATTGTGAAAACGTGAAAAAAAAAAGAGAAAGATGATTTTTACATTTTGAAGATGATTTTATAAGTTTGCATATTATTAAAAATTTTTACAAAATACATTTATCTATCGCTAGGGCATTAATACCAGAAGTTGGTACGTATGAAATTTAATGCTGAAGAAGCAACTTATGAGTTTTATTTAGAATATTCAAAAAAGGTGGTAATGAAGTCCTAGTATTCACTAGAAGAAATTTTTCACTCCTACAATTTTCTAGTGAGAGTTTTCTTCTTTTTAGGATTTTCTAGTAAGAAATTTTTTTGTTCCTTTATTAGATCTAAGAGTTTTTTCAAATCTATATGCCGGATCTGAAATTTCTTGGTTCATTTTATCAAATTTTAATATCGACCTTGAACTTGAATAAGTTGGATAGCAGATTTGATAATATTGACATGCACAAATATTTATTGAGCTTCACGTGAATTGCTTGATATGTTGGAGTATCACATTGTGATCTTTGTTATTTTCTAGATTTGTCAAGTATAATGATTTTTCAAATTAATTGTCTCTATGACATGTTAATGTGTTTTCTACCATTGGTGCAAATTTTATGAAATAAATATTATATTTTATATAAAAGAAAAAGTTGGTTTCGACATTAAAAGAAGTAAAGAACACAAAGATGATAGTTTGGTAAGATGATAGATAGAACCCTTTTTGCGGTAAAATTGAAGACAAGTGGAAAAGATAAAAGAAACGGTAATGCCGGGGGACATCATTATGAAATAAGATGCAATTATTTGGCAACAATAAAGTCAATTGTCAAATAACAGATAAATAAACAAATACTTAAAATAAATACTTTGTATATCATAACAACCATAAATCCTACAAATACTTCATAAGTTTTTAACAACCGATAGACTAAAAAGAAAATAAACCACTAACTACTTAGTGCCTCAAGAGAGTAAAAAAAAATTATAGAAATTACTTGTGATCAAAGAGAACAAGAGAGATAAAGATGGGACATAGTAGGTGTACTTGAATATCTTTAAAAAAATGCAACTAATAGATTCTAATTTCTTGCATGCTATACAAGTTGATAAGAATGAAAGTTAATACCAAATTCTTCACTTAACAATTTTCAACCTCAATCACTGCCATTTTTACTTACTTGATTGCCCTTAGCATAGTCAGATTTACATCCAGTTTCAGTAATGCTCTCCACACTTAGTGCATTCATAAATCCCCGTGATATGATTCTGTCATAGCCAATGATATTAATGGAAGCATAAGGAGCAACTTTTTCCATATGAGTGCTTATGCTCTTACGGTTGTTCTTATTTTTCTTTTGTTTTAGTAGAAAAAGGGAGACTTAAATTAAAAACCCACACACAACAGAAGGTTAAGAGGTATCTAGTATAGTCATCCTAGGTAAGACTAAGCCTTTTACATCATCCAAAAGAAGGGGATACAAAAGAAGGGCATTGAGGATAATGAACAAGAAGACCTTTTTGAAACCTGCCTTTCTTTGTCAATGCATCTACATATTGATTTGCTTCCCTAAAATTATGCCTCAGTGTTATTTGCTGGAATTGCTCCATTAGTGTCCTGCAATCCAATAAAGAGAGTATAGTTCATGAGTAATAGGGGTTTGGACTTTAGGAGATTAAAGAGTATCAGGGAATCAATTTCAATTTATAGATTATGGATATCTAGTTTAGATGCTAGAAGAAGTCCTTCTCTAAGGCCTCAGCATTCACCCACTAGGCTAGAGGTGTGGCCTAAATGCCTAGAGAACCCTAAGACCCAGGTTCCTTAGGCATCTCTACTCAGGGACCCTGAACCAGAACAGCCCAACATTCGACAAGCTAATCCATTAGTGTTCAGCTTCGACCAACCAGAGGTGGTAGTGTCCAATGAATGAGTGTTACATGTCTTTTGGAGGTAGAACTTATCATCGGCCGAATGTGGAAAAATTGTGATGCTTTCTTGACACATAAGGAGACCAAATCTTCATTTGGCCTGGATGGTTCGAAACTATTCTTGTTTCTTTCAAAACGTAAGGCCCAACTACCATAAGCAAAAATGGTTCCCCATGGAAATGAAGCAAAAGGGGAGGCACTTGAGTTAAGACAGACCAATTTTAACCATTGGTTGAACCCCAAGTCTATTCCTTTTAATTGACCCTCACAGTGGTGAGTGAGAGTATTTTCCCAGAAATTTTTTGCATTGATACTGTCCTTAATTACATGTCCCCTATCTTCATTGGCACAAGGAAAAAGACACCAGGATTCATTAGAGAGGATGTTTTCTCTAAAGAGGGCAGCTTTTATGGGCAGTTTATTTTGGCCAATAAGCCATAGTAGGTGTTTGATATGAGAGGAGGTGGTTACTTTCCACACCCAACTATGAGAAGCAGGTAATGTCTTCATTGAGCTCTTTTGCTCTATCAATGGAGTGGCAAAGTGTATGTGTTGATTTCGCATTTACTTCTCCATTTTGGGTAAGGGCCCATCATAAGGACTAGGGAGTCGGGCCATATGGAGGATTGAGTTCTGGGGGTTGCAATGATGGACAGTAGAAAGGACAATTTGAGGAGATCTCAGGACCCATTTGAGTCAAGGATTTCTTTAAGGAGTAGTTAATCTTCTTCCCTAGTCAAAGGACCATGGGTTAGAGAACAAAGGGAACCTAGTTTGATCTATTTATCCGACCATACTCTAATGGTGGATCTATCTCCAACATTCCACATAACTCCGTTGTTGAGAAGGGGAGTTCCTTGGGAGAGCATTTTGAAATTGGAAGAATTGTTGATGCTGTTTTGGGAAAACAGTTGGAGTGATGTAGAAAAGTTTGAACTCATCTCATCTACATATTTTTCCTTAACTACTTGAACCCAAGAATTTTCAGTGTTTTGGGCAACATTCCAAGCCATTTTTATCATTGCTGCTTTGTTTATGAGAATAGTTTGTTTAAGACATAGACTTCCTTCTCTCTTGGAATTTGTGATGGAGCTCCAATTCACTAAATAAACTTTTCTTTTCTCTATAGATGATCCCCGAAGAAAGTCTCTTTGGGCCTTCTCTATGGCAAGAAAGATTTTTTGGGGACTAGGAACACATTAAGCATAGTGGGCGGGAATAACCCCAATAGTTTGCTAAACAATAGCCTTTCGGCTAGCAAAAGATAAAGATTTGCTTTCCAACCCTTAAGCTTATTTGTGACTTTGTCCAGAAGGAATCTAAAGGTTGACCAGATCTTTTTTTAAAAAGATGGAGGAAAACCCAGGCATATCCCTAGGTCATTAGTGCTGTGCATTCCTAAAAAACTCTCTATAAAGGCTTTGGTCTCATCATAGGTATTTAGATTATGAATTTTTCTGCATTTATTACCAGGACGGAAACAAGAGAGAATTCCTCTAAGGCATTTTTTTATCACAGAGATGGAATTGTTAGTTGTGGAACTAAACAAATTTAGGTCATCAGTAAAAAGATAATGAGAGAGATTAGCCCATGTTTGCCAAATTTGATTGGTTTCCAGCTTTTCTCCCTGACAAGAGTTTCTATTTTTTGGGAAAAAAAACTCGATACAGATGAGGAATATATAAGGTGATAAAGAATCACCTTGTTTGATTCCCCTAGAAGGAGACAAAAAAGAGGAGTAACTCCTATTTAGAATCACAGCAAGTCTAGAGAAAGAGATACACATCAAGCTTGATAATATTCTCAGGAAAGTCAATAGGCTATTCAATTTTGTCATATGCTTTTTCAAGGTCAATCTTGATGGCACACAAGCCCATATTCCCAGATTTTTTCCTAATCTTAATAAGTGCTTCTTGTAGTAAGAACACATTATCAGAACTACTATGTGAGGGAATGAAGCTGGGTTGGTAAGGTGAAATTAAATTATTCATAAGAGGTCAAATTCTATTGACAAGGAGCTTTGTTAGAATTTATAAATTGTATTACAAAGGCCAGGAGGTCGATACTGTTTAATGGATTCGGGGTTGTTTATTTTGGGAATGAGGTATAAAAATGTGTCATTTACACCTGGAGGAAAAGGAATCAGATTGAAGTAGTCCTTAATGAACTTTTCAATGTTTGAGGCCACCAGATCTAGGAATTTTTTATAAAAGAAAGGATGTATTCCATCTAGACTGGGGGCCTTGAAAGGTTTAAGATCAAAGATAGCTTTCTTGATTTCAATGATGTCAGGAGGTCTACCAAGATTGTTCTTAGTTAAAGGATCCAACCTTCTTAAAGGGATGGGAAAAGGTAGAATAGTGAGATCAAAGTAGACAAAGTCTATGCAGTATAGGGAGGTATGGAGGTCTTGTATGAGGATTTGGATTTGATTTGGGTCAATAGTCCACTCATCAGAATAGTTTCTGAGTCCCAAAATTCTATTTCTTTTTCTTCTATATAAAGATGCAGTTTAGAGAAATTTAACATTTACATCATCCCAGAGGACATGATTTATTCTAGCTTTCATGGCCTATAACTTCTTTTCCTGAACCAAAAGTAAATTGTACTCAGATTAGAGAGTTGACTCCAGGTTGTAGAGAAAAAGAGAGAAGCCATTTTGGATGCCATTAAGTCTCTTTAGGATGCGGTTTTTCTTTTTGAAGATATTTTCAAAAGAGGTTTTGCTCCAGTTCTTTACTACATCAATGAATAAGGCTATAGTCTCAGAGATAGACAAGTTTTGAGAGGACCAAAACCTTTCCACTATAGCTCTAAAGGACTGGTGAGTGATCCAGAATTTTTCTAATATGAAGAGATTGGATTTAAAATGTGGTCAACCAAGAAAAAGATCAAGCAACAATGGGCAATGATCGGATTTGTTTCTAGTGAGATGCAAAACAGTGGCTTCAGCAAATGAGGATCTCCAATCAAGGTTGCAAAGGGCTCGGTCGAGGCATTCATAGATGATGGTGTTGTGCCCACATTTTCCAATCCAAGTAAATCTAGGACCAACATCCTAGATCTATTAGACTACAAGAGTCAATACACTCTTTAAAGAGGTTATCCCTGAATCTATTTATAGGGCTTCTCCCAAATTTTTCTATTTGACAGATGAGTTCATTGAAATCTCTAGTGTAGACCTAGGTAGGGAGATGGTGGATGCAAAAGATTCCAATTCATTCCAAAGCAAACATCTAGTATCAAAAATAGGGCTAGCATATACTACAGGATGAAGCAAAGGGGCAGAATTATTTACCCAAACAGACACATGGATGACTTGCATCGATAATGAGATGTGTCCTACATGAACCTGTCCCACATCCTATAGGATCCAAATACCCTGGAAGCCAATCTTTTTTTTTTGCCCTAAAACATTGGGAATATATTGATTAGAAGCAAAATTATACAACGATAGAGTGAAGGCTCGGAAAAAAGAAGACACTACGTGCCACTTCTGTACAAGAGGATTTAATCACCTCGAGGATATATCCAATCCTTGTCAAAACATATGCTCAATGTATAATGACTAACGTATTTACTAAGACAGTTTGTATTAGTATTTAAGACAAAAATGTAGTTCTGAAACAAGGAGTTAAGATTCTGGATGTCTTCAATCAGGGTCGATATTTTGATGTCCTTAGATTTTCCTATTGCCAGCCCTTTTAAAAGTGGTTGGGAATGGATTTGAACCATTATCTTCTCCATTGCTTCTGCTGGGCTTTTGCTAAAGCTAATCTAACATATGCATAGTCTAGGAGGAGATTCCCAGTGTTGCTATCTTTCATTGCCCATACTTCTACTGCCTGGTTGGTGTTGGTTGATGCTACAACTCCAACTCCCATCACTTGCTTATCAACTTGTTGTTGAATGTCAATCTGCTGTATGGTTCCTTCATCACCCTTTTTCGACCCCTATGTTCCCTCCTCCTCTCCTTGTTTCATGTCTGCTTAGTCTCTCTTGGTTGCTGATAGCTTGGTCAAATTCCATCCACTCACTGTGAGCTTCTTGGACTATCTTCATGGGATGTTTCTATTGAGCATTGAATTCCCAATCATTTCTTGCTTTCCATAGTTGCCATAGGATATTTGCAGTTAGAGCCAAGTGGTCCAAACCATTATTTCTGCTTGTAGCTTTCATAACAGTCCACCACCACTGTCTACCACCACTGCTTGAAGTTTCCAACTTGCTCTGAAGCTTTATCCCACTGAATTGGGGCCATTTTCCACACTTCCTGAGCTTTGTTGCATTGAAACAAAACGTGTTCCACTGATTCTACCTTCTCACCACACCCTTTACAGATTGGGTGACCAGCTTTTGTTTTGGTAAAAATTTGTGCTCTCACAGGCATTGCACCACTGACACATTTCCAGATGAAGTGTTTAACCTTCTCTTTGATCTTCAACTTCCATGTCTGCTTCCAGATTTTGCTGTTGGATATACTTGTGCTTGTTTCACCAGGCTTTCCTTTATTATCCTTGTGGGAGATTATCTGTTTGCTCAATTCCTTGTAACCAGATTTGATTGTGTACTGACCATTTCCACTCAGCATCCAATAATTACAATCTTCTCTCCTTGATAAGTTGATTGGAATTTGTAAAATCCTCCGAGCATCCTGAGAGTTGAACGTCCTAAAGATCAGGTTTCTGTTCCACCTAAATCCACTTATAAGATCTACCACCTTCACTGGTCCCCCATTCAAAGGTGTTGTTATGGTTACTCTACCTGGTGAACTTTTTGGGATCTAACAATCTTCCCATATTTTTATACTCTTCCCATTACCAACCTTTTTCCTTGTGCCTTCTGCAATTAAGTCCTTAGCACCCATAAGACTTTGCCATATCCATGAAGCATTCTTGGCTGCTTTACACTTAAAAATGGTCTCTCTTTAAAAATACTTAGCCTTCAGAACTTTGCTAACCAGTAAGTTAGGACAAGTGAGTAGCCTCTATACTTGCTTAGCTAGCAGTGCCTTGTTGAAGTTTTGAATCTCCTTGAGTCCTAGACCTCTCCATTTCTTCTCTTGGGTCAATTTCTCTCATGAGCACCAGTGAATTCTTTTTTTCCATCTGTTTCTCCCACCAAAAGTTTGCCATGATTGCACTGACTTCTTTACAGATCTTTTTTGGTACCTGAAGCAAGACATATTGTATATTGGCATGGCCATTGAAATTGATTTAAGAAGGACTTCCTTCCCTGCCTAGCTAAGCAATTTTGTTTTCCAGTTGCTGATTCTGTTTCTGATGCTATCTTCGATAAATCCAAACACTTGCTCTTTAGACCTTGTTATCATCATCGGCAATCTCAGGCATTTCCCTTGATGTGTATCCTGAATATTTCCCAAACTTTGTGCTATTTCATCCTTACTATCCTGCTTTAGATTCTTGCTAAAGAAAACAGTAGATTTTTCCAAGTTGATCAGTTGGCCAGAACCATTTTTATAGACTCCCGTGGAAGCCAATCGAGTCCACTATAATACGGCGAGAGAATGGGCGACTATTACAAATATTTTCTACATGTTCTCCACCAACCTTTATTTCAACAAGGATCACGATACCTGGCTGATGGGTGTTAAGATGTTGCATTTGGTGTAATTTGAGAATATTAAACGTTTTGAGCTATGAAGCATCAGAACAGAATTTAAGATTAATTTCACTTTGAACCCCCTAAATTTGTACCTCATTCTCCCTTTACATCTATTTATCCTATTTAGATCTATTTGATAATAGTATTGGCAAAACTGATATTGTGCAAACGACATATATCTTAGCGACTCTATTAGCAAAATACATGACTATGTGCATAGCATATATTTCTGCCACTCTAGTAGCTAATAGTGTAAGAAACTTGGATCAACTACAACAATTTTTCTCAACCCGCCACATCTTGAATAAGAAGCATCAACTCCCCAAGACTATAGCTGCACCCTTGAAACTCCTGCCTAGGGGTGTAATTCAATTGAGTAGCTTGACTCGAGCTCGCGAGTAGGTCGGTCAACTACTCGACTTTTGACTGAACTCGAACTCGAGCTCAAGCTACTCGCTTCAGCTAGCGAGTCAAGTTCGAGTATAAAATAAGTGAGCTCGTGAGATTGACGAGCTACTCGAACTCGATATATATATATATATATATATATGTATGTATATATATATATATATATATATGTATGTATGTATAATTAACATACATTTATTAATTATTAATTTACTCTTTTAGGTATGTTAGTTATAACATTTATGAGTTTCTCTTGTTATGTTATAATATTATTCGATGGTGAATAAGTAATTTCAATTGAAAAATAAAATGAAAATAGGAAAGAAAAAAGAAAATTGGGTAATAAACGAACTCGAGCTCGAAAAGCATTTCGATCTCAATCGAGTCGAGTTCAAGTATTTCTAATGCTCTTTCGAGTCGAGATCGAGTATCTGTACTAATTACTCGATCGAGCTCGAGCTCTACTAGTTTGAGTCAAACTCGAGTTCGAGTATAGAGATATTCGAACTCAACTCGACTCAATTTCGGCCCTACTCCTGCCATGACACCTTTCCTATGAGACACTTTAAAAACTCATCCAAATCGCTATAAATGAACAATAGCAAGTCTAATAGAATATGCTGCCTAGTAAACCAGCTCTTGGGGATATTGAACTACTTAATTTTTGTCTATTGTTTTTTAAGTTAGGAGGCCTATATCTACTGCTTCTTTGTATTTCACCTTTTTTTTTTGTCATTAGCAGATTGATTCTTTTTAATGGTTTCAGGAAAAAAAAAAGTAGGAAGCTTATCTCAATATCACAGTATTCCTGTGTAAAAGTGAACTCTCAACATATCCTATCTGATATTTATTGCTATTTTCATTTAGTAACTCTATATTTATATCTACATGTTAACATCATGTTAATATTATCAAATCTTTACTAATTCGGGTAACCTGACGCTATACGTTAGGCTCATGAATTATTATATATAGAGAGAAACTCATTGATGCATAGATAGTGTGTATATGCCACTTTGTATATATTTCAGTTCTCTATCAATAAAATTTCACAAATTTACTTAAAAAATGAGATATTTCAAATATTTCCTAGATTTGTTGTTGGGAAACGAACCTAAATCTCCTGGATAAAAACTAGATGAAATACCAACTGATAACAAAATATTTCTGTTTTCATTATCTGGAAACAAACCAAGATCTCCTAGGTGAAAGTCAGCTAAAATACCAACCAATAATGAAATTTTGTGGAATCACCTGTTCAATTGTATGACACAATAATGGCAATGATCCAACCATATCCAACATTAAATGGATAGGATCAATAGGATTTGCCTTCAATTTTGAATGGGTAGGATCATAATTGTATTTGTTTTTAGTGTAAGTGAAAAGTCTCGAACTTGAGATCCATAATTTTTTATGTAAATTATATTATTTGTAAGAGTTATGTTGTTTGAATTGATTGTTACCAATCCTGACATCGACTAATAG
The DNA here is from genome assembly GCA_013103745.1 of Gardenia jasminoides. Lineage (NCBI taxonomy): Eukaryota > Viridiplantae > Streptophyta > Magnoliopsida > Gentianales > Rubiaceae > Gardenia > Gardenia jasminoides. The sequence goes on from CM023098.1 coordinate 42,624,368, forward strand.
ATGTTAATTGCGATAAGACATGGACTTCTAGCACAATTTGCGATCACTTGTTCAAATTTTGTATGAGATGCTAATTAAACTAATTCAGCTCTCGAAAATATTGGATCGACTAGTAAAATCTCAACATAGATTAAGGTTATATTTCTAAGATAAGTTAGATAGGCAATGTAAATAAATTAAAAAAAGAATATATTAATAGCTTACACATATATACATTTACATATGTCATATATATATTTAAAAGCCAATGTAAATATACAAAATAAGTAGCTAGAGATATATTAGCTTATAAAATATTTGAGGATATAATTAAAAAAAGACTCAACCTCAAAAAGTATTTGCATTCAATATTTGGTTGAATAATGCCTACCTTTTACATAAGTAATTAAAGTACGTACATTAGAGATCAACATATAGTAAAGCCTTTATAAATTAATACTCAATAAATTAATAATTTGTATTAAATAATAATTTGAGTTAAACTAATAATTTTGACGGAATAATAAGATAATAATTTTTAAAAAAATTTTACATAACCCTTTCATCCCATTCATATCATAAATTAATAATTCAATAAACTTATATATCATATTTTCTTAAAATATGATATATGTAAGAAGACATTGTGTTTGTTTACTATAAACAAAATTCCTTGTCATTTATATACAAAATATTATGAATTTGATTTATTGTATGCATGTAGTGAAATGGAGGTGAACATCTATCATTTAGTATTCCTAAATCTTTTTGACCTCTTGATGATAGAAATTGATATTAGTGATGTAATTACGTTGAAGATATATAGGATTATATTATATTTGCAAATCAAGTAGATATAAACTAGATATTCCTTGGACTTTAGCATTCTTTTATTAATAGAACAATCTCTATTTTTATAAAATAAAATAAAATTTTAGTTGATTAAATAAGTGTTTCTTTGAATTGTATGTACACTCAAAAAATTAATCAATCATTAATTAATTAATCAATTAATAGTACCTCTTTCAATTAATAGAATTTATATGGGGAAAATCATAAAAAGTGCCCATAAGGTTTATGGTGTTTTTCAATTTACCCCTTAACATTATTATTTTTGGCACTTTATCCCCTTGATTGATAGTCAAATCTTTGAATTAGTAATAGCGTTGACAATTAATGGTCAAATAACAATGGTGTTCCTATTAAAATAATGAATAAACAAAATTGCCTATGGACTCGGGTTGGGCAATATTTTTTCTCGAAAGTACCCTTCTTGTAGTGAAAAGCCGATTTCTTGCTACTATATTTTGCAAAGAAAAACAGAACTGCAAAGAAAAAAGAAAACTGCCCCGTGACCTTCATATTTTTGCTTCTGTCTTGCATGTTTCACTTCCAATTCTTCATGCCCCTTTGTAAATACTTTAACCTCTCTTTATTCTCCATAATTCTCAATTGTAATATAGCACAAATTTCTGTTCCATTGTCACAAAGTTTGGAGTCTATCCACTTAAAATAATCACATGCTTGACGATTTTAGAACAAACTAAAAAACAAGTTTTAAATTATTTTTCCAAAAAGTTAAAAAAGACATTAATTTATCGTACAATCATACCTTATAATTTGAGCATCCAAGAAATCTCTTCTCAGGATGTTCCAGTATCCATGATCTTCTTAAGAATGCTACTTTACTGCATCCACAAGTTTCTTGGTTTGGTTCTTGTAGATGTTGTGATGGACAACATCTGCATGACATGAAGAGCAATGAAATGAATTTGAAGAAGTGTGAGATATTTTTTTTTCCCTTTTCTGGCTACAATTGGAAGTTTGAAGGCTTTGATGAATGATGAAAATGATAACAAAAAATTTTGGGGGAATGGGAGCATTTTTTTAGAAAATCTGAACATTTAAATAGGGGCATGTTTGTCTACCAAAATGTTTCAACGGATCTTTTGTTGAGTTGGATTGTCAAAGGAGATAAAGTGCTAAAAAAATAATGTTAGGGGGTAAAATGAAAAAGACCATAAACCTATGGGGACTTTTCATGATTTTTCCTTTATATGGTTCCAAAGTTATTAATTTATAAAGGTTTTCCTATAGATGGTGTGAAAAATAAATTAAAATTTGAGGAAAAGCGCTATGCTTTTAGATAGGGATAAGAGAGAGCGAGTTGGTTTCTAGGGAATTGAGGCTTCACAACAATTTTTGAATGATCCATTGTTTTGGATTTGATTATGGTTTACATTTTAGTTTTAGGTGTGCGGTATGGTCAAAATGTTTGACTTTCATTCTTGAATGATGTATTTTGGATTGATTATGGTTTATTTTTGAGTTCGTGTTGCATTATTATCTTAGGAGGATGACTTGGAATGATTAAATTGTGGATTATTATGAGTTGGTGCTCTGGGTTTGGCTAGGTTATTGGTTGTTTTAGAACCAAATGGCTTCGATTGAAGAAAAGGACTAGCACAGGTTTCCAAATCACTTTGATTCTGGTTTGGAAGCAAATGAAGAATCAAGTTCATAAGAGATTTAGGTTAATTCATTCTTTGGTTAAATTAAACCCTACACCATCTCTCTCTCTCTCTGTCTCTTTCCTTTGCTACTTCCTTCTTTTTTTGAAGCAAAAAGAGATGATTTATATAGTAATTGATTGAAATATCTTCTTGAAGTGTGGATAATAGGTGGGGGAATCCTATAAAACTTTATCTTTAATTGAAGTAGCATACTGTGCTAACTCATGAGTTACACCATTATATTTCCTAGGAATCCAAGAGACTTTCCAGGTTGAGAATTTTGGATATCAATAACAATATCATCAACTAGAACTCCAATACTTGATTTCACAATTAATTACAATTAGAAAGCAGTTGCATTCCCTTCTTAACAATTGAGATTTGACAAGGATTAACTTTCATAAGAAGGTTGGACCAACTTCAAGTTACATAATGATGACATTTTGAGAAGAAATACTTTTTACCATTTTGAAACTCATATAGATAGAATATTTCATTGCTAAATTTGATTTATAATTTAGAATTAATATTACAAGTAATAGACATGTATCAATCATTGTTATCATGTCCTAGTACTATGTGCAAATTGCGCCCAAAACCTTGGATCCTGACTTCTCCACTGATTTAATTTGAAAATTTTGCTTTCCAAATTATATTAACAACATATTGGTTGAATGGAGGTTTGTGATGCTAAATATAGAGGATAAAGCAATCAACGGTAACAAGAATGCTTACTTGATTCTATTGCATAGAATCAAACTTTTTGAAATTAACTATGCATGAAACAATTAAATTAGAGTAAATTGCAATTTGCACTTCTCAACTATTTCAAATCACACTTTGCACCCTAAGTTCTTAAATTTTATTGTGAGGGTCTCAAAATTCAGATTTTATTTTAAAAATGCAAAATATTATTTATATTGTGTTTATTCATTGAAATATGAGTGAATTTATGTTTAAAGTGAATATTTTCTAATTTAGAAAATTTTACACGAATTATTTGCCGGTGTATGGTTTCGGCCGAGTTAAGTGTTAAATTTTGTTCCGAAGTGTGAATAGTGACTTGGAATTGAATTCGAGCATATGTAGTGATATTATAGAGATATTATTAAGATTGGACAGTGTTGGGAATGAAGTAAAACAATGTAAGTTAGACTATCGCGCTCGACGCGACATAAAGTGACCATAAAGTCACTTTTCCCCGAATCAGGGGATTTAAACCTTTTTGTCCCTTAAAGCTTGACTTTTTGGTTCCTTGAGACTTCATTTTCAGCTGCAAAAATTGGAGCATAGAGAGAGAGAGAGAGAGGCCGAGAGAGTGAAGGAAAAAAGAGAGAGAGAAAGCTTGTTAGTTTCTTCCTTTCTTCAACCTTCAAGCCACCATTGAAGACTTCCATTTTCTTGCTTGTTGCGGCCGTGAGAGAGGGAAGGAAGGAGAGGGCTGGTCCAAAATTCTTGAGGGAGAAAAGGGAGGAAAAAGTGTAGTTTGAACTTCCATTTCCTTCTTCATCCAACCTCTTGAAGTTGTGAGGCTTTAGTGGACGATCTTGGCTTGTATTTCTTGATCCTTGGCAGCCGTGTGAAGGTGAGAGGAAGAGGGGGAAGATCTGAAAATTTGAAGAAAGAAAAAGAATAGTTAATGAATGAGGAAATGAATCTCAACTACTGTTTTCGTTTGTTTAGGGGTTGTGCAAGGAAGTGAATTTGACCCTAACGTGGAAGCCGAACCCTACTATTTCGGTGAGTTTCCATGCTTGTTATGTGTTTACATGAAAATGATTGCAAGTGTGCTAAGTGAAGTGAATGTGAAGTGAAACATGATTTTCGAACCCTCCAATGGGGGTGGTGTGTACTTTATCGCACCTACCCCATTTGAGTGAAAAAAATAGTGAAAGTGTTTTGATATGATTGGTTGTAAAAGTGTTGTATAATGACTTATGTGTATTTGTGAAATGTCAGGAATTCCTGAAACGTATCGGTAAGACTTTCAACTCGAGCCGGAGACGAGGCCTAGGTCGAGGAGAAAGGTCGAGCCATAGGGTTCTTCAAGTGAAATGAATTGCACTCTGGACTTGGCATAAGGACTCGTCCCTAATACTGGAGAGTACACAAACTAAGTGAAGTGAAGTGAAGTGTTATAAAGTGTTAAGTGTTTGGTGATGGGTCCGTGGAGGTTTCGGTGGAGTGAAGGAGTAAGTGAAGGTCTACATGGATTATGTATATGAAAGTTGACGGAGTGTCAACTACTCTGTTCGTGGACAAGCTTTGTGGAACTTGGCTCCTGAGAGCCCCCGTATCCTACCTTGTTTTGTTAATTGCTTTCATATCTGGTTGAATTCCAAGTGTGATTCATGAAGTGAAATTCCTTATGTGCTAAGTTATTTGCATGTTTTGGGAACTCACGGGTTTTTTAGCTCACCCTTTCCTATTTGTTTTTCTTAACAGGAAATGAGATTCCAAGTGAAGGTGCCAACCCTTAGTGTTAGGGTTTACTTCTGTTTATGTTTTTTGAGAACTTTGAATTATGGATATTGAGAGCTTTTGTATTATGGAACCTGAATGTATGGATAAATGCTTTATGTATTTTGGGATTGTAATTTTAGAAGTTGTGGATTGTAAGTTATTGTGTATTTTAAAGTTATGTACGGAGTTTAGTTGTTAAGTATTATTGATCATTTGAGTGAGTGAGTCCTGGCGAGAGTTAGGTAGACGGCCACTGATACTTTAGGGTACGCTCTAGGAAAGGTGGGGTCGACACATTTATAATTTGCTACCATTAGGTTTTACTGTTTGCAATTTATTACAATTGACTAAACTTCAGCCCATTAACATAATTCATCTTGCTAATGTTTGGTTTAAAAAAAAAGATCAATTCTTTATCTTATTTTGTCCTCAATATTGTCCTTTTTTGATTGGATAAATGTCACATTCTATGTTTGTTTCCTCCATCCAAAGCTAATAAAAGCCCTACTTGTTTCTTGTTATAAAGAATTTAATGCAATTCTCTCTTTTGTTCTTTTCCTCTTATCTAGATAATATTTTTTTCAAAAGCTTTTGATGAGAAGAAAAATGTGCAATCTAGTGCCTTTTCCAAAAAAAAAAAAAAGTAGTATTTTGGAGATAAAGTAAGAGTAGCGATCAAAAAGCCTTTTGCCAGTTATTAATTGGCTGGAATTTGCTTCAACAAACCACAATTTAGTATAGTATTATGAATTGAGAACATTGGAAATTGAAGATAGTTAATTGCAGAAATTGAAAATTTAAGGAGCAGGCAATAGTTAAAGAATAAAGTGCAGCAAACCCTTATCTAGAGATGTGAATGAGCCTAATCAACCTAAACACTAAACTTGTTTGATTATTTTAACGAGTTTCAAATTTGTTCAAACTTGGCTTATTTACTTGCGTAATTGAGTTTGAACGAGTTTTGTTTTATCAAGTTTGAATATTATCAAATATAAAACAGCTATAAATGCTATTCAACCTTGGTTTGACTAGTTGGCGGACCGAGTTTAAACGAGTTCTTCCGAAATTGAACTTAATTCGAATATAGAGTCGTTTGGTTCATCTTTCACTTCTACCCTTATCCTTGCCTAAAGTCGTGCTACCCAATAGTCTTCTAAACCCCGTAAATAGAAACAAAAGAAAAAGAAAAATAGTTTCGAAAGTAATTTCTATTTATAGGACTTCCACTTCTTATTAGCTTTCTAAATCAACAAAAAGAGAATCAATAAACCACCAATCTTGTCCAAAAGCAATTATTTAAGTAAAGTTGCACATTTAGCAGCAGGAGAGATAAGCCTATTTGCAATTAGAAGAAATGAAAAATAAACCTATAAATTGGGACAGGTAACTTGGTGGACATGCAACTTGGAATGAGTAGATAGAAAAAAAAAAAAAAAGAGTAGTTCACCATAGAGTGCATTGTGAAAACTTGGTCATTTAGAGTACCACGTAAGAGAAAGAAAGTGTTATAAATAAGTATTAGGTTTATGTTTTGTGTGTGTGTGTGCATGTGTGTGTGTGTGTGTGTGTGTGTGTGTGACTAAGTTGAATACTCTAGAAAGACATGTTAATACATCAGGGTATGTAACATAATGTTATACATTAGTGTGTTACAGAAGAGCTATAGCTGAATTGGACTTGGGAGGTGGTTAAGATGCAAGCTTCTAATGAAGGAAAAAGCAAAAACATGTGTCTCTTATAGAAGTTGAATTATACTCCAAAAATTGTAATCTCTCTTTTTATAAATCTAATTTTGATTCGTATGATCTATCATATCTAATTGCAAGGAGCTGTTAATAGAATTTCACCAGTTATATTTGATGCATAAGTTCAAAGATCTTTGGCTAAAAAGGAGAGTAGCAATAGTGATAGTCTTCTTGCTTTTTTGGTCTTGACCACCTGATATCCGGAACCAATGCTCTGACTAATCCGATTCAGCCCGAGTTGTACCTGTAGAGTCCGACTCTTGCTCGGGGTTAAGGTCTGAGTCGTCTGACCCTTGGTTGTTTAATATTTGGCGCTCACAGCGAAAGTCGAACCTTAGATCTCGTGTAACATTCACAAGTCGCTTACCACTTGTGGTAAGGTTCTTGCTTTCTATTACCCTTCTTTTTATGGATAATTTAAGGGGTGTAGCATTACCCAAGATGACTAAGTAAAAGATTGTACCTACTTTTGTCAATTACCTACCAAAAAATAAAAAAAATCAAAAGAGAATAAACTTGAAAATTAAATGTACAAAGGTGAAATTTATGTCTTTAAAATAGTGGAAAATTGTTTGCATTTGTACAAATTTCAAAAGGAGTACTTGGTGAAGGCATTTTCTTATTTGCAAAGAGTCAGTGCCCCATCATGCTAGTAGAACATGATGACCATTAGATATTGGATTTGAGCTTCTCAAGGCTTTCCTAATAGGTCTCTTCTCTAAGGAAATCTAATTGTATGAAATGACCTTACTCAAGATTCAGCTCTCATTTGTAGCCAGATGGTCTGATAAGTTGCATAACTCCAATTCTCATTGATGATTTATCTGATTAAGTTATATAACTCCAATTTTCATTGATGATTTACACTTTTCCATACCGAAAGAAACAAAAATAATAATGAAGAAAAAGGATGAGCACAAGGAAAAACATCACGATTCCGTTTTGCAAAAACTCTAACAATATGTTCCACCATTGGTAACTAAATTAACATGTTAGGTACAGTCAAGTAGCAACTGGAAATAAATAGTGCTACTTTATATGCCTTTGTAAGAAAAACAACTAACTGGGATGCTTCATTTCTCAGTATATAAGTCAAAGGGAAATGTATCCAAGGTTAGTTGATTGCTAGCAGACTGCACCCTAATCTAAGAGTTGTTAAATGTAAGAACATATATAGTATATTGCTTTTCTAAATTCCTTTTCTTATATGTTGTTCTGTTTTCTTTTCTACATACCTTTCAAGAGCGAATGGCCGAGCTCTATCGTTAATGGTATCAGTGTCATTCCTGCTGATGTGGGCTATCAAAAGAAGCTAACTATATGATCAATCTACTTCAATCTCTTGAAACATAATCATTTTCTTTATAGAATTTCTTCTCGCTCGCTTCTTTCTTTGCATTCTGTTTCTAAAAAGGGTAATGGCGTCAAGCTTGTGAGTTAGAGAAAAAACATGATGTTTGTATGAGATCAAAACAATAACTGGAACATGAGATACAATATCAATCTCCAAGAAGTCTCTAAAATGAATTAAAGACAATGAAGGACAAATTAATTATTCATTTTCTCCTCCTAGTTGACTTTGGGGAATAGAACCTAGGAAATGGATAATCTACAATAAGACATGAGGAAAGGAATGAAAGCCTTTAACAACGAGACCTAACAACTAAGAAATGACTCTTTAGCATGGCCTCTTGGCAGCAATAGCTAAATTGTCAAGAAGTTATATGTACAAAAAGAGTTTTTCAAAAGTCTTTTGACTAACTGCAACCAGAGAGGAAAGCAGAAGATTGCCTTTATAAGTTCCTATACCCTACTCTCCTTGTAACCCAAACTCTCTCTCTCTCTCTCTCTCTCTCTCTCTCAAATTCACACAGATATATGAATGCTTGCAAACACCCTATTCTCCTTCTAACCTAAAATTTGTCCCTCTCATGTGCATGCACATAGGAAAAAAAAGTCTTCCATGGACCAATTTTCCTTCTTTTTCTTTTTTTTTTTACTTTTTTTTTTACTCCACTTCTTCATTAAAAGTGAAATAGAATCCAATATTACCTTGAAAAAAGAAGCAAAATCCAATGATTCAACATATGCCATGAAATAACTCAGAAATAATCTTAAAGCCATGCAAATGAAAAGGTAAAAATAGTAAGTACTACATAAATTTCATGATTGGCAATTATCCTTTTGGCTACTGAACTTGTAGTGATAGTTTTTGGACTATCAAGCATTTGAAAGATTCCCATGCTTTTGCGAACTGCATATGGATCAAATTTGCCCTCCACCTGGAAAATATTCTCCTAAAATATCATTAACCAACAAAAGTTGGTAAATACTACATTGCATTAACTAAATGTACTCACATTCAATGGAGAACTGCCCTCAACAACTGTCCCATGCATGACAAGATATGTTGAAAATCTTGATCTACTCACATAAAATAAGATAGATAATAGTTCATAAACTCATCAATAACAATGCCTTTGAAGGTAAGTATCACACAGAAAATGAACAAGATTTGCAAGCCTTGACAAAATATATTGGGTAGTAAATAAGTTGAGATGAATAAGAGTAGGTTGGAATGACAAAGGAGTTAAAATTAATGAGATAGTAAGCATTAACTAAGAGACCAACTATTCTCCAAATATCATTCACATTAGTTCTATTCACAATTAGTATCTATTTCTTGTTAAATGAGAACTGAAATAGGATACAGACACTTAGCAATCTTTGTGATGGAACATATTTTGAAAATTACTAGGACATCGGACATTAGAATTTCAACTAAGCCAATGCGTCTATAATATTTAAGAAAAGAATCGAATACATCGATTGCACATAACATTTGAAAAGTAAGAGAGAGGGAAGGTGTAGCAAAGAGGGATGCACAACTTCTTTACATCTAAATACTAGAGGGTAAATCCTGTGCAAGGCACGAGTATAAGGTGCTTGTGATTTCAACTATTATTGAAGTATTCTTTGGATATAAATTCTTTAAAAATATTAAAGAATTGGAAAAGTATTCAATAATTAATACAGCTCAGGTAGACAAAACTGACCAAGTGCTCTCCTCTCTTATTATGAACAAGGATGATCAGCCAAATTTTTTTTTTCTGTTTACGTAAATCAGAAGTTTTTATTAATAAGTAGAAAAAGTACACAGATAGAAAATATGCAAAAATTTATATTCAAAGAGGACAATCCTAAAAGCATATACATTGGTCAGAGACCTTGCCATGCTAAAGATATTCGAGCTAAATGGCTGTCATTAGTCAGTCCATAAAAAAAATAATATCAGTAATAGATTCCTACTTGTCAGCCCTTTCTTACCATTTTTATGACGTAATTCATATACTTGAATGTTCCTTCCTTCCATAATCTTGTAGAGGAAGGGCACTGAGGGCACATGATTTCATGTAACTAATCAAAAGTCATATTACTGCATACAACATAGTAAAGGATTAGTATACCACGATATAAACGAACAAAAATTGTAGCAAAGTCCATTACCCAATTCTTTAACTTATATGACCAAATGACAAGGTGCAAAACATGAAATTAAACGTATGTGAGGCCCTCAAAAAGAATTTATTTTTAATATTGTTAATATTTATTATTTTAAATATTGTTAATATTGTCATTTAATCTGTTTGATTATTTTAAAGTCGTTCTCAAACATATTCTCCAGAAAATTTAAATGAAAATTCAATTTATTTATTTATTTAATTTATTCTTGGGTGATTCAAATTTTATTTCACACATATTTTCTCATAGATTTTCAAAATTTCGTCTACCTTTTTCACAATTCGCTCTTTTAGTATTAATTCGTGAGAAAATGAGAAAACACGTTTTTCGAGGTAAAAATTTGGGCAGTGAGTGAAGTAGCTGTAGAATGTAAGAATGATCACTCGTAGGTTAGGAATATAATCAAGGGACCAGAAGTGAGATTAAGTAGGGTTTTGAAACCTTAAAACCCTAGTTGGACAAATTTCCCGAAAGTTAGGATTTTAACCTGCGACTGTTTTACCCATTTAATTTCTTCCAATTCACTTCAATTTTTCCTTTTCTTCTCTCTCTCTCATAGCCGAGATTATCCTTTAAATTGCAGCCAAGAGAGTTAATTATTTTCCCTCCAAAATTGCTAGCAAAACTACTATTTCCATTTGGACTTTTGACCCTTAAAAACTTGTCTTGTATTTCTTCCATTTATTCACAAAAATACCACTCAAACATTTCACTTTTCTCCTTGCTCTTTGGCCGACTATCTCCTCTCTTCCTTCCCTTGAAATTTCAGCATTTTCTTCATCCATTTTCCTCCCAAAATCAACCACAATCAAGCCTTAATCTTGGCTCAAGCTTGAAGCTTGGTGTAGAACTTGGAGAAGGAAGCTCTTGGGTGGTTGAAGCTTAGTTCTTTGGAGGTTTTCTTGCTAAGTTCTTGGAAGAGGTAAAACCCTAGAAACTTAATCTTTGTCCATTCTTTAAATTCCAAGCATGAAATTAGGATTGGGATGTTGATGGGTTCCTAGAACCTTGACTTGTGTTAGTTTTGAAATTTCAAGATGTTAAGCTTCATTATTATGCATTTGTTGATTATGGTTGATACGTGGGCTCTTGGAATTCTCACAAAATGTATGAAATTGTTTGCTAGTGTTGTTAAATGATGAAATGTGTGTGTATATATTGGAATTTGTGGTTGAAATTTGGAGGAAAAACCTCAATGGAAGAACCGAATTGGAGAGGAAGAAATAGAGGGTGAAAGTTTGCTATTTTTCCCCTGTTTTGTGGCTGCATATTTGTAGGTTTAGAGGCTGAATTTTAATGCTTAAATGTTGAGATTTAAGTTGTTAATGTTTCCCACAAAAAGCCCTTCAAAAGTAATAGCAAGAATGGTAGTTAAGTTGGAACAAGAGAAGCTGGAAAATGGGCAGACTGCTGTCCGAATTTGTGGACCTGTTTTGTGCTAAAATTTGATAAAAGCCATCATCATTTTTTTATCACCATTAGGTTTAGGAAGGTTAAAACTATGTTGGTGTCGAAATGGGGTCATTTGGTGGTAGTTTAGATGGGTTAGAAGTGATGAGAAGAAGAAGACCAAAACTTGACAGATTAGGAACTCGGTTGCTGAGCAAACTTTGAGCATTAAAAATACTGTCTTCCGTGAGATTTTTTGGCTGAATTTTGGTGTGGACATAATGTATATATGGTAGAGTTAGTGTACCAAATTTGGTGATTTATGAGTAAGAATTCGTCACTCAAAAGAAGCTCCAAATATTGCCTTGTAAAACTGGATTTCAGAAAACGCAGGTTTTTGAACCAGCTATGTTTGAACAGTTATAATTTCTTGTTCGAGAGTCAAAATTGAGTGCCGTCAGTGGTGTTTGAAACTTATTACATAGAAATTTAAACTGTGAAAATTTTACAGGCCAATTTGTTTTCTACGATTTTTGGTGAATTTTCAAAGTTGACTGAAAAACCAACCTGTTATACCCTGTTTTGTACTGTAGCAGTTTCTTAATCAAAAATATGGGCAGTTTCTATCCAGAATTTTATCATGGTGTCTTCTGTAGAGTTTTAGAGCATTAAATGAGGTTTCCAACGGTACCAAGTTTGCAAAAATTGGACTTGTACAACCCAAGTTACGATTTTTCAAAGATTACTGCTCAAATAGGAGATTTTGAATTTGACTTTTCTTGAACGAGATTCGATTGATAAACTAGAAAACTAATTTTCATTGCTTTTTAAATATTTTAGGAAGTGGTGCTGAATTGCAAAGTGAACCAAACTTGAACTCGAGACCTACTTTGTCGGTGAGTTTCCAATGCATGTTAAATGCTTTAATTTAAATGCTTTGTGTGTGAACGTGCTTCGTGACATTTTACGTGTTTAAAATGTGGAATTTGAAATTGTTGAACCGCTCGCTTAAATGAGAGTATGCTTTATTGCTCCCTTCTAAGTAGAGTTGGTGACTTAAGTGTTTTTGCCTGTATTACAATTTGGAGAAGAAAAGTGTTGTATAACCACTCTTGGCCGCGATCCCTGAGTGGTTAAGTGCTTAAGTGTTTAAGTGTTTGGCGTACGGGCTCGGTAGGGGGAGTTCGGTGGAAGGAGTTTGGCGTGAAGAGTCGTCTACTTGGATTGAAAGTCGACGAAGTGTCGACTACTCTAAATGTTCGTGAACTATGGATTTGAGCTCCTGAGAGCCAGCGTATCCTACTTGCGTGTTTAATTTATTTGCTTCATGTGTTTATGTTACCGCCTATTAATTTACTGTTTATATGCATGTGCATGACTTTTGGAGACTCACAAGCTTTTAGCTCACCCACGTTCCCCTTTGTTTTTCCTTAACAGGTGACGAGAATCCAGAGACCTAGTTAGGTCTAGCACTTGTTTTTGGTCTTTTGTCTCGAGTATGGAAAGACGAATTGTATATTCTTTTGGTTTTGAATAATTCCCATTCATGGGATTGTATTAAACTATGACTCTAGGTTTTAAGTGTTTTTAAGTTGTTAATTGTTCTTTAACCTTAAATATTATTTTACAATTTCCAATATTATTATTGTTGAGATGAATTCTGGATTTATCCTCATAAGTTAGTATTTTTGAATGCGTGAGTCCTGGCAAGAGTTGGGCAGGCAACCCGCCAACCCCTCTAGTTAGCCTTAGGGGGAGGTGGGGCTGTCACAACGTATTTATCCACTCATCATCAAAGCTGATAATCTATATTTTGAACATTTTGATAAGTGTTTATTTTACATGCTTTTAGTATGTTTAAGTACTTAGTTTTTGTGTGTTTTTGATATTTTTATGGCTAATTAACTTGGGTTTCTAGTGAAATTCTACATTTTATGGTTTAAATGAGAAAAGTGTATTTTTGTGGATTAATATGGTGAAATCTTCATGTTTTTGTAGGATTAAATGCTCAATTATCAAATGAGGAAAATGAGGAAATAATTTGCCAAGAAGTCTTGACGAAAAGTTCGGATTTCACAATTTTGGAGCAGATTCGCGAGCCAATACGCGATGCAACCAATGAAGAAAAAGACTAGCTCGCGAATCCCTCTCGGTGGAAGCAGGGGAGACGATCCGCGATTGGATCCGCGAGCCTCTACCTTGAGGATCCGGGTTGTGGATCCCTGACAATGACTGCTGCAAGTTGCAGCCGAAATCCAATTTTTCCAACTCACTTCCAGCTCAATTTTCAGACGAATTTCAATGAAAGCTGCGCGAAGAATCTGGTGAAGTTGAAGAAACAACTCATACCAAATTCAAAACACAATTTGCTTCAACTTTACAACTCATTTGAGATTGAAATTCAATGGATTCAATGCATGAAGATTCATGAAGACATTTTTCTTGACTTTTGAAGACCAAATTTTTCATGTGTTCATATGATAGAATTTTGGAAGCTTATGGATGAATTCTTCTATAAATAGGGTCTCTTGTAGACAATTGAAAAAAAATTAGAATTAGAATTAGAGAGAGGGAAGGCTAGGAATCACTACTAAAATGTAGTCTTCACTAGTTCCTTAGTTTAGTATAGTTAGTAGTGTAGTTATAGTCTAATTCAAGGATGTTTAGCTAAGTTTATGCCTTGAGTTATGGATGAACTTTTTATGTCTTGTTTGTGATATTTACATGGTTATTTGATGCTATTATTTGAGCAAGTATTTAGTACTTTGGCTTTTCTAATCATGATTAACCAGCCATTAATTGTGATTATCTCAAGGTGTTAAGTTTAAATGAAAGTAAGAATTTGACACTAGTTCATGAAGTTCTAAACCTAGGAAGTCACTCACAAGTGTAGGGTGGCGTCTTTGTGGCTTTAGTGATTTATTTCATGTAATTTCATCGAGCAAATGAGCTTATAGTTAATTCCATAACCACGCTAGTAGGTATGGTTTAGCTATAAGTATAGATGATTTACTACGAAAGTATGTTTCACGTGCATTAGGAAATTACGCCATGTTTAGCCAAGGTAATAACATTAATTCAACCGGTAACTTCATTTGCAAGAGTAGTAAGGAATTCCATAACTTGAGGAGGTTTAAATTGTTATTTTCTACTTATTTCATTTTATGTTTGTAGTTTAGATTAATTTACTTGCATGTGATAGTCTAAATAATAGAGGAGTTTGAAAATCACCGGTACTTGACACTCTTCCCTGTGGGATCGACACCTATACTACCCTATGCTCGATAAACGATCTATATACTTGCGAAAACGGGGTTATTTAGGTTTTATATTTAAAATTTGGTGTAGTGTAAAATCTCATCACATTTAGATAGCAGGGGAACCACGATATCAATAGTAGCTTAAATCAAGTATGCAAAATTTCATACTATTACAGCAACATAACACCTGAAAATAGAAGTTTAGAATATCAGAAAAAACTAAAAGTACAAGACATACCTAGAAAATCCATAGCAAACAACTAGCTGATAAAAGCAAAAGAGTATCATTAATGTCAAAAAAAATAACATAATAGTTGATATAAAAAGAATAAACAAACAAAACTTTCACCAATGAACATAGGCATATTTTGTATATTAAAATAAAAGCCAATACAATTAAATCTCTCCAAATAAATCACCAAAAACTCTATGTCTGTGAAAGATACAAGAAAGTAAGAATATAATTCAACTTTCTCCATGTTAATAGCATTGTATTTACCATTATTTTCTAATATCCTTCAATCAATCAATGTTGGTAGTAATATTGATTGATTTTGACAACTATTCTACACAAAATTCAATCAAGGATTTGTCTTAAATCAATTGACAAAGAGAATGTCACATATTAGATAACTAATTATTACATTTTTTACACAAAATAGATTTCTAATAGTTGAACTTAAACAGAAGGGTGGATGAATAAAATTCTTGTTGAAATCAAGGATAGGAAAATACATACTTAAGATTAAACATAATTTAGTGTAAGAATAGCGACAAACAAGAGGAGAAAGTCCACCTTACTGGAATTTGAGATTTAAAGATATTTTAAAATCCAACATTAGAGTCATCTTTGTTTGGCATTGTCCTCCTGCATATATAAGGTTCATGGCACTTTTAAGTTTGTATTTGCTTTTATTCTTCAATAGAGGCATAGTTGTCTAACCTTATCAATACAATGCCCTTTTTAGTCGGTGAATTTACTCATTCTATTTACCAACAAATATTAGATTTAAACTAATATGAGAAAAATTCTGTTTACAATGCGTAAGGGAATTCTAAATAAACCAATCAATATCAACCAATTAACAAAATGTTGCATCTTGAAAATGTAAACTGATATATATGTGTGTGTATGTGTGTGCTCCAAGTAGTTTATTAAAAAATCATTTCTTTCTCATATGAAAATACTTGTTAGAAAAAAATCATGTACAACAAAAGAAGCAACTTACATTATATGTAGTATACAAACATTAATATTACAATAACATATCAGAACATAGTAACCAAACAACAAATAAGAAGTACGTATTTAACAAATTACAGATAAAATTGCTCTCATATCTTATTCAACAATCGTGCAGTAAAATTCAGCTTAGATGATAATTTTAACCTATTTGACAAATCAGCCCTATGAATGTTACTAAAATTATTATCTTTTTGCACAAAATTTGACATCCCATCACCATATAATTAATGAAAATTTGCTAATTTGGTCCCTCACATTTTTTAAAAAAAACCTTTTTGGTCCATCACATATAAATTCAGCTAAAATAGTTCTTCAGATATAAATAACTCTATCCGTTTGATCCCAAAACTCATCTTTACTCATTTTGTCGACCAAAAATGCTCGTATCTTCCACGTGCATATAATTTTAAGGGCAAAAATGGCAACATACCTCGTTTCCCTCTAAAGAAAATAAAAGCTTTTCTATACAATAGTTCATTTGGAAGCTCATCAGGAAAACATAAATCGATGGTAGGATTTGATAGGGTAAAAACCCATCAAGATCTGGATCTAAGGAAAAATCATGAATACACAAAAACTCGATATCTATACATAAAATTCCAATAAAAGAAAAACTTAAAAGAAAGAATGTAATTAGACCTTGCAAGGCTTGCCTTTGATGATAATCTAGCTGTTCTTGCAGAAGGTACCAACTTGCTTGGAGGTGGTCTTGGAGGTTTCGACATTGGCCTTGGACTTGAAGTAGTTCTCCTTATCTAATATAGAACTTTAGGTATCCAACATAATCTATCAACTGGATCTACTCTTACACAAGCCCCAAAGAGGTGAAATTGCCTTGATTAAGCAAAACAGCATGTATTGGTAGCTGATTGCCCAATTTGTTGTTTACACAAAACAACAAACAAAAAGGGCTTATTGAAAAACACAAAATTGGTACCATCCAAGATTTCAAGGACTTAAGTATTCCATCCATATGTACGTGTCCAAAAGAAAAAAGGGCATATTGAAAAACGTTAAAAATGGATCATTTTGTATTAAAAAAAATCAAGAAGGGAGGGGAGACATTTGCCAGCAGGAAGAACTTAACGAGTCCTTGGCTCCGTCAGAAGCTAAATCTATTTCGGAAATTTGCCAGTGAGATTCCAGCAGGGCAGCTCTAGCATGCGCCTATGGTTTCATAATAGCAACGTTGGAGATGATGCGGCAACCTTTAATTACAATAAATTCATTGGTTATTTTCTTCACTCAATCCTTTGCATTACTTTTAGGGTGGTTTTAGGATAATGAGGTGGAAGATGGAGGTGTTGGGTACTGGCTAGGTTTGAGAGAAAATGAGGATGATAAGGTGGGAGAGAGGTGCTGGGTGGTGGTTGGGTTTAGAGGAAAGTAAAACTGTGTTGTCATTTTTGCCCTTAAAATTATGGGCACATAGAAGAGGCATGCTTTTTTGGCTGGAAAAAATGAGTGAAAATGAATTTTGGAACTAAATAGGTAGACATATTTATATCTAAAGGACTACTTTGGCTAAATTTAAATGTAAGGCAATAAAAAAAATTACACATGTGAGGGATCAAATTGGCAAAATTCCCTATAATTAATTTAGTTTTGATTCAAAGTCACATTTTGAGAGTGGCATATCTACTTTTAGGGCAAAAATAGAGGAAGAAAACAACGTAATACCTTAACAAGTATAACCCTCATCAACCCTAGAACATTCAACAACTACCTCAAGAAGAAATTGTAGCAAATTATAATTCGTAAATTCAAAACTGTAGAAATGGGGTACTAAAATCAGTACAATTTCCTCATCTAAGGTCCAGTTATAAGGCATATCAGTATCAAAATATGACTGAACTCAATGCGTTCCGCCAACAAATGCCTACAATTGTATCTAACCAACCGATTGGAATGTAGTAATGGAAGGAAAAGAAGAGCTGCTTGTTGTAGCATCCTCAATAATCACAGAAGCATGGAGTGATTACACCATTCAATGGAGTTAAACATGAAGTCGTAATGAGAGGCAGAAAAGAGGTTAGTGAAGCATAAGTCATTAGCTATATTTTTCGTCACTAACATACAACAAAAAGGCAGAAAAGGGTATCAATGACAATTCAAATACCCAATAAAGTAATACTTAATAGTATTACATGCAATTAATGTCTCAGTGTTAATAATAAAAAGATTATTTTACCCTATATGGGTAAAAGAAAACACAGCCACCAATTAAGCCCTAAACTCCTTATATAGTTATAAGAATTCATTTAAACAAATCATTATTAACTATTGAGA
Organism: Gardenia jasminoides; assembly: GCA_013103745.1. Lineage (NCBI taxonomy): Eukaryota > Viridiplantae > Streptophyta > Magnoliopsida > Gentianales > Rubiaceae > Gardenia > Gardenia jasminoides. The sequence continues at coordinate 42,642,774 of CM023098.1, forward strand.
GATAAAACACTATGATTTCTTGCATACTTGAATTATTCATGGTTTGTTCAGGTCTTTAAAATTAATAATCACCACAATAAACTAACTTTTAGATCAGATCAATAAAGATGGGTTCTCATCTTTTTTGTCATTTGATAAGAGTGTCACTTTTAAAACACGTAATGGCTATAAATTCCTAATAACTTATTTATAGGGTCCTCCAAAAAATCAAAAAATATACCATGTCAATTGTTACTTCCCATGGCGCACCAATGATCACCAGTACACTCATACATAAATTCATGAGTGAAAATAACTTTCTTGAGATTCACTTCAAGACGCAATGGTAGATCTCCAATATTAAAGTATCGCTTCCCATTAAGTAAAATTTGAAAATTAGATTATTCTAATTACATATTGCTCTCATTAGACAAAATAGATATGACAATCGTAAAAATGCCATCAAAACCCAACTTTATCATCCATTTTGAACCAATATTTATTTTTATGAATAGCAAAACAATTTATGATGATTAATTTACCTAATAGTCTAGTCAGAATAAATACCAATTAAAATGAAATTTCCTAGTTGTTTGGCAATCTTGAGAATCTGTATATGTAGAAAGGAAAGCTCAAACTTTAGAATTGATAATAGTAGAAAATATGATATAGGACAAACTATGACATAGAAAATAGTCAAGAAATGAGACATACACGTCTATATGAGAAATACAAGTCTATCTAGATGGATATCTTAGTTGTTTTGTCATCATAAAACTTAATCTAATGCATAAATTACTGATACAAATTGAACATTATAGTTTCAGATGTTCTACTGACTTAGTAAATTAGAGAACCACATTCTAGTATAGTCTATTAAACTTAAAGTTTCTTATCTTACATGATTATGAACTTAACAACACTAAAGGATTATAAGATTTAAGTCATCTTAACCAAACATTGACCAACCTATTTTTCCTGCTAGCATAATCTAAAATATTAATCAATAGATTCATGGTTTTATCAACAGTAGTTCTAGCAACTAAAAATGAACCATAGAGGACCTACGCAACTTTCTTTTCTACAATTGTACGCAATAAGATTAGAAAATCTTACTTTTAAAATCAATATAACCATGGATTGTATGATAGATAAAATAGAGATTAGTTTGTTAAAAAGATCTCAAAATTAGTGCAAATGATGAGAATAAATCCTTCATGGAGCATCCCGACTCTATTCAATCAAAATCAAATATATGGCTGCTGAATAACTCCCAATTAGCACTTTATAATTGCAATAGTCAAAATAGAAAAAAGATTACTGGTATACTATCAAAGAAGCCTTACAAGATAGGAGTGAAGCTCAGAATCAATAAATAAATATAGATACTTATAAAGAAAATTATGCAAGTAAAAGATGCAAACTCCTTTTGCATTAGGAATTTACCTTAATATGGCTAGCATGAAAAGGATCAAAGGCTCCATCAATGTATATTACAAGGTCATCGGGTTCATGTCGCTTAAGTTAAATATTTTAGAAAGAATATATTAAGTCATTGAAGTATAGAGACTACTAGAAATAGATTGTAGAAGAGGAAATAGAGAGAAGCCTGAATTCCTTTGATCAATTCTTTGAAATCCTTTGCCCAAAAGAAAAGAGATCTTTCCTTGCCAATTGTCATAATGGTTCAATTCATATTAGTATGTATAATATAAGTTGAATCCTAGATCTAGATATACAAGAAGGAAGGTCCTCCTTAATTCTTCAAAATAAATGACCTTTTCATAGATGCAACATATTCAAAAATTATCCAAATTTGCTCGATTTAGAGGCAATTAAAAAAGGCATAATAAAATATATAGCCTATAGAAAAATTGCGTAGTCCAACTGGTCTTGCTATCTAATGATTTTACAGCCACATTGGAGAACATACAGAAATATTTATAGTTCATTTATCCAAATAAATTTTGGTCATTAACTTCATATTATTGCAATTATTCTCATATTTACAAGAATGTACTAAGATCATACTACCTAGAATGCAGTTAGAAGTTATGAGTTAAATAACATCTGTCTTACATTTATTTTCAAAGGAGAGCTTAGAGATCTCAAGTAGTAGTGAAATATCATGAACTTAATTTATTTAACACAAAAAGTTATTGTCTGTATAATTTTAAAATAGTTTTATTATGTATTGGATTTATATTGTCTTTCTGACTATGGATATTTGCAAATAATCCTATCACTGAAGAAAGCTATTATCCTTCATTCAATTTAAATTTTTATCGTGAGTGGTTTGACCATATTATTCTTTTTTTTAATCATAGTTTAGTAAACATTACCATATTTATGTCTTTGCATTGATTCTTCAATTATTTCAATTTGGTATAGATATGTATTTAAGCACATTAAATAAGTTAAAAATGACTCTCTGTGAACTATGAAGATAAACACTACTATGTATTAGTGAAATATGGTAATAGTTGAGGCGTAAGAATGGCTATACCTTTCTGTTTGAAAATTGAACTATTCTTCTAGAGGTAGGAAGAAATTAGGATATATGGCCAATCTTGACTTGACCTCCTTGGATAGGGATTTCTTCTAAAATATTTGATTTTCAGTATCAGATAACATAGGACCATCTTTAAGAACTTTAATAGCATTAGCAGATGCAAGTATCCTTCATATTACTGGACAAATATTAGAGTTACAAAATATTTAGTGGGACAACTCATAAGTAGTAAAGTTGAAAACATTGACTTTTCTTTTTAAAAAACAAAGAAATGGTTGGATCTATTCCGCATCTTTGGGCCAAACAATTGAGAATGTAGTTAATATTGACTAAGAAAAATAAAATGAATGTATATAGGATATTTTAGTCAAATCTTATACATGAGTAAATGACTAATCAATTTTAAGAAATAGTTGGCCACGACATTAGTAGGCATAAAAGGGATGGGAGGACATTACCTACAATATTAATGCAAGAGACTCCTTTAGTGTGGTTAATTTGGGTGTAGCGACCTACTTTTTTAGTCAGAGCATAAGCATTCGTTCCATTTAGAAGCAAGCAGGGATCATCATCATGTATGATATAGTCAATTTTATATTTGTTAAATAGGTGATTCTTAAATTCTTCAATGATTGCATAAGGAGTATTGATAAATAACTTCATCTGCCACTTCAAACCACTTACAAAGGTTAGCCTTGAAATGGCTTCAAATTAACTCACCACAAATTCAACAATCATTTGCATGATTATACTATAAAGTGATAAGTAGTCCAGAAAAATATAGACATAACTGACGTTAATTTCAATGATATGTAATGTGAATTACAAAAGTCATCTAGTGCCATATAAATACATTACTTTAGGTCCTCAAATAGACCAAATCCTTATTTTCATAAATTCTCTCAATTCTCCTTCAACTAAACAGAACATGAATTGTTGATCCTTGCACATATCTTGCCTATAGCAAAACAAAATTTTTCTTTACCCAACTTCTAGTTTGTTGCAAATCACAAGTTATGCATTCAGCAAATTATTTCCAAATATTGCCTAATCTCTTTTGCTAGTTCCCCCAACCTGCTCCATTAAGAAGTATTTGAAAATAAGTTTTTCCAAAACATCATTGATAATTAAAATGTTTTAAATCCTCATCAATATTGATTATGAGAAACCTAAGAAGAAGGTATTTAACTATTTCTAGTAGTGCAAAAGTTTGCGTACCAGTTTTTAATTTACAAATGGATAAATATGTAATTGTTAACAATTAGAATAATAGACATAACAATTTGTCTGTCAGCCATACGGTGTCTTGAGACATTTAGTATTGGCATCCATTTATGCATATGTTGTGCAAGAGTCTAAAAAATCTAGTTAGATGTTCTGGAGTTAGTCTATATATTTGAATACCTTTTTGAGTTGAGAATTTGATATACCAATCATCAACTTATTCTTGCTCTAAGTTATTATCCAAATTTCTTCATTGAAATATAAAATGGAGAAAGCATGACTGAAGTGAAGAACTAGTTGGATTCAACAAGATTCTTTGAGGACTTGGTAAGAAAGCAAACGAAATAGGTAGGCCATTCAAAGGAGCCGTCCCTTTATAAGGCACAATATTAATTTAAAGGTAGATGGGTAGTTAATAGTTGAAAATCCTAATGCATTATTCTCATATTGTAATAATAACCTCAGGAAGTGTCCTAGGTCAGATCAAACAGTTTAGCTCAGTAAAAGGTTATAAATGAATTTATAGCTATCTTTTTTCTTTCTATCCTAATATTTCTTGTCACTTTTCCCTTCTTTCTTTCCCTTCCTGCTGTTCACTCACACACTATAAACTAAAGCAAATACAAAGAAAAAGGCACAGGTATGGGAGATATGTTAAGATTATATTTTCCTCTGAAACATATACATTACAATTTCTAAGTTTTTAAGTTGTTTTTCTTGTATAATGGGTTAAAGAACTTAAAATGGTCTATTTTGGATGTATCCATCTTGAATGTTACTATGTTAATTCCAATTTTCAGCATCTCAATTGGTATTAGAAGCATCCAGTAAATCAACCAATGTACTTCTCTAACTCCAAATAAATATACTTGCGTGGCATAAAATACACTACTTTAATCAACAAAAGTGGAGTATGATACATACACCAGAAGAAAAAAGTGTGAAACGCTATCAGACAACATGCCTGCAAAGAAGTTTAGTCTCAAAAAATTGTTGGAGTATTTGAAAAATAAAAGTATAGTAAATGATAAAATCTTCACCAACAGATATGTAACAACAAGAACAATATATACACTCATACCTCTCCTCTATTGATAAAATAGAAGGACCCTTATTGGCTACAATCTCCTCATCATTCACAACTTTAATAACTAATTCATCTTTCAGTGCCTTTGTTTGTTTCAACACAGTTGCATGGCTATAATGCATGAGATCAAAACAACCATCTATATAAACACGAACTATTTTCTTCTTGTTCTCTTCTTATGAAAGATCCTAAAATCAGGCAATAAATATGACAAAGCAAGATTAATAGTCCCATCAAAAGAACTTGTAGACAATTCAATCAAAGTAGTAGTTAACATTATCCCACTAAACAAACATGGATAATAATACATCCCTCCCATATCCAATTATTACTTTCGTAATCCATTATAGCCTTCTCACCTTTTACTTCAGAAGTTCTTTGAAATCTATTTATTTATATTTTACATACTACAAAAGAAGATACAAATCCTACCATCAAAACCAAAAATCATAGGACACAAATTAATCAAATCTCTAATTATCCATAAAGTAAATAAAATTAGATCAAATTGCAAAAAGCCTATCCAATCTTAGCTAAACTAGCTTGGATCAAAGATAGATATTATAAATTATCAGAAAAAGTATACTGAGGCAAAATTAGACAAGAATATCTCCAAAAAAAATAATAAAGAACTTAGCTGAGCTTTCACAAAAAATAGTCATAAATCATGGACCAAGAGACCCAATAATTCAAAAACAAAAATTTAAAGATGTATAATCTTGAACTTATATAAAGATCAAGATTTGAGCCAACGAACCCAAATTTCAATACAAATCACAAATGCTAATCTAAATACAAACTATGCAACAAATGCAAACTTGAATATTCACTTTAATTCACCTTTTATCTTCAAATCCAATTGAAAAACTTGTAAGTGACTTCCAAAAACATAACTGTTTTGACTTATATCCTTAAAATTTCAAAAATTACAAACAAAAATGATGCAGAAGGAGTAAGTAATGATCAACATGAGATTACATGAAAGATAAGAAAAAGGGTTGTCTATAAATATGTATTTTGAAAGAGATATTTGCTCAGACAGGAGAACAGTGAAGAAAGAATGGAACTCTTTCATGTAAACATAGAATATCTTATAGAATTTACAAGAAAAGGACACGCATACACATACAAAATATCTTATAGAATTTACAAGAAAAGGACATGCACACACATACAAAAGATGTGATCTCACACTACTTTCAAGTTAACAAAGCTTAAGAAGATAAGAGGAAATTCTTGATTCTAGTAAAATGGGAATTTTGTCAGATAAAAATCTTTGCCTTTCTCTAGTCAGGTGTTTATACCTTCTCTCTCTATTGCTCTGTTTCAAGATGAAGGAAGATAAGTGAATAAGGGAGTAGAAACCTTTTTGTTTAGGACAATTTTTAGAAGGAATTCACTAAATGCCTTTCAAATTTTTCATTTTTATTGTTTCCCTTTCATAGATTATTTAAGCTTTTTTAGATATTTTTTATGACCCTAATTTTATGTTTTCTCTTCTATAACTTTTTCTTGTTTATGATATTTTGGAGAAAAAAGGTGTTATAAGGAATGAGCAATAGAGAATAGGGTAAAAAACTTTGACAGCAACTAAATTAATGCTCATGTTACCTTTTGATCACTTACAATTTTTTAACCTAAATCAATCACCGATCTAACTAATCAGTACACCCGGGGCTATTTGTCTTAATCTAGCAAATAAGCAGAGTACACGCGATTCATGTGTGCAAAATGTAATGGTGAATTCGTCCACCAAATTCTAGACCCGAACCCGACTATTTCTTTTCCCAAGAATCACACCCAATTGTGATAAGTTATTCAGTCAAAAAAATTGGGGCTAAATTTAGAGCCTTAGTTGCTATTGGCAAAAGAGATGAAGCAGCAAGCAAAGACTGAAGAAGACAAAGAAGAAGGAGAAGCATGTCAAGGCAATCTCCTAAACCTATACCCAAATGCTCCTGTGGACTAACCGCGATGTTGAAGACTTCATGGACAAATTTCAACCCAGCAAGAAGATATTTGGATTGCCCTTTAGGAGAGGTAACTTTTTTAATTTATAATGGAAGTGTTATAGTTTGAATATATGAATCGAAGGTTATGTAGATTGTAGGATAAGGGTTATGGATTTTGGAGTTGGTATGATCCAGCAATGTGTAAAAAATCAACTAAAGTAATTCCTGGATTGTTGAAAAGAGTGAAAAGAACGGAAATTTGCATAGAGAAGCTGGAAACCGAAGCAAGAAGATTGGAAACTAAAAATAAAATATTGGAGACTAAAGTGAAAAAACACAGAACTAGAGAGCACTATCTGTTAAGAGCTCTTCTAACCACTTGGTTCTTCATGTTGGTGTTTTGTGTCCCATTGTATTCAATGATAGCTAATGAGAGTGGTCATAGATTAACCATCAAAGGGTAGTGAATATATCAGTGATTGATTGTAGTAGAGATAATATAGCTCATTAGCTCTCACATTTGCTAGCATCCAGTAGAACTAGATCAAAAAGATGAACCATTTTATGTGATAAAGTGAGAACTCCTTAGTCTAGTATCTTTTGCAATAGAAACAAGTTATCTTTCTTGTAATAGATTTAAGTTAAGCAATGGACACAAATTTTATGTTCTTGTTCGTGTAGGCAGTATGTATTAATCAATGGACACAAGCTCTTATAGCTGTAATTTTTGTGATTAGCTGTCAATGGACACAATAATGTTATAGGTGAATAAAGTGTGCAAAAGATAAGACAAAAAGTATATGGAAACAAGATGAGTGAAGCACTGAATAATATTCTTCAATTTTCACAAGGACATAGAGTCTTTGTCAAGATGCATTGTGAGAAATCATCAGTCAAAAACAAAATCCATCCATCAAAATAAAAGCCATCCACTACTAACATAAAGTGGATCCTCTAACACATAATGCATCTATTTTAAGAAGCATACTTATATAAACTATTGTCTATCAAAGGATAGTTTAATTACATATCAGTCAACATCATGACTATTAAAAACAATCCACTACCATTTAACTTACTGGTCCTCCTTTGCCTCTTGATGAATCAGATCTACCAGCATTTGTACCTCTTCTACCCTTCCACCTACCCATCTTGAAGGGTGGTTCCTTTTCCAAATATGCATAATTAATATTGATCATTACTTTGTCTGTATCAGTCAATGGTCTTTTACCATTTTTGCTAAATTTTCTGATAGATATAGACCTTAAATCTGTTGGAGTTGGCTACCGGTTGGTGGATTTGATTGCTGAGGCATTAGATTTAATTGCTAAGTAGTTTGAAATTGCTGCCCTTCACCAGAATATTGCTTACTGGCTACTGGATTTGGTTGACCTTGCTGGTAAGATGTTGGATTTGGTTGAACTTGCTGGTAAGAAGTTGCTATTCCTATTGGAGTTTGCAGCTACTATTCCTGTTAGGTAGCTGTTGCTTCTTGTTGTTCTTTTGCCTTTGTTCTTCTTTTTTTTTTTGAAACCTTGGCTAAATGCAAAAGTATTTGTATACAAAGGTTAGATATTATACTAGAAAAAAATGTATATAAAACTCACAGGATGTTGCTTTTTCTTGGGCTGACCAATTTATTGGTTTAAGATCACTTCCTTGTATAGGGCTGCATTGTGCCCTATTTTCCCACATTTCCTGCAATACATTATGACATTTTTCTTTGTTTTTTTCCATGGTCCTTTCTTTCTATCTCACCCATTTTCCTTGTCTTTTTTGACCTACTAGGTTGCACACAAGAAATTAGAGGATCAAGTTAAATATTGATAGATATAGGCCACAGCACTTGGTTACTAATAAGTTGCAAGACATTTACATACACCTATAAAAATAATTTTGTAGTATTATAATCTTCAATTGTTTCATGTGGATCAACTTCTGTTTGCTTGATTGCAGCAGTTGCATAGGTACAGGGTAAACCCGATAACTCCCAAATCCGACAAGTGCATTCCTTCTTTTTCAAATTTACTGCAAATTGGGCATTCGTGGGTCCTTTGAGCTGTTATCCATCTATCCTATTAAACTGTGGCTGCCACTAAAATGATTCTATAATTCTCTTCTCAATAATTTTTCTAACCAGTGGCCCTATTGAGTATGGGTACCTGGACATGGCTGCCTTCCTTTTTTGAATTCTGTCCTCTAGCATTCTCCAATAAGGGTATGATAGGCTTATCTCTAGCTTCTTGCATATGTGAATTGAAAAGACTCGCACAAATTATTAAGAATCATGTCACATTGGCTGTGAGGAGAAAAGAAAATCTTGCACCAGTAGCTTGGATGAGGAGCTTTCTCCACTCATTTGTATGCTCCACTATCATAATCTTTCATCTTCTCAATAACTTTCTTATACATTTTTATAGTGCTACTTCTAGCTATTGCCCAAAGCATTCCCTTAAGTGCCTTGCCTAAGTGTTTCTTCTTGAAATTGCAATATAGATGTTGCACGTAATATCTATGATCAAAGTTAGATAGCAATTCAGATAATGCTCTGTCCAGACCCTTCAAAAAGCACACATTAGTTGCTCAGATATAAACTTTTTAATATCTGTTAGATGATAATAGTTACCTTTTGCTGATCATAGATAAAAATGTAGTGACATTGATTATCAATTTCAAGATCTGCTTTTAGAAGCTCTAAGAACCATTTCCATTGGATAGTAGCTTCTTTTTGTACTATGGCTCAATGATGAGCAACCCTAGGGGTAGATCCTCCTAGACCCTCCCAACATGGAAAATATCAGAGTTGGATCTTTTCTCTTAATGGAAATTGAACTCAGCTGTTCGTATGAACTCAAGACCTCTGACACACGAAGGTAATCAGCAACTCTAAGCAAATATCGATGGAAGAGGAGACATCACGATTAGGGAACAAACTAATCGATAAAATCTAATTTGAATCTCAAGCTATGAACTCAAGAATTCAAAAGAAAGTTCAATCAAGAATTTGAAGGAAAAACCTCACGTTTGTATTTGTCAAAAAGTCCCCAAAAATAGTCACAAGAGTGGCTATTTATAAGCCTTACAAGACAAACCCTAATACTACTTGAAATTGTTAAAAAGACTAAAAACCCTAATGAAACTAGGAATGTGACCAGAAGACTTGTGCTCGTAAGGCGTGTCCACGTCTTAAATCTGCCACAGTAAATATGCGATCAGAAGACTTGCAGTTGTAAGGCGTACCCATGTCCATCAAGATCATTCCTTCACTTCAAACGTACAAGTGAGCAAGGTGACTTCATGATTCACCAAACCTTCAAACTTAGCTTGCTCCTTGTTGCCATGATGAATGATCAAAGTTTGAAAAACTTCCTTCACCCTCTTAGATCTCGCCCTTGCCATCAGACCATCAATGTTGGCTGAAGGATCCCGAGGTTAAAGGCGTGCATCCCTGCTTGTGTCCTCATCACCCAAGCAATAGGCCACCAGCCATTGTTAGGATCAACTGCCACAGCCGATAAGAGTTGGCAAATAGATGCCCTTTTTATATGGCACCGATCAAGTCCAATTATAGGCCTACATAATTTGAATCCACCCTTTAATGCTCCCAAATAGCAATAGAGCCTCATGAACCTTGGATTGCTTCCTGGATCTCTAAATGGTGTACTCAACCTTCATGGTTGAATTTGGATGAGTTTTATTGATTTCCTCACAGTACTCCCATATATGCTTGTATTGCTCAGTTGCACAACCTTTGATCTTCTTAATAGCAATCTGCTTGGCATTTCTAGCTATTGTTCTCATTATTTGAACCTTGTACTCCTCATGAATAGGCTGCCTCAAGGAGTGGGTAGGAATGTTCATATTGGCTCTAATTGTATCTTCATATATTGCAGCCATCCATTTAGCAATCACCATCTTATTTTTCTAAGCATGACTGTAATTTTCATGCACATCATAAAAGATCTTTATGACTAGATCATTTGGCTCGAGTGCTTTATCTGGAAAAGCATAACACTCCCACTTACATGGATCCTTGCATCTCACCCTCACTTTAAATTCTTCCTTGGTGTAGTACTAGACAGGTCTTCCATTGACAATAAAATAATTTTCAATTGCAGCTTTGAACTGAGTTGATGATGTGAAATTCATCCCTAATTCAAACTGTGGATTTCTCATGTCTTTTTCAGCATTGAAGTCAATGTATGTGATTCTTTTAGTCACATCTTCATTTTCATTAGAAGAACCATGAGTGCTCGGCAAGTTTTCCTTCAACACATTATCATTCAAGATATCATCTTCAAAATCAACATCTGCTGGTTCCTTATTAGCATTTCTATCAGCTGTTGATAATGTTTTCTCATGGTTTCTTGTGCTTTTTCTTGGGCTACTGGCCTTTTCCTAGAATATTTTTTCTTGGCCCTATTACTGGTCCACTTTCAACAGCTAGTGATTGCATTTCAGGTTGAGTTGCATGATCATCAACTTGCATCATTTTCTAAGTCTATTACCTTCTGTTCATCATGGATTTCAGGTTCAATAATTCTCTAGATAACAAGAGAAGGAACTTCAATAGGAGGAGCTGGTTTCTCACTCCCAAGCACGTGATCATCTTTGCAAAATTCTGCATCATCAGTGAAATGCTCTTGTTCAAAGCTACTACCATCGTTTTCTTCTTATTTAGTTCCCCTACAAACATATTAGGTTCAACATTCTCATGTAAAACAACTCCATTTGTTCTAACCTTACTCTCGTCATTTCCACTTGCACCAGCACCCAATCTTTCACTTTCACCCCTACTTGTTGGTTTTAGGCTAGCCATAGTTGCACTAACAAAAGATATAAAAAAAGTGATTTTTTCTAATAGCCAATTGCCGATTTTGCTCTACAATTGGAATTTCATATTCATCAAGTTCTTGAATTACAACATGATGCAAACCAGCCAAGCATTTGCTTTTTAGTTTGTTAGTATTTTGTATTGGTGTATGTTGGCCGAGTAGTTTTAATTCCTGTTGGTTTTTCGTTTGCTTGTTTAGGGAATAAGTGAATCACTTGTGTCACGTTTTAGTTAAGATTTTAGTTAGGTTATGCTATGTTTTGTTTTCGGCTAGTTTTGCCCTTATTGGTAAGGCCGAATTAGTCTTCTTAGTTAATAGGTTTTTGGTGATTTGTAAAACCTATAAATGAGTGCCAAGAAATGGTTTTTTTTCATTAGAGTGAAGAATTTTCCAGATTTAGAGATTGATTTCTCTCGCTTCTTCAAAGCATCCCTTTGAGCATATTAGAGGATTCTAAGTGTTATTCGACTTTATTAATCAAGTATTCATCTTCATCTTGATTGTGGTGTCTTCTAATCGCTTGTTCATTCTTTGTGTGGTCCAAAGTCGAATAAGTTTTGCTACCCAAACTAGATATATTGCTTCTAGATCTGTGGACCATTCGTGGTTCGAGTCTCGTTTGAGATAGAGTGAGAATTGTATCAGTTGGTAATCAAAGTTAGCTAAAGGTATCGAGTTATATCCCTATATTTTTTTGGTGTTTTCCTTGTTTGTCGAGTCATTTGTCTCTTTGTCAACTTGCTATCCAAAGTCATCTTCTTGTGTCATGTTTGCTATCTTGTGTTGTCGTTACTGGCTTGTGTTGTTGTCCATCCAAATTTATTTGTGTCCTTTGTATGTTGTTTCATTCAGTTTTTGTGTCTTGTTTGTGTCTTGTGTCATGAGTCTTGTTTCTATTTTCGTTTAAAAAAAAATTACATACCTTATTCTTGTAGTCGTTAGGGTTTCTTCAATCTTGCTGCCCGTGTTCTTGTTGAGTCGCATCTTGTTTCAAGAGACAAAAAAATTTTGCTTGTTGAATTCTGTGTAGTCCGAAACTATCCTTGGATTGTTTTCTGATTTGGACTGAATATTTGATGACAAGTTGTGTTGGCTTGGTTCTTGAATTCTTGAAGAAAATTCTGGAATCTTGAAGTCTTCAAAGTTGTCTTGGTAATTTGTTGGTTGGTGAAAATGCTTGCTCCTTGAAACCATCTTGCTTGTTTCAAACCTTGTTTGATCGGAAGTTGTGACTAAAAAGGGAAGGCTTTTTGTTAAAAATTTCTCTTTCCCAGCAAGTTTCTTAATTCATTCAAGCTTGATTCTATTTTCATCTCAAAATCAAACACCATCAAATTTCATCTTGTTTCCAAAACTCAAGCAGAATCTATCCAGATTATAAGGAAATAAAACCTGTTTTGGATTTGGCTACCAAACCAGCTTTTCAAATTAGATTTTGTTGCCAAAAATAGATAGCCTAACCTAAATTTGAAGGGAAAATCCGAGCTTGATTAGATTGGGATTAAGAAACAACTTCCAGTTTAACTTTCCAAATATGTTTAGGAAACTACTGTCCAAAACCAATCTAAACCAGATTCTGGTTTCCTAAACTCTCTTCAAGTTGAAAATAAAGGTAGTTATAAACCTTTTCTGGGTGGGAAAGAGCCTGAATTCCATAATATAAATTTCCTTTCAAGGCTACAAATTCTATTAATCAGCTGCTTCCCAAATCACTACTCAGTCCGAACCTGAATTTTGCTGTCAAACCTGTTTTGCCAATTCCATACCTGATTTTTTATCCTGAATTTGCTCAAATTTTATCAACAAATTTTATGTCTCATTTTAGTCATATTCAGGTCTGATATTGCCCCAAATTGCAGCAATAAAAGACCTAGTTCCAAATCTGACTCGACCCCAAATTACAGCTTGCACTTGATTGAACAAAATAGGAGTTTGTGTCAAGTTTTCATCTAGTCTTTGTCACAAATCCAAGTCTGATTTCACTTCAATTGCTGCTCCAACACAGCAAGTGTTAAGTTTGAACGTGTTATTTCTTGAGTCTACAAGTCGACTTGCTAATTGCCAAATTGTTTCTTGAACTTTTTCCTACCTGATTCTAACCAAATCTGATTAGCATTTTCCAGCATATTATGTGATTTTTCTACTCAAAATCTGATCATAAATTCAGCTTAGTTCTTGTTTTTATTGAGTTTTCTTGTTGCAATCGTGTTCAAGTAAAGCTGATCTTGTGGTGATTCATCAAAGCTGATTCATAAAGTTACGTGATTACTTGGAAAAAACTCTAAACATCCTCAAGGCAAGTGCTCAAGAGCTGTGAGAAAGTGTGAGATTCTTGGAGTGTTTAAACACTTGAGCGAAATACATGAGTGTTAAAGATAAACACGTAAGGGCCCGAAATGAGAAAATTATTTGTTATTGCTAACCTTTTTCGCAGGTGAATCAACATGTCGGAAAGCATAAATCAACTGAAGTGGGAAGACATGATGGAACAATTCCAAAAGATGATGAAAAGTGTCCTTGACCCCTTGCATGAATGCATGGAGTGTATAGAAAAGTCACATGCTCCATCTAAAACTGGTCGTCGCAAGCTTGTTCTGACCGAATTTGATTCATCTAATGAAGAAGAAGAATATGAATGACATTCTAAAGCTGAGCAGAAGCTATCCAAGCAGGGTGTTGAATTGATAAAGGGGATCAAATTCAAGATTCCTAATTTTCAAGGCAAATATTATTTCGAAACTTATTTAGAGTAGGAGAGCAAGATCGAAATGGTGTTCAATTACCACACATACACCGAGGAGCAAAAAGTTAAGTTAGCTACTATGGTATTCACCAACTATGTCATGGTATAGTGGGATCAACTCTGAACAAGCCAAAGGATGAATGGAGAATGTGGGTTCAGCATGGGATGAATTGAAGAGTATCATAAAAAAGCGTTTTGTACCGAGTTATTACAATCGATACTTGCATCAATGGTTTCAAATGCTCACTCAAGGAGAGATGTCCGTGGAAAATTACTTCAAAGCAATGGAAATGGTGATGATGAGAGCAAACATGCATGAAGACCTCGAAGCAACTATGACATGTTTCCTGAGATTGTTGAACGTGTCAAATTTAACACTACATGGATTTGAATGAAATGTTGGACAAGGTAGTGAAAGTAGAAAAGTGCCTCAAGAGGAGGGGTATCACGCATCAAATTTCCACCTCTCAAATTGTAATTGGTGTAATTCTCAACCAAAGAAAGAGGAAGTTGCTACTAGCCTTTCTTCATCATCCAAACCGCGAGAAGCTGCTCAAAAGTTGACTTCTAAGAGTAATTTGAAAGCTGTCCAAGTGGTCCAAGATCCTTCTAAGGTGCGTAATCGAGATCGCAAGTGCTTTCAGTGCCAAGGATATGGACATATACAATCTCAATACTCTAACCAACGCATCATGCTTACGTTAGAAAGTAGTGAGGTTGTCACAAAAAATGAAGCCGCTTATGAGGGAATGCCGCCTCTAATTGAAAATGATGAGTCCGAGAAAGAGATTGCACCACCTGATGGACGTGTAGGTTGTTTGGTGACTCGTAAGGCCTTAACTACAATTGCACGTGATAAAGACGCGTCCCAATGAGAAAACATCTTCCATACAACTGCCATATTCAAGACAAGATCTGTAGTGTGATTATAGATGGTGGAAACTGTACTAATGTTGCACATCTAGTTCTAGTGGAAAGTTTAGCACTTTCGACCATGAAACATCCAAAGTCATATCGTCTACAATAATTGTCTAAAGATGGTGATGTTCGTGTGCATAGACAAGTACGTGTGTTTTTTTACATCGGAGCATATGAAGATGAGATTTTATGTGACATAGTGCCCATGCAAGCTGCTCACATCATTTTGGGACGTCCGTGATAGTTCAATAAAGACGTCAATTTCAATAGGCGTGCAAACAAGTATACATTCATCCATAGTGACAAGTGCATCACTCTTGTTCATTCATCGCCTCCAAAAGTTGCTGAAGACCAAGAACAGTTACTTAAGGAGAATGAGCTGCATATTGAGATGACAAGGAAGGCGAAAGTCACGCATCAATTTGTTCAAACCAACTTCTGCTTAGTCGATGCAAATTGGAACAACACGAGGCTGATTCGAGCATTGATCTGGTAACAATTACCTTGTTTAGTGTCTTCTCCTTCGTGCAAGTTTCTTGTGTGACGACCCCACTTCTCCTTATGGAGTACCCTAAGGTATCAGTGGACTACCTGCCCAACTCTCGCTAGAACTCACTACAATTCACAAATCATTTGCAAGAAAATACTTAAAAGTCCACCCGAAACAACATAACCTTGAATGTACTCACTATAGCATTTACATATCTTCATAAGTAATTACATAATCTCGTATACAAAAGATCGAACATTTGGAGTTCAACTTAAGTACATTCACATATTTCCAAAAGTAAAGGGGTTACAGGCATTTATACCATACAAACTAGTTAAACTCCCAAAATGACCTAATGCTATCCTTGAGCCCTCTTAGCCTCGAATCCTATTAAGAAAAACAAATACATGGCATGAGTTTACACCCAGTGAGGTTTCCAAAACAAACATTCATTCAAGAAGCATAATTAATCATTCAAAGATCATTAAATTAAGAATCATTCAAAACATTAAAACATCCAAAAGGACACGTGACCACTAGGAGAACGTTACTCGAGTCTCTCAACTCGAAGATCAGTGCTCACAAGAAGTACATTACTTAATCCTCTCAATTAGAAGATCCGTACTCATTTATTAAGTAATTATAGCAATAGATTAACACATCAGGATCAAAGGATATAGGTGGCTTCCAAAAGCCAATTCCACAGTAGCTTAATCACATCCGAGTTCGTTGACTCTCCGTCAGCGTTTGAAATTCAAGAAACAAGGTCTGTAGATCACCACTTTACCCCACTCTCCATCCACCATTTCACCCCCTATCGGGCCCGCACACCAAACATATTAAAGGTAATACTTGAGTATACCAAGATTTCACTCAAGTGGATAAGTCCATATGTCTAGTCCAGTGAATACAAAACATTACCCCATGGTTCTTCAAATCTCATCGACCTGGACCTCAGAGCTGGCTGTGATTCGATTGACTTATCGATAGGTTTCAAAAATTCCTGAAATTCAAACATGCACAAATCACAAGTAGTCGAGGGTATAACAACCCAAATGACATCACAACAATTTCAAGCACATCACTAGTTCACATATAACATATGATTTCAATTGAAAAAATATTAAGTGTGATAAAGTACACACCACCCCATTCGACGCACAAATATATCAAATTCACATTTCCAAATTACGAGTTCTTCATATCACATGTTCACATCACATTTGAAATCAAGGTAAATAACATACATGGAACATTCACCTTCACCAAAGTAAAACAAATGTTACACGTCAATCACCAAGTCACCTTCATGTTCAACCCCAAGTCCTAAGATCAAGCAAATAAAGGACATTATGGTCCACTAGTCCAAGTCACAAGAGGCAAGCAAAATAAACTTCCAAAATCACAAGGTTTCTAATTAGAATCAAGGAAATAAAACCACATACATGGTAGACCAAAGGTTCAAGGAAAATACGGGACAAAACGCCTTGTTTGTAGTTACAAATTCGAACACAAAATTGTCCAAAACAGTCCAAGTTTTCAGCACCAGCAACATTCTTTGAAAAAAATGCAAAACATGAGTTTTATAGGTCAAAAAATTATAAAACTTACACCATTGGAAAATAGACTCAAAAGTTTAGAAATTTCTAGAAGACATTTTTGTGAAATTTAGCTCATAGGCAAGTCAAATTTTAGGTCCAATTCACTATTGTAACAAAAGTATAAAATAGAACAGGTTTGGTTTTTCACCCAAATTTATGAATTTTCTACTATTGGTAAAAAGTGAATCAGGCCCTGAAATTTATATCATTGAAAGGTCTTTGAGTCTAGTTTTAAACGGAACAAACGGAATTCAGTTTCGATTTTCCTAAGCCAAGTTATGGTCAATGTACTAAAACTGCGCAGAGGCTGTTGGCAAAATTTCAGAAATGTATCAACAAGAAAAACAAGAAACTCTCTCCAATAAAACTTCAAGATTTTGACTCAAATTCAACACACAAATATAGATTAATGTTTTAGCAAAAGTATATAGCAAAATTATGTCAAAATACCAAACAAAAGTAAGAAAAGAAAACTGCGATTCTTTCGGCGAATATCGCAAAATTTCCAGTCAACAAAACAGTGAAAATGGTAAGGTTTTCACCTCTTAAAACTCATCATTTTTCACCCAAATTCATCAAACACTTGGTAAGCATAAATTCAAACTCTAAAATGACACATATATCACACCCGACATTTCATCTATTCGCCACTTAAAGACATCAATTTTACTCGGATTGAACATACAAAGAAGGGTAAAGGTTTAACAACATTAATTGAGCAAAAGTTCATTTAAACAATCCATAAAAATGGGGAAAAAATGAGGCAAAAATCCAGTCCAAACTCAAGCCAAAGTAGAAATTTTTAGCATTGACAACCCAAGAAGTTTAATCATTTTCACCACTTAAACATCATCACTTTGGTCCAAAACCAACATATATCTAAGGCTGGAAGTTTAGCAAAATTTATTGAGCAAATTTTCAGCAAAACCAATCTCAAAATTTTGAAAATCAAAGCCCTAAAAGTGACCCAAAATTCGGATAGCATACTGTCCAAAATTTCTAGCAAAACAGGGGTTCAAAACTTTCCAATTTTCACTTCTAAGAATGAAAATTTTTTGCTCAACTTGCCCACACGTTCAACGGTTACCATCTAACAATGTTTATTGAGCTAAACTTTGCCAAGAATCACCACAAAATTTTGAAAATAAAGGCTGGAAAAGAGACAAGAAATTTCGGCCAACAAGATTTGAGATTTTTACCAAAATTTTCTCAACAAATTCCACCCATAACAATATAACCACAAGAATCCATAATACATACCATCCATCACAAGAACACATAAAGATTCCTCAAGTCTTCTACCTAAAGTTCACCTCAAGTCATCTACCTAAAGTTAGTGTGAGGACCCAGGATTTCTTGAATTATACACCCGAAATTTCTTGAATTACTTGCTTATATTTCTTGCGAGAAACCCTAAATTTTTCATGAATTATTTCACATTGTATTTATTTAAGTGCAAATCATTTTTCTTTAAACTTTGGTAGTATAAAATTTTCATTAAGTGTATTACTTTCCTTTAAGTAAAAGTACTCTATTTTGTATGCATTTTATGACATTAATTTGGAATTGTATCTTACATGTTTCATATAGTCAAATGCATAAACTTATATGGCATTAAAGGGATTATGTTTTTAATTGAGGGATTACAAGACAATTGTAAAGATTTTTAACCCAAATCTTGGACCAAATTTTGCCACTTGTCAACCACCAACCACAACCTTGACTTGACCATTTCTATTTAAGCTCTTGTCTTCAAAATTCAAACCAAAATCTCCTCTCATTTTCTCTCTCTTGGCGGTAACAAGGAAGAAAACATCAAAACCCTAAGCTTAAATCTTGCCATTTTAGTGAGGAAAACATCTCCAAGTGAAATCCTAGATTAGGTTGACACTTGATCATCAAGCTTTGTGGGGAAAATTGGAGCTCTTGGGTGATTTTCTCTCTCCACTCTCAAGGTACTTAACCATTTATCTATGCTTTAATGATCTTCAAATTCAAAGTGGATGCATGATTAGTGAGTTTGAAGTGTTTATGGGTGTTTGGAAGGATAAGTGATGGAAGGATTTATTGTGTTTGAAAACTAGAACTTAGGTTTTCAATTTTGGCTATCATGTGTTTGATGAAATGCTTAATGACTTGTGATGCTTTAATGATGGAGTTAATTGCTGTTTTAGCTTGTTAAACACCTTGGCAAATGATAGAAATGACTTTAAAGGATTAATTGAAGGATTGTGTCAAAGCTGGAAATTTTTGCAGGAAATCAGAAATGGAAATCAGTCCACTTCCCGAGGTTACTGTTCACTGTAGAAAATGAATTAACATCCGAACCTTATACCTTTAGAAATCCCTATGAACCTAGTTTTCGGACTTGATTTCGATTTTTCTACGCCGAAGTTATGATTTCCCCGAGACTGTTCGACCAGCCTGAAATTATTCCGGCAGTTTTCTTGCTTCTCTGATATTTGCCATTTTGACTATTATTAAGCATGATTTCGTATTCGACCTCTTCATGAAAGTTATATACCTATGTCTTAGTTTCGAAACACCATAAAATTTGCCCCAATCCGATAACCACAGCCATAGTTATGATTAAATTACTGAGGCGCGGCAAACCTGTCAATTGTTAGTTTCACTTCCTCAAGTGCTATTCTCATTCCTTTTGATTCACCCACTCATGCATGGTTCTAAGATGTTGTTAAGACTCTTATTTTCTCACCCTTATAGATTGGATTGGAATTTGTGAAAGTCTTGTTATTTTACTTGATCCCAGGACTTGAATGTATGAAGGTTGAATGGTGATTGGTGATTTATGTGGACGAGTGTGAAAAGTATTCTAAAACTGTTTCACATCAAAGTTTCAATTGCATCACTTCATGATGACATGTGTGTGCTTGTGTGTACATGATTTGCACATGATTTGGTTGGTGAGTATGTGGTGGTTTTGGACACCCTTGAAATGACTTGCTCGAGCCAATGGCTCTCTGTTAATGATTAGTGCTCTACTATTTGGTGACTTGTTTGATTTGAGTGCAATGACTTCACCCAAATAAAATCCATTCATTTGAGTTACCTATTTGCTAACTTATTTTCGGATACTCAGAGCTTTAGCTCACCCCAAAATATTTTATTTTTTCCCCAGGCTCGCGAAGAAGGCGGGATAGTGATCTTTAGCTATCCCTTGTAATGTTGGATGGTTGGACTACCAGTATTTGGAATAGATGGAAATGTAATTATTATTTGGAGACCCTAAGAAAGTTAGGGTTTTTGAATAACCCATCACCAAATCTTACTTGAACAACCAAAGACTACTTAGATCTACCAAGGATCACCAAATCTTACTTAAACAACAAAAGACTACTTGGATCTACCAAGGATCTAGCAAGATAAGATAAGTATGTTTTAGCTCATTACCTTCTCCCAAGCAAAACTCTAGAAGATGAAGCCCAAGATTTCTTCCAAATCCTCCACTAATCAACCTTCTTCTTCCAAGATTAGACAAGATCCAAGGTGGGTTTGAAGTTAGGAAGCTTGATTGCAAGGTTGGAGTCAAGAAATGAAGAGCTTTTTCTCTTCCTCTTCCTTGAGGGAGAGTTCGGCCATGAGAGAGAAATGGGAGGAAAGAGAGAGTGAAAGAAAGAGAGAGAAAGAAGAGAGGGAAGGGTTTGAGAAAAATGGAATTTTTTCCTCCCTTCCTTTCCCCTCTCAAAGTTGGCCTCCCCCTCTCTTTTTACCAAGGAGAAAATGAAGTTGTTTCAAGGCAATGTGGTGTGTTGGAGAAGATTGGTAGGTGGGAGTTTGAATATTTGGTGACGGTCGCGCCACTTATCAAAATTGTGTGGTAAGTTTCTTCCATATCCCTCAATTCTTTACTTATCCCTTACTAACCTTAATTTCTAAAATTCCTTTTCACTAAAACCCCATTTTTGCTAATGTTTCATCATGCACTTCACTAAAAGTCACATTTACCCCTCTCATGAACTCTCACATGCAACAAGTAATAAAGTCATTAAGACTAAAACCGTTATCCAATCTTTACATAGGTAACAAGTAAATGAGTAAACGAGATACAGTTCAGTTGGATTGAGAAAAAATGAAATAGTTTATTTTTTATTTATTATTATTACTATATATATTCTGGGTCCTCACATGCTGAGACATGATCATGTTGATCTTAAGCTGCTCTATACCTACATCCTTTAGAGGTTGCTCGGGTCATATAGAAGCTATATGTGTACTGCTTGCTGCCTCACTTGAAGTCAGTTCTGAAATCAGCAATAGCTTCGAGTTGCTGTCTTACCATCGTGAGCACTTGTGGCCAGCTCTTGTTTGTGATCCTTCATGTTTATTGCTGCCTTTCGAAGAGCTATGTTGCTAGTCTTCTTTGTTTCCTCAAGAGCTACATTATTCGGTTGCATCATTTACTTTGAGTGTAAACCTTTTTTCAATCAAGTGATTTGAACTTGCTGCATTCTTCTCCCAATCACATTCCCGCAAATCTCTCTTATTTGCTGGTGTGTGCACCCATAAATCTGAACCATGTTGACTTCTTACGAATGTGCAAACGACATGTCAAGTGGTCTATGGCCATGAAGATTTGTTGAGGAGCTGTAACATTTGCTTTATTCCGTTGATTTGAGGACAAATCTTTTCAAAAGGAGGGGAATGATGCAAACTAGTCAAGCATTTGTTTTTTAGTTTGTTAGTATTTTGTCTTGGCTTATGTTGGCCGAGTAGTTTTAATATTTGTTGGTTTTTCGTTTGCTTGTTTAGGGAATACGCGACTCGCTTATGTCGCGTTTTAGTTAAGATTTTAGTTAGGTTAAACTATGTTTTGTTTTCGGCCAGTTTGCACTTATTTATAAGGCCGAATTAGTCTTCTTAGCTAATAGGTTTTTGGTGATTTGTAAAGCCTATAAAAGGCTGCCAAGAAACGTTTTTTCATAAGAGTGAAGAATTTTCTAGATTTAGAGATTAATTTTTCTTGCACCTTGCAAGCACCCCTTTGAGCATATTAGAGGATTCTAAATATTCGTTGACTTTATCAATCAAGTATCCATCTTAATTGTGTTGTCTTCTAACTGCTTGTTCATTCTTTGTGTGGCCCAAAATCGAATAAGTTCCGCTGCC
Organism: Gardenia jasminoides; assembly: GCA_013103745.1. NCBI lineage: Eukaryota > Viridiplantae > Streptophyta > Magnoliopsida > Gentianales > Rubiaceae > Gardenia > Gardenia jasminoides. The sequence goes on from CM023098.1 coordinate 42,665,242, forward strand.
CAAACTAGATACACGCTTCTATATCATGTGGACTATTTGTGGTTCGAGTCTCGTCTAAGATAGAGAAAGAATTGTATCACAACCCGCTTTTTTTCTTGCTAGCTAAGAATGGGGAATTTTCCTAGATTTAAAAAATTTCATGTAAAGGTCTAGGGTCACAATAAACATCTATCAATTTATGCTCATAAAGCCATTTACACATTGTATTTATATCCCTATCTCCTTGTAACTCTTTCAAACCATTTTTCAGGTTCTAAGTAGTAATATAGCTTTGGATCATGATGGCTTAGTTCTTCAACCGTGGCATTAATCTCATGTACGGATATTGTCTTGGCATTGCACACATTAACATAATCTATCTCACCATCAATATAGATTTTATATTGCACTCCACTAAATCTTCCCCCATGAAACATTCTAACACTAAATAATTCAGAGTTGGCCACTGCAATCAAAGGGAGAAAAATAAAAAGTTATCAATTTCAGAGATTCTGCCCATCATAAAAATTAGGCTAAGATAAACACAAACATAGTCATATCAATGAAATTTCTCAACTTTATCAACATAGAAAGCCATTTATCATCATCTATTTGTTTTCCTCATCAAATGCAAGTATGTGCTTTAAATCCCATATAAGGATGAAAACCCTAATGTTGAAACCCCATGAGATAACAATAGATTCACAAACGACAAACTAACCAAGTACAATTGCATACAAACACTTGGGTAAAACACGAATAGAATTTTGGCTAAACTACCATTTCGATTCATACTACAAATATAGATTTCCACAAGAAAAAAAACCATAAATCTCATATGGATCAACGTCCATGTCTCTTCTCCTGATCTGCCAATCAATAGATTTACCATGATTTTCACTTTTCTTTTACCTACACAAGTTTTTCAACCCTCAATTTCAGAATCGCTCAAAAAAAGTTGGACCTTTTGCTCTTAGGGAGAAGGGGACTTGTATGGGTTGGGTTACACTTAATTAGCCCGATTATAGGATATTTGGTATGATCTTTAGGGACAAAAATAGTCAGGTTTAGGTCAACAATATGATGGACGAATTCACCTTTATATTTTGGACACATGAATTGCTCGTGCTATGCTCATTTGCTAGATTCAGGCAAAAAATTGGAGAAATAGCAACGGTTGTACTGATTAGTTAGATCGGTGGTTGATTTAGCCCAAAAAATTGTTAAATGGTCAAAAGTAACGCGAGCATTAGTTTAGTAGCAGCTAATGTTTTTTACCCTAGAGAATAAATGAGTGTACGATGAGAATAAAACCTTGTTTCTTATGTTAATTGGTTTAAAAGTAATGAAAAATTAGTGATTATAGCTTAAAATTTGTCTTGGATTGCAAAGGTTTAAAACTTACATAAATAGGTGTAACTTTATTTTGGTAATCTAAAGTGATTAAAAATATTGGTTTGGTCCCTTAAACTGAAAATATTTCAATTTAATCTTGCAAAGTAGCAAGATATCTTAATATGGTCACTTCAATAGAAAGTAGTACAAACTCTCAATTTGAATATCTAAATTGAGATTACTATTCCAATTTCATTTGCTAAGCGATTACATAATTGACTAATAATGGAACAATCAAGTAACAAAATGTTGAATCATGTTTGGCTATGTTGTGATTCCGTCAATGGCACTATTCTTCTCTTGTGAATTTATTGAATTATAATATGTAGATTTTTTTATGGGACCTCCATATTATTCGATATTGAAATCACAAGTAACCTCAATCAAACATAATGCACACATCATCAAAGAAACTAATATGAGAAAGTCTCGTGTAAAATAATTAAAATGACTTTATTTGATTTTGTTATGTTGCAGTTAAATCCTTCTAAAGTTAGCCAACTGTTAATTTCTTTAGCAAGATAAGCTCGGAAGACCAACTTCAAATAATTTGTTAGTTTGGAAGATCAAAATAGGATGTTTTCTTTTTAAGAGACCACATTGAGATATTTTCCCACTTCAGTTCGAGGATCATTTGAAATTTCAAATCACTTTAAAGGACCAGAATGAAGTATTTCAATGATTGGTTTATGAAATTTAATTAGTCAATTCAAAGATTGATTTATGAAATTTAGTTGGGGGATGGATTGCCTCTTACACATGCATCCATGTGTCAAACTTTGAGCATTATGTTGTCAGTGAGAAGATATGGTATTTCTACTTTGATCCTCTGAAACATTATTTCATTTTAATAATACCAAAAGTTAATTTGAAGCAATAATGTTCAAAGCATCAAAGATCAAAATTACCTGTAATTTGAATTGACACATGATCTTTCTATAATTAAGTCAATAAAAATATTTCTTTTTCATATGATTTTAAGTAACTCAAAATGGTAAAATTAAGAGGGTTGGATGGTAACATCAAGTTAGATTAAACTCAGATTTTGTGATACTTTTATTCGTAGTCTTTAAATTTTTTTGGATGTCAACTTTGATTATTTTATCAATTGACAAGGTCTCACTAGATCAATAAATATTTGATTATAGTAAATTTTTATAATGAGTGGAGGTCTTGATTTGATAGTATTTATTTATAACGCATGATAGTGATGGCTATCCAAAGCAATTATTCTTGAAAGATAAAATTGCAAAGTTAGACAATATTAAAATAGCACTGATGATCAAAGCTAATTACATCTGTAGGGCTCTTTACTGTAATAGGTAAGAGGGGACAAATGTCAATGTATTAAAGTATTATACAATAGAGTGTAATAAAAGGAGTTTATAACACAGTATATACAGTATCACGCTTATCAAGTTTAGATACATATCATATATACAAAAAATGATATTCAAATTTAAATTCAAATTAAGTGACATACATCTAGGAATGAAAAGTGTATACATTATCAGTGTATTGATTCATAATAAAAGACCCTTAACCAACTTCTTTATTGATAAAAAAGAAAGCTTACACAAGCAGCCGTTAAGCTGCCTCACAAGTACAAATAGTACTATTAATAAGAAAAAACTAGCATTCAAAAATTGACCTACTTTGTTTGGATAGGAGAATTCTCCCAAAATTTATCCAAAATTTACTTACTTGCATCATCAACACATTTTCCAACCACCTTTTTATCTTCACACACATCACATCAAAAAAGTGCTACAGTGTTTTATTTCAAATTATTATTTCAAATACTCTCTATCCAAACAAACCGCTATTTCACAAGAAAAAGATTAGAGAAAATCTCATTCAAGGCTTAGTTCCCAATTTTCAAAAGTGTTCAAGGACCTTCTTCTAGGAAGCAATGTAATTTCTGATTCCTTTGAATGCTGCCTTAATTATTAATTCCTTTCTTTCCAAAAATGATAGATGACACTTCCGCGAGCTAGTTTTCTTACTAGGTTTTCAAAACCAGTGTTTAGATAGTGAATTATTTGAAATATTGTTAAAATAATTATTGTATTACTATTTTTAACATGATGTATATAAGATAATGACCTTGCAGATTTGGGGAAAGGGGTTTAGTGAAAGAAAAGGGAGGGGGGAGGATTAAAGAAAAGGGATTAAAGAAAAATAAGTGGTTAGAAAAGTAAAAAAGATAATCGAAAAATGTGTTCCCGATATAAACACAAATATTGCCTCAAATGATGAGATAGCCAAGCCAAATACTCTTTCCATCCCTAAAACTCCAATATAACAAAGAGTATGCTTCAACTTGTGACCAAATACTACTAGAACAGGGGCACGTGAAGATAAATTATTCCCAAAAAGAATTTTAGATTCGTTTGATTTATGAAATGACACAGAATTAGATTACTAATCCTATACCATCTCGTGTTTGGTTGCATTTTGTATATGGGATGATACATCACATTTAACCGAATTAATATATAATGGGAGGATAAAATAATCCCATGGAAGGAGGTGGTGTGGATTATCTTGAAATAAGTACACGGTGAGATGTCAACAACTGAGAATTATTTACCCCTAATAATAGAATAATACTTTATTTTAGCAACTATATTAAACCTACTCTTTCGCTATAATATTATCTAATTTTTGGATGAATTTGTCCCTACTAATAAAAAAATTGAATTTTGGACTAATTTGCACATATTAAGGATAATTATAATTTTGGACAGATTTGCCATACTATTAACAAAACTAATCCTTTTACTTATTTGCCCATATTAATGAAATAACTAAACTTTTGCACAGCTTTGCCCCTACCAATAACAATTTTATGTTTTGAATTAATTTGACTATTTTAATGAAATAACTAAATTTGGACTAATTTACTGGTATTATTAATAAATTAAATTTTTAACTAATTTGGACCTACTAAAAATTTAAACTTGTTTACCCCTACTAACAGCAAAAGTAAATTTTATACTAATTTGGCTGTAGACACCAAATTTTGACTATTTCATTTGTTTTCTTATGTTTTTATCTATTAATATTTAGTTATTTATTTTTGAATATTCAACCACATCTTTCTTATTTTTGTAGGTTTTTCTTAAAAAAAAAAGGAAAGTCAAAACGCGACCAGTTCGGATATGTCCACAGAATCGAAAAAAAAAAATCTGCGTTTTCCAGTCATTTTTCTTCTCATTTCCAAATTTGTATTTTTGCGACTTGAGCATCAAGAAACCTATTTAGATAATACCCAACTCACCCTTAATCCCTTAAACAATTCATCTAACATTCAAAATCAACCCACCTCACCCCAAACTATCCAAACCCTTCATGCTAGGTTTTTGTGGCTATAAATAGCTTATGAGAGGGTTTTCTAAAGGGAGGGGTTTTTTTGGACTGAGAGAAGATTCTTAGGAAAAAGGCTGAGAAAAGAAAAAATAGAAAAATGAGAGGAAAAGAGGAGAAAAGAAAAGAAAGAAAAGGATTTTAGGGTTTTGCTTTGGGAAGAGAAGGAAACCATCTTCAAACCGAACTTCCTTTTTTTTCGAGATCAAGAGGCTCGTGTGATTCCCTCTCATCCCTATTTTTTGAAGCGTGAATCTTGTTAAAAATGTGACCTTTTGGTGGAACCAAGGTCTTGACTATGTTTTTTTGATGTTTTATAATAGTTGATGATGTTTATTTGTTGTTATATGAGTATGTTACGTTTAGATAGCCTTGGTAAGGCTAATAGATTTGTTTTTACGTTTAAAATCAGACGTTTGTTGTTGAAGTGATGATCTTATTGTGATTTCTGAAAAATTTCTGGAAAAATGTTCTTCACGTTTTGAAGATGTGAAGAAACGCGGGACACTTGCGAGGATTACTCCGCGTAACGCTCCGTGTTTTCTCTTAAATGTTTGAAGATGTGAAGAAACGCGGAGCTCTTGCGCGGCTTGGTTCGCGTATCGATCCGCGTTTCTTCTTGAATATTTGAAGATGTGAAGAAACGCAGGTTTGTTACGCAGGATCAGCGTAACTTCAGCGTTCCGCGCTGATTCTTCCCTTTCCCTTTTTTGTCTATTTGATGATGTCGATGCTTAAGATTTGGCCTTTTTCGTTTTAGCTTGTTTTGACACGATCCGAATGATGATGTTTAATGCTTTGAATAGATCCCCTTGCCTCTGAATATTTTGTTTGTGTTATTATCTGAAAAACTGGAAGCAATCTTCCTGATATTTTGAAGATGGGAAGAGACGCGGCTGTTACGCTCGAGTGCTTTCCTCAATTTTACATTTGCATGTAACGCTGGACCCGGCTGCTCATTCAGCGTTCTACTCCGTAACCTCTCATTCCTCGCTTTGTTGCTATTTTCTGCTCTTTTGTTCCAGAATCTTACTCTATTATTCGTATTTCCTAATCTTGTCCATGTTGCTTGCGGAATCTGCTTTGATACCTTTTCTTTGAATTTTTGATTGATTTTTCCTTTAAATTGGTACCTTGATCCCTTTTGTTGACATTGAGTTCTAGATAACCATTCCCCTCATTTAAAGATTCAATTAAGGCATCACATCGGATGGTAACTTTCCCCTATTATGTGCTCTTATGTGTTTTTGCATGATCTTGCATGTTTTAAATTAAGTTTTCCTTTGCTTTTATTCATGTCTACCCTTTATTTATGTCATTTAATTTTTGGATAAATCATTTGGAGGTCTTGGATGCCAAGTTGTAATAGATAGGTTTAATTTTGTAAAAAGTGTATTTATTCTAGAAAATGTAATAGTTAGATTATTATTCTGATTTTTTCCCCTTTAGAATGTATTTAGGTTCCCCCAATGTAATAATTAGGTTTTATATGCTTATTTTGCATGCTTGCATGATTATGTGTTTACTTGCTTTCCTAGGGTCTTGCATCTAGATATTATGCCTATGTGTTATGTGTTTATGTGTTTTATGTGTTTACTTGCTTTATTATCATGTCTACATGTTTATTGTGTAAATATATTGACGTCACCACACTAGTCCAACGCTAGTTGTGGCCTTTCCTTTCGATTTCTCACTAATCCAATGTTAGTGAGAACTTTTTGACGATGGTTAGTCCAATGCTAGATCCTTAAATGCCGTCTATGCATTAGATACAAATTTCACACACTTTTCACTTTTAGAGTTTCTTTCCCATTTTTGCATGTTATTATTCTCCCATCCCGTATGCGAAACATGTCATTTAGTTTTCCTTTTGTCAAAAATAGATTAGTGCATTTAAGGCATTACCCTTTGAATTAGGAAAAGGCGAGTATGGCTTCTTAGCCTTAGCACGCTTTTATTTCTTCTATGAAAGGAAGATTTAAAGTCACGAACTTAGTCCCAGCACCCATTATGTTGCATTATCCCTCTTAGGACATACATATGCATTATTCTATCAAAATCATTCTTTAAAAGTCAAGTTTCTTCTTCATGTTTTAGCAATTCAAGGTCAAAAAACCGCTTTTCTTAAAATTGCGTCTTTGAAAAATCAAGTTCCTCTTTGCATTTAAAATTGATCTTTTCAAAAATCCAATTTCTTTTCCCTTGAGATTTTATAAAAATTGCACTTCTTTTGAAAACCCTAGTTCTCCGTCGAATTTCATCATTTGCATTTTTCGTGACCTCCTCGAGGGATCAAACTTGGATGACACAACTAATGTGATCAATTCCAATCAAACCTCAAGGAGACATTTTGCCCCTCTCGATCCAACATTAGATTTAGGTTTTTGCATCCATATAGATAACATCCAAATGTGATAAATTTAAAATTAGAATTAGGAAATTTTTAACTAAATCTTGCAACTAGTTTTGGCTAGGTTAGAAGGGTGCGTTAGAGACGAGTAACATCGAATCTTTGCCTTCCCTTCTTTCAACTGTGACCCCCGAACCTTTTTCTCTAGTTTTTCAAAGACCTGGAGTCGTCTAAAAAAGGGTTTTCTTAGTTTATTTTCATTAATTAAAATTTTTGGGTGACTTGGTACACCTAAACTCCATACCAAGTGGCGACTCCAAACTTTTCTAAAACCCTTTTCTAGACTTTTGTTTTTGGGTCCAAATCGTCGCATTTTTGTAGTCCCATGACCCCTTTCTTTTTCAAAAATCAAAAAATCAAATTTTTAACCAAAAAATCTTTTTCAACTAAAAACCCGAAACGACGAGGGTTTCATTCCCCCTCCTCCCTTTCCATAAAAAATGGGGCGCGACATTGGCCCTACTAGTTAACTGTATAACTATATTTTCTTGATCAATTTTAACTAATAAAAGGTAAGACATGCAAATTAAGACTTGTAGACCCATTTAATAAGGTTGAACTCAGTCGAAAATGAAAATCTTATATATTGGTTTGGATTTAGACCACACAAAGCTCATATATGTGTGTTATTTTCATGTTCAAATCGATCAGTACACACATACAAATATGTATTAGTGTGTAATTTAATTTTTATACATGTACTATATAATCATATTTTTAGAACTAACTAACTAATTTCATTGAATAAATTGCATTGCAAATATGAGAGGAGTGTCTTTGGATAGTAGATTATTTGGAATAAGATACCGTAGCACTTTTTTGATATGATGTATGTGAAATAAAAATGTAATTGAAAATTATGTTGATGATGCAAGCAAAAAATTTTAGGCAAATAATATCCATCCAAACAAACCTAACAAGATTCATTTGCAAAGATCATGACCTTATGTTTTTTATGATAAAGCTTAATTCATATGGAATATATATTTAAAATAAAGGTATTACTTATTTCAAATCTTCATTGATTTTGAATTCTTTTAGTTTCTTTCCCTTTTTCTTTAATTCTCTTTGTTTTTCTTCCTTTTTCTTGTATTCTCTTTGCATGTTTGTTTCATAGTAGGAGACATTTTTTGAGAAAAATTATTTCTTAAGTTTGAGATGAATATGTAAAATACAAAATTAAATTAGTATACATCATTTAAAAAAAATAAATAATGAGTGAGGCAGGTTAGGTACCCATTGATTCAACTCTTTTTCAATTGGTATTGAGTTAATATGCGGGACTGATAAAAATAATAAAATGGTTCACTTCCAAGGTATGGATTGGATCAGGCAAATGGTGCATAGGAGGGATACCCGATTGGCCAACCCATGCCTACCCTTGATATTATTCTATTCAGTTTATTTGAATTTTTTGTCCGTATATTTTAGTACATTTATGTACTTTTTGCAAAGTTTACTTTAAAATTAGTTTGGATTCAAAATTACTTGAGAATTTTTTTGTATAATACTTTTTGTGCTATAATATACATGAAGAAAAAGCAATTGAAAGGATAGAATAGATAGAAACATATCTACTAATAATAAGTCTAAAGAAGAAATTCCAAAAAACATCGTCGACACAATTTTCAATCACTTTTTATCTCATATACATCATATCAAAAAAAGTGTTATAGTATTTTTTTTCACAAAATTATCCCAAAATATCAACTATCCAAACACACTAAATTCATGTCTAAGCAATTCATTAGCTGCGTCAAAATTTCTGTTAAATTCTCTGAAAACAATTCATTAGCCGTGGCAAATTTTGTTCAATTTCTCGTAAGAACAGGACTTAAAATCGGATTTGACCATTAAACCCAAAACCCAGTAACCCATCGCCACAATAAAAGCGATTTTCTTCCACAGCCATCGTGGTTCTCCTAGTACTAGGAGGCATAAACCGTGCTTTGCACGGTGAAAAAGAATTTTTTACATGCCCAATTGAGCACATCTAATCTTGTTATAGAATTGCCTAACTAATTAATCTTGTTACAGGATTGCTTAACTAATTAAACACCAATTGATATCATCAAAATAATGGTTAACATTAAATGACACGATGACATGACTGTAAGCTGAAAATTAAAAACCAACTAATTTAAATTTAGTCATTAAGCGATATTAATACCTATAAGATTAAAGAATATTCATTAATCCCTACATCAAGAATCTTTATCATTTCCTACTTCCACTCAATGAAGCATGATCCTCAAGTGACGAGCATTATAAATATCAATGAAAGAATGATTACTATTACAAGAAAAGATGCTAAATATTGGCTAAACTAAATACTCCTTTCCACTACAAAATTTCTTAATTCTTCCTCCGACATAAAAAGTTTCATCCACCAGTTCCAATACTACAGCTAAAAAAGAATACAAAAATTTTTGCAGCTATTAAAGTTGATAAATTTCAACAGTCTTTCTCTGATAAAATGCAAGGCGCAAAGTTGCATCATCCTAGCCCTGCTCAAGGCCTTAAATAAAAATTCAGTCGCTCTACAAGTTTCCACTCAAGTGTCTAGGTTGGTATCAAATAATAGCCCGGTTGAAAGAGAAGATGCTTTGACATGTGAAGGTGGTAGAGTCTAATGTTCTTGTGTAGCTCTAGACAACGCAAAAGAACCAAAATTTTAGAGAAAATGATCAACAATAACCAGCAAAATTCAAGTAGAATATAGGATAGCAAATCAATCATTGACCATCTTGCAAAACACTTGACATAAGTTATTGGTTCCTCAAATTCTATAGTAATCCTACATGCTACAACTAATTTTGAAGGTTCAACCCCAAGCTCACCCATTTTAACATTATTCTCCCTTTTCCAACCGAATTGTCTTTGAGATCAATTATTCCATGGGTCTTAATGAACTGAAACTTTCACCAGTCTATTATTAGAAAACCAGCATAGGAGCCAAAAGAAGCACATCAATTGGTGCTCCTAAATTTTAGAAAGCACGAAGTTCGTAGTAAATAACAATAGCAGTTCAGAAAAATTATACAGGTAGTGCATTGTAAAATCACAATGACCAATTGGGACTTGCAAGCTAGTCAACTAATGCATCATGCGGAGGGTTCTAACCGAATACACAATGTATCATTGGTCTAGAATTTCTCTTGGCAAGTTTATACTAAGTACAAAATGAACCTAGAGCACTAAGTACATTAGTTAACATATACAATCCAAATAGAAATAGAACACGAACAATAACCCAATAATCAACATTTCTATACACTATCAAAAGGCTGATTCATCGCTTATGAAGTTTGAGATATTACTCACATGGTAGAAAGTGGGAGCAATATTTAGTTCCTCTGCTTTTGAAGCATAGAAATAACAGACATTCCATTTCTATTGAGTTACCTTTGCTATAAAGCAGACGCTATAAGATATTTTGGTCATTGATTCTCTTGCCTACACAAGAAAATTCATCATATAAGCCAAGACAAATTGACATAGAATTGAAAGGAATGTTTTATCACTTTCTAATGAAAGATAAGATAATTACCTCTCTAGTGCAAAATCCTAAAACTGAAATTTTCATTAGAAGAAGTAAGGGACATGTATATAGTCAACAAGACCAACAGAAAGGTTTACAAAGAACCTTACAAATTTAACATATTCCACAAAAAATGGAAGCACACCCCCAATTAGATACAACAGAGAATTTGTAGAGAGATGGTTTGCATATGCCACTATTATTCCGCATCACAAAATCCCAATTATAAAGCACAACAATCTCTCTCTTTAACAGAAAAGCTCAATACACCTTTACTCAAGGACATTTCGATCTCTCAATGCTCAATTAGCATATCTAAACTGCAGGAAGACACTGCTATAGTGATTGGAGCCTTGATTTTTTTTAGAATTCAAAAAACCAGTGAAATCCAAATGCAGGGCTATTTTCTCGAAACCAATCTCTAATTACATTGCATACATGATTTCATAAAGAAAAGAAGAAAAGGTAAAAGCAAGTAACTTTCTCAAGAGGTGGCTAAGGAAAGAGTATGTGGAAAGTGGCACAAAACACACAGAATCAGACCACAAAACTGGACTCGTAAAAAAGAAAACCATAGGAATTTAGGAAAATACTGAAATGGTAGAACTTACTGATCAAGATCATTTATCTGTCTCATGAGTCTGGCAACTTCAAATCTAGACCACTCCTAAGGAAAAAAAGTCAATTGGACAGAATAATTGGACTAAAGAAAGAAAAGAAAGGGAAGAAGGGATAAGAAATGGGGAGGGGAAACAATGGCATTTTCCCCCTCCAAGATAATTTTAAATTAGCATTAATACCATTGCATAGCTCAAAAGTATTAGTAAAGCAAGGATCAATTAACACATAAAAGAATGATAAAAAGGGCAATTTTCCAAGATTCCAACTCCGTTGAAAAGAATCACCAACCATTAAACAAGCAAAGATGTAGGTAAAGCAAAGTAATAAAAACGCAACCCAAAAAAATGGATCAAATCAAAAATTGTCAAAGGAAAAGAACCACTACAATATTTTTACTTGATTTATTGAAAACAAACTTATAGCATTAACACCATTATATAGTTCAATAGCATTAGTAGTGCATCCACAAACCGATTAGTAAAAGCCATATGAGCGGAAAACATTTTCCAATAGTATTGATGAAAAATATCACAAGCGATAGCAACTCGAAAAATGATCAAACATGACACAACAAACAGATGCAAATGCAATCCCAAAAGGAAAAAAAAAAGGCTTTTCAATGGAGAACAACCACCAAAGAAGCCACAAAACCAGGTTCCTAAAAGCAATGGAAAATTGCCTACACAACAAAATCGATAAAGATTATCATCAAACAAGTTTTAATAGATAAGGGAAAAAAGCCACGAACTCGTAGCAAGTAGTAGATGAAGAGAGACAAACTGACAAATACCGGTTTAGAAAGGCAAAAGAATGAAGAAAAAACAAATCTATATTAGTAAGACAAAATATATATTCCAGCAAGAAATCCAAACCACAGGTTTTTCTTTTATTTATTTCCTTTTTTTTTAGTGGAATCCTAGAACTAAAAAAAAAAATCAAATAGCACATGAAACAAGCCAAACAGAAAAGCTTAAAACAAAGGAAAACAAAAAAAAATTTCTTGAGGGAAAATGCCATAAAAGAATGGATTTTCTTTGGGTAAAATCCAACAAATAATTTTAGGAGAAAATCAAAACAAATTACCAAGCAAAAAAGAAGACAACAATGCCACAATAGCTCAAACAAGGAAGAAAAATAAACAAAAATAGATACGAAAAAGCAGAACAATGAAGGTTGTACCTTAAAGGGCAGAGATGCTTAAGTGCTAGCAACTCCATCTTAGACGAAAGTAAGAGTCCAATCGAAAGTACTAGATCTATGCGAGTGCTGCTAGAAAAACAAGATAAAACGTCAATGCAACCACAGTTTTAATAGAAGAGAAGGGAAAAAAAATCAGAAAGTAGAAGAAGAATCGAGATAGCACCTAAAGTAATAGAGAATAGCGGTAGATGCTTCATTTCTGGTTCTATCTTAGATTCTTCAGCTTCACGAATGAGATAGATAGGAAGGAATCATGAACTTTTGACTGGCAAGAAAGGAGTAGGTGAAGGAAAGGGAAAGGTAGGGAAATGAGAGAATGGAAAGGAAGAGCTTCATTTTCCTGGTAAACAAGAAAATGGTTGATCACCCTCTGCTATCATTCAGAACACCTCATTCATAAAATCATCACGGTACATCCTCCGGATATGGCGGACCTCCACCTCCAAGTCCATTTTCCCATTGTAAACCCTCACCTTTTGTGCAAAAGTCCTCGATAAGTAAAGCCGGAGTTCAAGAACATATTGTGGGCTTATTTCTTCCAATGTCTCATCAATCATGCATTCAAATCTTGTGCAAGACTACTTGCTCCTTCTTCTTGGGAGTGTACATTTTACAAAAACTTGAATAGGCAAGATCAGACATAATTGCCAATAAGGAATAATTAGTACTAACAACTGGTCTGGTTTTCCAAATAACAAGATTAATATCTAATCTAAAAGTAAGGAAAATTTAAAAAAAAAAAAAAGAGAAGCAAAGAACCTTCTAGAAATCAACTTAAGTCTTCCTAGTATTGCAAACTAAAATAATATGGAAGAAAAGCTCATGAAAAATTCACAATGTTTGGCGGGTTCCATTTCTTTATCTTGCTAAGTACAATTTAACCAAAGAAACAAGAAACTAACTAATTGTACAAAAGTACAATGACCAACAATGGCAAATGAAGAGCAAACTCGAGTTCTTTGCCACACGATTGCAAACATGCATGAGCTCGAAAAATCATCATCGACTAAACTACCAAGAACAGCCATGGAAAGGAAAAAAGCCAAGTAGATCTTGTAAAATGCAGCTAATGCAACAAAAAAAAAAAGAAGAGAAACTCCAAGACAAATGTGTTATCAGGCAAAGGGGAAAACTACCAATAGAAACCAAAAAGTCAAAGCAAAGCGGGTTAGATAGGAAAAAATAACCTTAAAATATATGAGATATCAAGCGAGAAAGGGAAAGATCAAGAGAGAAACATAACCTGAACTATCAAGGGAAAATAAACCGCATAAGCTGCACAAAAAATCGATCGACTAAACCAAAAGAAGCCATAGAAATGGAAAGCAAAGAGAAGTGGGAAAAAACAGGAAATAGATGAGAAACTCTAGCCGATAAGGGGAAACATCAAGGGAGGAAAAAGAATAGGGAGAAAAGGAATAAAGCCAAAAATGTCACCTGATTCAGTCCAAACCCATTCGGAGACCCAACCAAGTGATTACAAAAAAGCCTTGTTTAAAGACAATAACCGTGGAAAACCAACAAGAACGAGACGGAAAAAAAATAACAAGACCAATTACAAAAAAGGTCTGGTTTCAAAAAACAAACCATTCAAAGAAAGAGACCAAGAGGAAGTGGTGGTGTCGATGAAGGTTGTTTTAGTTTTCTCTTGCCGAAGGAAAGAGGAATGCTAGAGCGAGGAGAAATGAAGAGGAGAAAGCGATACATTTTGAAAGAATTTTTGCGATCGATACAACCTTAGCACCCATGCACCACTGGATATTGCATCCATGCAGACAAGAACAAATCTTACATCCTGTTACTTTTTTTTCTCATGACCTTCTAGGCCATCGACAAGGTTCTATCAACTCATCTGTGTAAGCACAAACAAATTAAGACACTCACCTTGTGTAAGCACTCATCTGTAAAATAGACTCAGATTAGGGAAAGAGGCAAAAAAATTATGTTGTTTCTATTTTTCTAAATCAAGACAAATTAAGATCGTGGAAAGGAATTGAAACAACAAATATCTATTTTTCTAAATCGAAGACAAACTAAGAAAAAAACTTAATGTAGCAAAGTTAAAAACAAGGAAAACTCTTTTACATTCAATTACAAAAAAAAAAACCACAAATCAAGACCTAAAATGTCAAAGAAATCATAAAAAAAATTTATTCTCCAAGGGAAGGAAGGCGAAAAAAAAAACTATGAGCGGAAAAAAAATCAAGGCAACAACCACCATAAAAAGGAGGGAAAACATTAAACCATTTTCTAGATCAATCCACGAGCAAATGGGGAAAAACCCACAACCAAACAAGAAAAGGGAAAAATTGCAAAACAGAGGTGGTAAAAATGAGAAGAATAAAAAATTTTAAGAACAACAAACAAAGATACAAGGAGAAAAAAAAAATTACCCAACAACAAGGTGCCTAATTTCCCTGAGCAAACCTCTTTTACATGACTCTGACCTAAAAAAAAGGAGAGGCTAGAAAAATATTTGAATGTAGCAAGCTTCCCTGAACAAAGAGCAACAGAACAAGAAGAAAAATCTCTTTAACGTTCAAACTAGAGAAAAAAAAAATATCAAGCAGGTCAGGGACAACAAGAAGAAAAAGGGAAAAACAATGAAGCATTAACGGACTAATCGACGAAAGAGGAAAAGAAACAACAAACAAATAGTAAGAAGAAGGGAAAAAAAAGCAGATGGAGGTAAAAAAACCAGGTATACAAAAATTTTAAGAGCAACAAAAAGATCAAAGGGCTAAAAAAAAAAACACTTAACAACAAAATTGCACCCTCACACTCTTAATAACGGGAAAAGTTAATCCGAAGTTTCCCTCAACTTGAAAGACAAGGGAACAAGACGAAGATCGTTCACATTCGACAAAAAAAAAAACAGATTTTACATTAAGACAAAAAAAAAAAAAAAAAAGAAGAACTGGTGAGTACCTTTGAGGCAAAAATGAAAGAGAGGAAGATGGTTAAAAGCCGAATCAAGATGTATGAAGCACCGCTGACTAAGGAGGTAGCCAAATGAAATTCCAAGGCAGCTCAAATCTGCCTCTACTCCACGCCGATGAGAAATCAAAGGCAGGCCTCATTAACTTCCCACTGCAAAGCTGATGAAAAGCAAGACAAAAAATGCCAGACTCCAATCCAATAATCTGCATCCAGCACAAAAACAAAAAAACAAACAATGACAGAGAGTAATAGAAAAAGAAACAATGGCAAAGGACGAAGCGGTGAACACTTATCCGTTATTTTTAAATATTTTTTTGGCATCCTATGCTTCTAAAAATTTAGCCGTGGCATCCTATGCTGAAACGACGACGACCCACTTCATCCTGGAACACTCGCGGCGCACGTGGCAAGACGATCAAGACGAAACCCAGCAAACATCCCACTCACTCTCTATACTATTCATGCTGAAACGACGACGTCCGACTTCTTCTTGGCACACTCTGGGCGCACGTGCGGAGACGACGAAGACGAAACCAGCAAACACCCCATTCGCTCTTTATACTATTATGTTGATAACCACCGCCATCGCCACCGCTGCCGCCGTGTTCTTTCCTTCCCTAAACTACTCTGTTGTGTTCTTTCCTTTCGCTAAAGTACTCTACATATTCACTCCTCTTCACCGGACTATCTCTGAGCTGTGCTGGGTGGTGGTTCAAACCAGTTATCGAAGAGTTAAGTGGCCAATTCTGTGATTACTTCGCTATTTACTCCTCTTTACCGTTCAATCTCTGATCCCAGTTCAGCTTCTATCCTTTCAACGTTTCCTGAAATAGCACACTTTTCCCCCAGCTACCCCTTGCCAGTTGCCACCTCTCGTGACTTCTGCCACTCTTTTTCTAACTTCTATGTAACACGCTTTTTCTAAACTTGCAGTTTTGATTTTTTTTTCCTGGTTTTCTCCTTAACTTATTAACTTCCCCAGAGCCCTAACAAAGATCGAAGAATCAATTTTCAATGGGAAAACCAGGATTTGCAAGAAAAAGAGGTAAAAAAACTTACTTAGTTTGCCTGGTAATGTTTGTTTATACTTATTAAAAGGTATATTTTATGTAGGGTTGAAGAGAGTGAACGGTTCAAAGCCATTTAAGAAGTTCAAAAATCTAAAGCTGAATCATGCAGCGGAAAAACCTATACATAAGCAACCTCTAGAAAATGACTCAGGCAAGCCAATATTACATTTTAGAATTTTTAAAAGATTTGTTTCTGTTGTTAGTGATTTTTTTGGTTGGTTGTTTCTCAAAAATGTTTTAGAGGATTGGTCTGAAGAAAATTCTGGGTCTGAATTAGAAACCAAAGAAGAAGAAGAAGAAGTAGAAAAGGAAATTGTTGTTAACAGAGAGCCAACAATGTATGACAATTTATTGAAGAAGTTGGGATCAAGTAGTCAATTAATTGCAAATGCCTTCAAGCAAAGGTAATGCTCTAGTGCTCCCCTTTTCTTAATCTGTGAAATATACCTCCTTTTGATTTTGCTGGTAAATTATTTACCTATTGATGGCTTTATGTGTACAAAATTTGCTGATCCGTATAATGTCTTGGATGATGATATTGGAAGTTTTAATGTAGAAAGTGCTATTTTCAGTGCATTGAATGTTTGCGTGAATTTTATAATGGTCAGTCTGGAAATAAATTCAATGTACTCTACGAATAAAGGAGTACATGTTATAAGAGTTTGTTATACATATTACACGTTTTTATCTTTATCTGTGTAGTATACCCCCTTTTGATTTTGCCGGTTAATTATTTACCTATTGATGGTTTCATGTGTTTAAAATTTGCTTATTGAACCTGTGGGACTTTCATTAGTTTTGAAATTCAATCATTTGGAAACTGTGACTTGGATGATTGGCAATTTCAATGTAGAAAGTGCTGTTTTTGGTGTATGTAACACATTGCATGAGGTTTATAATGGTCATTCCGGAAATAAATTTGATTTACTCTTAGGGATAAAAGGAGTACATGTTATATAAGAGTATGCTTCCCAAGAACTAGGGCATTAAGGTGCGCTGTAGCGTATTCCACTGGTGCTTTTGGGGTTTGTTATGTTTTCTCTTGTAAGATAATCGTAATTGCTTTGTTATTGTGGAATTGAAGTGTCAAATGACATTTTTGTGGGATTTTGTTAATGTTAAAAGCATTAATTTCTTCTCCATTGATTGGTACTTCACATTGTTTATTTGATGATCATTGGTAATGGCAAAAAATTATGAGGAAGAGGTTGAGAGTGACATCTTTAATCTCTTTCCCTGAAACAATGGGTGCTAATCCTTAATTCATTTTGTTTGTAAAAGATATATGAACATTTTCTGCTTACAGAAGATGTATGGTTTTGTTTTCCTGGTAATCAGAGCCTGTGCTTTAACAAAGATGACAAAAGTTATGGAAACCATCATTGGAGTTATAGAGATGGAAATTATTTCAGTAAGGTTGATCCCAAGTATCTAGTCAAACTGGTGACTAGTGTAGGGTGAACTGTTTAATGTTGATTCTGGGGACCGAGAGTTATAAAATATAGGTCCTTGGAAGCTGTTCTTGTTATGCTAAGGCACACATATGGTTCTTGGAATAAGTTTTGTCACCTCAATAATGTAACTGCTGTGTTTCACTGCATAAAAATTGTTAGTTTTCTCATGCATTACTTTTTCCACGGTTAGGAGATCAGTCGAATCAATCATTGTTATTCTTGAAAATTATCTTCCATGTAGCTGTAGACACTTGGCTGATTTTTTTCCCTATTCTAGTTGCATAGAGTGAATTCATGATGTTGATTTATTCTGTCGTGTAAAAGCTTACATAAGAAAAGTGTTTCTACTGTGAATAGAAAAAGAGAAGAAGAAGGGAAAAGTGACACAGAAGATGATGAATCAGAAAATGAGCTTGAAGATGACAATGAAGGTAGATAATAAGCTCTTTACGAATTAGTTGCAGAATTGGCCTTTTGTTGCTTCATTTGGTTACATGCAAGCATAATGCATTTCATTCTCTTTTCTCATTAAATATTAACTTCAATGTATCATATTATTAGTATATCCTTGAATGCTTTTGCTGAGCCTTTGCCTAGTTGACCCATAAGTCTACATGTGGATTATTACCTCCATGATAGGTTGTACTGGTTTCTTGGTTCTATGTTTTCAGTTGATAGCCTTGTTTATTAGTTTCAAGCACTACAATAATTTGGATGGAAAGTGTGTACATTGTCCACTATGTTATTTAGGTGAAAACATGTGGTAATGAGTTTGCACGCTAGTTACTGTAGCTTGAAAATTTTTTAGAGCACAAGTTTTGATCATTAATTCTGATATAAGCTTACTTATGTGAAGAATTGGAATTATCTCTTGTTTTAGATTCTTTGGGGGCTAAATTGTTAAACTTGTTGTATTTAAAACTTGGCATAATAATAATTTTGGAGGAAAGTCCAACTATTATGCTTTAATCCTAGTGCCTTGTTGCATGCATGAGATGGAAAATAAAGGTTAATCATCTTTTCCTTGATGTAAAATTTAAGCATCTTTGCATCCAGTGTGATAGAACACTTCTTGTGATATGGTGAATTATTATTTTTTTAATATGTTGGTACAAATAGGTTAAAAAGGATTTTTATTCTTTTTTTTTTTGACATCTTTTCCTTTATGTAAAATTTAAACATCTTTGCATCATCAGCAGGATAGAACACTTCTTGTGCCTTGGAATAATTATTATTATTTTTTCATATGTTGGTACA
Organism: Gardenia jasminoides; assembly: GCA_013103745.1. NCBI lineage: Eukaryota > Viridiplantae > Streptophyta > Magnoliopsida > Gentianales > Rubiaceae > Gardenia > Gardenia jasminoides. The sequence goes on from CM023098.1 coordinate 42,684,478, forward strand.
AGGGGTTAAAGTTTTTTTTTTTTTCCCCTTTTGTATGTTCAACATGTGTAATTCTGTTCACATATTGGGAGTTATCAAGTTAAGTGGGTGGTTAGATATCACTAATCACTAGGGTATATCTTTTGTCACTAAAATATTCAGTTGAAGAATTACATAAATTTTCAAGTTATAAGCATTTGCATATGGTCTGATATCACCTCAAAAGCATAACTTTTCAAATAACCAACCATAACAATACAAGGAATAAGAAAAACTACAGAAGGCATTATCTTTAATTGCTCAATTGACGACTACAACCCTATCAGTGTTGCTTTTATATTTTTCCGCCTAAAGAAATTAGTAATCTTGCCTGATATGTTGATAATTTATGGAGTGGTAAGAAAAATGATGCAATCAACTTGTTATGTCATTTTGTAATGTGAGCTGCTTCGTTAGTTGACTGTTGAATATTGATTTATTGATTTATTTTTTGAATCAGGGAGTATTGATGAGTCTCCTAGAAGAAATGAAATGATAAATGGTGCCAAAGAAAATTGGGTGTCGGGTTCTACAGAAAACAGTGAAGGTTCTGGATCAGATGATGGGGACATTGGTGCCTCTGACTCAGATGAAGAACATGATTCAAGAACAAATGTTGAATCTATTACCAAGGAGTCTTCCAGCAGAAGGTATTCTAACATGGCATAAATTGCATTAGTTTTCCTATTATCATGTATGGGATTCCATTTTTTCTTATAGAACAAATAAAAGTTTATTCTCCAAAGGACAAAGGTGGAAAGCTAAAAGGAAATCAGCTTATGTTCTTAAAAAGCAAGGACAAACTTAGGTTGTTTATAATCTGATTTTAAGCCACCAAGGAAATGATGCATGCATTCTGCTACTTAAACACGAGCATACTGCAGTCTTTTTGTGGTCATTATCAAATTCGCTTATTGCCTTCTTTTTTCCTTCATTTGGATCATTGATCTTTATTTTGTTGCAATTCTTAATGGAATTTTCGATTGCATGTTCATTTAATGATCATGTACCTAGTTTGACTAGTTTACCACAAAGATAGAGGATATGATGTGTAGGTGCTTATTTACTGTGCATTATGCCAGTTTTGTTTTAGAAATTGAAATCTCAAAGCAAAGTGATAAATTTGTTCTGGAAATGTGCTTTTTCTGTTTGCGTTTCTACAACCAGAGACTTTTCTTATATTTGTTTTTGTTGTAAATTTTGCACTATACAAGAAACCTTGTTATTTCCTAGTTTCAATGATTGCGAGGAATTTATAACTGATTAAGAAATTAATCGAATACAAGTATTGAATTTATGAGCAATCTGTATTATGTTTTTCAATGTAGACAGTCTCTAGCATTTTTAACATGTTGTCTACTCCTTTTGGAACCAGTGGAACAGCTGTTCTGCATTCTAATACCTAGTTTCCATGATCTCCCCCCAACAAAAATAATTGGGACGCAAGAACTGTCTGTATACTTAACTTGAGGTTACTGAATTTGTAGTACATTCAGCAGTCACTTGGAATACAAATTATCTCAAGGAGAGGTTGACAACTTAGTCAAAAGGAAATGGAATTACAAATGGGAAATTCCTGCTTTTCGTGCACCCAATTGCAAGTGGAGAGGAACTGGAGACCATCTTTTGAAGGTAGATCTCTTACAACTGTTGGTTGATTATGATGAGTTTCTGCGTGCAAAGAGCTCTGACTGTTGTAATAGTCATTGTCTTGTAATTCTGGTTCCTTTAGCCTAGTGGTTGGTTGATGTGGATTAGTGTGGGTCTGATAGCCCATTGTGCTTATTTACTTCAAGTCTTGGCATACTATGCTGCAGTTGGACCCTCCCTCCCAGAAGCATTCAAAAAATCTGTTTCTCCTGAAAGAGAACAACTCCTTTAAAATTCATGGCCTATTTGACATGGGTGGATTAGGACTCTTTTAGGGTAATGTCCTACTATGTGGGCCTTTAGCAAAATACTCTTTGTTTGCTTGCGTGGGGAGAGAATTTTGTAGGTTAGGTCCTGTTTGCAGTGTGTTATGGCAGCACTTATCATTTAAAGTATCTCTGAACATCATCTATTGTTGTATTGCATGATCTAGTTCTTAGATGATGACATGATTAAGCTCAATACACGATTTATTGCCTGTGTCCATGCTGCATTAGCTGAGGATTTTAAGGGAAGGTAGTCGTTTAATTTTACTCTTTTGGAGCATTTTTTTAATGTCTAGTAGTTCTTGACTTTTTAAAGCCAATTTTGCTTACCTTTTCTACAACAATATGATCATCAATCAATATGTTTGAGCTCTGAGCTCATTTTCCAATTTATACAGGTGTCGTGAATGTTTTGAGTTCATTCATATTTCATGTTGCATTAGTATGTTTACCTCTAGCACTTATTGAAAAATAAAGATGTACAACATGGTGTTTATAGATTACGATTTCGCTGTTGTTTATCTTACCCACTTGGTATCATCTGCTTCTCTTGGATAGTTAATTTTTTTAAAGTAACTTGTTGAATTTAAACTATCTTCTCTGCCTTTTGTTTTGGTATTGGAGGAGAGTGCTTTGTTCTCCATCTACAGCTTTCTTTCTTCCTTTCTCTTATGTGTGCTTTGTTGGTTCTGCATTCTAACGCTCAGTGGACTGTGTAAATTGTTGCGCTAGTTGGATGTCGTTGACGTTGCAGCAAGTGGAAATTAATGGAGTCTTTATTGGTGCACCCTGCAATTTGTCTGTTTTTGCCTTTTGAGATCTTTTTGATCTCCTTTATAGACTCTAAATAAAAGAACTTGTTGAGTATAGTTCCAACAGTAGCAGGACGTGTAATTGACGGTTGTTTGTGCAGGACATTGACATGAATGAAATGTATGGCCTCAAGCCAAGATTGTATAAGCATTGGGCAGATGTCTACAAAGGATCTGGTGGCACTGATTTTCAATCATCTGAGCAGAGATTCTTTTTTACCATCTGTAAGTGATCTAACAAACTTGACCTCACCTTTCTGCCACCTGTTCTTACGTTACTTATGGTTAATAGTGGATGGTTCATCATCAATGTGGTGTTGAGTTAAATTGTAGCATTTGCTGTCACTTTGGAAGAGGAATTTTGTGGTGTTAGCTTTTGTGTGGAACAACTTATAGCATGTTTGGCATGTTTAGAAGTGCTTATAAACCTTTAGGCATATCCTGTTTGCTAGTTTATTTTTCGGAATTATGTGAAAAGTGACCCTTGCCTTTTGGTTATATATGGTAATGTGCTGTTACTGAATTTACTTTGGCCCTATGACTTGGTACCAGAAATTGTGTATAAACCAGTAGCAATCTGATACATGTGAAATAATGAATCATACTTATTCTAAAGAAAAAAAATTCTTGTTAGCCAGATTTATTTCTAGAAACATTCAAGGAATTTACTATATTAGTACCTATTCCTGCTAAATTCTCAAATCATTGTGTTCAGTTTTTGTAATAACAAAGGCAATAAATATTTATCCACATAAATATAGCTGTAGAGCAGACAATTCTTTTTGACTTTATAAGTTGGCTTAGTTTTTGGATAATTTTCTTGAGAATTCCATTTTGGATGATTATTTATTATAGTTGCCCTTCCCGGTTCAGTTTGGTTTCTTTAGAGTACCAAATTTATATATCAAAAAACAAAAGTGGCTTTGTCAGGTTATACTTTCATTCTGCATTTTGCATCAGAAACTTTTAAAGAGTAGGTCTGGGGGTTGCAGTGTTTTATGTTCTTTACAAGCAGTTGATTAGAAAAGGCTAGGTTTTTTATTACCCTGGATGACATATCTTAACAATGCCGGAAGACTCTGTAAAAGACAAAATAAATTCGTTGGTGGTAATGCAATTTTCTTGGTCATGTTTGGTTGATTTAATTGGTATTGCTTCCAAATTCAATCTAATTGATGCTTGCTGTGTATTACTTCAGGTTCAATTCTGTGATTCTTTAGTTGGCTTTCATTTTGCACCAAACATTGATTAAAGGATTTAATGTTGACAAACTGGCATGTGATTGAGCATGTAGTCAAGTTATGTCATTGGACAATCTGGTGGGAGAAGAATAACAGAGGTTAAAAGCATAGAGGAGTATATTTTTAACATTAAGAGTACTTTTGATTTTCACCAAAGAACATTAAGAGTACTTTTGATTTGCACCTTTTTCTTTGGTATGCGGAAAGGTGGCAAAGCCCATGTGTGTTTAGATGGTCTTCATAGTGCATTCTCTCTCGCTCTCTCTCTTAAAGAATGTATCTAAATGTTTATTTATCTATTTAAAATGCAAAGTTTAGGGTCAACTAGACTCCTTTCAATGTCTAAGCTGTCCATTGTTTTTTTCTAGGGAATGAGAGTCAATCACTAGCAAGATATATATGCTTCTCAGTGTAGATGATAAAAAAATGACCGTGATTCTCTGAGATGCCTTTAGACTTTATTTTAGAATTTTCTTCCATAGTTGAACCCGTTTCTGCAATAGTGGTTCAACTTATCAAAGATCAAGAACTAGAATACAAGTTATTTAACATGAGGTGGTCCTTGTTTAAGTGTAGTTTGGACTGAGCCTCACTATCCAGTTTATATTTGCTATAATATTTTCCCCTTTTTGTCCCTTGGAGCTTATTTCATGTTAACAATTGACAGTCAATCACTTTTTGACACATTCTAGAGAATTGAGATGATTGTTGCTTTGATGAACTCTTGCTTGTTCAATAAGGTTATACTCATCAGTTAAAGTTGCACATATAATCTTCTGATCACACTTTCTGTAGGCAACAGCTATCGGGATGTATTACACCATAACAAGAAGCCCTTTTATCTTAAAGGTCAAGAGGACTCAAGTATCCTGGATGCTTATGTTATGCATACTGTATGTATATGGTTTTATACTTGTATTTTGGTCATTACCTTTGTGTTTTGAATTGGCATTTCCTTTCCAGTGTTCAATATATGGATTTTTAATTGTTGTAGCATCATTTTGTAATGAGAAGTGAAACAACGTTGTGCATTTAAAATTGCTGATAAAACAGTGGTATGCAGTTAAATCATATTTTCACAACAAGGGATTTGGTGAGTAAAAATGATGCAAAAGTGGCTGATGCTCAAGGAAAAGAGGGCATTCTCAATGGTGATCGTTTCCTGGACCATGGGTTTACTCGTCCTAAGGTATTCATAGTGCTTGCTCTTGGTGCAACTCTGATATGCACATCAGAAAGGTTATGCACAAAATTTTCTTGCATGTGTTTGTGTATTTATTCTGGTTGTCTTAATTTGCTGTTTATCTGTGCTATTTTTACTAGTCCCCTGCTGTTCTTATGATCTTTTTCCCCTTGTCACATAATCAATTTATTTTTCATCTAGTGGCTATCTTTCGCTCGATGAACAGTGGCAATAAATTGGCAAATCTAATGAATGTGCAAATTTCTCCATCTATTAGTAAGTGTTAGGTAGGTTTAAGCTCAGAAAGAGCTGTACCTTCTCCTGGCAAATTTGAAATTCACTTAGGGTTTTGTCAATATTTGCTTTGGTGCTACCTTGCCCTTGAATTTCAAGTGCTGCAGTTTTGTTGACCCTCCTGAATATCTGATACAGACAGTGGCTACAATGGAATGGATATTTGAAAAGGGAAAAGATTTTGAATGTTTGCCTTTCTTTTCATGTGAACTCCTTGACGTCTTTGTCATAGGGCAGAGTTTGTTCTTGAGTTACAAAAACACAGTGCCAAAGATTAGAAAGTATTGATTGGAGGTGCCTGCATGGACAACTTGGCATCTCTGTTTCATTGCCAAGATCTTTCACCAATAATGTGCTACTATCTTAACCCACAAGACGTACAGATTTTCCCTGCTTTTTTGGTCGCTTGTAGCTGATATATTTAGGTTAATGCAATGAACTTTTTCCTGTTAGTTTTCTCACCTTGGAAGTTTATATGTAGATTTTAGACACTAGTCTGAAAATCCACTTGGGAAAGAGACTAACAGGATGCAGAAACAACTGACTTGAGTTTGAAATTAAGGGAGGATTGAAGGATGCTTAAAGTTTCTTTCATATTCATTTTATGTGTCTGACAACTTTCTTATACGTTGTAGTTTTGATGTCCTGGGCAGACTGTTAACATTCTTAATTACTTTAATCTTGCTTTCAGGAGATAAGCTTTTGCCTCTTTTGTTTTAATTTTCAGGTCTTGATCCTTTTGCCCCTCGCAAGCATTGCATTTCGGGTAGTAAAGAGGTTGATCCAGTTAACCCCTTCAAAGCATAAGGTATTTGCTGCACTGTACTAGAGCACTTGTAGGAAACGTCAACAAGTTTTTGTGCATAAGTGCCCATTGAGGCTGGTTATCTTCTTGTTTAGCACTTGCATGACTTCTTATTGACAACTCAAATGTATCTGCTGTAATGTCGCCAATGACATTTAAGTCTTCTGCTCTTAATACAACTTGCCTGATGGACAGTGATAATGGATTGGAGCACATACATGGTCTAAGCCTAGATATGACTTGCCATTAACTGGACAGAAGAATGCAATGCATCTGAAGATGCACATTGACATGTTAGTGACTAAAATGAAACACTAGTCTTCTGTAGGAAATTTACTGATTGTGACTAAAAATTTCGACTTTGCTCAAGAAGTAGGAACAATAGTAACATTATTTCCTATCACTTCCATGAGAAGAAACTAAGAAGATTTTAATGTGTTTTTGAATGTGTGTGGTGTTATGTTCATGAGATGCACATTGACATGTTAGTGACTAAAATGAAAAACTAGTCTTCTGTAAGAAATTTACTGATTGTGACTAAAAATTTCAACTTTGCTCAAGAAGTAGGAACAATAGTAACATTATTTCCTATTGCTGCCATGAGAAGGAACTAAGAAGATTTTAATGTGTTTTTGAATGTGTGTGGTGTTATGTTCATGCTGACATTTCGGAGACTGGTAAATGGTCCTCCTGTACTGGTCGTGGATCTCCACCTTTTCAACTAAACAGTAGATTCTACATGGACCTAGCAGAAGAGGAGACAGGAGCATTCTTAAGTGCTCCAATCAAGTTCTTATGGAGTCTCGATATTTGTGATGCTTAGAACTTAAAGGGAACTAAATTACTGTGGTAGTTACAAATATGATGTCTTGTAATCTTTGCTGCTTGTCATTATTCGGGTGTTTGCATAGATCATCTGTGTGGTAATGTCCAAGGGGGCGCAAGGTTAATCAGTCTATTGTTGCTATGGTCGTTGATTGCCATTAAAATAAACAGTCTTCAATGCATTTTCTGCATTGCCCTATTCTAGGTTAATGTTGAACACATGGATCGCTTTACTGGGGAGTTTGGAAGTGGAGGAGTTGAAAGTGAGGAGGATGAAGGGGATGATGAAAACTCAAAAAGAAAGAAGTCCTCCAAACCTTCTGATTTTCAGTCATTGTTTGGTGGGAATAACAATGATCATTTCATGTTAGGCATGAAGTATATGGGGTAAAATATCTGATCTTGACTTTTTGACTATTGTGAAATTCTTGAATATTTATCTCTGTTTGAACAGACTCCTTTAGGAAGCTCCTTTTATTGTTGCATGTCAATTCTTACACATTCATTGGGTGTTTTCTGAAATGATGAATGGAGCACATGCTTCCTTCTCTTCCCCCCCCCTTTTGGTATTTGTTGCAATTTCTTGAAGAAATAAAATCATTTAGGCTTTTGGCTGTCCCTTGTGACTAAGCCAAGTCTAACATTACACTCATTTGTGTTCATATCTTTAGCTTTTGTTTCATATTAAGTTGTCACTCTTCAGTAACTTGAAGAGGTTATCCAAAGGCTGCAAAATAATTCATGCTTTTTATCCCACTTTGCAATTTTATTGTATAAGATTTAATAATGTACTGATTTGGACCAGTTTCCAAAACTATAGCAATCAGTTTAACAAGTAGTCTTGAAAATTTTGACCACTCATGCTCTAACATGGTTCCCTCCATGACCCTTGGTGTTGTGACAGAAATTAGTTACATGAAATTATAGTCTTTAAAAAAATATCTTTGACTGGGAAGGCTTGCATTCTAGGAGTATTGGCTTTGTTGTTTCCTAGTACTAAGGAAATAGATGGTTTGAAATGATTGGCCGGGTTAGCATCGAATGAAAGGACAGTTTGAACTTTATCAAGAGATTTCTTTTTGGATAGAGCTGACAGTGGTTTTTTGCAGTTTAAGCATCACAGGATATGGTTTGTGGAAAATATATGAGTTTAAATAGCAGGCCATTGTTGCATAACATGGTTCCTTTTATCTTATTTTAACATATTGGTTTGAAGCTTCTTCCTGGTTCTAAAGAAAACATTGGTTGCAGAGATGTTGAGGCGACAGGAACTTCCATCCTTCAATTCCCATTGGCAGGCTAAAATACTTGAATATCCAGGCGTTAGACCTAATTTACCAGTAACCATCGAAGGGCTCTCGGTGCATGCTTAGAGCAATTGGCCTATTAGTTTTGCTTTAAAAATTTACCAAGTAGTGAGTTTTAGTTGGTGGATGGTAGCTTCCAATTGAAGTGAGGTCATTTTCATGGGTGAAAAATGTCTACACAGACATCAAAAGACATTCTTCATAAGATGAGCTAGGGAATTGTTGATGATGACAAAATGATAGTTAGGCACTATTTCAGGGTTCAATTGGATTTATTGTTATATGTATGAATCCAAAAGAATTGTATAGCAGAAATCATGCATACTAGTTTTCAGCTGTGCATAATTTTTTTACTTTTTCTCTGATGCGTTCTATAGTAATTTGTTCAGTTTTGAAATGACGCCCCCAGGTGTCTTCATTATTCTGATTATGTTAAGCTTTGGTGTATGCTTCTGATAATATTTCCTCATTTGATTTTTTATTGGCAGGAGGAAGATAAAGTTATATGCTGATTTTTATTCCTCAGACATAATAGTTGCTTCTCCTCTTGGTTTGATTACTGTGAGTTTTTTAACTGGTCAAAGCAATTTTGGTTCCCAATGCTATGCATACTATGTCATGTGATCTCCTTTATCTGCATTGTGCATGTTTTAAGTTTTGGATTGCTGTAGATCGAAAATCTTGCCAGTAAAGTATAAACTCCCTATCATGGATTGCTCCCTTGGCTGCTAGTTTACTGTGTATTGTCTTTAGCTATCTACATTGTGTTAATGAGCGGTGATTATGAGCCAGTTTTCAGTTTTTTGGAAATTTATGTAGGTTTTTGGTGTTAACTAGTTAAAAAAAAATTGTGTGGTTCAATTGGGAATCATAAAGATGTGGAGTCCCAACCAATTTTTGGTCCAACTTTTAATTTTAACCAAGAAATTTTAGCGGTACAATTCAACCATCCTGTTGGCTGAGTTACTCCCCCTTTTTTATGTAATACAATAAACTAATAGTTGCATTCAACGGAAGTGTTTACATGACAGTAGTAAATTTAGAACAAGAACTGTATAATAGGTATCTAAAGGATTGACAGATTGTACTTTTATTCTGTTACTGTTTGACCTATACTTGGAGCACCTCTACCAGTTACCAACCTTTGTGTCTTGAAATGATGTTTAGGCCTTTATTGATTTATTTATCTGTTGTTTAGGCATGTTGTCTCTAGTCATGTGGATCCAGTGCCTCAGCAACTGCTACGAGCTTGTAAACCCTCACAAGTCCAAACCTAAACCAGGACCCAAATTGTTGCATCTAACAGGCTTAAAAAATCGTGTCAGGACGTTGAGGTTTGTAACGGGGTATACTCTCAAGTATAGATCGTAATCATGTGGAGCAGTAAGCCTTCTAAGATTGTTAACATGTGGGTCAGAGTTAGGGCTTATTGGATTTTAAATTACTTTCCATTTCTATGACCATCAAAACACAGCTACCTTTTTTTCCTGCAGTAAAAGAAGTGGAGATTATTAACTTGGGATTATTTACTTGCGTGTAAATTTGGTTAAAAGTAATCAAATGGTTCTCTTAGAAGATCAGCACAAAAATGAGCACTTGCCAACAACTATTAGATTATTATTTTCCCAAAAAAAAAAAAATGGATCTGCACTTAATATCAGATCAGAAATATTTTATATACATAATTCAACAGAGTGCACAGTAGTAAGAGATGGAGAAAAGTGAACAGCTGGGAGCAGGCTGTATACAAGTGAAACCATAGTTTTTGTGGAACACAATGAAACCCAAATTTTGCAGAACATATTCTTCATAATAGCTAACCGATATGGCTTTTTAACATGTTCAGTCATCTGGAATTTTAAATCTAATATAAGTTGTGCTCGATATTTTGTTAAAGGAAAAAAGAATCCAGGTCAGTATATTTTACTACAGTCCAACAAGGTGGGATTTAACAAAATTGACTAAAGGCCAAAAAATTGTTGTTTTCAATTAATTAAAATTTTGGCTAGACTCCGAGAGTGGACGTCAATTCTCAGCCCTTTCAGGATTCAGTAGTGTAGCATTCTTTTCTACAGCATAAGGTGAGCTTGATTTTACTGAGATTAGACTGATACTTTAGTTTTGATACTAATCTTTTTTTTTTTTTAACTGATTGAGCTTTGAAAAATCATAGTCACTAAAACCAAATTATGATTGAATAGAGATGGTTACTCTGTTTTCTATGGGCTCAAGCATCCCATTGTGACTAACAAGAATCTTTTTTTTTTTTTTTTTTGGTTTTCAATCTCTCTAATTTTGGGGTGGTTTTCTGAGAACAGATGAGTTTTCAATCACCTCCATTCTCTTCTCTTAAAGTGTGATATGCATAATAATTAGTTCTTTTCGGCAATTTACAGAAAATTGGGGAGGCAGAAGTAGAGAAAGAAAAGATATTGATTATCTTTCCTCCATAGAGGTAAACTGTTTGGTTCCAAGCTGTATAATTTCCATATAATTTATGTATATAAGAGTGTGTGATTGGCTCGTGTGCATTTGGGTTGAAAAGGATGTTCTGTTGGTTGAACTTAGTCACTATCAATGATGATTTAAAAGTTATCTTAATAAACTCTTTTAACTGTTTTGCTTCAATTAATTGAGGGCTTTTGCATCTTCCAGGTTTTGATTATTGACCATGCAGATGTTATACTAATGCAGGTGACTTTATTTTCTAGTAGAGTTTTGTTTTGTTGGTTCCTCTATTCAAATTAAGTAGTCATTTCTCCCTTCCCCATGCTTCCCCTCCAACCGGCCTGTATAAAAGCAGAGAATGGATACTGCTTCCTTTCCTTTCTTAGGTGTATGGCCTTTAAGAATGAGTCCCAGCTATATACAGTTGTTGAAATGATAAATGTGGTGCCAAGCAGCTTGAAACTGATATAAAGTGCACATTTCCTGATGATGTTTTGTTTACCTTTTTGTTGTCCTCATGTGATCCACAGAATTGGTCTCATGTGGACACAGTAGTTGAACATTTAAACCGGTTACCTCTGGCAGCATGGGTCTGATATAATGCGCATTCGACCATGGTATATTTTTATTCCTACCTTTTGCTATGGGCAAACATCCTCCTTTTGTTGAGTCCTATATATTTCCTGTCATACCTGGTTTTCTTTCTACTATACTTCCTTGTTTCTGGAATGTAGAGAATTTATTTTTAAATATCTGAGTCAAGGATTGTGTAGTTCTTGTTACTTTAAATTTAGTTGATTCTAGCTGTTTTTAGGTTTTAAGTTGCTTTCAGGTGTTCTCATTTGCCTTTGACTTCTGCCTTTTATTTTCAGCCTAAAAGGCTGATTTGTAAAAGGCCTTTTCCTTTTCAAAACTTGTAAGACAAATATATCTTTCATTTTTCACACAACATTTGGAGGATTAACTTTTTCTTAAGCAGCTTTTGAAAAGCTAAGGCAAGCGGAAACAACTCCATGTTGCAATAAAGATGATCATGCTTCATAACACCTAATCTCTTAAATTTGTGTGACACCACATAAACTTTTGCTTTCTTGCTTCTAGGTACCTAGATGGACAAGCGCAGTTCTATCGACAAACAATAATTCTGGGTTCTCACTTAAATCCAGGTAATTACTTGCACATTGTTAATTTCAAAATATGTAACTGTTGCTTTAAGAATAGTTGTTGCGTGTGTTTAACGTTTTGTGTTTTGAACTGCCATATGCTGTTTATTAGATGGTTGATTTGACCTCTCCAAGAGTGGATCATAAGGCCAAACGCGATGGAAATAATTCAATCCCTTCTGGATTTTGAAGAATGTTATTTCATAACTGGAAACCTAAATCCAACATCTAAGCAGCAGCCCCAGCTGTTAACTGGTTTCTCTAAACAGCAATGTGAACTTTCTAGCTAAATGCTTTTTGACACCAATCTAACCTTCAAGATATATGTTGCACCAAGTCTATAGGATTTTCTGTTTTCTTTTCTTCTTGGATTTTTTTTTTTTTTTTTTTTTTTTTGGGGGGGGGGGGGTGTTTTAAAATTTCTCTCTTCTTGATCATGCTTAATGTTGATATGTGAATTGGGACCAAAGCAAACTAGTATCGCCTCATGCATATAGTTCTTTCGTCCAAATAGAATAGGCTCTGAACCCCCACACCATTCAACACCCATATCAAAAAGAGAAGAAAAGAAGCACACACACACACTTTGCAGATAAAAAATAGAAAAGAAAATAGAAAGATCCGATAATGCTCCACAGGAATCCTTTTTCTGACCCTCATCCTGTGTGTCATGTATGCTACTTTCACACATACAATGTGCTTTCTGAAGACAAATTTGTGCTTTGTTTCTTTTATGTGTCATAGAAGATAAACTGTTTCTTTGGAAGTATGGAATTGAGACTGTTCATGCAAACCAATGCACAAGCTTAAAATTCTTGATAAGATACTTAGAACAACAGTTGGAACTAATAATTCTTTTGATTCATCACTCTGCCATTCTCTTTTCAGACATCAATTCGCTGTTCAATCGGCATTGCCTTAACTACGAGGGAAAGGTTTGCCCAGATTCACAACTTTATTATAGTGCATGTAGATATTGTTGGCATGTGTAGTTGACTATTTTGATTTTTAACTATCGATGAATATCTTAGAGCCTCAAACTTGCAATTTATTTCTTGTTTTGTATGCGTCCTGATCCTTGGGGTTTTTGGTGCATTTTGCCTTATATTTGTTTATACCTACCTTGTGAAGAAGTAAACGGATATAGTTCAGTGTAGTTGTAACTGAAACCGTTTCATATTATTTCTGCAGTCTTTTATTCTTTCCTCCTATAAATCTCATTTTCTTTCTTTTCGTATTACAGTTAAGCCTGAAACTTTTGATCTGTTCAAATTGCCCACTCTAATTCTCATTTCCAGTAGTTTAAGATTACTAATTTGGCAGGATTATAGCTGCTGATGGTATTCGTGGAATGATTATCTACTTATTGGTGAACATATGTGTGTTAAATTTTGGGGCTGTTGCCAATGCTAGTTGCTGATTCCAGTTGCACTATTTTTTCCCCATCCCCCCAGAGTGGAGTATCACCAAATTTTGGGGAGGAATGAGGAAAGTTTGGTGAAATTCCTCTGCTTGAGATTTACTTGCTATATTGGACTCAAGAGCTAACATGAGCCTAACATGTGTCTGATTTACTTTCTTTCATTTTTTCATGCAATGAGCCTTACAAGAAGATTTTAGACTGGGGAGTGTGAGGCAAAGTGGCCAAATTTCTTCATTAAACTTGATAATAACCTGTCCTCCTATATTAACTTTTTGTGGGTAATTGCAAGAGATCTGAAGTTTGGATGCTTATGAATTTCCCTCAACTGAAAGGAATCCCTAATATGCTTCCACCTCCATCATCCAACATGTTAGGGGGAAAACATTGCATAGCTGTTCCATGTTTTCTCTTTAAAAGGAAATGTGATTGAACATGACTTCGACGGTAAATAATGTGTATGATCTTCTCGCTTAACATAAAACTGGCTTGTATTCTATGTCCTTGTAGCAAGTTACAGTGATTGAGGTCTTTGTGCAGGTCAAATTGGTGTGCCTTTATAAAGGTGTTCTTCCAAAAGTACTGATTCCCGTACGGCAGGTCAGTTAGTCTGCAGGAATAGGCTTATGCTTGTATGGTAGATCAGTTATTACATGATAATATTGTTGAAAAGTAATCTTTGCTAATGACTGCAACTGCTAGTTTTCCATATATACTTATGAGTTGTACTAATAATGTGTGAACTGTTTAAGCAAAATTCAGATGTTTAAGATTTCCCCTTTTTTTTAGCTCAGCAAGATTGCTGTTTAACTTTTATTTTGGATTACCACCTGAGGTTACTTGTATATCAATCAACTCGTAGAAGAACCTTCATCTAGTCTTCTCATTTGTTTTGTCCCCTTGTCTGAACATGCCAGATATATGAGCGGTTTGATGCAGACTCGATTGCAGATGTTGATGATGCTCGTTTCCAGTATTTTTGTAAGAAGGTTTGTTTGACAGCTGGATTGTCACTTTAGATGGTGCAATATATATGGACAACAAAGTTTCTGCAGCATATTATTTCCACTTGCACCTTTGTAGTTTAGTTTTCGATACAGATAATCAGTCACATTGGTGACTTGTTGCTTTGATAGAGTTGGGTCAGTGGCTAGCCTTGAAGTTTCAGTACAGTGCATTTTTATATCTATGTTTTCAGTTTATCCTTTGTGAAATATATGTGATCAAGAAATTGATTAAAATTTCACCAAGATGCAATGTCGCATATTCACACTTACAGCACGTTGACTACAAAGGAGAAAAACATCAAGTGCATGATTATAGTGCAGAAGGTAGGGAAGAGTGAAGCTTTCCTCTCTGGGCTGGGTTAAGAAAATTGTAGCAAGAGGAATATAGGGTTTTTTCCCAACTCTACGGAAAACAGATGCAGGGTTAGAGCACAGATTGAAGGTGTTTACTTGCTAATATGCATGCAACATAGGAAAGGAGACATGTTGGCATAAAAGAGATGAAATCAGTAAGAGAGCATTTTCAGGCTCTCTGTAAGAATGTATCTAATCTAAATTAGACAACATTTTGTCATGAATGTCAGAACTTTTTTTTCCAGGGTATGTGTCCTCAATGAGCTTCCTCACTTCTGTGCTGAAGTTCTATAATTGGTGAGATGAATGATCTCTGTCTATTACAGAAAATGTATGCAATGGATGTGCTTTCTCTAGGTCAAGTAAATGCGTGCAAACCAACTGCATTTCATAATGAGCTATTTAAAGTAACCTTAGATTGGGGAATTCTATCCAAAGAAAAAGGGAAAATAACGTCAGGTTTTATAAATTGGGTGCATGTAAAATATACTGGGTTGACGTCTATCATCTTGACAAAGTTTCCAGTATTTCACACATGGTGTTGAACTCAACAGTGTGTCTAAGCTTCAGTCAGTTTCATACCAGAGAGTTTGCATTCTCAAAGTAACTAAATAACTGAGAGAAGAGGTGTATTATCTGATGGCGTCACAGTTCTGCACTCCCTCTTCAGAGTCCATATGTTTTCTTTCCTGCTTAAATGGGCAGAACTGAGTCTGAACATATCATATTGACTTCTGTTTCAATTCGAACATGATAATCATTCGAGCTTGTAGGTGATGAAATTGAGATCAGAAGAGACACCAGGAAATTGCATACAAGAGTTTGAAAGTATAAAAAGAAGAGACTACAGGAAGGAAAGGCAAGAAAGACCAGAGAGAATGGTCTTGCATGGTTCCAGAGATAGTAAACACTAATTGCCAATCTGAAATAACATGTAGAAGACATTATTAGTCTTTTCAGGGTTTTTGACAACAGAGGAGGACTATGGTACTAACATCATTGAAGGCTGAATTTCCAGACTAGATTTAGGGAATTGAAGTACAATATCAATTACATTTGGGTCTTGTGTCTGTGATTGAAGCAATTCTTAAGCTTCTTTTGGATGCATTACCATCTCCATTTGCTTTATTTTGCATTCTTACTGTTTACCACCCTTGCTAGCTGCATTGAAATGATCTCTGCTCCTTGTAAATTGGAGTTATAATTTTTTTTTTTTTTTTTTTGTTTTTGGGGGGGGTGTGTGTGTATATCTAATCCTACTTGAGACAATTGAGAGGATCTTTTTGCACGGTTAAGTTAATCATAACTCTCATGCTTAGTCTTTTTCTTGGAAGCATTATTCTCTTTGTTAATTTTTTCCAGATGTAATTTATTCTCATTGCAGGTGTTTCCCAAAATAAAAGATTCTATCCAGGTATTGATTTCTTTGAATTGGTTGATAATTTTCTGAGAACAACTGGCCTTAAGATTTATCATTTATATTGAAAATGTGTAAACCTTTCCATTTTTGCAGGGTGGAATTATGCTATTTGTTAGTTCTTATTTGAGTTTGTTCGACTCAATTTTTGAAATCTCAAAAGCATCGTTCTGCCTTCTTGGAGTAAGCAATTACCTTTTTTTCTTTATTTTTTTTATTTTTTATTTTTTATTTTTGAGGCTTTTAGGTTGTGCTGGTTTAATTTCTATTATTGTCAGCTCAATATTTCAGTTTGATGCAAGAGGTTGACTATCTCCATGTTTGAATAATAATTTCTTTGTCCTATTTAGGTACACCAAACAAAGTGATATATCTCGTGCACGAGTTTGGTTTTCAAGGACAGCGGAAAATCATGTTATACACTGAGAGAGCTCACTTCTACCACAGATACAAGGTTTGTAGTTTCTTCTTTGTCTTCTTTCTGATTTTTCCTGCTACTACCTTTACTGTACTCTAAGTTACTAGCTGTAAAACTAGGAAAGAAAATAGATATTAGATCATTTATGCTGCTGCATGATTGTCTTTGACAACAAAACTGATGAAGAAAAGGGAGAAACCAT
This sequence comes from Gardenia jasminoides, assembly GCA_013103745.1. Taxonomy (NCBI): domain Eukaryota; kingdom Viridiplantae; phylum Streptophyta; class Magnoliopsida; order Gentianales; family Rubiaceae; genus Gardenia; species Gardenia jasminoides. The sequence continues at coordinate 42,701,308 of CM023098.1, forward strand.
GATCTTGTTGGTGATCAATGTTATTTCTGGCTTAGTGATTTGACTTTGTTTTGCAGAACTTAAAGATGATGTTCTCTTCTAGTTGAATTCTTAAAATTACATATGGCTAAACAACTATTTAAATAAGCAAGTGCTTTAGGATTACAAGGGTTTGCTGTATTGATGTTTCACAAGTATGAGATATCAAAAACTGGGCCTGAATTAAAATAATTGATGAGGATCTTCTGGCCCATTTGTTTATAATTGTAATGATGCATAATGCTCTGCTAATAACAGCATCTCTCCTATGCATTTCATCCTCTTGATACTTCCATATTTGAGGCAAATTATCCGTATATCCAAAAATCTAACTTTGATGTTTCAGAATTAAAAATCAAGATTCAAGTAGATTAGTGAAGTTTAATCTTATTTTAGAAGTCATTCTCATAATATTTGTCCCTATTTGAGGGAACTTCATGGCTTTCTCACTGTTTCTAGCTATACAAACAGTGTATTTATCTCTAAGTTTTCTAGATTGAAATGTTGTACCATGAGAGTTGACCTCGGTGGTTGCAATTCATTGTTTTCCTAATGCTCTTAACAAGCTCACATTGAACATATGAAATTATTTTGATTCTAAGTTTCTTTTTTAGATCCGTGCTATTCAGAAATTGATCATTTATTCTCTTCCAGAGAGAAAAGAATTTTACCCTGAGGTACTTTTATTCTGTAACATATGTTTCCTTTTCTCCCGTCTATTGAGGAATTTTGAGTTAAGTACCTTATCTTGTATTTCAGATTGTAAATATGCTCGAAGGATGAAAACATGTCTTGTACTGTGCTATTTTCTCGTTTTGATCAGTTTCGGTAAGATCTGCTCTTTAATTTAGATTGAAACCTGTGGATTGCATGCTTTTGAAGAATGATGTTTTCAAGCATGCAATGATATGAAAGCATCCCTTGAAAATTTGCTATTGTTTATTTCTCTGATAGATTTCATTAGAATAAGATAAAATTTGTAGAGATGGAAATTTGATTAGGTCCTTCAGAGTCTAGTGAAGAAATTCTTCCCTATTTACTAATATACTGGTTAAAGTGGCTACAATAAATTAAAAAAAAATAGTAATTATAGTAGTAGCAGTAATATGAATTATAGTAGAAGTAGGCAGATTTGCATGTGTAGATAGATAAGCAAACATTTAAGGGGATAGTAAATATCAGGTGTGTCTCAAGTTCACAGAACTTCAGTGTAATCATGTAGTAATATCAAGGGATTTATTTTATCCTATTCTTTATCACATTATTATTAGCAGTGCTTTCCAGTAATTCAGCTTGATCTATTTTGACTTGTGGAGAGCTAAGATTGAAACTCTTTATAATGGGTTGGATATGTTAAAGATACATGTTGGTGTGAAATCAGGGAATAGTACAATGGACTCATGGATGTTACTTGGGACTATTACTAAACTTCTTTTTCTTTTCTGATGTTGAAATTTTGATACAGAACTTCTATTCTACCAAGCAAGTCTGAGTTGTTTTGAGGCCAGAAATTGGGGCTTACTCTTGACTATAGATGCTGTAAGGGTTATAGTAGACTTAAACCTGCACTTTTTCAAGAAGTAAACTGTACCCACCCCACCCCACCCCACCCACTCCCCACTGGTCAGATCTTTCTGGAACTTACCTTCTGTCCCTTAGGCAAGTGCTGTCATCTAGGAAACTTTCTCCTTGAATTTCTTGAAAGTTTCTAATTCCAACAAAGGTAATTTGCTTTCTTAAACTTGAATTGACAAGACTCTCCCCTAAGAATGGCTTGCACTGCATTGAGGTTGTAATGGAACCTTGTGGTTCCCTTGGCTTTTATGTTACTTAAGAATCGTGAGATTATTCCCATTTGGAAAGTATGCTTGCTGCTCAGTATTTATAGTATTTCAAGGATCCTTCGATCTTGAAATTTGTTAGATATTTGTTGGAATTGAAGGCATATGAAAATGGATGGGATTGCAAATCTATTAATTTAGTGGTCATATAGATGATAATGCCAGCTTTTCCTTCCCTCTTCTCTTACTCATTACTGTGGTTGTAATGCTCAAAGATTATAAGCCTGTATGTGCCTTTTTACCCCCTTCTCTCTCAAATTACCTTTGTCATTGTGTCCCACAAACTTCACTTTCTTTTAAAGTTCTTGTGATGCTTTCACAAATTTTACTTTCTTTTAAAGTTCTTGTGATGCTTACTTTTTTATGGTGTCAGCTTGAAAGAATTGTTGGATCTCCATCTGCAAAAAGAATGATTGCATCAGAGAAGGGTGTTTTTGTATTCTGTTAGAAATTCATTTGCCGCCTTCAGAAATTGGGAAAACAACTGCTATGTTACGGAATATCACATACCTGGGGATCACAGGCAGATGATCTGTCGTAGAACAGCTCCTTCAATCTGTTACGGGACAGTTGTCTGCTATGTTCTTCAGCTATGCATTGTCTCAAATGGCATCAAAACTAGTTCTGAGAGAATTCTTGTACAAGATAATAACATCTGTAGCTCTAGATCCAAGAGCATTCCGATCTGATTGTTCTTTTGTTTCTTTTGTTTAGCTTTTGTCAGAATTAGCTATTGACCATCACTGACCTTTGAAATGTGCTGGTCTGATACTATTTCATTTCCTTTATCTCTGGAACTTACTGCTCTGTTGAAAGTTAGTTAGTCACATATATCCATGGTTAATTTTCAGTTTTGGTTTTTTCAACTGATAACGTAATTTAGAAGCACAATTTTAAAGAGAATGAGAATATCATTATGTTACTTGGCAACTTCTTTCTTTCTTTGAAGAAGTGCCACCTTCCATTGATTTTAGGATACATCAATGCCATGTCTCTTGTTAAAAATGAAGAAAGGGCTCGCCCCCCTTTATTACCAATGGAATTTAGAGGACGATTACTGTTTTTAGTTGATATGTATATGTCAATAGATAACATTTCTCTATTGCATAAACAAAAATGTTTATATGCTTGTTGAGAACCATGTAATGTTGGAGTGGGTGGACCAAAGGTTGTGGTTTGGCCTAAATAATCTTCTATCCAAACATGTTCCAAGAGTGGAGATCAAATTGATGTGATGCACAATGCTATAGACGGATATGAAAAGAAAAATGCAGAAGAATGAGAATGAGAAGGAAACTCTTTTCTGCGCCCTATGAGGAAATGAAGTTATGCTAATTCTACTCTATACTAAATAATCGATGCAACTGAAGTTTTATAATTTTGTTTTAATGAAACATCTTAGCTTGAAAACAATGAACTTCTATATTCCAATAAGTACGAGAAATTGTGAAATTGTGAAAATAGTAATGTAGAAATTTATTTGGTGCTAGATTTTTAAATAAGATTATCGAAAAAGCTAAACTTACGTTCCTCTCTATATTTGCACCTCCTTGTACAAAAGCTAAACGTCCGTGAGTATAAATAATCAATGCTAAAGATGTAGATGTCAAATAACACCTGCCTTGTTTTGAATTCAAATGGGATCGATCAATACAAAAAAGAGTGCAACCTTTGTTCCATTGTAAACCTTGGCTGTAGAGAATTTTTTTTTTTTTTAAAGTATTGGTTCTACCTTAAACCATAGGTTGGAGGGACCTTTTTTTCCCCAAGTAGGTCTTAAATTTGGAGAGGTTTTAAACTCAAGATCTGGTGCTCATAACCTTTTTTTTTTTTTTTTTCACCACCCAACACAACCCCTCTCCAGGCTAGATGGACTTTGTGATGCTTTTGCTCTTCAAACTTCAGATTGCAACTTTGACTAGATCCTACTAACAGCAAATTTGTAATATCAGTTTTGATGCACCTAATTAACCCATGGGGTAATCATGGTTTGGTAATTCAGATCCCGTTTGGGTTGCAATGATTTATAAAAAAAATACTTCTAACACAAGTATATTTTAAAAAAACTACTTTTAAGTTACCAAGAATTGGGCTTTAAAATTATGAAAATTTGTTAGCAAATACGGTAAAAGTCTTTTAGGACTTAAAACCCTTAATTTAAAATAAATGCACGACAATTTCAAACAAGCCCTTAATCCAAAATCCACAAACCTGCCCAACCAGCCCATAAGGTATGAAGTTTTATTTTCGGCTTGGGTGGACAAATTTCAATCATTTTTGGGTGGGTTGGACTTTAATTTATGTATGCAAGTGACTCATGAATGAATTGTGGCATATAATGAAATATAATATGCCAAGTTCAATTGCATATGCTCAATAACTCTACTTCTCTATAGAACTCCTTCCCTTTTTTCTCTCTAGAATTTTTCCACTCAAAATCTCATTCATCTCCCATGGAAAAGAGACCATGGTTGTTTTTTCCCATAAGAGAGTCCTCTAGTTTTTAAATTTTCTTGGATGAATAAATTCTCCCTTAGGATTTCTTAGAGATTCTTCTTCTCTAAGATCTTCTAAGTGAGAGTTTCTTCTCTTCTAAATTATTCTAGTGAGAGTTTTATCTCTCATTTTTTTCTTGTAAGTGTGTTTTGATTGTGCCATTTTGTGAAAATTGAGATTTTATAGTTCTAGAATCTCGCTTTTCAAATATCAATTCTCCGTTATTTTCAGGTCTAAATTTTTTCTGGATTTGAACTAGTTTTAGTAAGATCTTGACTGCTAGAGATACATTGGGCTATAGATGTATTGGTCTACAATGATTCTTGGATGGACGATATGTAGGAACATCAATGTTATCTTTATTTGTATTAATTTCTTAGATCTATTATATCTATTGATTTTAGATCTATATGTATCAATATTTTTGTTGGATGTATTTTCTACCAGTAGTGTAAATTTATTGAATGAAATGATCATTTTATATTAAAAAAAATGCATATGCTCAAAGGGATAGCAGTTAATTGTATTCTTTCCATGTGACAAATTGCTAAATGAATTTATTCATCACGCTCCTGCTTTTTCAGATGAAACAAGGAATAAGCAATTATATCTTCAGAAAATTAGGAAAAGAAAAGTAAACAAATAATTCTCCATTTATAGTGTCATAGCTATTAATTTTTCCTTTTTTTTTACTTCGTAGTTACCAGCAATGGAGAATACAAATTACAGCGCTAACTTTGATGCAATTACATAAACCTATATATATTAATATCACTAGCTGCCATTTTAAATTTTTATAATAAAATTCGACACGACTTGGCCTAATAATCAATCAATAGTTCTCAACAAGGATTCAACTATAATTGACAGGAATACACATATCTTAATATAATCATGCCATATTAAATAAAAACCAAGCCGCTACAATCAACAAAATTGACAAGCACAATACAGCGCTTTGTAAGAAATGTTTTGTTTTATTTTATTTTGTTTCCCTCTTTTCCTTTTAATTGCGTACTTCCAAGTTGCTAAATTCTTACATCTTCATCTAGTAAGTATATGCTAAGTACCCTAAAATTGAAACGTCCAACTTCATTCTATGAGTTTCTTTTAACTTTTTTTTTTCATTTTTCTAGAAGATAGTTTACCTAAATTTTTCTTAATTAGGACATAATCTCGTTAATTTTTTGTGATAGATAAATGTAACCTGCTTTATTTGCTACATGAGTAGCATAATTATGGCATTGTAATTATTCTTAGAAATTCTGGTCCAAGGGCATTTTTGTCAAATCATTCAAAAACATAAACCATATGGAGGTATAAGTGCCAAAATCATTTGCGTGAAATGGATGCAAAATTTTACCCCTAGCTTAAATTAGACATAGTTTATTAATTGTCAAATAAAGAAGATATTCCCAAGAAAGAAAAAAAGAAAAGAAAATAACACAAAATTAAACCGTTGAAGGCATCTCATAAATGACAAACACACTTTCAGACTATTGGGGATGGAGTTACTAAATTTACAGGTCTTTATTTCTCATCCGACTTCCCGTTTCACTCCGGTCATGGTTATGCATTTGGGTTTGTATTAATCTAAGGAGACCCAACTCAAGAGAGATTCACTCAATAGTTGGATGGATTGGGTCATAGTCCATTTTAATTAAACCCATATTTGACCTATCTAAAGTCAATTGAACTCGCCCTATTGCCAGCCATAGTGCCTAGTATTAGTATCAGAAGATGTTGGATGGAAGATAACTACTATATAACATTTTTATGGATTTTAAACGACTACAATTTTGATCGGGATTAAAGAGTAATTTTCTCTGACCTTGTTAAACTAGAATCTACACCATTGAGTGCAGCTTAGGTTATTGACTATAGCTATATAATTATATAAACTTCACTAAATCGAAAGTTAGGTAAAAACCAGGTATTTACTGCAAACTATAGGACGTACTAGAACGTAGTTACTGTACAAAGCATGCAAACCTCAGTAGCATCCATCTATAGTATAGTTCTCTCTGTCTCTTTTTTTTTTTTTTGGTGACATCAAACAAAGAAAACTACTGGATTACTTCATTAGATAGTATATACAAGCATCATGTGCAAAGATCTTCTGCACTGGCAAGCTATTTATGTCATCACTCTATCCTTATCTATGATTTGCCCAGCCAAAAGCGGAGGATATATCCATGAACATAGTACTGTCTAGGTAATGTAGTAGCATGCTTAGAGAAAGCATCATAAGCAGCTTACCTCCTGAGGTCTGCACAAACCAGCAAGTGTAATCTGAGAATCTGTTTCCACCTATAGTATCGCTACATTAGTCTTGAACTAAGGTTAAGGTCAACCTTGGAAACAGCTACTTTTGTTAAGAAAATGTAGATTTCTATGAGAAATAAATAAGGACATGGACTGTTGCTCGAGGTTTATTTGGTCTACTCAAACTAAGGATACGTAGCTCCAAAAGAGGGCTTCAGGTGTGATTGATTCTTTTCAATGAAGAAGGTGTTAATACAACAATATTATCTTCAATTCAGAAAAGAAAGATGCCCCATATTAGCACAAAAGCGAAGTAAAGTTCAGCCTTACCTTGTCTCTTTACCACCATCCGAAAATGCTTGAAATAGACTCAGGTTGTTGTGTATGTTATACATGTAAGTATCAATGTAATATGTAATCCAAGGACTAAGGTGCCCATGTTTTTACCCAACTTAGCTCATGTTTTGTGATAAAACCTCACCTGGCCTCTCTCCAGTCGGTGTAAATTAAACTTCATTTCACTGCAAAGGCAGACTGAAATCATACAGATGAGAACCTCCCGATCAGGGTTAGCTTGGTACCTTGAGGCTACTGGGAACGTTTCACCCAAGTGTCGTGCTATCTGTTGAATCACAAAAGAAAGACGATGAGAAGAACAATATAGGACAGACAATGTACACAAAATGAAAGGTAATATGAAATGTTACAAAGGACTGAATCATGATTTTTTTTTTTGAAAAAATGTATTGAAATTTGAAAGCTGCCAGTAGTTTATCGCTATTACCAACTAATACAAATAATAGGGATAAGGGCAAGAATAATTCAGTAACTCATACCGTACACATCATATTCTTTTTGCTCAAGATGAGAAATAAATCATTTTGACATTTACAAGTATAAAAATCTAAAAATTATAGCCAGTGTGTCACAAAGGACTAAAATAAAATTAACTGTTTGGTTTTGAGGAACAAATATCCTGAAATTCAAAAACTTTAATATGTTAACAAATATAAATGATTTTGAATTATATAAGGGCATGAATGATTGCGTATTTTATACCGAACACACCTCATGCTTTGTTTTTTTAATTGCTACTCAAGATTAAAAATAAGGGATGTTGAAGCACAAGTATAGAATTACAAAAATATAAGACAATATACGTATTCAAGAACAATAACAGGGTTTGGCTTTATAATTGAGTACCACTTAATAGAGCACAACTCAAGATCTCAAAAGACTTGCATGAGAGAAAGAAAACGTAGCCAAGGACAAGTTGCGGGGAAGGACTAAAAACTAAAGTCTAATATTTAGTAGTGATTGCCGCAACTCATCCTTGGCTGCAATCCACTTTCTCCTCATTCATGTAAATTCTTCTGACTACAATTTTGCTTGTAACTTAGCCCCATGACTAGCACACAAAGATCAACTATATATAAGTGCGAAGTATGACATCTTTGTGCTGATAATGCTTTTGATAGATATTCTCAGTGAGCTACTTTTGATAAAGAATAATGGAATTATAACTGTGATTATAACATTTGTAAATAACCCCATATGCAAAGAATAATTGGGTTGTCCATGGCATCGGAATTTCCGTGTCATAATAGATGGGGAAGTCATAGGAAGGGAAGGCATGAACGTACACTTTCAAAAAAAAAAAATTGAACAAGAAATAAGACTTTAATGTTACCAACTCATATCCTTTAGCTAAAATTTGTACACGGTTGATTACAAAATTTCAACACAGATGACAAGTTAATGATATAAATATTAAGTTGGTTCAAAATGTAAATACTACACTTTGAGATATTAAAGTTAACAGATATATAAACATTTTTTTGTGTGTCTATGTATATATATATATATATATATATATATATATATCTATAAATTTTTTGACGCTGCAACTCATAGCACATCTAAATTACACATAACTTATTATATAAATTTATATGGTCATAATCAATACACCATTTGTATTTGGGACATACACATGTACCCTTTGCATTTACATGCATGAACATATATCTGTGTGTGAAGAACCTAAACTTCCATCTCAAATGGTAATATAAACAAAGTGGTTCATGAACTTTATTCCTTAAAATAAGATTCCTAGAGAAATTCATGAGGATTTTTCCCCAACACTCCTTATCATGTCGGATCGGGTTGGGAACTCGGAACTAGCTCAAAGCCCGTGGAGTTGTAAGAGGCATTGAGGGACCAAAGTGCGCACGGAACTTTGGATTGGGGGGCCTGCGAGTTTGAAAGTCATAACATTATCCTCAGCTTTCATCTCAATATCAGTTTACTAAGGGTTTGTTTTCGGTTGTTTTAGATTGTGTAAAATTTAATTATAGAAATTAATTAGAATCAACAAAAGCTACTCTAAGAGTTTATTTTTGATTGCATTAGATTTTATAAAATTTAATTATAAAATAGATTATAGAGTATAATCAGAATCAGAAAACTACTTTTTTAGATATTTATAAATTTTAACTCTTTGGTCATTAAACAATCTATAATCAGAATATAAAAGGAATCAAGAACATCAAAAACTGATTATCTAGAATTAGAACTTATAATCAGTTAAAAATAATTAATTGAGAACAAACCCTAGTGTAAGCATTCAATGAAATTTATTGGGACAAGAGTTTTCAAGATCCAATGTTGGATTTTGTCCATTGACACGTATGACACAGATTTACGTGGGAAAGTGGCTACATTTCCTGCAAAATTCAAATCATTTGATTATAGACGGAGAGGCCAAAATGCAAATTATTCTGGAATAGAATATTTTGAAGATTGCTTGTGATCATTATCAGAGGGTATGTCAACGTAGAAAAGAAGACAATTGTACATGGAATATTTGCAATAATGGAAACTTATAATCTTTTCCGATAGGCTTATCCATCTTGAAGTTTCCTTCATCATCAAGGCATTCCTGAGATTTTTCTATCAAACCTCGACCTTCAAATTCTAAGAAGGCATCCGTGTAATCTATATCTTCTGCAGTTAATTTCAATTGCACCATACAGTGAATATACTAAAACAACATATGTAGATAAAACATAATTATTGTACATAGTTGTGTCATACAATCAGTTCTATCCATCAAATTAATAAAAAAGAAAAGATCATAACAAATTTTATCAAAATTAATGGTCGCATGACACAATCAATCTCATCCTCCAAATTTAAATTAACGTATTTGATTATCAATTCCACCATGAAATTGGTGATAGTTGCATAAAAATCCTAATCCCATCCCACGCATGCCAGCAAAAGAATTCGTAAGTTCTAGGGGAACCTACAGGGATTAAACTCCTATGAGGGACATGAACTCAATGAAGGTGCAAAAGAAGACATCAAGGCATTCATAGGGATGCAACTATTATGAAACTATTACGAAAAATTGTGATTGAAACCCAATTACATAAGTATTTTTTATTTCAATTTATGATCTTCTGTGAAATTAAATAACTATTTGTTGCCTGCTCCTTGTTTTTTTAACTGTACGCTAATTAACTTATTTGTACGCGAAAATACAGTGTCATAAATGGTGGAAAACTTTTAGCCTATTTCTATTCATAACAATAGATTTCATTCCTGAAAATGTTAAGCTACTAGACCAAACCACACATGGGATAAGCATGTTTTTCCAACATTTTCAAATCCAAGAATAGTATTCTAAGTTGAGTGGAGTAATGGAAGGTAAGAAGAGGTAGCCAAAGGTGATTTGAACTGGATCTCACTCCCATCCACTAAATCAATGCCTTCTCAACTATTTAACATTCTAACTTCAATTTGTTTTTATTAGAAAAGAAAAGATTTCATGGAATAACTAAACCTCATCAATTTGGGAGTATGGCTTGTAAGACCAGCCTCTTTTAGAGGCAATTATGACCCACATGGTTGATTGATATTGATTGATATTTTGATTAATTGATTGATATTTCGTCAATCATTGATTGAATATCTCTCATTTAATGGTAATTGATTGGTGTATTCTGTTGATTGATATTTCACTCAATCAAATCACCAATCAAATCAATCAAATAGTCAAAGATATTATTTTCAGTTATGAATTATGGTATGATTTCCTTGATAGAAGGAAACCCTAGGGATGTTGATATTTGCCAATAAGGGTCCCTAACCTAGCCTATAAATAGCGTGGTATTCCATCAAACTATGGCCTTTTGGTTGAGCATAGGTTGAAACTCCCCCTCTAAATCTCTCTTCTAATTATTTTCTTCTCCTACATATTTTGACACTTTAGATAATAAGAGGAAGAAGACAAAGGGAGACATGGTATTAATCTCTACTTGACAACAATGGATGATGAAAGAAGGCACACGGTATGCATGGTGCTTGACAAATGATGGTTAAAGGTAAGTCATTTAGTTTTCCGTTCGCGTAGTACATGTTAAATGTACATATATAGTTTAACATGTGGTATCGAACCACCTTGTAACCATGTTGTTAGCCCATAACTTCATGGTTCTTGGTTATCATGAAGTTGCAAAGATTCATTATAATGTTTTGACCCGAATCACATCTAGTTAGTCATGGGATATATAGTTCTATTGTCTCAATACTTGAGAACTAATGGTAAATCCCATATATATGTTTTATGTTATCATGAATCATATCATATGTTGATTATTTGGCATGGTCATTCTCAATTTCATAGTTGAATGTTCGATACATGTCTAATAAATATGAGATTCCGCGTAAAGAATCACGGTGACCATATACTTTACTATATTGGATTCATCAAGATATATATATAGCTTCATGTGCCATTTAATATACTATGATTTTGTTCATGGTAATTGATATCAAGTGACAAGTAATGTTTATGGCCTTATGTGAATTTTTAAGTCTTATTAGAATCAATCACGGCATAGTTTTACTAATAAATCACATGATTCTAATATTCTAAAAAATCATAATATGGGCCATTCTCAACAGAGACACTTTTCTTATGATGATTGATTTATTTCAATGTTTAATTTCTTGTGTCTCTATATTCGCGTTGTTGTATGAGATCATGTAATGTATTTCACATTACTACAATTATAGTCACTTGTTTCATTATTATGATATTTGGTATCAACATTAGTTGCGACTATATTTGAATTTCATAAAATTTCCTTTATAAAGTTTTCCCCGCATCTCGATTGTTTGATGCATAAAGTATTTAATCACATTAAGTTTGGTGATTAAAATGAATGAAAAGGAAATTAAGAAATTCTTTTGTCAACATACTCTGATTGTTTGACTATTTTGATGTCCTTATAAAATCTAACATACTATGTATCCAGAGTAGCCACGGCATCTCGGTTATTTGGTGTATAGAAAAATTTTAATCATATATGACAAAGTGATTGAAATCAAGGACTTCTAGTCAATAAGTTGACTTATGAATTTCTATTAGAAAGATTTTTTTTAATCGTATTTGGGAATAGCCATAGCATCCCAAATATAGAGCTGAAAAACTTTAATCATATAAAGTTAAGTGATTGCATGAAAATTCAATGAACTTTTAGTGTATGTGTTTTGACTATTGAAAAGTTACTAAATGCCATATTGAGAATTTTCCTTCTACATCATATATTTGAGAGTAGCCACCGCATCTCAAATATTTTCACACCGCATCTCAAATATTTGATGTGAAAAGATTTTCATCACATATAGGTTGGTGATTGAAATTATGGGTTTTAGTCAACATATTGAATAGTTGACATTTTTTAATAAATTTCCTTGTAACATCATATGCTTAAGAGTAGACGACATCTTAAGTATATTGTGATTGAGAAAAAAATATGTAATTCAA
>CM023098.1:42714763-43109164 GCA_013103745.1 Gardenia jasminoides
CTAAACATTGGTTAGTGAGAAATTGAAGGAAAGACCACAACTAAGCGTTGGACTAGTGTGGTGGCGTCAATATATTTACAATAATCATGTAGACATGATAATAAAACAACAAACACATAAACCTTACATAAACAAACATATACGTAGACATAGTAATGTCTAGATGCAAGACCCTAGGAGAAGTAAAGTAAACACATAATCATTACCAAACATACAAATAAGCATATAAAACTAATTGTTATTATTACATTGGAAACCTAAACACATTCTAAGGAAAGAATTAGAGTAACAAATCCCTAACTATTACATCTTACAGAATAAATACACTTTTTTGCCAATTAAACCTATCTATTATTACAACTTTGGCATCAAGATCTATAAATGATCCTCAAAAATAAATGACAGACTAGAACATGAATAAAACAAGGAAAACTTAATTTAAAACATGCAAGGAACTTGAATTTCAAAAAACATAAGCAGCACATAATGAAGGGGAAAAGTTACCATCCCACTTATGTAAAGGGCCTTGGTGAATCCTTAAATGATAGGCATAGGATTATCTAAGACTCAATGAATTAAAGGGATCAAGGTACCAATTTAATGGAAAAATCAATCAAAATTCAAAGAAAGGGTGTATCTAAACAGATTTACTAGCAAACAAGATTAATAATAGGAAGTAGAGTGAAGATTAGGAACAAAAAGAGCATGAAATATCAACGATAATACAACAGAGAGGTTACAGCGGACGAGGAAAGCAGCGGTAAGAACCATATAACCACGGTCAGCGATTACAGGGCAAAAATCAAAGACGGACGAAGCAGGGACTCGGCAGCATCAACCAGCCAGCGTTTCTCCCATCTCAAAATACTCGGAGAAGATTACTTCAGTTTTTGGAACAATATCACAAAACAAAATCCCTGGAGAGGCAAGGGATATATTTAAAGCATCAAATATCGGCATTGAATCATGTCAAAACAAGAAGCCAAACGAAAGAGGCCAAATCTTAAAAGCATGACATCATCAAATAGGCAAAAGAGGAAGGCAGCCGTAGGGATAGAAGCGAGGGCCCCATTACAGCGGTGCTTCGCGGCGCGACCGACGTTTCTTCACGTCTTCAAATATTCAGCGGCTTGGATGGTTGCTTGAGCGGATCTGTTAAAGATCAGCGTTTCTTCACAACTCAAACATTCAAGAGGAAAGCAGTGGACCGTTCTGTAGAACTAATCGAGTAAGAAAGTAGTCAGCGTTTCTTCACATCTTCAAAGCGTGAAGAACATTTTTCACAGAAATTTCTCGAGTCACGACATCATCGCGAAGCATCAAGCGTCTAATTTTAAGCGTAAAAATCAATATAATAGCCTTACAGGGCCTTATAAACACAACATGCTCATATAACAGTTGATAATCATCATCAAATATCCCAAAATAAAGAAAAACTACTCAAGACCTTGGTTCCCACCAAAGGCCCAAAATGAGATAATTTTACACAATCAAGCGATTAAATAGGTATAAGTATGCTACAGGCAGGAAGCTTTGAATCTAAACCAGGGAAAGAGGCGAATTTCCAAGAATAAGCTCCTCAAGTGTCAAACCCTAGCTTTTCTTTTCTTCTTTCTTTTCCTTTTTTCTCTCTCTAATTTCAGTAGTTTTTCTGCTTTTTTCTCTCTCAAGCTCTCTAATTGCCTCTTTTCCTCTCAGTTTCCAACCTCTTTGTTAAACCCTAATCTAGGCTATTTATAGCCACCCAAACCTAGAACCAAGGTTTGATGTTCTTGGGATGAGGTGAGCTAATCTTGAGCGTTAGATGGAGTTGTTGGGGTTTAGGGGTGAGTTGGGGAATGTTTAAATAGGTTTCTTATCGTTCATGCATGAAATACATTTGGAAAGGATGATCAAGCTTACGGAAAAATCCAGCGTCATTTTTTTTTAAACCGATCGATTCACCTGAGGTGTTCGCGGACTCATCCAATGGCGGTCAGCGTTTTGACTTTTCTCCTTTTTTTTTTTTTTTTTTAAGAAAAACCACAAAAAATGAGAAAAAAGTATTAGAAAATTCAAAGATAAATAAAAACATTAATAGATAAAACATAAGAAAACAAATAAAATAGTCAAAATTTGGTGTCTACAACTTGCCTCTTTGTCAGTTTGAAGAAACTCTAGACAAACGTGAACATTTCTCAAATGCTTCACCGGTTTGTATCGAACCATTGTGAACAACGGGGAATGGTAGGTTTTGCAATTTCAAATTAAACAATCATAACGTGAAACTTCGTGTAGAGTTGCCTACATTATCTCGACATGAGAATCAGGTCAAGCGTAGTTCAATACAAATGGACTATAATGAGGCGAATCTTGTAAATTCTAGACGGGAGGTAGAAGGATGCAGTGAGGGGCTGAGGGACTTCATAGAGAAATTTAAATATCAAGAGGGAGATAGAAGGGTGCAGGAGCTGGGACTATGTGAGGAATTAAATTGAAGAGGAGGATAAAGGTGCGGTGACTGAGACTATGTGAATTTAAATTTGAAGAGAGGGGTAGAAGGGTGCCGTGGGCTGAGACTCATGCTGAAATTCATTGAAAGAGGGATAGAAGGAATTACCGTGGGCTGGACTCATGTAATCTAAATTGAAGAAGGAGATAAAGAATTACAGCAGTGAGGAGGCTGAACTCCATATGAAATTCATTGAAGAAGAAGGGGATAGAAGGTGCCGTGAGCTAGAGAATTTAACTATGAAGCATGGGGATAGAAGGTGCCCAGAGGTCCCTGTAATGAAGAGGATAGAAGGTGCAGGGCTGAGACTCCTAAGCAATTGGTGAAAAAACGAAAGGAGATAGAAAGGTGCCGTGTGAGACTCCCTGCATATGCTGAGGGAATTAGCAGGAGGCAGAGGGTGCCAGTGAGGCTGAACCTATATGAAATTTAAATGAAACAGGAGATAAGGATACCCATTGAGGCTGGTGAAAATTCAATTGAGGTGGGAAGACCCTAAAATTTAAATTGAAGCAAGGGGAGATAGAAGGGTGCCGAAATTTGAGACTCTCAACAAAATTTAAGTGAAGCAGGGGGATAAAAGAAGGTCACGTGCTATGCAATTAAAGAGGTAAAGAATTACTAGAGTGGCAACCAATAGATTAGTGAAGCAGGGGATAGAAAGGGTGCACAGCGAGGGTGAAGGCAACGATATGCAGTAAAGTGGCGAGGGGGGGATAGAAGGGTGCACAGGCGAGGAGTGAACACAACCAAAGTAAATTCTTTCAAATTTAGACTATTCCGATGGGATTGGACCTGGCTTGAATGACTAGATGGGAAAATACAAATATACTTGAGTGGGATTGGACAAGCACGAATGACTAAAAAAAAAACTTCAGTGGGATTGGACGAGTCACGAATGACTAAAAAAACTATTGATGGGATTGGACAGAGCAACAGACTGGGAGCTAAAAAAAACTAATGATCAAGATTGGACGAGCACGAATGATTAAATACTATTGGTTACGAGCACAGATGGATTGGACCCGAGCACAGAATGACTAAAAAAAACTATTGGTGGGATTGGACCCGAATGACTAAAAAAAACTATTCCGATTAAGGGATTGGACCAGAACGAATAACTAGATGAAAATATAAATCTTGGATTACCGGACTTTGAAAAATAAAACATAAGTTGTTCAAACAAGATAAGCGTAGAATGCAAGTAATGATGCACTTTCGGAAATGGTGCAATTGATTTTTGATTTTCTTGACTTGAAAAGTAAGTGATTGATAGGAACAATGACTTCTTTTCTTTTCTTTTTTTTCTTTTTCTTCTTTTTTTGTTCTTTCTTTTTTCTTTTTTTTTTCTTCTTCTTTTCTTTCTTCTTTTTTTTCTTCTTTCAAGAATTGATGGATTTTGGAAAATTGAAGGGTGTAACTGAAACCTTTCCTCTGCAGGGTTGGAACAAATCCACATATATTGCCATCGTCTTGATCACCAAACCTTTTAGGCAAGATTAATTTTGAATGCATTATCCAAAATTGGAGAGTACATCTCAAAACAAAATTGCCCATGTCAATCAATGCGTTGACCTGAAGTCATGAAATATTCACCAATTAGTCCATGGAAATTCAATTCCTCTCCTTCTTTTTTTTTTTTTTTTTTTTTTTAATCATAAAGTGTAAAAAAAACTCTTGTGATCACAGCTGTTGACCATTAAATGACTAAAACGTATAAGAATCATGCGATAAAATACATTCATCAGATATTCATGCTTGTGCAACATTGCTTGTCCTCAAGTAGTAGGAAGTATTCATCAAAACAAGTTATGGGATTGAAATAAACCATGCGATCTTGGAAATCCAAATCCTCATAAACCAGGCAAAACATTATTATGCAATTATTCAATTTGCATCAAGTACTCATAATATCAAGCAAAAGAGAGATAATTATACCTCAATTTTAACAATTCAAACTTGATTTCTCACTTTCACCAAATTTTGCAATCAAACGACTCATATAGTCAATCAAGCTTGCCTTTTCCATATTTTCTCAGATTTTACTCCTATAAAGGATTTATTGAAACACATCCTCTTATTCAAATTGCAATAATGTCTTTTGTGCCAAAATCAACACTTTTAGGTGAAGACTTCCGGTTACCGACATATGCCTTCTTGCTCAAATAGTAAAGATGTCTTTTGTGAAAATCAACACTTTAGGTGAAGATCCCGGTTACTCAACATTTTACTTTTCAAACTGCTTTGCATACTCGTAATTCAAGACCGTTACGTGAAAGTTAACATTTGTAGATGCTAAACCTCCGGTTACTTAGTACTAGAATCATTGGGTAGAACTTTGGTTCTCACTTCTTTCTTTTCTTGCTTTTTCTTTCTTTTTTTCTCTTTTTCTTCTTCTTCTTTTTTTTTTTTTTTTCACATCAATTGAAAGAGGATCATTTGCCAACAATATCAATCATTTTCTTGTAAAATCAATAAAGAAAATCTCATTTAATAGGAAAAATCGAGGCATAATTTTCCCTATTTTACAAAACATACTTTCTAAAATGCCAATGTCTTAATCACATAACAATTATTTCCGGTAAGATGGAAAAGGATTTTTCCATCACAGACTTTATTTGAAGGATGAAAGCAATTGCAAAACAAATTGGACATTTGCACCCTTTTTGAATCAAATTTTGAAAAACAAATCAATTCGTAAGGCAAATGTGCAATTTAAAATTTTTTTTTTTTTCAAACATAAATAGGCACATAAGAGCCAAAATCATACACATTCTGATGCAAGCCAATGAATCAAAAGTATTTCTAACAGTTAAACCTATGTCTAAAAAAAACAGAACACAAGATCAAACATAAAAAGAGAAATAAAGCAAGAATGGAATAAACTACAAATCAGGGGGGAGTGGGTTTATCGACCCCCTCAGCTCCACCATTGCCTCCGGTGGCCTCTTGGACAAGCTGCTCAGACGGAATGTCGAAGCATGCCACATTTCAGAAGAAAGGAATTTGAAAAGAACTGTGGGTTATAACACCTAGTAGTGTGCGTATGAAAAACCCGTTTCCCAGATTTTCTGAAAAGGCACTTGTCCTTTCTCAATTTTGCAATTAATCAATCTTCAAATGGTTTAATCACACAGTCCAAACATGACTCAAAATGAAGCTGGTCTCCTTGACTTGACCGATCAGTCACTTGTCCCTGCTTCTCTGCAAAAGAAAAGAAATGGTAAAAGCAATAATAGCGCCATACCGTTTGACCCTTTTATCTCGAGCAACCCGTAAACATGAGTTCTTGGACGTCGACGAGCGGTGTCAACTGAATTCCTTTGTTCGACCGGTCGCTCTGTTGCGGTTCCGCTTATACAATCCATATCAACCATACCTTCATGGTAATCTAAGAGGATTGTCCTTTGATGAAAATGCCCTTTTGATGAAAATATGTGTAAAAGTTTGTGCAAAGAAACAATTTTATTTTAAAATGACATTACGACCATAGAATGAATGCTAAACATGGCATTTTAAATCAATAATAGCCAAAGCGTCGAAACCATTTAAAACAAAGCGTCGCGCACTTGACCCCTTTGGATATCATCTCCTTGCATTCTTGGCGGCGGGGTGCTTGATATAAGGTAAACCCATGATAAACGTAATCACCGGCTTCCCTTGTCCCATGAACTTTTCCTTTCTGCTTGCACCGTTGCTTTTCAAAACTTGCCTTGGTACCCTTTCAGATTTGCACTGAAGTTGACTGATAAGGTAAAATAGTGAAATAGACAAACTTAAACCCCAGTTTTGTCAATTTAAACATGTTTGTTGAAATGGTGGCATCAGTGAGACAATCCCTTCTGACAAAAATTCAGATAGAATGTATTTGCATCATTTGCCTTTTGATTGAGAAAGTTCTTTCCAGAAATTTTTGCAAAAAGGTGGGGGTCTATAACACTAGACTTTTGCAAGGGGTTTGAGGGTGGTGTAGAGGCAGGTTTAAACTTAAAATTTTTTTTTTTAATAGAAAAATTTGCCCCAGTTTGGTCCTTTTTTTCCTAAATTTTTTTTCAAAATACAAAATTGCTGTGGGTTTTGTGATTCTCAAAGGGAGTTTGCTAAATAATTAACTGTTCTTTCATAGGCTCAAATAGGGAGGCTGGGAATTGAAGTCTTTAAGCGAAAGGAAAAGAAGGTCGACTTTTGACCACCTTTTGCAAAAATTTAAAACCTTGCTCAATCATATGAAAAATCTTTTTACACATATCTGAATTGATTGGTTGAGGAAAAATCTGTCCATCCATCTCCATGAGAACCAATGCTCCTCGGTAGCACTTTTGAATAATGAACGCGGTCTTGCCAATTTGGGCTAATTTCCCTTAGCCCTTCTTGTATCGGAAGGATTCGTTTCAAAACCTTGTCCCCACTTTGAACTGCGAGGTCTAACTTTCTTGTTATAAGCCGAGCCATCCTCTGCTGGTAACATTGCCCATGACAAATGGCATTCAACCTTCTTTCATCGATCAAAGACAGTTGCTCGTGACGTTGCTTGGTCCATTCAGCTTCTTCCAACTGAGCTTCCATTAGAATGTGCAAAGATGGGGTTTCAACTTCAGCAGGTAATATCGCTTCCATTCCATACATGAGAGAATAAGGTGTTGCCCCAGTAAAAAACATGATTGTAATTCTACATGCAAAAAGGGTAGTTTCTCATGCCAATCTCAGTGTGTTTCGATCATCTTGCAAATGATGACATCCAAGTTCATGAGATATCAGAATTTTCGTCCATCAAATTCCAAAAGGATGATGTCCAATGGTCAAAGGTTTTTATTCATGATTATCCAAGAGCAAATAAAATAAATGTGTGAAAATAAAATGAGTGGACCATAACTGAAGGAAAAAGAGAAATTTCATTTCATTTGGCAAAGAGCAAGATAACAGATAATACCATGGAAGCATAATTAAAAGCATAATTTTAAACAAGCAAAAAGGTGAAATAACAAATGCATTGTTTTTGAAGAAATGATTGACGTCAAAGCATGATTCATTTTCAAGGACAACCCCTCAGTTACCAAAACCTCCTCGAGCAGGCGGACAATGGTAGCCCAATTTTGTGTAGGCTTCTTGAGAATCGAAGGAAACTCCACATTCTCTGGTAGGATCGGTGTCAAGGTTGACCCGACAAAGCAGTTGAGATAACCTTGTCTCTATATCATCATCGGACCTTTCCTTAAATGATCCACCACCATCCTCCTCTTCTTCCTTAATGAACCGAGCATGGTCAACAATTTCCTCCTCCACACTGATCATTCCAACGACGTTTTTATGTTCCGAGAGAGGGTTTCTATTGACGCGTCGGCCCTTGCTCATTCTTTCTTTTGAACTATATCCCGGCATCTACCATGTCTTGAATTTATGCTTCAAGGCCCAACAATTAATCGTCGATGACCGGGCTTCAGAATGATAAGCAGATGGCATGGGGATCATACCCAACAGAGGTCCCAGGGATCTGATTTGGGAGGGGCGGTGCCAATTTTCCCAGTGACCTTCAACCTTCATACAGTGGTCAATGGGCTGCCCATCGGTGAAAGTTGAAAGGTTTTCTGATTTTGCATTTCATTAGCGGAAAAGAATTTTGAGCAGGATTATGTGGGCAGGGTCTAGGAGCATAGTTTTGACGGGGGTAGGAGATAGGTTGGGAAGTTGAAGGCAAAGATGGGGAATTCAAATAAATAGGTCGGGGGTGAGACCTCTAGGCGGCAGTGTGATAGACAGGCTGATGGTAGGGATAAGGTAAGTATGAGTTTGAATTGGTGGGGTGACTCCGAGCTCTGGGCCTAAAAGGTGGGCTATGATCCCACACAAAAGTAGCTTCTCCTTCATTCTTTTTAAATGGGAGTTTCCTCCCACTGCCATTTTGCCCTTGCAATGTTTCCAATTGCTGTTTCAGGGCGGTCACATTGACAATTTTCCCAACTTTAACAAATTCATCATACTCCTCCAGCTTATTGACAATTGTAGCAAAAGAACTCCCAGTCATTCGAAAAATCTCTTCAAAATAAGGTTGGTCATGTGCCTTGATGAAAGTATGAACAATCTCTTCTTACGTCATGGGAGGCTCAACTTTAGCACCAACTTTCTCTCTCTTGGCATATGACTTGTGATCCCTCACGAGGGTCTCCTTTTGACTCCTTCCAATGTTGTTCGTGGTGCTAACTCACAATTGTATTCTTGTGCGCTTCACAAGCGGTTGACAAATCCAACAAGTTTTGATCTCTTGAGATTTCAGGTTTGAGTACCAATCCAAAGCATCTCCTTCTAGGCTCTCGGGAACAAGCGCATAGGCAAATTCTCATCATCCTTTGGTTTACCAAGCTTGTTGGCAAACATTTTAAGGTCGTCTTAGGATTCGGTACCATCATACTTGCTGAACTTAGGGTCTTGAAACCCATAGGTAGTTGGATGTCGGGAAATAGGCACGATCATCGTAATCCAATCCACCATGTCGGTTCAGATCTTGGTTCTTCCTTATAAACTCCTCGAACCTGTCCGGTCTCTTCATGAGATCTTTGTCGGGCATGACAAGCTCATCCATCTCAGCTTTCCTTGGGAGGCAATGTCCCATTACAAAGGGTTCCGTGGTATGAAGATGAGGCTTGGTATGGCCGGGAGGTATGTTTAAGGTGATCAGGGTTGAGTATGAGGTTTGCCTTTTTTGGTTGGGCTCGACAAGACATAGGTCAGGGGTGAGTGTATGGAAAACCGGTGTTGTGGTGAGAGAAAGCAATCTCATGAAGGTTAGGAATAGGTGGAACAAGGGTGGTTTGAATATTGGTCGAGAAAAGGGGTGGATTACTTGTCGGGAAATGCTAACAAAGTGTTCATGATCATTGGTACCACCTCCACTCATTGGCCACCAATTGATCAATTACACGCCTTTATGCTGACCATCTCGGCTCATCTCATGAAACCTTCCCGACTTCACTTAGAGCTCCCAAAGCAGCAAAATCGGGCGAAGTGACCAAAGCATTCCTATCTGAGCCTTCTGGTGCAGAACTCATGCTTACGGGTTGCTTTGAGCTTTTGCTTTTAGATCGGGTAACGATGGGGCTTCTGTGTGAAGCTATTTTTAAAAGTACCTGAGTGGGAAAAGAAACACACTTTAGGAGCTTATTTCCAAAGGGGATCTGCAGAGATTTATTTGAAAAAAAGGAAAAAGAACGAAGTTAGTGATTGCTTACATAATTCGGATGCATGTCCTAGAGGGGGGGCCCTTTTATGCCAAGGGTAGGCCTAGTATGAAAAATGCAATCCTTTGGGGTATGCACCATACAATACCTGATGGGTCCGATCACTTCACTGATATGTGATTAGTAAAACAATCTAGAGGATTGACCAAAAGAATATGTGATACTTGATGCATCACGAGGACAAAGTCCGAATGGATTTATTGATATGTGAATTTGGCATGAAAAGGATTATTCTCAAAGGAATTGTAGTGCCTTGACTTGTCTTTGAGGGAAATATGGATCGGACGGATTGGACGGGATCGATAGTCTACCCAGAAGTTGACTGGGTTTATTGTTTACTTGTAACTCCACATCTCCATTTTATTTGCAACACACTAGCCCATAAGCCCTCTAAAATCAAGATTTGGCCTTGATAAAATCATTATCTCAACAATGAGAAATTATTTGTGACCTTTTTTGATTTAGTGTCCTTATGCATGGGATTTTACCAATTTTGATAAAATGGCCAAAAAATGATTACTAGAGGTTTATATTCTAGCATGTGAAGGTCACTCCATATCTTTGGTGCTATCATGGAAGGATCGGGCCCTACCTTACCTTGTGCACTACCCCTTTGGATGTTACTAAAACATAAACATGCAAGTCTCATTGGATTATATATCCGAGACACAAGGATGGTTTATTCCTAACATGGGATTCCTATGGCATTCCCTCTATGGTTTATGCATGATGCAGTTTATTAAAGCAAGTAAAGGTGCAAAATGAAACATGGCCTATAGGAGCCCCATTTGAACGCCGGGGTAAGCCTAAAATGATATGCAATTACAACATAAATTCAAACATGTAATAGCCTATCTAGAAGGATGGCTTGTCTTAAAAGAGTGTCAAGACTCTTATTTTTTCTAGAGTTTGTGAAATGCAAGAAAAGGGAAGACAACAAAAGGTTAGTTTAATCAACAGATATCACATAGCACGTTGGAGCAACAAATTGCACAAAAATAAAGAGGGTGGAATCCCCTCTAGGTGTCTAGTGATCCTTAATAGGGTAAGGTAGACTCTCCCTAGGCAATTCTAACATGGATGCATGAGGTTGGGCTCACTAATGCATCTAGACTTCGATAAAGGTTACAGGCTCCCAAACCTTGGACCAAAGGCAAGGTCATCAATCCAAATGCCCCAAGTCGGTGGTTGAGTGATCCCTAGACATTGCTACGTGCGCACGTGGGTACCGACCACATGTCCAAGTGGATCGATCCTAATCCTAATAGGGAAGAGTGGCGTGACAAGCCACTTTAAAAGTAAAAAAAAGTAGGGTCAAAGTAAAATACGTATGCCGCATTATGAAAGTGATCCCACTTTGAGAGGAGGGATTCAAACATCAAGTATTTTCGAGGCTCTAGGGTAGATGCACACCCACCCCAAATGCAAAGCGCGGTACAAGTAAATAAATAAACAATAATTCATTCATATATGCAGCGATGTGTAGGAGAGTGATTGCAAAAAAACCCTAAAAGAGAAAAGAAAAAAGGAATGCAACCTAAAACATCCAAATGTGATATATAAGAAAGTTTAGAAAAAAGAAATAATCAACTAAATCAAGTGCTCGGACCCTCTTAGGAAAATCCCCAGTGGAGTCGCCAAGCTGTCGCGCCCCATTTTTTCGACAAAACTAAACGTTGTTTGTGGGTAGAGGGAAAGATTTGATTTTTGAAAAAACGAAAGGGAAAGGGGTCATGGGACTACAAAAAACGCGACGGTTTGGACCCAAAACAAAAAGTCTAGAAAAGGGTTTTTAGAAAAAGTTTGGAGTCGCCACTTGGTATGGAGTTTAGGTGTACCAAGTCACCCAAAAAGTTTTGATTTAATGAAATAAACAAAGAAAACCCTTTTTAGACGACTCCAGGTCTTTGAAAACTAGAGAAAAAGGTTCGGGGGTCACAGTTGAAAGAAGGGAAGGCAAAGATTCGATGTTACTCGTCTCTAAGGCACCCTTCTAACCTAGCCAAAGCTAGTTGCAAGATTTAGTTGAAAATTTCCTAATTCTAACTTTAAAATTTATCACATTTGGATGTTGTCTATATGGATGCAAAACCTAGACCTAATGTTGGATCGAGAGGGGCAAAATGTCTCCTTGAGGTGTGATTGGAATTGATCACATTAGTTGTGTCATCCAATTTTGATCCCTTGAGGAGGTCACGAAAAATGCAAATGATGAGACTCGAACAAACGGAAAGTAGGGTTTTCAAAATGCAATTTTTATAAAATATCAAGAGAAAAGAAATTGGGTTTTTGAAAAGAATCAATTTTAAGTGCAAAGAGAAACTTGATTTTCCAAAAAGATGCAATTTTAAAGAAACGGTTTTTTGACTTCGAATTGCTAAAACATGAAGAAGAAAGTTGATTTTTAAAGAATGAATTGGATAGCTTTTAAAATAATGCACGTGTATGTCCTAAAGAGGGATAATGCAACATAATGGGTGCGGGGGACTAAATTCGTGACTTTGAATCTTCCTTTTCATAGAAGGAAATGAAAGCGTGCTAAGGTTAGGAAGCCATACTCGCTCTTTTCCCTATTTCAAAGGGTAATGCCTTAAATGCACTAATCTAATAAAAAAGAAAACTAAATGAGATGTTTCGCATACGGGATGGGGGAATAGTGACATGCAAAATGGGAAAGAAACTCTAAAAGTGGAAAGTGTGTGAAATTTGTATCTAATGCATGAACGGCGTTTAAGGGTCTAGCATTGGACTAGCCCTCATCAAAAGGTTCTCACTAACATTGGATTAGTGAGAAATTGAAGGGGAAGGCCACAACTAGCGTTGGACTAGTGTGGTGACGTCAATATATTTACACAATAATCATGTAGACATGATAATAAAGCAAATAAACACATAAAACACATAAACACATAACACATAGGCATAATGTCTAGATGCAAGACCCTAGGAAAGTAAGTAAACACATAATCATGCAAGCATGCAAAATAAGCATATAAAAACTAATTATTACATTGGGGGAAACCTAAATACATTCTAAGGGAAGAAATTCGAAATAATAATCTAACTATTACATCTTCTAGAATAAATACACTTTTTGCCAAATTAAACCTATCTATTACAACTTGGCATCCAAGGCCTCCAAATGATCTACTCAAAAATTAAATGACATAAATAAAGACTAGACATGAATAAAGCAAGGAAAACTTAATTTAAAACATGCAAGATCATGCAAAAAACACATAATAAGCACATAATAGGGAAAGAAGTTACCATCCCTTGATATGAGGCCTTAATTGAATCCTTAAATGATGGGCATGATTATCTAAGACTCAATGTGAACAAAAGGGATCAAGGTACCAATTTAAAGGAAAAATCAATCAAAATTCAAAGAAAGGGTATCTAAACAGATTCTGCAAGCAAACAGATAATAATAGGAAGTAGAGTAAGATTCTGGAACAAAAGAGCATGAAATATCAACAGAATACAAAAAAGAGAGTTACAGCGGACGAAGCAGGGTAGAACCAGCAACAGTCCAAGCGTTACAAAAAAATCAAAGACCAGAGGGAAGCGGACGGAACAGCGGACTCAACCAGCGTTTCTTCCATCTTCAAAATATCGAAGATTACTTCCAGTTTTTGAACAATATCACAAAACAAAATCCTCGAGAGGCAAAGGGATCTATTTAAAGCATCAAATATCAGCATTGATCATGTCAAAACAAGATAAAATCGAAGAAGGCCAAATCTTAAGCATCGCATCATCAAATAGGCAAAAGGGAAGGAAGAAGCTGGGATAGAAGCGAGGGGTATTGCAGCGGGCAGCTGCGTAACGAGTTTCTTCACATCTTCAAATATTCAACCAGAGCGCGGATCGTTACGCGAGGTTGTCCATAAGAGATCAGCGTTTCTTCACAACTTCAAACATTCAAGAGGAAACGCGGACCGTTACGCGAACTAATCCGCGTAAGTAGTCCGCGTTTCTTCACATCTTCAAAACGTGAAGAACATTTTTCCAGAAATTTCTCGGGAATCACAACTCATCATCGAGCATCAAACGTCTAATTTTAAACGTAAAAATCAATATAATAGCCTTACCAAGGCCTTATAAACACAACATGCTCATATAACAGCTGATAATCATCATCAAATATCCCAAAATAAAAGAAAAACTACTCAAGACCTTGGTTCCACCAAAAGGCCCAAAAATCAGATAATTTTTACGATCAAAACAGTAAATAGAGTATAAGTATGCTACCTGAACCGGAAGCTTTGAATCTAAACCGAGGAAAGAGGCCAGAATTTCCAAGAATAAGCTCCTCAAGTGTCAAACCCTAGCTTTTCTTTTCTTCTTTCTTTTCCTTTTTTCTCTCTAATTTCCAGCCGTTTTTCTCTGCTTTTTTCTCTCTCCAAGCTCTCCTAATTGCCTCTTTTCCTCTCAGATTTCCAACCTCTTTGTTAAACCCTAATCTAGGCTATTTATAGCCACCCAAACCTAGAACCAAAGGTTTTGATGTTCTTGGGATGAGGTGAGCTAATCTTGAACGTTAGATCAGTTGTTAGGGTTTAGGGGTGAGTTGGGGAATGTTTAAATAGGTTTCTTATCGTTCAAGCATCGAAAATACAGCTGGAAAAGGATGATCCAAGCTTCTGGAAAAATCCGCGCGTCATTTTTTTTCGATCCAAGCATTCACTGGACTCATCCGAACTAAGCGACTTTTCTCCTTTTTTTTTTTTTTTTTTTAAGAAAAACCTACAAAAATGAGAAAAAAGTATTAGAAAATTCAAAGATAAATAACTAAACATTAATAGATAAAAACATAAGAAAACAAATAAAATAGTCAAAATTTGGTGTCTACAGTAATCCTTTCAAACCATGGAAGTTAAGAAGCAACTGAAATGCACACTTCAGTTACGAGTGAAGGGTGAACCATTTGCCTTTAATTTTTTGAGACTCACCCATTGTGTTAGCACTTTTCATATTTCAATGTCTTCTTATTGTCATATTGCAGTCCTTGAGACACTATCGATGTCCACCTATTCTAATTTGCTGTTATCTTGGAGATAACATGCTTGATTAGTACACAATTAGAAGGTCAATTAATGTGTATGCTTAACGTGAATGTTGCTGGTATGCTTAATGTGTATATTCTTGTATTTTTTTTTTTTTACTTAGCACAAGACAGCATGCAAATATATTTGGTTATGTCAATTTATAAGAAAAGAAAAGTGAAAGCAGGACCTATTTGGTTCGGTTGGTTTACAAGTCTTGTTTGTTTCATTGTGGTTTTAGAGCAGGTTCTTTTGTAGAGTAGTAAAGTAGTTGTCAAAGTATACATAGTGTGACTGGAAATCTTCTTTTTTTGTTTCCAGAGTTTACTTGTTAAAGCATGAAGCATGCTACATGTGAATCATGAGTTTTTTTAACTTCATTTCTGTCTTTAGTTGATTTTTCACTGGAGTCTACCAAATATTGATTCTTATACACTAGGATTTACCAATCTGGCACATCTTTTTGACCTGCAGGAATCTAATCGGGTTGAAATTTGCCAGAAAGATTGGGTCAAAAGCCTCTTGTGAAGCTGTAAGATTATAAATTCTGATCCTGATTTTAAAATATGGCTTAAGCCCCAAATAAGTTCAGCTTTGCTTGCTAAAATGCTACCTTTTCTGTTTATCAGAAGATGTGCACACTTATCACAAATTCAGATTTTCCAGCTGCAGTTGCCACACTTATCAGGGAAGAAGGTAATCCAAACACCTTTCAAATTTGTCAAACTTTTACTTGAAAACATGACAATGTCATCTTAGCTTCTTGTCTTTCTTTATTTGCTGGAAATTTGATGAACAGCCTAGATAAATGCATGCTATATTTGGTTTCTTTATTTGATTGGTTCGTATTTGGTTGCAGTGCTGGTATTAAAAGAGATTGCATTGATCTCTGTAGTGGGAAAGGCAGTTGGAGTCTTCCTAGCTCTATCAATAAAAATTCTTCTTGCCACATCACTGGAATGTAAGTACATACTCTGTATTTCAAGCTAAAGGCCTCCATCTTTGCTGATATATTATCTCTCTTTTGTTGTTCTTTGCTTGTCAAAGGTTTCTTGTCTTATTTATCCTGTTTTTTCTACATTCTGAGCAGATTCTTAGCCCTTTTCAACTTGAAATTTGATAATCTCCCCTTCTTTTTTTTTTCCTCCTCGATAGAAGAAACAATTTGCACTCTCCAAAACCAATGCTGGCTTGGATTACTTGCAAAGCTGAAATTTTTGTGTTTGAGTTGCAGGTTGAAACATTTTTAGATAAACCAAAAAGTGAATAGAGAAAAGAAAAAAATTAGTCATGCTCTTTAGTTACTTGAATCTTAGTTTGCTTCATTGGATTTAGTTGAGATGAACCTACTTACCTTTTTTGAGCGTAATTATTTAATCAAGTTTAACTCCTTTTTGGGTTGGAAGTATATTAACCTGTTACTTTTTGTTATTAATTCATTTTAGTTCGGGTTTAGAAGTAAATTAACTGGTTACTTTTTGCTATTAATTCATTTTAGTTTTTAGTTTTGCTGCTAGAGTTTTATTGTTTACTTAACTTGTGATGGCTTTTTGGATGAGTTATTTGATGCTAAACAGAGGCCTAGGTAGTGGAGAAGGTTGCTGAATTGAAGAAAGGCCGAAGCTGCTGAGAAGGAAAAGAAAGCCAAGAATTCAAATGCACCAAAACGCCCTCCAACTGCTTTCTTAGATTTGATGGAATAATAATTTGAAATCACAGCCAGCTATGACTTAATCTAGTTTTCTAAGAATGTTTTGTTGTGACTTGAGGCATTTGTGTGAAGTTGATATGGTATGTTATCTAATGGATGGTTTTATTCATTAATATGCTAATAAATAGTCATTTATTTTCTTGCAAACAAAATTTTATCTTTTTCTTATTTGTCCATCACGTGAGAATTTCTTTTTGGTTTTTTGCTTTCCAAAAAATAAAAAATAAAAACAGGTTGAGAAAAGGGGGGGAAAATGTGAGAATTTCTTTCTGGTTTTGGGCTTTCCAAAAAAATAATAAATAAAAAAATAAAAAAGGTTAAAAAAGGGGGTAAAAACAAAGCAAGATGTTTTTGTGACTTGCAATCCCAGTAGTCACAAGGCTTTTTGGTCTCATTTTTAATGATTAATTAGTAGGTCCTTAGAAAACTTGTGACCAACAAAACATGACACAAAAAATCTTTTATGACTATTATTTGCATGTCACAAATAAATTCTATTGTTTTGACTTTTTATTACATTTAAAATACAAGTCATAAAAGGTCTTATTGCAAGTCACAATTGATAATGTGACTTTCATATACAAGTCACAAAAAGTTTGTGACTATTAAATCGGTGACACTCATATGCATGTCACAATATGGTCACAAAAAGTTTTTATGACTGTCTAAACTCTTTTATGACTCTCATTAACAAGTCACAAAAAGAACTTTTTCTAGTAGTGGGAGATGAACGAGTTGTGGTGGGTGAGAACGTATCAGCTATGCTACAAAGGAAGCCACCACCAAAATATGAAGATCCAGGTATATTCTTTATCTCATGTGGAATTGGGAACCTTAAGATTAGAGATGCAACGTTACATTTTGGAGCGTCCATTAATGTGATGCCAAAGAGCTTTTATACATTCTTAAATTTAGGACCATTGAAGGAGATTAGGATTATAATTCAGTTAGCGGACCGTACAAATGCCTATCCTGACGGGCTAATTGAAGATGTTTTGGTCAAAGTAAATGATTTAGTGTTCCCTACTGATTTTTACGTGCTTGACAGGCATGATGA
Source organism: Gardenia jasminoides (assembly GCA_013103745.1). Taxonomy (NCBI): domain Eukaryota; kingdom Viridiplantae; phylum Streptophyta; class Magnoliopsida; order Gentianales; family Rubiaceae; genus Gardenia; species Gardenia jasminoides. Next base: position 42,732,303 of record CM023098.1, read on the forward strand.
ACACTCTTCTAATCCATCACCACTCATATTAGGGAGACCCTTTTTGAGCACTGCTGAAACAAAAATAGATGTAAAAAGGGGAACCCTTACAATGGAATTTGATGGGGAGGTAGTCCATTTTAATGTATTTGATGTTATGAAGTATCCTCCAGAATCCCATTCTTTTTTCGCTATAAGTGTGATTAATCCTGTAGCCCAGGAAGTTTTTGAGTTGAATGGCAGGGATGAATTAGAAGTTGCTTTAACCAAACATCATGAGTTGGAAGCAACTTATGATGTGGAGTTGAGTGCCGAATTGAAGCACGTGGTTGGAACATTACAGTCTCTGACGTCTGTTACGAGTAGGTATGATCTTGCACCCCTCTTTATAACTGAATCTCATCAAAAGTTATTACCTTCTGTGGTGCAGGCGCCAGAAGTAGAATTAAAACATTTGCCGGATCATCTCAAGTATGCGTACCTTGGTGATGGGAAGACCTTACCAGTCATCATTTCAGCTACACTATCACCTATGCAAGAAGAGAAGTTGATAAGCGTGCTCTGAGAATGCAGGGAGGTGATAGGATGGTCCATAGCTGATATCAAGGGCATAAGTCCCTCCTTGTGCATGCACCGAATTAGGCTTGAGGAGGATGCAAAGCCAGTGCTACAAGCACAAAGGAGGCTAAACTCAATGATGATGGAGGTGGTAAAGAATGAAATACTCAAGCTCCTAGATGTGGGAATAATTTTTGCCATCTCTGATAGTTAGTGGGTCAGTCCAGTGCAAGTAGTTCCAAAGAAAGCTGGAATCACGGTAGAAGCAAACCATGAGGGTGAACTCGTTCCAGTTCGTAAGCCTACAGGATAGTGTCAGTGCATTGACTACCGCAAAACTCAATGCAGTGACCAAAAAGGACTATTACCCTCTTCCTTTTATTGATCAGATAATTGAGAGATTGGCCTGTTGTGCTTACTATTGCTTTTTGGATGATTTTTCAGGTTACTTTCAGATTGCCATAGCACCAGAAGATCAAGAAAAGACGACATTCACATGTCTGTTTGGCACTTTTGCCTGTAGGAGAATGCCTTTTGGGCTATGCAATGCACCAACAACGTTTCAAAGTTGTATGGTCAGCATCTTTTCTGAATATGTGGAGAAAATCATAGAAGTCTTTATGGGTGATTTTAGTGTCTATGATGATAGTTTCGATGAATGCCTGACAATTTAACTTTGATTTTAAAACGATGCATTGAAACTAATCTTGTGCTTAATTGGAAGAAATGCCATTTTATGGTTGAACATGGGATTGTTTTGGGTCACGTGGTATCATCTAAGGGCATTGAAGTCGACAAAGTTAAGATAGATCTTGTTTCTTCCCTACCTTACCCCTCAAGTGTGCGGGAAGTGCGTTCTTTTTTAGGACATACAGGTTTCTATCGGAGATTCATTCAAGACTTCTCAAAGATTGGAGCTCCGCTGTTCCAACTTTTGCAAAAGGATGTGCCGTTTGACTTCAATGATGACTGCAGGTAGGCATTCAACAAGTTGAAAGAGCTTTTGACCTCACCCTCAATTATCCAACCCTCGGATTGGAGTCTCCCGTTTGAGATTATGTGTGATGCCAGTGACACGGCAGTGGGAGCGGTCTTGGGGCAAAAAGTGGGAAGAGCTGCTCATGTAATTTATTATGCTTCAAAGGCACTAAATGGAGTTCAGTTGAACTACTCCACTACAGAAAAGGGGCTCTTCGCTGTTATTTTTGCTTTGAAAAAATTTAGGTCTTACTTGCTAGGAGCTAAAGTGATTGTATATTCTGATCATGCAGCGTTGCGGTACTTGATGACCAAAAAAGAAGCCAAGCCAAGGCTAATCCGGTGGATATTACTGCTCCAAGAATTTGATCTGGAGATTCGAGATAAAAAAGGAGCAGAAAATCTTGTTACTAACTATCTGAGCAGATTGCCTACTGCTAATGATGATTTTCCCTTAAGAGAAACATTCCCTGATGAGCATTTATTTTCTGCTAAATCGTTTCTTCCTTGGTATGCAGATATGGTTAATTTTTTGGTTACTCACCAGTTTCCTGCAGGTTGGTCGAAGGCACAAAGAGACAAATTAAGGAGTGATGCTAAGCACTACATATGGGATGACCCATATCTTTGGAAGCACTATGCGGATCAGATTTTGTGAGATCTCACATCTTTGTCCATTTTGGGATGCCAAGAGTTATGATCAGTGATAGAGGAAAGCACTTTTACAATAGGGTGATTGCAGCTTTACTCCGCAAATATGAGGTCGTTCACAAAATTTCTACATCTTATCACTCTCAGACAAATGGACAGGCTGAAATTCCAATAGAGAGGTCAAATCCATCTTGGAGAAGATGGTTCGCCCCGATAGGAAGCATTAGAGTTTAAGGCTGGAAGATGCACTTTGGGCTTATAGAACTGCGTACAAGACACCTATTGGGATGTCTCCCTATAGGTTGGTGTTTGGAAAGCCATGCCATCTTCCTGTTGAATTGGAGCATAAGGCATTTTGGGCGATTAAGCAATGCAATATGGACTTGGTTGAAGCGGGAGTGCAAAGGAAGCTTCAATTGCAAGAATTGGAAGAGTTGAGGAATGAAGCCTATGAAAATGCCATGATCTACAAGGAGAAAAGCAAGGTCTTTCATGACCAACAAATTTCACGAAAGACTTTTGAAATTGGACAAAAAGTCCTTCTCTACCATTCCAAGCTTAGGCTTTTTCCAGGTAAACTATGCTCCCGTTGGATAGGTCTATTTGTTATTACTAATGTCTTTCACTATGGTGCAGTTGAGATTAAAAGTTTGAAGACGGACAAGAAATTCGTTGTGAATAGTCATCGTTTAAAGCCATACTATGAAGGCTTTTTTGTAGAAGAAGTCGAATTCATGCACCTAGAGGATCCCATTTACACAAGTTGAAAAGTTTTCGGCATTGTCTAGCCAAAGGCATTAAAGAAAAGCGCTACTTGGAAGGCAGCCTAAGGATTTATGATTTGCGTATTTTAGTATTTCTAATATTTTTGTGTCTTATTGAGTAAATAGGTTTAGTTGAAATGCAAAATCCTTCATGTGTTAGGTCGCCACCAATTAGGCGTGCCCACGCAAATTGGGCACGTCCAAGGAAGGATATTCTCGCCTACGGCCAGAAGCGTCTCGACTGGTTAGGCGTGCCCACGCCAATTGGTTACGTCTAAGGATTGCAATTTCTGTCTGTGATTAGAAGCGTTGGCACAAGTTAGACATGCCCATGCCAAGTGGTCATGCTTAAGGAGTCAAATTTCGTTGCTTGGTCAGAAGCGTTAGAACTAGTTAGGCGTGCCCACGCCCTGTGATCGCTCCTAAGCCACTCAATTATCGAAGGCTGGTCAGAAGCATTGGTACAAGTTACACGTACCCACGCCTAACTTGGCTGAACCAAAAAAAAAAAATTCTTTTCTTTTCCGATTCTCAGTAGATTATTATTATTATTCAAAAAAAAAAAACCCCCAGACCCTAATTCTTTCCTTTTCCTTTCTTTCCTTTATTTCTTCTTCTTTCTTCTTCCTTTCTTCCTTATTTCTCCTTCCCGCACGCCCAGCCTTTTGCTCTACCGATCGTGCTCTCTACCAACAATCTCCACAAGCTGCGTGTCCAATGGTCTCTACTCCTCACAATGCTCTACTCCGACGCTTCCTCTCTGCCGATCGCGCTGCTCCACCGCACATCGCCACCACCTCTGCTCACAAGATCTGGCCTTCTCTGTCTCCCATCAGTCACTGAGCTGCCGGCCGTCTCCCTGCTGCCATTATCATTTTGCTACATCCCCTCAGCTTTCGTTGCTCTACCTTCCAAAGCTCACGCAGTTCAACTGTAAATGCCACTCGCTGCTGCTTCTTCCGTAGTTCGTTGCTGTGGTTCGTTGTTGCAGTTGATGACCACGGCCTTCCTCACGTGACGACGCCCACAAATCTCTTCACGTGATGACGCCGAGGGAGTTGCTGCTGCTCGCGGGTCTCTGGCCGGCGAACATAACTGCCATCCTAGGTTCCGCCATTCCACCCGCTGTCTAAGAGGCAGTCTTTGTGAGATTTTTTCGATTCTTTTCTAAACCCCTTGATGGTTTGTTGACTGGAGTTGTCTGGCTGTTGGTTGGTGCTTCTGATTTTGTGCATTCGCATAGTCTCTTAATTCTGTTATGCTGTGGAGTTTTATTGTTGTGGGCTCAAATTTCTGATCACGTGCATTAGTTGATTGGCTGAATTAGTTTAATTTGCATATGTTAGTGTGACTTTGTGTCGGGAATTTGGGGGACACTTGTGCATTCTATTAAGTTAATTTTTGTGGGTTGCCTTGTCGTTGGTTGAGATTTGAACTGTGTATTTTGCCACGTGGACCTACCCTTTTGGACAATTGCTTTGGGAATTTGCCATCTGTCCTTAACTATTGTGTTGGGATTGGTTTGGTCTGCTGTTACTCGACTTCATGGCTAAAACCAAAGATAAAAAACGGACTCGACAAAGCACTTCTGCACCCCAGCCTACCGTTCCTTTAAGTGGGCCTTCCCAAGCATCTGGTTCCCTGTCCTGCCTTGGGAAAAGTAAAGAGGTGCATCTCTCTTCACCTAGCCACTTTGGTGGGCATTTAAACTTCACCAAGGCGGCTGACAAGGAACGTTATGCAGCAGCCTGTACACGAAAGATAATCTCTTATAAATACATCCACGGCCCCACACTTGATACTTTGCACATTACGGATGAAGTTACTAGGCGAATAGCTGCTATTGACTGGAATACTTATGCTTCCATTGCCTTGCCTGCTTTTACTGAATTGACTTGGGAATTTTATGCTACATTTGAATTTATTGTCCCTGACCAATTTTCTGTCACCACTCCTGAGTTGGTCCGATTTCGTTTAATGGGGAAGGAATTTAAGATGTCTGTTACTGAATTTAACTTGGCTTTTAGATTTATTGATGTCCTCTATTCCCAGACTCGAGAGTATATGCATAGCCCATGTGAGTATACTAAACCATTTTACTCCCATAACACGGGCTATTAGCAGGGTCTGTCAGTTGATACCTACCCTTATGATCCTAGCAAATCTAAGGCATCTTTTCTGAAAAATCCTATTTTTCGTTATTTGTATAGGTTCATGGCTTACAGTTTTTCTGGTAGGCGAGACAGTTCTGAAATTTTATCAAAGCCTGAATTTTTCTTCCTGTGGTGTATGATTGGTGAGATTAAAGTTAACTTGGGCTGTTGGTTGGCTTCTCACTTCAACTATGTGCTCAGTAAGAAAAATAAACCATTGATTTTAGGGTCATATATTACACATTTGGCTATCAACCTTGGGGTTTTAGATTTAAACAATCATAACTTGCATAAGGCTTGTGATATGGAACCACTTGACTTAGCTTGTTTGGAGAAGATGGGTTTAATTCAGCAGGTTAGTGGCGTCTTTCAATTCACCCCCCAGGGCCCATTCAGTTGCCTCCAAAGCAGTCAGCCTCCCAAGCCGCCTCTTCTCAGCCTGTTGGCCCCTCCACTGATGCCCATGGCGCTTCTAGCTCTAGGCCACCGCCCTCATCCTTTGGGGAGCAGCACCCCTCCGACCTACGCTTCCAATTGCATCAGATGGACTCTGGGATGGAGCTGGTTGAGCGCCAGGTGTCACGTATGGCCCAGAATTTGGCCCAATACTTCCACAATGTGGGCTTCCGTCCACTGCTTCCCCCCGAGCCATAGTTTGAGGTTACCCCTTCTCTATGATTCAGGGAAGTCTCGTTGTCCCTTTTGCTTCTTTTTCTTGTTCTTTACTTGGTACATTAGGGACAATGTACAAATTAGGTGTGGGGGAGGATTACCTATGCTTTAGTCCTTTGTTTTTGCATTGTTAGTTTTCTGTTTTTTTTTTATAGTTCCTTTGAAAAACAAAAAAAAAAAAGAAAACAAAACAATGATGAATGCAATCAAGATATGAGTTTAAATGGTAAGTTCATGCCAATGGGGTCTTTTACTTTTCTTGATGAAGGAGTTAATTGAGGAATATGTTGGATTTGATAGTAATTCTTTGCCACCTGTGTGAGTTTTTGGGCTTAATTGTGAGCAATTTTCTGAATTTGCTCTATATCTATTTGTTGAGTGGGATTCCACATGGGTTGAGCATTCTAGAACTTGCTCGGTTATGCATGTCAAGGCTACATTTAAATGAATTTGGTGCATTAAAATGATAAGGGTGCCTAGGATTAACCACTTTTGACTTTATAAAAAAAATCCTTCCTTTATTTTGTCTGTCCCCTGGTGAACCAATTTGAGCCTTTAACCCTGTTTCTCTATTTAAAACCACATTTGTTAGCCTAAGACTTGTTTTTAGACTTTCTTTTTAACCCATATGTTAAAGTAATGCTTGAATTTCATTGTACAAGAATTTGGTGAATGATTTGATTTGCAAGGCAATAAGTGGAAAGAAGAGAGAGAAGCAAATGTAGCAAGTTAAGATGCTCTATGTGTTGGTTGTTTCCTTTGTCTTGAAAAAAAAAAAGAGAGAAGAAGAAGAGAAAGAAGAGAAAGAAAAAAAGAAAAAAAAAAAGCAACGGAAAAAGAAGAAAAAAAATGATGAAAAAAATGCAAAAAAGAAAAAAAAGACGTGTGAAGTTCTTGCTATGAAATGTGACAAGCACCAATACAAGCTACATTTGTTGGGTTGATGAAGTGCTAAGCTGCCTTGAAAGTTAAAATTTGTAAAGAAATTGTGCATTGAAATTTTTTGGCATTCTCTTTGATATATTTACACCTAAATTGACCTTTTATCCTCCCTTCACCCAAGCCCCATTACAACCTTTTGAAAGTCCCTTTTATTTTTGTATTAAATTCATGATTGAGTGGTGGAGATGTGATATATGAGCAAGCTTATGGTAATGTCATTCCATGGTGTTGAATTGAGTGATATGCCTATCCTTTACATCTTGGAGTGAATGAGTGTATTTTCTAAATTTTTTTGTGAGGTCTGTCAACATTGGCATATTCTGATTTTAATGAAGATGTTGGGAAATGTGGAATGCCCTGATTAGTATGACTTTCTATGATTGCTCTACATCTTGGTTGTTTTTCTGAGTTGGGATATGCTTGAGGACAAGCATTATTTAGGTGTGAGGGAGTTTGATAGGGTGCAATTTTAGTTATTTATTGTGTTAATATTTCCTAGTTATTTAGACTAAAAATTGCATTCTTGGGTGGATTTTGCTGAATTTATTTAATTGGTAATCAATTGCAGGAATTTGTGAAATTGTGCTGAAAATGGTGTAAATCCAGAAGCGTTCCTGATAGTTAGGCACAGGCGTGCCTAAACCAGATGTCCAGATCCAGATTTCCAAAATTTCAAGGGACGCATGGGCAATTTCCAAGAGTTTGTGAAGTCCAAATTCTGAAGGAGTGTGGAATTATTTATAATGTTTTCTTGTTTTGTAGTTGGTTTCTATTAAGGAACTAGTTTGGTATTTGTTATTAGGAATGGTATTTGTTATTAGGAAACCTTTTAGAATAGGGAATTCTTAATAGAGTAGGATTGTATAGTTTTAGCAGTTTTTGGCTTCTTGAGGACAAAAAGGAAAAAAAGAGGAAAACGGGAAAGTTTAATTCGGAAAAAGAAGAAAACTAGAAGTTTGGGTCGTGGAGGCTATCAATACCTCGGTGACTATTGGATTGATCAATCAATCCTCTTGGCTGCATCTCTTTGACTGGTCATCATCGTTGCTTGGAAAAAGAAGGAAAAAATGACGGACAAAGACGAAGAACGCGAGCCCAACAATAGTTTTTCCGTCTTTCTTCCTTCCTTCGCTATTTTTTTGTCCTTTAATTAGTAGATGACTTTTCTATTTTCTCTTAACAACTTTGGTGGAATTACCTACTTGATGTGTGGCTAATTTTATCCTTCTAGTCAAGGAGCACTTGAAGATTTGGTTCATCTATTTCTGTGAGATCTAATTTATTGTAACCATTCCCTCCATTCATTGATATTTGTATGTTTTCTGCCTTTATTAATTATAGTGACCGTGTGTGATTCAATAGGTGTACAATATTTAATTATTCACGTGATCTATTTACTAATTAGAGTAGTTGAATCCGTAATTGTTTGATTACTCTAATCTTGGTAGCAATTGGCATAATTAGGTTTGTGTCAGGAAAATATACAATCTAATTTAAATGGATCCTCGTAGCATGTTTGTTAATTAGAATAGGGTTTCTCTAATTTTTAATGCAATTAGGAATTAAATCCTAAGGTCGTACCTAGGGTTATTCTTGAATTTGGCAAATAGTCAATGGTCGTACCTTGGCTATCAAAACAATAAGGAGAGACTACTGTCAGATCGTATCGACAGTGAAAAACCTGTTTGTCAATGAATGTTGGAATTATATTTGCATCAATGATCAATTATTTGAACCATTTCTGAAGTGTATCCTTGGCTAGAGTTTTCCCCATTAATTCTCTCTTTTAATTATTTTTCTTAGTTGGTTAATTAGTTAATATTTTGTTAGTTTTCAATTCTCAAAATTCCCCCCAATTCCTGTCACTTGAAAAAGGAGTTAATTTTTCCCAATCCCTGACGACCCTATTTGCCACTATGTACAAAATTAACTAATTCTGGTATATCGGATCAAGTATACTCCTTGGAATCAGGATGAAGCCAGTAACCCATTGCACATCCAGAGTCCCTACTCCAGTACCTGGGATTAGCTTTTGGTTATTTTTATTAGCATTAGGTTTATTAATTATTATTGTACAGGCTCGATACCTGTCAATTGGGGGCTAAACCAGCTAGTACCCCAATGATTCCTAACTTGCAGCTCACAAAAGAAGGTGAATTGTTAGAAGATCCTGGAAGGTATAGAAAATTGGTTGGAAAGTTGAATTATCTTACAGTAATTCGTCCAGATATCGCATATTCAATTAGTGTTGTTAGTCAATATATGTCTAATCCTACCGTTAATCATTGGGCAACTATAGAACAAATTTTGTGTCATTTAAAAGGAGCTCCTGGACGTGGTATTCTGTATAAAAATCACGGTCATGTTAGGACTGAGTGTTTTTCAGATGCTGATTGGGTAGGATCCAAGGCAGATCGAAGATCCACAACAGGATACTGTGTCTTTGTTGGAGGAAATCTGGTCTCATAGAAGAGTAAGAAGTAGAATGTTGTCTCGCGATCGAGTGCAAAGTCAGAATATAGAGTTATGGCACAATCGATATGTGAAATAATGTGGATAAATCAACTTCTAACTGAGGTGAGTCTCAAAACCTCAATGCCTGCAAAATTATGGTGTGATAACCAAACGGCCCTTCATATTGCATCCAATCCCATATTTCATGAGCGAACAAAGCACATCGAAATAGATTGTGATTTTGTTCGTGAGAAAATACAGTAGAGCTTGATTTCTACAGGATTTGTGAGGACTGGAGAACAGTTGGGAGATCTCTTTACGAAGGCTCTACATGGGGTTCGAGTTGATTACCTTTGTAACAAGTTGGGCATGAGTAACATCTATGTTCCAACTTAAGGAGGAGTGTTACAGAAATAAATAGGAACTAATATAGGAATTTATTGTGAATAGCTTGATTATAGGAATAGCTTAATTATAAGAATAACTTGATTATAGGGATAGCTCAATTATAAGACTCTAGCTGATTGATAGTTAACTTTTCTAACATAGAGTTGTTAGTTCGTGTATATACATGTAATATTTTCTCTCAATAAAGAACAGAAACTTATTCTATCCAAAATTATGTTTTCAAGAAGGAAATAAATCAGTCCAGTCCCTGTGGATACGACCCTACTCACTGCTATATTTGAATCTAAAATTTTAGAGTAGGCATTTTTATTTTTGATTGGTTGACTACCTGTCAGGTGTTAATTGCTAGATTCTATTCATATTTGATTTTTGATATTAATTTTTGGAATTTGGAGTTAAAATGAATTTAAAGTGCATTAAAAGATTTCCGGAAGACTTTTATGAATATGGCACGGGCATGTCTCATAGCCTGCAAAGTCCAGAAGAATGCGGAATGCAATGGACCAATTTCGTGCATGCAAGGGATTCCATTACCATCTCTTGGTTGTACACATTTGTCACGGAATTGAAGATCCTAATTGGTCATGATTTGCGATAAGAGTTTATTTGACCTATAATTAATGTGTAATTTGGTATTATTTTTATGGTATTTTCTAGTTTTATTTAGGTGTTTTTAGTCATTTTTAGTAAAAGTTCTCCAAGTTACATTTTCTTGTAATTTAGCTAAATTAAATGGATTATTGCTCAAATTGATGTTGTTCTTGTAGGATTGGGAGCTTCATTCATTGTTTGAAGATTAATTGGAAAAGATTTTAGTCAAATTTTGATAAAGCAAATTCGAATTTTGAAGAAATATTGAAGAGTCGGAGTTGTGCGTGAAATAGAAGAAAAGACAGGGGAGGTCGATCCGAACTTAGATCGACCATGCACCTATTGGATCTAGACCTTGGATTAACTTCAGAAATTAGAGGACTGATTCGAGAGGAGCAATCCAATCTCGAATCCAGCATGAAAGGTCCTCAAATTGTACTCTACAAACAAAAATAAAATGCAGGGGAATTAGATCTGAGGGGTCATCAAATCGATCTAACCTTGGATCGAGACCTTAGATTCACATTTCGGCTCTACAACTTGCAAAACAAGTTGTACTCATTTCACACTTGCTTTTTGACCCATGTCTCAGAAGAAATCTCGGCTGGAAACTGCTTTTTGGGTGATGAAGAATTGAGCAACCACTTTTGTACTTTTAAGGGCTAATTATTTTTTAGGTAATAATAGAGGAGTATATAAGAGAAGAAAAAAAAAAGAGAGAGAGAAGAGGACATAGAGGAAGAATGGTAAGAAAAAAAGAACTCTTTTTCTCTCTAACAAGTAGACATAGTCTTTCACTTTTCTTGGAGAAAATCTTGAAGAACACTTGATGTTATTCATATTTTGATGGCAATGAAGATGATGAACCTTGGAGAATGTGTTTCTTCAGTTGAATGAGCATTTCTTCTTCCCTAATCTCTTTATTATTTGTAAAGATATGAGGTTATATCTTGAATATGAGTTTATGTGTTAAAGTTAACATGTCTAGCTAGATCTATTTGTTCTAGAGTTAGATGGAACTTTTCATTGTTTGATTATGGAGGATTGATGTTGTTTTGACCATTCTTGTACTTGCTAGTTCATCTATCTATACTTTAATACTTGTGAATGATTGATCACCATTTGCAAGACATTAAGTTGTTGTTAATCTATTTAAATAGTTGATAACAATGTAACAAAGAAAGAAGAATCTTAAGTAGTAGACACACGAAAGTAATGCTACTTTTAGGTGGATGTTATTAGATTTCTTGTGCTTGATTAAATTGATATTTGTGAATTTATCATGCAAGTAGGTAGATCCAAGTGTTAGCTAGTTTGGTTCATTGGCGAAGTAAGTTCCAATTGGTTTAGTGAAATTCATCTTTAGTAAGGCAAGTGAATTGATCAAAATTGATGTTGGTTTTCCTGATTAAGTGTAATTAGTGAATTCTATGCCCTAGAACGAAGTGTGATTTGAATATTCTCCAAGAAGGTTAGTTTTTTATTTCATCTTTTGCTTGTTGATTTGTGAAGTTTTTAGAAGTAATTATTTGATAGTTTTAGATAACAGAGTAAGTTAAAACCTTAGTAATTGAAAAGTGATTCTTGTGGGAATGATCCTAATTTCTTGTACTACAATTAACGGCCTGCATACTTGCAGTAAAATGAGGGGTTAGGAATTAAAATTTATAGTGTAGGTAAAACATCGATCAATTTGATGTAATTTATTTGGAAATTAATTGATATATTGTGCTGGTTAGTTTATTTGAAGTAGTCTAAAAGGGAAAGGTAATATTTTCCTTATGAATTGGGAAACGAGTGGCAAGCAGAGATATAGATAGAGTAGTAGTTCTTGTGAGATTATTCATGTAGGAAGAAAAAGAGGAGAGAAACGGCTCGTCTCCGCAGTTCATCAATTCCATTTCTTTCTTTTCTCAAAAACAATAAACCTGAATATGACTTTTGACCATGGTTTCATCGTGAGGAGTGGTCAAATTATTGTTCTAGTCAGAAGATAATTGAAAATTTAGTTCATGGGATATTGTGAGATCTAATTTGATTAATTCGTTTCATTTATTTATAAGTATTTATATACTTACTGTTTATTCTTGATATGATTGTTTTGTTTGAATTAAATGAAGAGCCCTTATTTATTTTGATAAAATAATCTACTGCCATTTAAAATATCAAATTCATAATTGTTTGGGGGTTTTAGTATTTATGGCAAGTGGTATAATTTGATTGTAGTAGAAACTTTCGAATGCATGTTACATGAGTATCTAATCTAATTTAAATGAACTGAACTTGTGTGTTTGTTAGTTAGAATTGATAGCCTTTTTAGTTACTAATGTTGTCAATATGCTAAATTCTAAGAGAGTCTCTTTAGGGTTGTGTAATTAGCAAGTAAAATAATCATACAGTTTATTATGGTTATTGAAATAGTTAGAAGAGATAGGTTGTCAGAGTTTGCTGCCAACCATAACTAGTTTATTTGTAAATAAATAATTTTATTACCGTATCCACTTGTAATTAAATAATTTTATTACCGTATCCACGATCAGTTAATTGAATCAAAAGTGGAGATTAGGTCTTTGACTAGAGACTCATCTTAATTAATTTAATTGTATTTATTTTTGTGTTATTGCTTTATTTTTATTTGAGTGAATTAATTAGTTAAATTATTACAATTCCCCATTTTATTTACTGTCACTTAACAAAGAAATAAATCATTCAGTCTCTAAGGATACGACTCTATTCACCATTATACTTACATTTATATTTTTAGCATTGGTATTTTATTTTTGGTGGTTTCAACGTTCATCAAAACCAACTGGATCGTGTGTGTATGGCAGCAACATTATGTTCCATCATCATTTTTGAATCTATTGGAAAGGAAGCTTAATTTTGCGCTTTGAACATTATATTTGATCCTATAAAATCTCGCGACAACAAACGCGATTGTTTGTATTGCATGAACATTACATGGTAAGATATGAATTCAATCAGTTCCCTAAATGGAGGTACTGATTCCCAAAACGGGAATTGGAGGGACAATGATGGCATACATGAGAGGGATTCTCTATTAAAGAAGAAAAAAATTGGAGGGATTCCGAGAATGTTTATTTCAATGGAAGGTGCTCCTTAGGACCCCTCAACCCACTCCAAAGAATCAGCAATTGCCATGTACTGAAATGCATATTACATTAGAGTCTTTTATTACACATTAGAGTCTTTTATTACACATTGTCATACACCCTGTTATACAACAAAACGTTATTTGTACAACCTCAAATTTGGTCTTACAATGAAAAATTCAAAAATCAGTAATAAGCAAGAGCAATTTTTTCAGTATCACAGGCAGTTAATATGGTTTCTGTCATCTTTATGTTTCAATTTACATAGGAAATGCGTACATCATATATAAATAGGGAAAGACTTTGATGGCATATTATATAAAATCATAGCTTACTATTCATGCAGTTAGGGGTGTTTTCACCATTATAGGAATTTTGATTTCATTCTATATATTTTATAGGGCACTTGCTTGTCGAGTAGTCTGATCCATAAGAATATGTAAAGTCAACTCTTCACGGCCCTAAAAGAAAAGACAGATGATTCTTAGTTGTTGATTTAGCCTCCTATAGTTTATGACTTAGGAGATATTTTTTACGATTTTTTGGTTTCTCCAACAATTACTGTGCAAGAATCTGCAGCTTGTTCAAATAAATATCCTTCTTTGTGTGTAATATTATTGCAGAAAATAGAATGAGACAACCTCCAATTAAAAGCAAAAATCTCAAACTCTTGTTAGGAAACAACTGTAGCAATGTATGTTGAGAATAGATTGTGGAAAGCAACGAAGATCTTTTGATAATTACACTGTCAAAATTGCTAGCAAGATATCATTTACATTTCAAAGTTATCCAGAGGATGGCATGCTCTCATCTCATGGTCTAGACTTGCTCTTCTTCACTTCAATCTTACTACCATCTCTAGCTTCTTTTCCAATAGAAGAGTAGGAGCCCTCAATTCATTCCTCCCCGTAGTAATTCTGTAATAGTAAAAGCCCCTCTTCTTCTGCACATTAGTCATAATATAAAAATTTTGCACTCTTACAAATGCTTATTGCTTTATAGTGACACTTAGTTCAACTATTGCAATGACGTCCTCAGACCACTACCTACATAATCCTACTCTTAGTTGGAATATATAGCAGTGTTAAAGTTTTCATTGATGATGTGAGGATTTTATTGGTGGAACACGAATAACGCACGCTAGAGTTAGGTTTCTTGATAATTTTTTAGATGTTGTTTTTCTAAAATAATGAGACCGACAAAGTAGAAATTCATTTACAACTCCTTCCATTTCATTGAAATTCAATTTTAGTTTAGAGCTTTCTTCAGATACACTGCTCTATTCCTTTGCTGTGAAATCTTGTGTTTTTTCACCCATGGAATAAACATGTGGATATCATATTAAAGTAGTTTCCGTTACATGCTTTTGTTGGATTTTAGACTTCCAAATGCACACAAAGCATATTGCAAGTTGTGACGCCTAATCAGTTTGAGTTGCATGCAAATAGTGGAAATAACCACCCGTAAAGTGCAATTGGTCAATCACAGGCAAGGCCTACCTTTTGCCTGGGCTACTGAGGTGATTAGAGCACCATCCATTTTTAAATATCAGTTTTTGCTTTGAGAGAGTCAGACACAAGACCGTCAAGTCAACTGATACGAATTCAAGGAATTCTTGTAAGCTTTTGTCTTTTTGCTGGCGACCAGTTTTGTTTTCTTAATTTCTATAATCTGCATGTCCTTGAAATTTTACTTGTTCATCTTTTTTCTTGTACTTTTGTCTACCGTTATACTACATGTAATTCAATGGTTGAAAATTACAGCGTGTGCTTTAACCTTACCAGTGTTTTGATATGTGCAACAGACTAATGAGTAATTAATATAGGTAGTTGGAATTTAAAAGGAATGCTTGCCATCTCATAGTTGTCTAATTTTGGTGCTTTGTTATTTGGTCAACCATTTGCTAACAAACAAACCTTGATCTAGAGATAGATTCAAATTCTTGGGATTTTGACACCTTTTTACGTCACAGACAATTCAAGTGATTATAATTCTTATAAGTTTCCTATTATTGGGGAAGAATGATTTCCATTTTCCTTTGGTATTTCATAGTGTAGTTAGACATACATAGGTCAAATTTTGACAAGTTTAAATTGTTGACTATTGAACTTATGCGACCTAATATTTAGTCATTAAATGAATAATCATATAACTTTACGAATTTATTATGCAGTCCCATCACATACATAATATAACTCTGCAAGTAGGTTTTATTTACCATAATGAGATAGTCATACATGGAACCATTAACAAGCATCTAAATAAATTTAAGATTATATCAAATTGTCAAATTTTCCTTCTTTTCTCATTCATTGCTAAAAATTTATTACAGCAACAAACACAATACACGTTTAGCGCACGTACTCCCGTACTAGTCAAAAAGAAAGAAGCACATAGTTTTTAACAAATAATAATGCATGTGAGTCATTTACAAATAAAAAATGATTATAGCCAGTCTAATAAGGAGTTAATATCAAAAGGGAGATTGCAACTGCAGACAAAATCAACCAATAAGGTTCCTCTGGCCCCAGGGTTGACTCCTTCTCTGGGTCCTTCTAAGTTTTGTGCGACAGAATGTCTGGCAATTAGGCAGCAAGAGGATGCTCCATCCACGGAGTACTCAGCTGCATCAACTTCTGTGATCAGATGACTTCAATTGGTCCTTCTAAGTCCTCTGTCAATGAATCTCTGGGCATTCACCAGCCAAAGAGTACTCCAGGTGCTCAAAACTCATCTTCACAGATTTTTGAGGATCAGGCTCCTCTTAATTCTTAGTCAACACTGCCAAATTGATTATTTTTCAAGACTTAGAAAAATTCTTGGAATTAGAAGTATCTCACTTGGCTCCCAATTACCTAGCACTAATTCTGAAATGGCAGAGCTTTCAGAAGAATAATCCAACATGCATGTCTCAATTGTCAAGAATTTGATCTCATTTTCTCTAGAAGCCATCTCTCATCATGGAAGGCTGCCATTGCTGATTTAAACTTGCAAAACCTTGCTAGACTCTGGAAGGCTTCCTCGTCGGCAAGCCTTGGACCTTAAGTACTTAGTGAACGACCTTCCATACTTGACTCAGCACTATGAAGCTGCTACTCATGAATTATCTCAATTGGAGAAGGTGCTTCTGTTGGATCCTTAATCCAACGTTAGACTTATATGCGAATAATTATGTGTTGCAGGTTGTCAAATAAAGTTAGCCCAATTAAATGATCTATTATGGTTTGGGCTTTAATGTATCTAATAGGATGTGGGCCTTTAATGTGTAGATAATTTATTGTAATTTTCTATTTTAATGATGGATTGAAATAGGAATACCGAAAGACAACGGGAAAGTTGTCTATAAATAAGGTTATGGTCTCCAGGTCACGAGTATCCTGTTTGTCATATTTTTCAGTACCACAAAAGAACTCTTTTGATATCTCATCATCAAGAGAGATACCTGAAAGAGTTTAGAGGGTTTTCTCATAAGGATTGGTGGATACACGTAGACCTGGAAGGCCAACCCCAAATCAAGGCTCAAGAGGATTCAACGGTGATTGTCGAATATGGATTCAAGTACGCATTCGTCCTTGCAGTTGTATTCATAACTCTGATATTAGGATCCTGGATGTTCTAACAAGTGGTATCAGAGTGCCCAATATCAGATTTTGAATCGTTAAAGTTGGTAATTAGCAGCTTTTTTGGAATTATTATGAAGATTGCATTCGGTTCTTCGGATGTTTAGTGCTTCCAGTTGATTTAGTTTCTTCAAATCCATTAATTTCTAAGTTTCTTTTGGATGAAGGAATTAAATTAGTATTCATGGTGACTCAAAGAAGGAACAACTAATATAAATTTTATGGTTGTTACTTTTGTCGAATATAGCTAGTGCTAATAGTCAGCATTTACATCGTATAGCTTTCGGAATCGGAATTCAATGACTAAGTTTTGGCCTTTGTGGAATGGGTCCACAAACTTATACAGTTTCTATGATTCGTATAGCCATGCATGTTTATATGGTTTCTTAAACTACACGAATTCGTTGCTATATAGAATTTCGTGGACATTTATTTGCATGGTTTCATAGTCTCATGCATAGCATCTTGCTTGTTGGGTTTTTTGCATTTGGTTTTCCTCTCTGCTTCCGCTATTACATGTTGTTTCATGAAGTTAAATCTTATGAAACTTAGCATGTTTATGTTAAGAAAATTAGGGTTTCCTAATTTAAGTTAATTAATCCTTATAAAGTCCAAAAAATTGACCCACCAAACATATGGTTTAATAAAGCATTTATGGATTTTAATAAAATTTGGGCTTAAATAATCAACTATTAGGCTAAAATTATGGATATGGATTTGTTTGATCCAATAAGTTTGACCCAATTGTTACATTTGACCAGTTGACTGGTTTGATCAATGTTGACCAGTTTGACTGGTTGACCAGATTTGACTCGTTTGACCAAATTTGACCAGTTGACATGTTTGACCAGTTTGACTAGAGTTGACTTTGTTCAAAATTTTGTATAATTTTAAACTCGAATATTGGTACAGTTGTATATATATTTTGGGATGAATTAATTGAAACAACATGTCACTAAAGTGACCTCTCTTGTGAAAATTAATTTGTCTTAAACTATAATTAGTTGTGTATTTATAATTTTGTGAATATTAACTGCCTCAAAGGGAGGTTAATATTTGATGGAATTATACGTACACTGGTAGTAATAAACACGTGATGATTATTTAGATTTTACATGTAAATTATAAATTAGCCCAAAGAAAAATTTATTTTTTGATATCTGCTTATTGTCAGTGTTTATTACTACACAAGATATCACTAAAAAGTTAATATTTTTTGTCCAAAGACAAGATATTAATGGAATATCGATATCTTGAGATGGGATTACCTTATTTGAACTTATTATTATTTTGGATTATGTGAGTTTGTTTTAATTATATGTTGTTTTCCTTTTAGTTATGAATGATCCTGCTAGTATAACTACCCGCATTAATGCTATTCCTATGCTGAATGGCACAAACTTCAAGTCTTGGAAAGAAAATTTCTTGATTGTACTTGGAGTCATGGATCTCAACCTTGCATTAAGGGTTGACTCTCTTCCTCCTCTTACAAATAAAAGTACCTCTGATGAAAAGAGGGATAAGGAAAGGTGGGAGAGATCAAATCGCTTGTGTCTGTTGATCATAAAAAGGCCATTCCAGAAGCATTTAGAGGGACAATGTCTGAAACGACAACCACTGCTAAGGCGTTCCTTCAGGCTATTGAAAAGAGGTTTGTCAAGAATGAAAAGGCTAAAATAAGTACACTCTTGACACGCCTAATTTCAATGAGATATAGTGGTAAAGGCAATATTATGGAGTACATCATGGATATGTCTCATCTTACTTCTAAATTAGGTGCACTAAACCTTACAATTTCTGAGGAATTATTAGTGCATTTGATTTTGATATCTCTTCCTACACAGTTTAGTCAGTTTAAAGTAAGCTATAACTGTCAAAAGGAGACTTGGTCTCTAAATGAGTTCATCTCACACTATGTAGAGGAAGAGGAAAGGTTGAAACAAGATCAGATAGAGAGTGCTCACCTCGTCTCTACCACTCATAATAAAAGGAAGGGACGTAAAAGGAAGATGGATAAAGAAGTTGCAGGTACAGCACCTCCAAATAAACAATAAAAGAAACCGGTTTAATTGGGAAAGAATGGTTGTTTCTTCTATGGAGTTGAAGGGTATAGAAAGAAGCATTGCATTAATTATCACGCTTGGCGTGCTAAGAAAGGTATGTTTCTTAATTTGGTTTGTTCTAAGGTTAATTTAACTTCGATACCTGGACACACTTGGTGGATGGATTCTGGTGCAACAACTCATATCAGTGTGTTTATGCAGGGTTGCCTGAGTTGCCGAAAGTCTAATGATAGTGAAAGATATATCTATGTGGGTGATGACAAAACAGTTCAAGTTGAGACAATTGGAGTTTTTAGATTATTGCTAAAGACCGGATTTTATTTGGATATTAATGAAACTTTTATTGTACCGTCTTTTAGACGGAATTTAATTTCTATTTCTCTTTTGGACAAATCTGGTTATACTTGTTCATTTAGAAATGGAAAATTTAGATTGTTTTATGATTCAAAATTGGTTGGTTCCGATACTTTATCATATTGTGATAATCTATATTTAGTTGACACAATTGCTTCATATAATGAATCCCTGCATTTAAGTACCAGAAGTGTAAAGAGAAAATTAACCAACGAGAATTCAGCTACATTATGGCACAAGAGATTGGGTCATATCTCCCAAATGAGAATAGAAAGACTTGTGTCAAATGAAATTATTGACCCTTTAAATTTTACAGATTTTGGTGATCGTATTAGCTGTATAAAGGGGAAACAAACCAATAAAAGGAGATTTGAAGCCAATAGGGTGTCAGACATCTTAGAACTTATACATACAGACATTTGTGGACCATTTCCTATGTCTGCTTGGAATGGTCAACAATATTTTATAACGTTCATAGACGATTCTCGAGATATGGTTATGTATATCTCATTCATGAAAAATCACAATCTCTAGACGTGTTCAAAAATTTTAAGGCTAAAGTTGAGAATCAGCTCAACAAAAGAATTAAAAGCATCAGATCTGATCGTGGTGGTGAATACTACGGCAGATATGACGGCTCAGGTGACAACGTCCAGGGCCTTTTGCTAAGTATCTAGAGGAATGCGTTATCATCCCACAGTACACCATGCCGAGTTCACTCACTATGAATGGTGTTGCTGAAAGACGAAATAGAACGCTTAAGGATATGGTGAGGAGTATGATAAGTCATTCTACCTTACCAAAATCACTCTGAAGCAAAGCACTTAAGACTGCAGCATATATCCTTTATAGAGTTCTAACTAAAGCAACTACCAAAACCCCTTATGAGTTTTGGACTGGTAAGAAACCTAGTTTAAAGCATTTACGTGTTTGGGGTTGTCCAACTGAGGCAAGGCCTTATAGGCCAAATGAAAAGAAACTGGATTCAAGAACGGTCAGTTGTTATTTTATTGAATATTCTGAATCATCCAGGGGTTATAAATTTTATGATCTCACAGTTAAATCAATTTTCGAAATAGGAAATGCTCGATTCTTTGAGGATGTCTAGTTTGTGGGAGAAGATATAGTTAGAGCTATTGTCTTTGAAGATGAATATGTTAATATTCCCACACGGGTTATTGGCATTATTCATGATCCTATTCCTAGCATTGTTAATGACACAGCAGGTCAAGACAATGTTGGAGAATCTCCTACTTCCGAGGAACAAACTCTACCACCTCAAGAATTAGTGCCATTAAGGAGATCCACAAGAGAAAGGAGAAGTGCAATACCAGATGATTACATTATTTTTCTCCAAGAACATGAGGATGACATTGAAATGATGGAATATGATCCAATCAACTTCCATTAAGCCATGGAAAGTTCAAATTCTCAAAAATAGATTGATGCCATGAGTGAGGAGATGAAATCTATGAAAGACAATGATGTCTGGGATCTTGTTCCATTGCCAGAAGGAGCGAAACCCATTGGTTGTAAATGGATATTTAAAACCAAGAAGGATTCGAAAGGCAATGTGGAAAGGTATAAAGTTCGTTTTATAGTTAAAGGTTTCACACAAAAAGAAGGCATTGACTATAAAGAGACATTCTCTCCGGTTTCTTCGAAGGACTCTTTTAGAACTATAATGGCACTAGCGTCGCATTTCAATCTTGAGTTACACCAAATGGATGTAATGACAGCATTTCTCAATGGTAACATTGATGAGACAATTTATATAGTACAATCAGAAAATTTTGTATCAGGAGATCCAAAGAGTATGGTTTGCAAACTTAAAAAAATCCATCTATGGGTTGAAGCAAGCATCTCGACAATGGTATTTCAAATTTCATCAAGTGATCATCTCGTTTGGTTTTGAGATGAATATAGTTGATGAATGCATATACCATAAGTTCTGTGGTAGCAAGTATATTTTTCTGGTATTGTATGTTGATGATATTTTGCTTGCCAGTAACGATATAAATTTGTTGCATAAAACCAAGAGATTTCTAACTAAGAATTTTGAGATGAAAGATCTTGGTGATGCATCATTTGTGTTAAGCATTCAGATACATCGGGATCGCTCTCGGAGTATTCTTGGATTATCGCAAAAGACCTATATCGAAAAAGTTCTCAAACGATATGGCATTCAAAATTGCAAACCAGATGATACTCTTGTGGCTAAAGGAGACAAATTTAGTCTCGATCAGTGTCCTAAAAATGCTCTTGAGGAAATGGAGATGTAGAAGATTCCTTATGCGTCAGCAGTAGGGAGTCTAATGTATCTTCAGGTATGTACGCATCCGGATATTGCGTACATTATTGAGATACTTGGTAGGTATTTAAGCGATCCAGGATTGGATCATTGGAAAGCAACCAAACGGGTCTTACAGTACCTACAAGGAACAAAAGACTACATGCTCACGTATCAGACATTAGATAAGCTCGAGATCATTGGGTATACTGATTCTGATTATGTTGGATCTCAAGACAGTATGAAATAAACAACAGGTTACATCTACTTATTGGCTGAGGGTGCCATATCTTGAAAGAGTGCTAAATAGTCTCTCATAACCTCTTCCACTATGGCTGCAGAGTTCATTGCTTGTTATGAGGTGTCCAATCATGGAATTCTGCTGTGAAATTTGGTCACAGGATTACGTGTGGTGGATAGCATTGATAGACCACTCAAATTATTTTGTGACAATAAATCAGCAGTTCAATATTCCAATAACAACAGGAGCTCGACAAAATCAAAACATATAGATATCAAGTTCCTGATTGTTAAAGAAAGAATTCAGAGTGGACAATTGTCTATAGCGCATATTGGAACAAACTCCATGATTGCGAATCCGATACTAAAGGATTGCCACCCAAAATGTTTCACGAGCACACTGCTCATATGGGTGTCATGGCATTAGATGATATTCAGTTTTAGTGGAACTTTGTTATTTTAGATGCTCTTGGGACATTAATATTTTTCAATTGTTTGTATTTAAGGATATTTCTGTATAAATAAAGTTTCAGTTTATTTCCACTTTGATTTTAATATGGTTTGATCTCATAAAAAATTTAAGGTGGACCAGTTGGAAATAGGCATGTTAAAATTACATTGCATGAAATTTCCATGCTATACACCCACATCATAATTCATGTCATTCAATTATATTAGCATACGTGACCATTGATGGGTCGAGTTATGAAAATTGTAACAAAGGCCGCTTTGATCCTATGTTGGTGTAATTGATGGACGGAATTGATTAGAGATACATTTTGGTTGTGACAGCAAGTTTAAGCACATATGGTTATTTTGTAAAATATAATTATAAAGTTACACATATAGTCCAAGTGGGAGATTGTTGGATCCTTAATCCAATGTTGGACTTATATGCGAATAATTATGTGTTGCAGACTGTCAAATAAAGTTAACCCAATTAAAGTGATCTATTATGGTTTGGGCTTTAATGTATCTAATAGGATGTGGATCTTTAATGTGTAAATACTTTATGGTAATTTTCTATTTTAATAATGGGTTGAAATAGGAATACTGAAAGATAACGGGAAAGTTGTCTATAAATAAAGTTATGATCCCCGAATCACGAGTATCATGTTTGTCATATTTTCTAGTACCACAAAAGAACTCTTTTGATATCCCATCGTCAAGAGAGATACCTGAGAGAGTTTAGAGGTTTTTCTCATAAGGATTGGTGGATACACGTAGACTTGGAAGGCCAACCCCAAATCAAGACTCAAGAGGATTCAACGGTGATTATCGAATATGCATCCAGGAACCCATTCGTCCTTGCAGTTGTATTCATAACTCTGATATTGGGATCTTGGATGTTCTAACAGCTTCAGCAAAAAGATGCCCTCCTAAAGGAATTGAGGACTTCTTTCCATTTATCCAAGGAAATAACAGAAAGAAGATCAGCTATCATGACCAGACAGCAAGAGATACAAGAGGCAGCACATTAGTGACGATATAAAAAATTTGCACTCTTACAATGGCTTATTGGTTTATAGTGACACTCAGTTCGACTATTGCAATGACGTCCTCAATCTCTACCTACATAATCCTACTCTTAGTTAGAATATATAGCAATTCTAAAAATTTTACTGCCGATGTGAGAATTTTGTTGGTGGAGCACAAATACGGCACGTTATGGATAGGTTTCCTGATAATTTTATAGATGTTATTTTCCTGAAATAACAAAACCAACAAAGTCAGAATTCATTTACAATACTACTCCATTTCATTGAAATTCAATTTTAATTTAGAGTTTTCTTCAGATATAATTTTTTGCCCCTTCAGATGCACTGTTCTATTCCTTTCTAGTAAATCTTGTGTTTTTTGTCCATGGAACAAACATGTGAACATCATATTAAAGTTGCTTCCATTACAAGCTTTTGTTGGATTTTAAATTTCTAAATGCACACAAAGGATATACATTTATTTTCTGGCTATGATCAATTTTAATAAGTCATTCTTACAGAATTTACAAATTGAACCCCTTCTTTCACAATTTTAACTTGGCATTGCCTCAAATAAAAAAGCATATTAAGTTTTTGTTTTTAACCTCCTACCTCCAATTGTCAGGATCAGAATTCAAACCCTGAGCATGACAAGTAGAAAAACTCCAACTGCCCTCCTTTATCTACTGGGCTAACCTAGTTGTTGAACTCTTGATCCAAAAAGAAATTGATTCAGTGAAATTACATTTCCCATATATACTATACCTAAAATCTTTTCCAAAATCATTCCCAGGTAACTATGTTGAGGGTAAATTTATATTTGGTAAGGAAAGCTGCGTCAACAAAATTTTATCTACTAAATAAGAACCTCTAGTGATAGGGTGCATATTAGTTGATAATTTTGTTAATATTTCCTAATCAGTTAGACTAAATGTTGCACTACTTGGTGGATTTTGCTTAATTTTTGTGTTTGGTGATAATTTTGTGTTTGCTTAATTGTGGATCCTACCTCCAATCGTTAGGATCAGAATTCAAACCCACAACATGACAACTTGAAAAAATCTAAGAGTCCTTCTTTAGTTATTGGGCCAACTTACTTGTTGAACCTTTGATCCAAAAAGAAATTACTGCAATAAAATTACATTTACTATATATATTGTACCTAAAATCTTTTCCAAATCATTCCAAAATAACTAAGCTAAAGGTAAGTTTATATTTGGTAAAGAAACCTATGTGAACAAAATTTTATCTACAAACTAACAACCTCTAGAACAGTGTAGATAAAGGAATTTAATTAATTAAAACATTACAATTTATCTATGAATTTTATGGCATATTTTTCACCCGAGCATCTATTGCCATATTATTATGTGCACTTGGAAAATTGTTTATTTGATAGCTAGTTAAATTTTTCCACTCGTCAAGATGAGGTGGTTAAGCGAGTGCCCTAAAGTGTCTCCTCCAATTAAATGTGCAAAGTCACATGTCTCTATAATTTAGCCAATTATAGATATGTAACTTAGTATTTAACTCTGTGTTAATAAAGTTAAAATAAAGAAATAAAATTTAAGCCAATATAGTCCTCATAAGTTTATATGTTTGTAGGATAAAATTTTCTTTCTTAGAAGACAAGTAATGAGGTTACACATATAAAGCAAGTTCTCTACCTTGAACACTTCCTACAACTATAATTCACCTCCATAGTGTTCAGACACACATACATCATACATAAAAATACTCATTTATTTCTAAAACCCAAGGCTGTTAAAACTCTTTATCATGCAAATCTTTTTCCAATTTTCCTCATATTAAGAATTGAATTCTTGAATTTTTTTTCAAGTCTTGCTCATATTAAGATTGGAGCTTTAAGCAAGCTCTTCTTTCAGGCCTCCCATATCAAAGTCTAAAAAAGTCAAATACCTTTTGAAGAACAAGCAGCTAAATCCTTCAGTTAACAATTGAATTTTCAATTAATATTTGAAGAGAAAGATTGAAGCATGTCATCTATGTTGAGAAATTTTCAAAGATTATAACTGATTATGTTGTTAAATTTATATAATCCCACATTTGTTGTTTGTTTTTTCTTGTCCTGCTAATTTTCTCTCGACATAAAATTTGTTGCAAAACTGGTTAAATCTCAAAAGAAGTTTTTGGGATTGACCCATATTTAAATACCACTTCCTTTGATAAGTATCCAAAGTCAAATGCTTTGGGTGTTTGAGGCTAAAATGCTATGTTACCTTGTTCTTTTTTCAAAATTTTAGTATTTGTTTCTACAATGAATCGTCCTGAAGGTGACCCCCTTTTTTTTGAAATTTTCATTTGCTTTGTTGTAAAGTAAACCACCTTTGTTGTAAGATCCATGGAAAGTTAGATGGTCTATGAGGTTTTGGATATCGATTGTGGCACCAATCTAACTAATTCTAGCAATTATTCTTATTCTGTGAATTCTTATTCAGTGAATACACTGCCGTGTCCATGTTAGATTTTGTTTAAAAATAATAAATTACCAAACACGACAATATTAAGTTTCATTT
This sequence comes from Gardenia jasminoides, assembly GCA_013103745.1. NCBI lineage: Eukaryota > Viridiplantae > Streptophyta > Magnoliopsida > Gentianales > Rubiaceae > Gardenia > Gardenia jasminoides. Next base: position 42,758,148 of record CM023098.1, read on the forward strand.
TAGAAAGAAAATTTGCCAACTGTGCGTACAGTGGTTGGTCATTTTTCATTAAGAGAAAAAAAAAAGTTGGCAAGAAGAAAGGCCCATCGTTAGAGCCATACTTTCTCCTATTTTTCTCCTCAATATTTGGAGAAACTAGAATAGTGCATGTGCTTCACATGGGTATGAAATGAGTAATGTTTTGTAAATATGTGATTTTGAACTTAAGCAAATTTAGTGTCATTGTAAGCAAGGAAATTAAATGTGACTAAGAGCCAAAAAAAAAAAAAAAGGGAATCCACAGTAAAGTAGACAGCATGGTTTTATGGTGAAAAGATGCAATTTATTAAATTGGAAAAATGTATATTGCACTATTAAAAATAAATTATGAGCAAAAGGGACTAGTGAAGTTCTTCAAATTCTTATTCCACTCATATTAGTATTGGCAAAAATAGTGAAGACCAATATAGTATTTAAACTTTATAAATTTCTTTTTTCATCTAGACATCTTTAGTTGTTTTTAATTTGATCTCTTTATTGCTTCCTTTTTTGTTCAAGATACTCTATTTCGATTTTCTGATTTCTATACCCATGCCTTGAGTTATTGTCTAACCTAGTGTATGACACATGAAGTAATATCCTTTTTAGAATTAACAAAAGGATCTTTCTCTTTTTTGAGAATATTTGAGACTGTATAATAAATAATGATAAGAGTTTATTTTGCCTATAATTAGTGTGTTATTTGGTATTAGTTTTATGGTATTTCTAGATTTATTTAGGTGTTTTTAGTCATTCTTGGTAAAAATTCTCCAAGTAACATTTTCTTGCAATTTAGAAAAATTGGATGGATTAATGCTCAAACTAATGCTGTTCTTGTAGGATTTGAAGCTACATTCATTGTTTGTAGATTAATTGAAAAATATTTCAGTTGAATTTTGATAAAGCAAGTTCGAATTTTGAAGAAACATTCAAAAGTCGGAGTTGAGTGCAAAATGGAAATTTTTCAAAGAGACAATATGGGAGCCTGATCCGAGCTCGATCAGCTTGGAGCCTCTTGGATCGAGAGGACCATTCTAAATTCAGATCTAGCATGCAAGGTCTTCGGATTGTTCTCAGCAGGCAAAAATAAAAACCAGGGGAATTGGATCCAAGGGGTAACAAAGTGATCTGACCTCAGATCGAGCCCTCAGATCCTACTTCAACTTGCAACTTGCCGAACAAGTTGTCCTGATTTCACAATTGCTTTTTGACCTATGTCTCACAAGAAATTTTGGCTGAGAAGTTGCTTTTGTGTGATGAAGACTTGAACAAGCAACTTTGTACTTTTTAGGGATAATTATTTTCTAGGCAATAATAGAGGGGTATATAAGAGAAGAAAAAGAGAGAGAAAAGGAAGGAAAAATAGTGAGAAGAAGAACTCTTTTTCTTTCTAGGAAGTAGACATAGTTTTATTCAATTTTTTCTTGGAGAAAATCTTGAAGAACACTTGATGTAATCCATATTTTGGTGGCAATGAAGATGATGAAACTTGGAGAATGTGTTTCTTTAGTGGAATGAGCATTTCTTCTTCCCTGATTTCTTTATTGTTTGTAAAGATGTGTGGTTATATCTTGGGTATGAACTTATGTGTTAAAGTTAGCATGTCTAGCTAAATCTATCTGTTTTAGCGATAGATGAAACTTTTCATTGCTTGATTATGAATGATTGATGTTGTTTTGACCATGCTTATATTTGCTAATCCACCTATCTATGTTTTAACACTTGTGAGTAACTAATCACTATTTGCAAGTCATTTAGTTGATGTTAATCTATGAAAATAATTGATAAAAATGGAACAAAGATAGAAAAAGTTTAAGTAGTAGATCATGAAAGTAGTGGTACTTTTAGGTGGATGTTATTTGATTTCATGTGCTTGATTAAATTGATCCTTGTGATTTTACCGTGAAGGTAGTTATATCCAAATATTAGCTAGTTTGGTTCATTGGTAAAAATAAGTTTCAATTGGCTTAGTGAAATTCATATCTAGTAAGACAAGTGAATTGGTCAAAATTGATGTTGGTTTCTTGATTAAGTGAGATTAGTGGATTCTAAATCCTAGAACACTTGTGTGATTTGAGAATTCTCCAAAAAAGTTAATTTTTATTTCATCTTTTACTCAGTTCTAGATAACTACCTCTTTCCAAACCAAAAAAAGCGTAACCTCTTCCCAAATTAGAACAGTGTAACTTCTCTTTTACTTTGCCACCAACAAACCACAAAAACCTCTCTACCAATTGAAGAAACATTCTGGAGTAGGGGGAGAAACAAGTGAAGGCAATTTTCAAGGAAGTTAGCACTACTTTTTTTCAATCAAGTAAGTTTTATAATTAGAGATTATTTTGTTTACATATATTACATAATTTTTTGCTATATTTAACATATTTCCATGTTATTCTTTGTAGAAAAATGATTAAATTGTGCCATGATTGTAACGTTTCATACACTCAAAATTTTTCTAAAAGAACGAGTAGGACATTTCTTAAGTTACATTGTGGTTTCAAAGGTGAAATTAGCACAATTAGGGAGGTTTCTGGCTTTAGTTGAAAAGAGTGAAGATTAGTGGGGTGAATATGGAAAAATTGATGCAGGAAAAAAAAACTGAAGTTGTATTTTACGAAAGAGAGGAAAGGTCGGACACGTTCCCTCGCTGCACCATCGTCGGTGATAGATTGTCTATCTTTTCCCTGGGCGACGGCAAGCCTTTGGCCAGCCGAAGATGAGGTAGCCATAGCTTGGTAAGCTGCGGCAACCATGAGCAACAGATACAGCAGCTACAGTAATAGCACAACAGCACTTGCGGCACTGCTGCTGCTGATCACAAATAAGGCGGCTGCCCGCTGGTGATTATGGTGATGGTAGAAGGAGAACATGGTGAGGATGATGGTGATGGAGATGGTGATGAATTTAGGATTAGGGCTTCAAAAAAAAATCAGGAAATTTGGGGAAGAAATGACCCGTTTAGGAATTGGTTCATGATCCAGGTTGGACTTATGAATCGGGTAGGGTTAATTGAAATGGGTCGGGTCAATTCAATTTTCCCTACGGGTTGGGTTTGTTATTTAAATGATGTTAGAAATCAACTGATTTATAGTTGGGTTTATGTAGTTAAAACATTTTGGCCAGTATCTAAATTAATATGGGGCAAGATTAAGATATAACCACATAAGTCATTTGGGCTGAATATATATTGGTCTGGTCTTGGTGTTATAATGCTGCAACAATAAAACGAGAAAAAAAGAAAAAAAAAATGGGCCAAGAATACTTAGGGCCTACTAAGTTACGGAATAAATAAACCCATAATTAAGTCTAGACAATAGTGTAGATTATTATTATTATTAAACTATAAAGCCCACCATAATATAGTTATAGATCATGAATTAAAGTATTAAGATTTATGTTTAATGATTAAGTCCAAGAAACTTTAAAAGCAGTCCAAGTATTATTAATTAAATGTTATTTTCAAGAAAATATAATAATAATAAATATAAGTCTCAGGTAATTAAGAAAATCATTTGATAGTAGCAATAATAGTAATATTAATAACTAATTAATTCGGTAATTAGTTAATAAATTAATTATTAAAATAATGGTAAAATGAAATAATAATAATAAGAATAATAATTAGTAATAAGAAGAACTTCATAAATAATCATTTAAGATTATCCATTAAGATCCAATGTCTTCTTAAGTCTAATTTGGTAAAGAGAAATGTATTATATAGAAGTACACAATCTAATTCCAAAGCCCAATTTTAAATCGATTATATACTAGCGTGGGCATTCCTATAAAAATAGGTAATAAACCTTAAATAAATAAATAAATGTTATACTCATGAATAACAAACACTTAAATAGATAGATAATACACACTTAATAAGCAATTGAGTAAATAAGTTATCCTCATGAATTTGGGGTAAAGCGGTGTACGGAGCATGGATTTCATAAGTTTCATGTTCAATTAGATTCCATGGTTTTGATTAAATTTTATAGCATACTTACCAGTGTTCGTGGTCTATTGCTCAGAAAGTTGATCAATTGCTGACATTCTCTAATAAAATTGCATCAGTTTCTCATAATATTGTGAGGTCAATATGGTAGCTGATGTGCTCTCTAACGTAGGTTCTTCAGAGAATGCTCCACAAATTTATTTTCAAGAATCAACTATACCACGTTTAGCAAGAGGTGAACTTCTAGTGGATAGGTTAGGTTTGCCATTCTTCCGAATTCGGTAATTTTATTCAGAACATTTCTATGTTATTCATTTTTCATGTATTTTTGGAAGTTAGGTTTATGTCCCCCCTCTATTGCTCTGTTGTAAGTTTTAATTAATATTAACAAAATTTTGGCTAGCATCCCAACGCCGTTCACAGGGTTTTGCCAAAAAAAAGAAGGTTATTTTCATGAATATTGAACGAATAAATGTTGAACCAATGAGTAAATATTAAATAAATAGATAAGTTAAATACTTAAATAAACAATTTGATAAATAAGTTAAATACATAAAAATTTGAATAAGATATATTTTGAAAAACTAAATGAATAAATAGGTTAAATGCCTATTATAAAGTAATGATTAAATATGTTAAATACATAAGTACATGAATAAGCTATATACATAAATAAATAAACAAATAAATAATAAATAGATAAGATAAATAAATTAATAGATGAATGAGTAATCAGATAAATAACATTTATTCATATATAATCAAATTATTCCTCTTTTTGGAAAAAATAATATAGAAACTTCTAAATGTGGAAATTTTCTAACAAGGAAAACTTTCTAAATTAAGAAACTTTCTAAAAAGGAAACTTTCATTCTTAAAAAAAAAAAAAAACATATCATTTGCTTTTTTATAAAATGAACAGACATGTTTTCTAAGATTATCTAAGGTGGAAATGAGGTCTGAACAGTCATAAAATAGATGTTAGGAGCTATACTCCTATTATATTATGTTAGTGATGGTAGTTGATGTAAAGTTCGGCCGACTGATTCAATCATGGTAGTAGGTATAAATCTTGACCGATTGACTCATATTATATTATGTTATGTGGTTAAGGAGTTGACATGGAATCTCTTGATTACCCTCCTAGAAGGAGTTTAATCTCTAAATTGAGCATTTAAAAGTTGGATATTACATGTAATGGTTTAAAAGCTATGTTTCATAAAATGAAATGACATGATTGATATGTTTATGATTTGCAAGCATGTTCAATGAACATGTTATTATCATGTTATGTGCTTTCATACCATGTTTGATGCGGGGTCACTCTAGAACCTACGGAATTAAGTGCCATGTTGGATGGAGGCTACTTATATGTGCCACTCACCTTCTATGAATTATATCAATGTAGTATATGAAAAGTTGCCAAATGTTTTCATCTACTATGTGCATGTGGTATTATGCGAAAGAATTTGGAAAACTATAATATATATAAAGCTACATGATTTAGCAGAGGAGTAAGTATTGTCTATTGGACGTGTGTTGCTAAATCTGTATTTGTTTTATATTTTCTTACAGATCACGAAACTGACATCCGGTACGAATAAAAGATAGGAGAAGGGTAGATAGAATGATGTTTTTATATTGGTAGTATAGAGCAAGGATTTAATAGTTGTATTAATTTGAATATAGTGTGTATTTCCTTAGTATTTATAAGTTCTAAATTTTAGTAAATTTGTATATGTTATGATCATGTTGCCTTATATTTGTGGGAGTAAAATCTCACAGATATGGCGTGTCACATTACAAAACCGGTTCAGGAGTAGGGCCAGTGGACATTGATCATGACTGGAAGTATAACTTTTCTCCTTGGATGGATGCCTACAGTTCTTGGAGACGCTTACTAGTGTTTGATTTCACGAGAAAGTTTATGTCAGCAAATTTGTATTTACAAAATGCAACCTCAACCTTGGAATTATTTCCATAAATCCAACAATAATTAAATGCACACGCATGTTTCAGAGCACAAACATCGCATGTTTTCTGTTACTTCTCATGAGAATTATTAAGATGTTAATTTTGTAGGACTCATTTAATACTCCTTTCTGTCTTCTTAGAATTTATTATGGACTCAGATTTTTACACAGATTTACAGCGCTATATCTTTGATGTTTCAAAACACCATGTTCTTTTCCCATGGAATGGAACAAATGAAGATCATTCCCAAGAAAAAATGCTTTTCCTTTTTTTCCTTACTCTTGTAGTCTTGTTGACTGTTTAATTTCTCAAAACCATTCTAAGGAACTTTCTTCTCCATTCATAGTTGTACTAATAATGTCATGGTTTGGATGATGCCATGGAGAATTAGTGTATTATATTCATTTGGAAAATGATAAATTCAGAACTGTTCATTTTCCGAATTTGAAAGCTTGAGGAAAAAATTTTATTGTCCTCCAAATTTATGAAACTTCCTGGTTTGTGCTTAAAATGTTATCTACTGCTAGCCTTCAGTCTGTTTTAATGCTCTTAAGGATGTTATATTTGGGATATGAAGTGGCTGTATTTGACATCTTTCCTGCAGGCCATCTTCAAGATGAGTAGTTGTTCATGAGAATGATAGTAGTTATAGTAATGGTGAGTAAACCATGTAACTACAGGTGGCACTTTGGATGAAAATCCAATGATCCATCCATATAATCGAAATTAAGTAGATTTGGATTGGTCCATCTCCAGTACTCCATTTTTGTTAATGATTTTATATAGATTATCCATATAACCCATAGAAATCCAATTAGGCAAAACAATAAAAGAGAAGTATGAAAATGTAAAGCCTCTGTCTTGAAGTCATAAATCAACAAAGCCGATACCTTCTTCCAACTCCTGCAATGCTAATTCCTCATTCTCCTCCTCTGCCTTCCATCTCTATTATATCCTTGAACCAACTTAATTGGACAAAATAATCGGGTTTCTAAAATCTTGCTCAAATCTGGCGATCAATATCTGACATCAATCCCACCACCGATAGCGACGACCATGGGAGTCATCTTCGGAATCTAGACATTCGTTTGTTCTCTTCTTTGGGTTAGGATTCAGTCACCACACCTATTTTGTCATGCCACTTTCAGCTCATACAAGTATCGATGAAGTGTACAAATGTATCATACGAGACTGTCCTCTTGAATTTTACTAGTATTTGTAATTGGGGCCTTCTTTGTGAAGTCAGCCAAGACTTCTACTGTAGTTTGCCGGTGAGTTTGCAGATTTTGCTCCAATTGAGAAAAGCATTTTGCTTATGACAGGTATTTTGGTGGTCTGAAATGATGCTTATATTTAGTTACTGCTTTCCTCGATATTGCAGGTTGTGACGCCTAATCAGTTTAAGTTGTATGTAAATAGTGAAAATAAGCAGCCGCTAGAATGCAATTGGTCAGTCACGGGCAAGGCCTACCTTTTGCCCGAGCTACTAAGGTGATTAGAGTGCCATCCATTTTTAAATATCTGTTTTTGCTTTGATAACGCCAGAAAACAAGACAACCATGTCAACTGATGCAAACTCACCAAGTTCTTGTAAACTATTGTCTTCTTGCTGGTGAACGGATTTGTTTTCTTAATTTCTGCACTCTGCATGTCCTTGAAATTTTATTTGTTGATCCTTTTTCTTGAACTTTTGTCTACTGTTGTACTACATGTAATTCAATGGTTGAAAATTGCAGAGTGTGCTTCAACCTTACCAGTGTATTGATATGTGCAACAAACTATGGTAATTGGAATTATGAAGGAATGCTGGAATTAAAAAGAAATGCTTGCCATCTCTTAGTTGTCTAATTTTGGTGCTTCGTTGTTTGCTTAACCATTTGCTAAGGAACAAACATTGATGTAGAGACAAAATCAAATCCTTGGGATTTTGACACCTCTTTACTTCACAAACAATTCAGGTGATTAAAATTCTTATAAGTTTGCTATTATAGGAAGAATGAGTTCTATTTTCCTCTAGTATTTTAAAGTGTGGCTAATAGGGTGCATAATAGTTGGTTATTTTGCATCTATTTCCTCCTTATTTTTACCAAAATATTGCATTAATCAATGGATTCTATTTAAATTTGATAATTGGTGTTGATTGTAGGAAATTAGGATGAAAAGAAACTAAAAGTAATGATTTTCAGAAGACCTGTGTGTAGTTAAGCGTCAGCGTGTCAAAATCCTGCTGTCAAGTCTAGAAGTTTGGGATTTTCATGCATGTGAAATGTCTCCAAATCTGATTCAAAGTCATTGGGATCAAATCATTTCCTCCAGATGATTAGTCTTTTACTAGTATTAGGAAACTATCTTTATTATCTTTTTCCCTTTTAGAGTAGAATATCTTTTAAAAATAGGAATTATCCCTTTTCTAGATAGCGATAAAATAGGAAAATAAGTTGGAAAGAATTTTATCTCTCCAGGGCATCGTTCTCTTGGGAAGAAGGAGATGATTCTCTCCCTTTTCATATTATTATCGACTTTTCCTCCTGAAAATATCTCTCAACTTTGTTTAGAATTTTCTCTATGAGGAGCAACTAAGTTCTTTTTCTAGTCAAAGATCAATTTGAAAATGTGGTTCCTAAACATCTGTGAGATCAAATTGATTTTTATTTGTTCTTTTAACCCCTTGGTATTCATATGTTTTCTGTTTTAATTGTTTATGTTTGTTTTGTTATTTGAATGTTAAGGGCCCGATATTCGAATTAACTTAATAATCTACTGCCATATTAATCAATTAAATCCGTAATTGTTTGATTGGTTGATACTAGTGGTGACTAGCACGATTGGTTTCATGTTAGGGAAACGTATGATCTAAATTAAATAAAATCTTGTAACGTGTTTATTAGTTAGGGTTGGGCTTTTCTAGTTTTCATTATAATCGGGAAACTAAATCCTATGGTCGTACCTAGGGTTGTTTTTGGATTAGAAAAATAGGCAACAGTCATACCTTGTCTTTCGATAAAGTAAGGAAAAGTTGGCTGTCAGAATTTGTTGATGGCTATAACCAATCTATTAATGAGTATTAAAATATTATTGCATCAATGATCAGTTGTGTGGACCGTATCTGAAAAGTTACATCTTTGATTAGAGCATTTGTTGTCATTCTTTAGATTTACTTTGTTCTTGTATATTATTTTTTTATGAGTGTTAATTAATTAGTTTAATTTTCTAAAAATCCCCCTTTTTATTTATTGTTTGAAGGAAATAAATCAGTCCAATCCCTATGGATACGACCCTACTTATCACTATACTTAAATTTAAGTTTTTAGAGTAGGTATTTTTATTTTTGATTTGTTGACAATCCGTCAGTAGCTAGACATACATAGGTCAAATTTTGACAAGTTTAAATTGTTGACTATTGAACTTATACAACTTAATATTTAGCCATTAAATGAATAATCATGCAACTTTGCGAATTTGTTATGCAGTTCCATGATATACATACATACAGAATATAACATTGCAGGTAGGTTTTATCTATCATAAAGCGATAGTCATACATGGAACTATTAACAAACATCTAAATATATTCAAGATTATATCAAATTGTTAAAATTCCTTCTTTTCTTATTCATTTCTAAAAACATTCATACAAAAAAAAAAAAAAAGAATTTGTTACAACAACAAACACAACACACGCAGCGCACGTACTCCCATACTAGTCCCAAAAAAAAAAAAAGCACATAGATTTTAACAAATAATAATGCATGCGATTCATTTACAAATAAAAAATGACTACAGCCAGTCTAATAAGGAGTTGATATCAAAAGGGAGAATGCAATGCCCTTCTAAAGAAAGCAACTGCAGACAAAATCGACCAATAAGGTTCCTCTGGCTCCAGGGTTGATTCCTCCTCTGGGTCCTCCTAAGTTTTGTGCGACTGAATCTCTGGCAATTAGGCAGCAAAAGGATGCTCCAGCCACCAAACACCCAGCTGCATCAACTTTTGTGGATCAGATGACTTCAATTGGTCCTTCTAAGTCCTCTGTCAATGAGTCTCTGAGCATTAGCCAGCCAAAGAGTATTCCAGGTGCTCAGAATTCATCTTCACAGAATTTTTGGGATGAGGCTCCTCTTATTCTCAGCCGACACAGCCAACTGATCCATACAACACTTCTGCTCCTTTTGATCCACTGGATATTTTCCAAGACTTAGAAAATTTCTTTGAACTAGAAAGTATCTCAGCTGGCTTCCAACTATCTAGCACTAATTCTGAAATGGCAGAGCTTTCAGAAGGAGAATTCAACGTGCATGTTTCAACTGTCAAGAATCTGATTTCATTTTCTCTGGAAGCCATCTCCCCTCATGGAAGGCTGCCATTTCTGATTTCTACTTGCAAGTCCTTGCTGGCCTCTGGAAGGCTTCCTTTTCAGCAACCCTTGGACCTTCAGCAATTAGTGAACGACCTTCCGCACTTGACTCAGCGCTATGAAGTTGCTACTCACGAGTTATCTCAGTTGGAGAATGTGCTTCAGCAAAAAGATGCCCTCCTAAAGGAATTGAGGACTTCTTTTCCTTTTATCCAAGAAAATAACAGAAAGAAGATCAGCTATCTTGACCAGGCAGCAAGGGATAAAAGAGGCTGTAGAAGCACTTTGTCATGAAGGAAAAGCACTGGAGAAAGAAGATCCTCAAGCAATTGGCAATTCGCATTTGTTAGCTGAAAAAGCTGCCATTGCTAGATTGCGATATGAAGAACTCAAGCCACAATCACAAAGGACGTACCAAAGGAAAGTCAAGTAACAGCCAACATAGACAGCCTTGAGAAACAATGGGCTGATTTTCACAAAGGATGTATCTTTTTGTTGTTCTCATTATCATGTTCTCTTTGTGAACTTATCTAAGCCTGCTTAATGCTGTCTTATAAAATAGTATGTCTGTCCTGGTGCCATTAACTTGGTACAGAATTCGGAGGCTTAAAAAAAAAAAAAAAAAAAAAAGCAACTGCAGACATATTAATGGAAGAATTTAGCTTAAGTGACCCATCCCAGAGCTTTTCAAAACACACAGAAGCAGATTTCAGAAAAGGTAATCTGTTTTCATCACCACTTCAACAATAGTCACTACTAGCAAGAACACTTCCAGGATTTGACAAAGCTTTCCCAGTCAAGGAATTTATTTTGTAGTCATGATCTGTTCTGATAAGTCATCTTAAACAATATCCAAATTGAACTTATTCAAACAATTTCCAAATTGAACTCGCTAAAGAATTAATTTCAAGTAGTTTTATTTCTATGTGAAACCTTAGGGTATTCTCAAAATCAGCCCCAAATAATTTCGCTCAAGATAAGTTTCTATTTTGCAAGGAAATTTTGCACTCTTACAATGGCTTTCTAGTTTATAGTGACACTTAGTTTGACTATTGCAATGACATCCTCAATCTCTCCTACACAATCCTTCTCTTAGTTAGAATATATAGCAGTTCTAAAAATTCCACTGCTGATGTGAGCATTTTGTTGGTGGAGCACAAATAGCGCACGACAGGTTTCTTGATAACTTTTTAGATGTTATTTTCCAGAAATAACAAAACCAACAAAGTCGGAATCAATTTAGCACTCTACTCCATTTTGTTGAAAACCAATTTTACTTTAGAGTTTTCTTCAAATATACCTTTTTTTCCCTTCAGATACACTGCTCTACTCCTTTGCTCTAAAATATTGTGTTTTTTCCCCATGGAATATGATAAAGTTTATTTTATCTAAAATTTGTATGTTGTTTAATATTAGTTATATAGTATTTTTTAGCTTTAATTAGGCATTTTTAGTTATATTTATTAAAAATTCTCCAAGTTACTTTTTCTTGCAATTTAGCCAAATTGAATGGATTAATGTGCAAATTGATGTTCTTCTTATAAAATTTGGAGCTTTGTTCATACTTATGAATTGATTAGAGAAAAGATTTTAGTCGACTTTAATCTAAGGAAGTTCGAATTTCAAGGAATTATTGAAAAGTTGAAATAGTGTGTGAAATAAAAGGAAAAACGGGGGAAGTCGATCCAAGCTCGGTTCGACCATGCAACCACTGCGGATAAAGCCATTGGATTGGAATCCAAAAGCAAAGGATCTAGCTGAGAGGACCGATCTGACCTTGGATCCAATATGAAGAGTTCTCGGATCGTGTTCAACAGGCAAAAATAAAAAGAAGGGGAGTTGGATCCGAGGGGCATACAATCTTATCTGACCTTGGATCGAGCTTCAGCTTTTGCAATTTACAAAAAAAAAGTGGTGCTCATTTCACACTTACATTTTTTACTTTTTTTTAGAGGAAATTTTGACTGGAAGACAGCTGTTTAGGGTGAAAGGGACATGAACACGCATCTTTGTATCTTTAAGGCTAATGATTTTTCCAGACAATGGGATGTAGTAGGTCTTGTAGAGAGAATAGAGAGAAAAATAGACAAGAATCCTTTCTTCTCTCTAGAAAAATAGACATAGTTTTATTCATTTTTCTTGGAGAAAATCTTGAAGAACACTGGATGTAGTCCTTGTTTTAATGGCAATGAAGAGAATGATGTTTGGAGAATGTATTTCTTTTTTCGAATGAGCATTTCTTCTTCCCTAATTTCTTTATTGTTTGAAAAGATTTGTGGTTCCATCTTGAGTTTGCGTTTATATGTTAAAGTTAGCATGTCTAGCTAGATCTATTTGTTCTAGAGGTAGATGAAGATTTTCATTGCTTGATCATGGACGATTGATGTTGTTTTTGCGATGCTTGTTTTGCTAGTTCATCTATCTATGCTTTAATACTTGTGAGTGCTTGATCTCCATTTGCAAGTCATATTAGTTGTTATTAATCTATGGAAATACTTGATATCAATGGAACAAAGATGTATGAAACTTAAGTAGTGGGCACACGAAAGTAGTGGTACTCTTAAGTGGATATTATTTGATTTCTTGTGCTTGATTAAGTTGATACTTACGACTTTATCATGAAAGTAGGTAGATCCTAGTGTTAGTTGGTTTGGTTCATTGGCGAAAGTAAGTTCCAATTGGTTTAGAGAAATCCATCCCTAGTAAAGCGAGTGAACCGGTCAAAATTAATGTTGGCTTCCATGATTAAGTGTGATTAGTAGATTCTATGCCCCTAGAACACTTGTGTGCTTTAAGTATTCTCCAAGAAAGTTATTTTTTATTACATCTTTTACTTGTTTATTTGTTGAGTTTAAGTAGTAATTATTGAATAGTTTTAGATAATAGAGTAAGTTAATATCCTTAGTTATTCAAAAACGATCCTCGTGGGAATGATCCTAACTCTTTTACTATGATTAATAGCCTATATAGTTGCAGTAGAATGAGGAATTAGGTATTAAAATTTAGAGCACAAGTAAATCCTTGACCAAGTTTGTAGAGCCGTTGCCGGGGATTCACGGCAATACTAAGAATAAGCTAGCTTCATTAGTCTAGACATAGTGTTATATTTGTTCAATATTTAGTGTTAATAGGATAGTAAGTAGTATTTCATATTCTCTTTTATATAAATTAATTGTAATTTCTTTTGTTGTATGCAGAGGGCTATATGTGTGAATCTTTCACTTGATTCAGAAATTGAACGAATATTATGAAAGTTGAGGAGATCAGCACATGGTCAACAAATTGTACGTGGAGCATTCAAGAGAAGGTGGAATATTCATTAAGCTTCCATTGACTAAAATAATGGTAGAAGAAGCAAATAGGAGAGTTCTATGGGATTTTGCATTGTCTGGATGATGGAAGAGAAACTAGTATTGCAAGGCCTACAATAAATGCAAAAAATTTTGAGTTTAAGCCGTCATCAATTCAATAGTTCAACAAACACAATTTGGTGGAAGTGCACTTGAAGATCCTAATTCATATCCATCTTCATTTTTGGAAATATGTGACACCATTAAATTGAATGGAGTTAGTGAAGATGAAATTAGGCCTAGATTGTTTCCATTTTCATTAAGAAATAAAGCTAAATTGTGTTACAACCACATACACCAAATATTTTCACCACTTGGGTAGTATTTCCTTAATAAATTCTTTCCACCTAGCAAAACCCTTAACTTCGTAAAGATATCACAAGTTTTTGTTAAGAAGGAGGAGAGACCTTATATGAGACTTGGGAGTGTTTTCGAGAGCTGTTACATAGATGTCCATATCATGGTCTACCCGATTGGCTCATTGTTCAAACTTTTTACAATGATCTCTTGTATCCTACAAAAACTCATGTACATGCGGTCATCGGAGGTGCTTTAATGGATAAGTCAGTTGAAGAGGCACGAGAGCTAATTGAAGAGATGGCCTCAAACAACTACCAATGGGTAAATGAAAGAGGTAACCAAAGGAAGGCCGTAGGTATGTTGGAAATGGATGCCCTTAAGATGTTAAGTGCTGAAATGAACAATATTGTTAAATTACTTAACAAGCTATCCAATGTTGGTACAAGCATATCATCCAACGAAAGTGTTGCTTGTTGTGCTACTTGTGGTGGTGAACATGAGACTAATGAATGTGTTGATTTTGCATAGGTACAATATGTCAACAATTACAACTGTCAACCCCAAAATAATTGATACTCAAATACATATAATTAGGGTTGGTGAAATCACCTAAATTTTGGATGGAGGGAGCAAAATAATCAACCGAGACTGACCAATCCAACCAACTTTCAACTGAGGCAACTTTTAGACTCAAAATTACCTTGAGAGTTGGCCATTGAAAATGTGACGACCCCACCTTCCCCTAAGGCGTACCAAAGGGGTCGGCGGACCGCCTGCCCAACTCTCGCCAGGACTCATTCACTCACTTATTCAATATAACTTATCAAACTAAAACCCTGGATACAATACAGAAGGGTACAATGTCTTACAAATACATAACATCCCAATTACAATCCCATAGTACATAGATCATCCATCCTTACATTCAAGTTCCATTATACAAAAGTTCACAACATTCATGATACAAGATTCTCCAAAATAAATATCAAAACTCGAGTAAAACCCAAATCTCAAGGGTTGGCATCACCACTCGATTGCTCATTTCCTGCTAAGGAAAACAAATGGAAAGGGTGAGCTAAAAGCCCGTGAGTTCCTAAAAACATGCAAGTCACTTAATATATAAAACAAATTCACTCCACAAGTACACTTGGAACTTAAACAAATAGGAAAGCAATTAACAACACAATGTTGAATACGGGGGCCCTCAAGGGCCAAGTTCCACGATGCATGTCCACGAACCAGGTAACTTGTCCACGAACCAGGTAGTTGACACTCCGTCAACTGTCACTATTACCATGTAGAACCCTCTTACTCCTTACTCCACCAAAACCCCCACCGGGCCCGCACTCCACGCACTTGTCACTTCACTTTTATAGTGTACATTGTATGCATTTCCGAGACAAGTCCTAAGCCAAGTCTCGAGTACACTTTATTTCACTTCACTTCACTTGTATATATATATCATTGGTTTGGTACTCTTAACAGAGAAAAGGCCACAAGCCAAGTCTCTAGCACATTTCAATTCATTTCACTTCACTAGATGGTTGCTCTTTTGGAGACTGGTTCAAGAACCAAGTCCCGAGCATGTATCATTGGTCTGAGTCACTATGCTTTGTGACATTTAAATAACCTTATGGCTCGGCCCTTTCTCCTCGGCCTAGGCCTAGCCCCCAGCTCAAGTCGAAGGGTTCACCTATAGGTCTCAAGAATTTCCTGACCTTTTCAAACGCAAACAATCACTATACCACACTGTAAAGCACTTTTACAATAAATCTCTTCAATTCACTTTCATAATCACTTTTACTCAAATAGAGTAGGTGCGATAAAGTACACACCATCCCCATCAGAGGGTTAAAAACCAATTTTCACATAACATTCACTTCATTGCATTCATATACAATCATTTGCACGTAAACACGAAACAAGCATGGAAACTCACCAAAGTAAGGTTCAGCTTCCACGTAGGGTTCAAAGTCACCGCCTTGCACACTCCCTAAAATAATTTAAAACAATCAATGAGATTCAATTCATTCTTTTTCATTCACTAACACAGTTCACTTTCACTTTTTAGTTTCAAATGACAATTTTTCCAAAACTCTCTCGAGAAAAAGCTTTCATTTTTCATGGTACAATGTTCCAAATAGATCCTCTTTGAAAAGTCACTTTTTCATTTCAAAAGAGCATCCCACCGATATACTCATTGGCACTACAAGCACGTTCTTTTTCACAAAACATTTAAGTGAGGTCTCACACCTCAAAATCACTTTTTACACAACACGTTCGACATTCACTTTTAGTTAAAACTTTCATATTAACATAAAACACTTCATACCACGCCATTATATTCAAAATCTCTAGAATTTGACCAAGGCATAGCAAAACCCTCAAATTTAATTAAACAGCACTTTCCACTCAAATTTCATGAAAAACCTCACTTTTAACCCTTTAAATTTCAAACATTCCTTCACACACACATACACTCACAATTTGAACAATATACATGTTTTTCTTAAAAGAAACTCTTCAAGAACATTCGTAACACTTCAAAATCAAACATTAAAATCACCAAGTATGGGTTTGGCCATAACATACATTTTCCTTCAACTTTTCAACAACTAAAAACCCTAATTTCTAACCATATCAATACAAGTTCACAAATAACAGGCAAATCCCAATCAGGTCCTCAAGTCCGCTACCTAGAGACCACCTCAAGTCCGCTACCTAAGTTGGGATTTCAAGAGCCCAACTTCATCTTTTCAGATGAGATCATTTCTATCAATATTAACCATAGATCTACACTAATTAACACTAATAAAGCTAGATCTACGAGTTTCAAGTCCTATACCTCCGGATCTATCAAGATCCAACAAGATCGGGCAAGTTCCAACAAGATCTCTCGAGCTCTTCTTCAAGAAGGTTGCTTCCAAGCTTGATGGCTTCCAAAAACTTCAATCCTAACCCAAGATCTTCGAGTTGTGACAATGGTTTCCAACCCCAAGCTCGATCTCAAGCTTAAACTCACCACCCATGCTTTCCTTCTCTCTCTTTTTCCTTCAAAATTTTCGGACCTCACTCTCTCCTCTCTCCTTGGTTCGGCTGCCATGGAAGGAAAGAAATCAAGTCAAAACCTTCACCCAAGTTGCTCAAGCTCAAGATACTAGTTAATGAAGGAATTGGAAACTTAAACTACCAAACTTACCTCCCTTTCTTCCTCCAAGAACCGGTCCAACCCTTCTCTATTCCTCCCTCTCTCGGCTGCAAGAAATGGTGAAGAGGATGAGCTTCAATGGTGTCTTAAGAATCAAACAAGGAAGAAGAAGAAATGGAAGGTTTTTGGAGCTTTTCTCTCTCTCTCTCTCTCTCTTCCTCACTCTCTCGGCAGTCTCTCTCTCTATCTCCCAAAGTTGCAGCTGCAAAATGAGCTCCAAGGAACCAAAAAGTCAAGGCTAAAAGGTGCCAAAAGGTGAATTTCCATATTTTAAGGAAAAAAGTGCTTTTTGGCACTTTATGTCGCGTCGCGCGCGGCTGTTTAACTTACATTGGTTTCTTTCATCCCGACACTGTCTCACCATAATAATATTTCCAAAATATCACTACATATGCTCAATTTCAAGTCCAAGTCACTATTCACGCGTCAGAACATTTTTTAACTCTAAATTTTGGCCAAAACCACACACCGGCAAAAAATTCGTATAAAATTCTCTAAATTGAGAAATAATAACTTTAAATATATTTTCACTCATATTTCAATAAATAAACTCAATATAAATAATATCGTGCATTTTAAAAATAAATATTGAAATTTGAGGCCCTCACATCCTTCCCTCCTTAAGAGAATTTTGTCCTCAAAATTCCTTACCTTTCTAGGTAAACAACTCTGGATTACTCTTCTTCATCTTTCCCTCCAATTCCCACGTTGCTTCCTCAATAGCATGATTCCTCCAAAGAACTTTGACCAATGGGATCTTCTTGCTTCTCAAATCTTTCACTTCTCCGTCGAGGATTTTTACAGGACGCTCTTCGTAGGACAAGGATTCATCCACTTCAATCTCTCCTAAGGGCAACACATGGCTTGGGTCTGGATGATACTTCTTAAGCATGGACACGTGGAAGACATTGTGAATCTTTGACATGCTAGCAGGTAAACCTAACTGGTATGCCACTTTGCCTATTCGCTTGAGGATTTCAAATGGGCCTACGTATCGTGGTTTCAACTTCTTCCCCTTCTTGGATACTACTCTTCCTTTCATAGGTTTAACCCTGAGAAATACTTTATCCCCTACATTAAACTCCAAATCCTTTCTTCGATTATCGGCATAACTCTTTTGTCGACTTTGAGCCATTTGAAGTCTTTCTCGAACTAACTTCACTTTCTCAAAAGCCTCCTCAACCCAAGGAATAGTAGTTGGATCTAAAATTTTCTTTTCCCCTACTTCATCCCAATGAATAGGTGATCTACACCTTCTCCCATAAAGTGCTTCATAGGGAGCCATCTGAATTGAAGCATGGTAACTATTGTTGTAGGCAAATTCAACTAGAGGCATATGTTGACTCCAACTTCCCCCAAAATCCAATATACATGACCTCAACATGTCTTCCAAGTTTGAATTGTCCTTTCGGATTGTCCATCCGTTTGGGAATGATAAGCGGTACTCAAATTTTCTTGTAACTTTTGCTAGAACCGAGAGACAAATCTCGGGTTTCTATCAGAGACGATGCTCACAGGTGCCCCATGTAATCTAACAATTTCGTCCAAGTACAACCGAGCTAATTTCTCTAAAGGACATTTCATACTTACCGGTAGAAAGTGAGCAGTCTTAGTAAGTCGATCCACTATCACCCAAATTGCATCATCTCCTTTTTGACTCCTAGGCAACCCGGTCACAAAATCCATAGTGATATGATCCCATTTCCATTCAGGTATCTCTAAGGGTTGCAAAAGTCCTGAAGGTTTTTTGGTGCTCAGCCTTAACTTGCTGGCACACGAGACAAGTCTGAACAAATCTTGCTACATCCCTTTTCAAACCATCCCACCAATACATCCTTTTCAAGTCTTGGTACATCTTATTGTTTCCAGGATGAATTGTGTACTTTGTTTGATGTGCTTCTTCTAAAATTTCTTTCTTCAGCTCTTCGTTGTCTGGAACAACAACATGATCTTGAAACCTCAAGATCCCCTCAGGCCCTAGCTTAAAGTCTAGGGTTTCTCCTTTGTTCACTTTTCCAGTCCATTTCTACACCATGGAATCCCCTTTTTGTGCCTCTTTAATACGTTCTAGAATGGAAGATTTCAACACTATATTCCCAAATATGACCTTCTGTTTTTCCAAATGAGGGCTCCAGTCACCCAACTTTTCTAACATTTCCCACAAGCCCGCTACTTGAACCTTTTGACTCAGGGCATCTGCTACCTTGTTGGCCTTTCCAGGGTGATAACTTATGGTGCAATCATAGTCTTCAAGAAATTCTACCCATCGCCTCTGTATTAAATTTAACTCCTTTTGAGAAAATAAATACTTAAGACTCTTGTGGTCTGTGAAAACCTCAAATGTCACCCCATACAAATAATATCTCCACTTTTTCAACGCAAAGATAACTGCGGCCAACTCCAAATCATGTGTTGGATAGTTTTGCTCATGGGGTTTTAACTTTCTAGAGGCATAAGCAATAACTTTTCCATTTTGCATCAGGACACACCCTGATCCTTCTTTTGAGGCATCTGAATAAACTATAAACCCATCTTTTCCATTTGGCAAAGTCAACACAGGGGCTGTTGTCAAACGCTTCTTTAACTCCTGAAAACTGGCCTCACACTTTGGATTCCAAGTAAACTTAACATGCTTTTTGGTCAGATCTGTCAATGGCCCTGCAATCTTCGAGAAATCCTGAATGAATCGACGGTAATACCCCGCTAAGCCCAAGAAACTTCTAACCTCAGTACGGTTTCCAGGTTGCTTCCATTGAGTCACTGTCTCCACTTTTAAGGGATCCACAGCAATTCCATCCTTAGAGATTTTATGCCCTAAAAAGGACACTTCCTCTAACCAAAACTCACACTTGTTGAACTTAACATACAATTGATGTTCTCTTAAAGTTTGGAGCACTATCTTCAAGTGTTGAACATGATCCTCTCTAGTCTTTGAGTATACCAAAATGTCGTCTATGAATACAACCACAAATTGATCCAAATAGGGTTTAAAGACCCGTTGCATCAAATCCATAAATGCTGCTGGAGCATTAGTTAACCCAAAGGGCATTACCACAAACTCAAAATGTCCGTACCTCGAGTTAAAAGCAGTCCTCGGTACGTCTTCCTCTCTAATCCTCAATTGGTAGTACCCTTGCCTAAGGTCCAATTTAGAAAAGACCACTGATCCTTGTAATTGATCAAATAGTTCATCAATAAGCGGCAAAGGATACTTATTCTTTATTGTCACATCATTGAGCCCTCGATAGTCAATGCACAACCTCAAACTTCCATCATTTTTCTTAACAAAGAGCACAGGCGCTCCCCAAGGTGAGTCGCTTTCCCTAATAAAACCTCGCTCCAATAGTTCTTGTAATTGGACCTTCAATTCCTTAAGTTCAGCTGGGGCCATTTGATACGGAGTCTTAGAAATTGGAGTTGTTCCTGGTACCAAATCAATCTTAAATTCTATCATCCGTTCAGGGGGAAGATTCTTCAACTCTTCAGGAAAAACATCAGGAAAATCCTTTACAATAGGCACCTCTTCTAACTTCATCTTATCACTAGAAGGGTTTATCAAAAAGGCTAAGTACCTTTGAGCCCCTTTACTTAACAATTTTCTCGCTTTAATCCCCGAAATGAGGGCAGATGACGCTAATCTCCCTTTTTCGTCCAACCTCAAAGTAGCCTTTCCAGGAATAGAGAACTCTACAGTTTTTGCCCTACAATCCAACTTAGCATGATAACGGGCTAGAGAATCCATCCCTATGATAACATCATACCCTTTTATGTCTAAACTAATCAAGTCCACCACCAGCTTTCTTTCTCCTATCCAAACATCACAATTCTTGTATACCTAACTAGTAATTAAACTTTGTTCCCCCGTGGGTGTCTTAACCTCCAAATCATAAGGTAATCTAGTAGGCTTTATGTCTACTCCATTTAAAAAGGAAGGATTCACAAAAGAATGTGATGCACCAGGATCAATCAAAATCTTAGCTAAGCGATGAAAGACGGGGATGGTACCTTCAACCACTTCAGTAGGGTCAGGAACTTGCTGTTGGTCAATGGCGTAGACCCTAGCTGGTACTCTTGGCCGAATTCCTGCTGCACTAGCTTGACTGGAAATGGGTTTGCTTATTGGTTGGGTCATTCCTCCTCCTTGGGCCATTGGACATGCAGATAACTGATGTTCCGTACTTCCACACTTAAGACATGCTCCACTCTTCCTCCAACATTCATTCTCTGTGTGGTTTGGCTTCCCACAGAAGCCACAAGACACACTAGGGGTAGAGACTTGATTTCCTCGGGAACCTCCCCTTGATAGTCCTCTTTCTCTCACACTCCCTCTAGACATTCCTCCTCTAGAGTAGGTCCCCCTTGAATTTGATCCCCTTGACGGTCCAAAGGGGGTTGACCTCCCCATTCCTCTTCCAAATTTAGGAGTTGGGACATTCATGTCCATTGGACCACGACTACCACTAGGTGCATTCCTTTTCCTTGCATTAAAACTTCTCACTTGTGCCTTGGCCCCTTCAATCCTTTGAGCCCTTTCCACGGCTTCACTAAAACTATTGACTTGAGCAGCTGCTAAGATCTCTTGCAATTCCACGTTCAATCCTTGGACAAATCTTCTTACTCTCCTCTGTTCAGTAGCCATCAACTCAGGGGCAAATCTTGACAGTTTAGTAAATTATGCCTCATATTCCGCCACATTCTGTAATCCTTGTTTACACCTAATGAAGTCGTCCTCCCTTTTCTCTTGCACTATTGGAGGAAGAAACTTGGCATTAAACTCTCGAGTGAAGTTCACCCAAGTCCTAGGGGTATTTTCTCTATCCCATTTGGCCCTTATCATGATCCACCATGAATGGGCAACTCCCTCAAATTGAAATGTGGCAAAGGTTATTTGCCTTTCCTCAGTGTAATCTAAAGCGGTAAAAATATCTGAAATCCTCTCTAACCAACCCTCAGCAACTTCAGGGTTAGGTTCACCACAGATTTGAGGGGGATTGAACCTTTGAAATCTCTCAAGTGCCTTATCCTCCCCAACTCCAAAGTTACTAGGGTGTTGTTCAGGTCCAGGGCCTTGTTGCCCAGCCATACAATCTAAAATCTCAGTCATACGGTTCATGGCCGTAACCATTTGCTCTACAAAGTTAACCCCGGCCCCTTGATTCTGATCAGCAGTAGATTCATGATCACCCCCAATATTTTGTAGGAGTCTAGTTCCACACCCCCGACCTCGGCCTCTCCTACCTTCCGTAGCTCTCTAGAGGGCCATCAAGTTATCATGGACACAGGGGAAAGTAAAAACACAATTAGAACAATTACTTTAGAAGATAGACAAAACACTTTCATAATTACATTTCATTACAATAAAGTGCCAAGAGTACATCAGTTAAGCATGCTTTTGTCAAAAGATACACATTGGTATATCAAGTTCGCAAGTACACCTAAACAAAAATATGGTACTTGACAAGTCAACAAGCATGCACTTTACAAAAGTTGGGAACCCACTCTATAGGCTGCTCCCACAAAAGTCTATGTCAAATCTTAGTCCTAAACTAGGCCAATCCATCAAGTCTCGTAGGAAGAGGTCTCCGTGGAATCATCCTCAGAGGGATCAGCCATCAGGTACTGAGGATCTCCCTCAGCCATGGCAGTATCTCCAACAGACTCACTCGGAGGCTCTCCTCCCAAATCAACATCAGTGAGAGGCTGATCAACTGAGTCCTCCTCACGTCGATTAGCCTCGATCACTCCTCCAATCAAGGCCTCACATCCAGCCACAATGTCCTCGGCTCTCTCTCGAGCCACCCTCACAATCCTATCGGCCCGCTCGTTAGCCAAGCGAACCTCAGCCTCAAGCTCTCCAATCCTAGCCAGTCGAGCCTGAGCCACAGTAGCAAGCCTCTCAATCTCTCTCTGGCGCTCTTGACTGATCCTAGTTAGCCTCTTCCTCTCTCAATAGACTGCCAGGACCACGGATCAGGATAAGCATGGGTCTTCCAACACCCACAAGAGCCACGACTAGTGCGAATCCTAAGATTGTAGGCCGTACGGGCACCTCTGGAACTCAATCGATAAGATAGGGTAGGCTGTCGATGTCGAGGTCCATCACTACCTCCAGGCTCCATGACCTACAAGAAAGAACTCAATTAGTGCTCATGCTAACTTAAAAGTCAACAATACTTATTCATAAACGAATAACCCTCACTTCACTTTTACTCCTAACCTATTAAACCCTTAACAATTCACTAACTCTCTCTATGCCCAGACTATTCAAACCTAGGCTCTGATTGAAAATGTGACGACCCCACCTTCCCCTAAGGCGTACCAAAGGGGTTGGCGGACCACCTGCCCAACTCTCGCCAGGACTCATTCACTCACTCATTCAATATAACTTATCAAACTAAAATCCTGGATACAATACAGAAGGGTACAATGTCTTACAAATACATAACATCCCAATTACAATCCCATAGTACATAGATCATCCATCCTTACATTCAAGTTCCATTATACAAAAGTTCACAACATTCATGATACAAGATTCTCCAAAATAAATATCAAAACTCGAGTAAAACCCAAATCTCAAGGGTTGGCACCACCACTCGGTTGCTCATTTCCTGCTAAGGAAAACAAATGGAAAGGGTGAGCTAAAAGCCCGTGAGTTCCCAAAAACATGCAAGTCACTTAATACATAAAACAAATTCACTTGGAACTTAAACAAATAGGAAAGCAATTAACAACACAATGTTGGATACGGGGGCCCTCAAGGGCCAAGTTCCATGATGCTTGTCCACGAACCAGGTAACTTGTCCACGAACCAGGTAGTTGACACTCCGTCAACTATCACTATTACCATGTAGAACCCTCTTACTCCTTACTCCACCAAAACCCCCACCGGGCCCGCACTCCATGCACTTATCACTTCACTTTTATAGTGTACATTGTATGCATTTCCGAGACAAGTCCTAAGCCAAGTCTCGAGTACACTTTATTTCACTTCACTTCACTTGTATATATATATCATTGGTTTGGTGCTCTTAACAGAGACAAGGCCACAAACCAAGTCTCTAGCACATTTCAATTCATTTCATTTCACTAGGTGGTTGCTCTTTTGGCGACTGGTTCAAGAACCAAGTCCCGAGCATGTATCACTGGTCTGAATCACTGTGCTTTGTGACATTTAAATAACCCTATGACTCGGCCCTTTCTCCTTGGCCTAGGCCTAGCCCCCAGCTCGAGTCGAAGGGTTCACCTATAGGTCTCAAGAATTTCCTGACCTTTTCAAACGCAAACAATCACTATACCACACTGTAAAGCACTTTTACAATAAATCTCTTCAATTCACTTTCATAATCACTTTTACTCAAATAGAGTAGGTGCGATAAAGTACACACCATCCCCATCAGAGAGTTAAAAACCAATTTTCACATAACATTCACTCCATTGCATTCATATACAATCATTTGCACGTAAACACGAAACAAGCATGGAAACTCACCAAAGTAAGGTTCAGCTTCAACGTAGGGTTCAAAGTCACCGCCTTGCACACTCCTTAAAATAATTTAAAACAATCAATGAGATTCAATTCATTCTTTTTCATTCACTAACACAGTTCACTTTCACTTTTTAGTTTCAAATGACAATTTTTCCAAAACTCTCTCGAGAAAAAGCTTTCATTTTTCATGGTACAATGTTCCAAATAGATCCTCTTTGAAAAGTCACTTTTTCATTTCAAAAGAGCATCCCACCGATATACTCATTGGCACTACAAGCGTTCTTTTCACAAAACATTTAAGTGAGGTCTCACACCTCAAAATCACTTTTACACAACATCGCTTCGACATTCACTTTTAGTTAAAACTTTCATATTAACATAAAACACTTCATACCACGCCATTATATTCAAAATCTCTAGAATTTGACCAAGACATAGCAAAACCCTCAAATTTAATTAAACAGCACTTTCCACTCAAATTTCATGAAAAACCTCACTTTTAACCCTTTAAATTTCAAACATTCCTTCACACACACATACACTCACAATTTGAACAATATACATGTTTTTCTTAAAAGAAACTCTTCAAGAACATTCACAACACTTCAAAATCAAACATTAAAATCACCAAGTATGGGTTTGGCCATAACATACATTTTCCTTCAACTTTTCAACAACTAAAAACCCTAATTTCTAACCATATCAATACAAGTTCACAAATAACAGGCAAATCCCAATCAGGCCCTCAAGTCCGCTACCTAGAGGCCACCTCAAGTCCGCTACCTAAGTTGGGATTTCAAGAGCCCAACTTCATCTTTTCAGATGAGATCATTTCTATCAATATTAACCATAGATCTACACTAATTAACACTAATAAAGCTAGATCTACGAGTTTCAAGTCCTATACCTCCGGATCTATCAAGATCCAACAAGATCGGGCAAGTTCCAACAAGATCTCTCGAGCTCTTCTTCAAGAAGGTTGCTTCCAAGCTTGATGGCTTCCAAAAACTTCAATCCTAACCCAAGATCTTCGAGTTGTGACAATGGTTTCCAACCCCAAGCTCGATCTCAAGCTTAAACTCACCACCCATGCTTTCCTTCTCTCTCTTTTTCCTTCAAAATTTTCGGACCTCACTCTCTCCTCTCTCCTTGGTTCGGCTGCCATGGAAGGAAAGAAATCAAGTCAAAAACCTTCACTCCAAGTTGCTCAAGCTCAAAATACTAGTTAATGAAGGAATTGGAAACTTAAACTACCAAACTTACCTCCCTTTCTTCCTCCAAGAACCGGTCCAACCCTTCTCTATTCCTCCCTCTCTCGGCTGCAAGAAATGGTGAAGAGGATGAGCTTCAATGGTGTCTTAAGAATCAAACAAGGAAGAAGAAGAAATGGAAGGTTTTTGGAGCTTTTCTCTTTCTCTCTCTCTTCCTCACTCTCTCGGAAGTCTCTCTCTCTATCTCCCAAAGTTGCAGCTGTAAAATGAGTTCCAAGGAACCAAAAAGTCAAGGCTAAAAGGTGCCAAAAGGTGCATTTCCATATTTTAAGGAAAAAAGTGCTTTTTGGCACTTTATGTCCCGTCGAGCGCGGCTGTCTAACTTACACTGGTTTCTTTCATCCCGACACTGTCTCACCATAATAATATTTCCAAAATATCACTACATATGCTCGATTTCAAGTCCAAGTCACTATTCACGCGTCGGAACAATTTTTAACGCTAAATTTTGGCCAAAACCACACACCGGCAAACAATTCGTATAAAATTCTCTAAATTGAGAAATAATCACTTTAAATATATTTTCACTCATATTTCAATAAATAAACTCAATATAAATAATATCGTGCATTTTAAAAATAAATATTGAAATTTGAGGCCCTCACAGAAAAATTGGCAAAATGCTTCCAATGATAAAATTGAAAAGTTAGCGAGAGGCACAACTCAACGGTTTGAAAGAATGGAGGGTAGGATGAGCCAAATCGATGGAAGAATTGATCAACTCACTCTTATGTTTAGAAATGTAGAAGAAAAATTGGTCAAATAGCCGATGCAATGAATCCTAGTCAACCGGGAGAATTACCGAGTAAGATGAAAGTGAATTCTAGGAAGCATGTAAAGGCTATCACCCTTAGGAGTGGTAAGCAATTGAGTGAGCTTTCAGGAAAAAAGGGTGGAGAGAAAGAAAATTAGGAAGAAAAAGAAATAGAGGAGAGTGAAAGGTGGAAGAAAAAGAAAAGAAAGGAAACGAGAAGGTTGAAGAAGATGAACTATCAACTTTGGAAACTATTCAAATAGCACCCCTGGTACCTTTTCCATAAAGATTGAAACCATCAAAAATTGATAAAGAATTTGAGAAATTTGTTAATATTTTCAAACAATTGCTTATAACATTCCTTTTGTTGATACTATTTTGCAGATTCCTTCATATGTAAAGTTCTTCAAGGAGATCATGACCAAAAAGAGGAAGATTGAGAATAGGGAACAAATAGCATTGACAGAAGAATGTAGTGCCATTATTCAAAATAAATTGCCACCTAAGTTAAAAGATCCGAGAAGTTTTTTAATTCGTTGCGCTATTTGTGATGTAGAATTTTCTAAAACATTATGTGATTTTGGTGCAAGTGTATCTTTGATTTCTTTAACTGTGCCTAGGCAGTTAGGCTTGTATGAATTAAAATGAACTAATATTACCTTACAATTAGCTGATAGGTCTATTAGATGCCCAATGGGCATATTAGAGAATGTTCTTCTCAAAGTGTAAAACTTTTTCATCTCGATTGATTTTGTTGTATTAGATATGGAAGAGAATGTTAATATGTCTATTATTCTTGGTAGACCATTTTTAACTACTATGGCTACTATAATCGATGTTAAAAGAGGCAAGTTTAAATTTCAAATTCATGAAGAAGAGGTAGAATATGATTTAAATAATTTAGAAAAATACTTTGTTGTACTGGTCAAGTCTATTCTTTAGGTTTATGTGATGTTTTAACTTAAGAGATGAGTCAAATACATTTTGATTATGATCCTCTTGAACTTTGTTTAAATGGTGTAGGGATGCAAGAGGAAGAAGTGGAGATGAATGCAAATTTTTTGAATGCTCAAGCAACATATAGGAGAGGAACATCATATGACGACTTTGGAGTGAGCAAAGGACTTCTACTAGGGGTGGGCAAAAAAACCCATCAACTCGAAAACCAGCACGACCTGATCTGATCCAATCCGAAATTTAGGATACTTGATCCGATTTATCTCATCAGATCATATTAGGATCAGGTATTCGTAAATATCGGGTACGCATATGGATCGAAAAATAAAAATCTGAAGGTACCCGACCCGCAGGGTATATTATATAAATATTAAAAAATTAGGGGTCAATATATAATTTACTATTTTTAACCCTGAATGTCAACTGAAACACCCTAGCTGGCAATCCTCACTCAGTTCACTTTGCCTTCACCTCTTTCTTTGCAATCTGGTTCAGGGCTGTTTGGAGCCGCCTCTACTGGTTCACCTACGTTCTCTTCTACTCCTTTTGGTGCTTCCACTTTGCCATTCGGGTCATCTTCATCTTCGTCCACCTCCTTCATTGCAGCAACTGCATCCTCCTCAGCTTTCTTCCCACCATCATTTGCATTTTTGGTGGCCACATCAGCAGCTAGTTCGGCTTCATCAGCACCCAGCTTTAGCTCTCCAGCCACAGCAGCCACAGGCCTGGCTTCATTAGCATCTACATTCACCTTTCAGCCACATTAGCTGTGAGTTCAACTTTATTAGCCACTGGATTTTCATTTCCAGCCATATCAGCTGCTAAAAATTAAGCATCTAGACTCTCTTTTCCTGTGGATGGAAGCTTTGGTGCTACTTCTTCTTCTCCTGCTACTGCGGTATCGTCTCCATTCCAGTCTTCTTTGGCATCTGTGGTATTGTCTCCATTCTAGTCTTTTTTCACAATTTTAATTTATGTAATTTTTGGTTTTGGGTGGATTTATTCAAGAAGGTTACAACTAAATTTTTAATTTATTGTGCTTTCATGCTAGACATAAATACAACTCATCAAGTTTAGTACTCCGTTGGTGAGTTCGTTTAAATGGTTAGCAGTGATTTTGAAATTCTATTACTTGCATATGTGGCCGTATTTAACTTGTAATTGATGGAATTTGTTTATAGTCCTAGCTATTGATTGAGCATTCTAGATATCTCCAACTAGGATCCGGCTACTTAATTCAAATTCAATTGATTTGCATATGTGCCAATACATTAAAACGGCTATATAATCTTAGTCATTAAACCAGTACCTTGTGCCTATATGGTAGAAAACTTATTGATTTCCATAGCAGACTAATTTTATTAATGTAAGTTAAAGTTTATGTTTCTAACTGAATTTAAATTTCATCATGACAATTTCAAAAAACTCATTAACAAAATTATGTTAAACTCATGAGACCTTTACATGAAAGTTTAAAGGAATATTAGTGTAAGACATGGCTTTCAAAAAATGAAACTGGAACAATAAATTTGTTTGAAATGGAACAGTGGATTTAGTGTAAAAACATCGCTTGTAGGATTTAAGTGCAACACATACTTTCAACATTGAATTTACAATTGCTATATGTGAAATAAATACTATTTTTTTAATTTTTTAGATGTCAAGTATGGGAGATAATACAACTAGTACAGCTGCAAGTCCAAATGTGGATCATTCATCTTCGATGGATCTAAAAAACAATCCTGGAGCATCCGGATCTGATACATGTCCGGCACATTTGCCTCATGCATCCCAAGCAAGTGAGTCAAAAAGAAGTAGATCTTGGGTATGGGATCATTTTGTAATTGTTCAAGGTACTGAAAAAGCTGATAAGAAAGCTACTTGTAATTATTATGGACAGTTGATTGGTTGCCGTAGTAAAAATGGTACTACTTCTTTGAGTAACCACATTCATAGATGCAAAAAATATCCCTACAATAATAAGGATAAGAAGCAAAAGACATTGGAATTCAAAACAAAAGAGGGAGGGGGAAAAGCATTGACAACTCATATGTTTGACCAAGAATTGTGTAGAAGAATGCTTGCTAGGATGGTGATTATAGATGAATTTCCATTTAAATTTGTGGAAAGAGACGGTTTTAGAGATTTTTGTGAAGTTATGCAGCCATGGTTTGAGATCCCCTCATGTAGGACTTTAACCAGGGACTGCCATAAGCTTTTTTTAGATGAGAAGAAGAATTTGAAGAGGTATTTTGAAAAATTATCCTCTCGTGTTTGTCTCACCACTGATGCTTGGACATCCATTTAAAATCTGAATTATTTGTGTTTGACAGCCCATTTCATTGATGATAAAGGGAAATTGCATAAAAAGATCTTGAATTTTTCTCCTATTACAAGTCATGTGGGTGAAGTAATTGGTCAAACTATTGAAAAATGCTTGCTTGATTGGAAAATTAGCAAAGTTCTTATTGTTACAGTGGATAATGCTAGTTCAAATGATAATTGTTTGCAATATTTGAGGAGAAGACTCATTAATTGGAAAGGTATCGTCTTAAATGGGGAATTCTTACATATGAGATGTGCTGCCCATGTTTTGAATTTGACTGTTAGGGAGGGGTTGAAGGATTTGGAAGATTCTATTGTTAGAATCCGATCTGCTGTAAGATATGTGAGACCCTCGCCTGCTAGAGCTCAAAGATTCAAATCTCGCATAGAAAAGAAAAGAATAGAGAATAAAAGCCTTGTGTGTCTTGATGTTGATACTCGATGGAATTCCACATTTTTAATGTTAGAAACTGCTTTAAAATATCAAAAAGCATTTGAGTTGTTAGAAACTGTGGATAACAATATGTGGAAGAGTTACTCGCAAAGGGTCTAGAATAAGAGGTGTGCCAACTGAAATGGATTGGGAGTATGCAAAGAATCTGCTGCCTTTTCTTCAAATTTTTTATGATTCTACTTTGAAAATGTCAGGTTCACATTATGTGACAGGAAATGAATATATGAATGAAATATATGACATTGGTGATCTTCTCAATTCGTTTCAGGAAAGTGATGATATTGGTTTGTCAATTATGGCTGGTAATATGAGAAAAAAAAATGACAAATCTTTGGGTAATGTTGATAAGATCAATATATTGATTCTAATTGCTGTTGTTCTTGATCCCCGACATAAATTAAGTTATGTTCAATGGGCAATTGATGAGGCATATGATTCTCAGTCTGCTGAAGTATTAAAAAACAAGGTGGAAAAGGTGTTACATTCCCTATTTGATCATTATTCTGCTGAAAAATCAGCTCCTAAGAAGGCGGCAAATCTGTCTCAATTTATGGAAATAGAGAAAATGGATGTTGAGACAATCACTGCTAAAGGAGCATCAAGTTACATGCATGCAAAGTACTCTCAGAAAGTTGATTCATTTAATAGTACTTGTATTAAAATAGAATTGGACATTTACTTGATGGAAATGAAGGAAGGAACATCTTCACGATCCAAAATTTCACATACTATATTGGTGGAGAGATAATGCTTATAGGTTCCCAGTTCTCATTGCAATTGCTAGAGATGTGTTAGCTATTCCAGTGTCCACAGTTGCTTTGGAGTCTACTTTTAGTACGGGAGGCCGTGTGTTAGATTCTTTTCGAAGCTCTCTAACTCCAAGAATGGTGGAGGCTAGAATTTGTGGTCAAGATTGGCTTCGTAAGGGTAATTGATAAGTGTTTATTTTACATGCTTTTAGTATGTTTAAGTACTTAGTTTTTGTGTGTTTTTGATATTTTTATGGCTAATTAACTTGGGTTTCTAGTGAAATTCTACATTTTATGGTTTAAATGAGAAAAGTGTATTTTTGTGGATTAATATGGTGAAATCTTCATGCTTTTGTAGGATTAAATGCTCAATTATCAAATAAGGAAAATGAGGAAATAATTTGCCAAGAAGTCTTGACGAAAAGTTCGGATTTCACAATTTTGGAGCAGATTCGCGAGCCAATACGGGATGCAACCAATGAAGAAAAAAGACTAGCTCGAATCCTCACAGAGCTGGGACCGGATCCCATGAGCCTCACCTCACATCCGGTCATGGATCCCCGACAATGATACTGCAAGTTGCAGAAATAAATCCAGTTTTTCTAACTCACTTCCAAAATCAATTTTCGACGCAATTTCAATGAAACTGCGTGAAGAATCTGGTGAAGTTGAAGAAACAACTCATAGCACATTCAAAACACAATTTGCTTCAACTTTACAACTCATTTGAGATTGAAATTCAATGGATTCAATGCATGAAGACACACCTCTTCAAGAATTCAAGAAGCATGAAGATTCATGAAGACATTTTTTCTTGACTTTTGAAGGCCAGACGACGACCCACCTCACCCTATACTCCAAAGGGTTTATGGGCCATCAACCTAGCTCTCGCCAGGACTCACTTATTAGAATAACCAATAATACTTCAAAAAGGAAACATAAACAACCATTCCAATCCAAATCACCAATATTACATAACGAAATTCAACTTATAACTCTCTTTCCCAAATTACAGTTCAAAGTACTTAGAGTACAATCACAATACCATCTCATAGGCTCAATTACAATAAAAGTCCATCCATCCATGATTACAAATGATACAAGGGTATTTCAACCCAAAACACTAAGAAGGATCTCACGCACGCTTATCCCTTGTCTTGAGCCTCCGCGTGTGGGAAAAATAAAACATTTTTCGTAGGAGCTAAAGCTCAGTGAATGTTCAGTAAAACAAGGAATTCAAGGACTTTTGAGTTAAATCTCTCTTTGTAAAACAATTGAGTTTTCAAGCAATCATTTCATCAATACTCACTTTAACAACAACCAAGACACAATCAAATCCAGTATTGAAGGATACAGTTGCTCACTGGAGCTATTTTAGTCCACTTCACCCATATAACTCCTGAACAATCCCTCAAGACATCCGCATCACCTTATCCTCCAAGGTGGCCACACTAATACTGAAAGAGCGTAGTATACCAACGCCTTTGTGGTTCCAACCTACGACCGAATCGAAGTCCTTACCAGCTCGAATAGGCTAGCAAAACCAAGGGTAGGTGGTTTCCTATTACGCCGGGGTAAAGGCAACATGTGCGCGTGCGCTAATGATCACCGCATCAAGGAGTTTGTTTTAAGATAAAGCCCAACCTATCCAGCCACTAATGGCGTGACTCATAGTTTTGACCCACCGATTTTCTGCCAAGAAGGGGTCTTAGATAGGTTTTCTAGCAAAAGTGGTCTTGAGACCCGTAATCCTACCGATCGATGATAAAGTACACATCGACCTACAAGTAGTGAACGATGCGAGAAGGTACACATCGGACTACGTGGGTAAAATGCTCCTGGTACACCACTATCAAACAATCAAATTATCAACAAAACAATCAAGGAAACAAGTAATGCAAGCAACGGAGCGGAGTGTATTGAACAAGATAGCTTAGGTCGAGCTGGTAAAGTACACACCGCCTAGAAACAAGTATGTAATTCACGCGTAACATACCGGAAATATTCACAAACCATTTCTTTGGCAAGTATAAGTTGAGTATATCATATCACAAGTCATTTTCAATGTAGGTAGCAAAACATTTGATTTAAAATGGACTTGAACATCCATACACTCTTCATAAATGGTTTCAATTTGTAAAACATTTCATTTAAGTGATAGTAAATCTTTCAATAAATCATTCATTTGGAACCATTGCCGATTTCATTTGAAGGGAGTTGAATCACTCCTAAATCCTTTATAAGCTATTTCACGTGTAAAAACATTTTACTTAGAAATAGTGACAAATCATTTTACAAATCATTCATTTACAAACCATGGCAAGATTTCTATTTAAAGGGAGTTTGAACACTCACCTCGAACCACTCAAACTAGTGAGTAAGAAGAACGCTAAACTTCAATACACCGACAAAGTCTTGGCCACCCTGAGCCAAAGTTCAACCATATCGATACTTGCCAAAATCTTGTATCAAGTCTTAACTTAACTACTCAAAAGCACCAAACCCTCACTACGGTAAGTCCTCCGGTTCTGGCCATATTTAAAATTACCTTTGTTGAAATAGCCATAAGGTCTCAACCTCAAAATCATTATTTTATTTTCAAAAAAATAACTTGACACTTACTCATATATAGTCAAACTATACATTAATTTAAAATACTTCATACCAAGTTCTTATATTCGAAATCCATAGAATTTTGACCCAAAATATGGTAAAACCCCCAAATTCATTCAAATGACACTTTTCATTCAAATTCATGAAAACTTCACTTCTCATCTTTTTTAAAAATTCAAACATTCCTCTCCACTCAAACATACACTCACAAATGGACAAAATACATATTTTCTTTAGGGAAAAAAATTCTTCAAGAACAAACACAAATTTCAAATCAAACATTAAATTCTACCGAAAGTATGGGTTCCGCCATCACATCTATTTTCCTTCAAAATTCTCAACAACAAAACCCTACTTTTCTAACCATATTATCATATATTTCACAAATATCATTCAGATCCCAAACAGGTCCTCAAGCCCGCTACCTAAAATCCACCTCAAGTCCGCTACCTAGGTTGGGAATCTAAGAGCCCAACTCAAATGCTTCATACATAAGCATTCTTATCAAAATAAACCATAGATCTAACAAATCTACCGCTAATAAAGTTAAAGCTAAGAACTTTAAAGATTATACCTCAAGATCTTTTCGATCTAGTAAGATCAAGGTAGATCTCTGAAGTTCCACCCATGATGATGTCCTAAGCTCCAAAACCCCGAGACCTCCAAGTTTTCCACAGATCTACTCGCAAGTTGATTTCTTTCCTCCAAACTCAAGATTAAGCTCAAGACAAACCACCCAAGCTTTTCCTTCTCTTTCTTTTCTCTCTCTCTCACTCATGGCTCTCTTCTCCTTAAAACCGGGACCAGCTCTCTCTCTCTTACCTCTTTCTGCGGCTGCAAGAGGTGGAGAGATGATGGTGTTTGATGGCTTTGAAACTTCAAGAAGAGTTGATGGAAGAAATGGAAGAAATTGGCAAAATCTCTCCTTCTCTCCTCTAAGCTCTCAGACCAGCTCTCCCTCTCTCTCTCCTCTCTCTGCAAATCTTGAGAAGATGATGGCTCCAATGGTGCTTGAAGCTTTGATGGAAGAAAGGAAAGAAAATGAAAGAAGATGAAGTTGGTAACTTTCTCTCTCTCTCCCTTGTTGCTCGGCTGCTCCCTCTCTACTCCCAAATTGCAGCTGAAAAGTGAACTCCAAGGTTGCAAGAAGTCAAGGTTTTAAGGGCAAAAAGAGGGTTCTCCACTTATGGAAAAGTTGTCCCATGACCACTTTATGTCACAAGCTGCTGTATTCTAACTTACACTGGTTTCCTTCCATCCCGACACCTGTCTCACCATAATAATATTTCCAAAATATCACTACATATGCTCGGTTTCAAGTCCAAGTCACTATTCATTCTGGAACAATTTTTAACGCTAAAATAGCCAAATCACCCACACCGCAATAAATTCAGATAAAATTCTCTAAATTGGAAAATAATCACTTTAAACATATATTCACTCTATATTTCAATAAATAAACATAATATAAACAATATTATGCATTTTAAAATAAAATCTGAATTTTGGGCCCTCACATCCTTCCCTCCTTTAAAGGAATTTTGTCCTCAAAATTCTTACCTTCTACAACCTCGCTTGACCCCGAGTCTGCTGGACCTAAAATGGTATATACCTTAGGCTGGCGCCGTGGTCGCTCTCTCTTTCAATAGCTTTGTTGAGAAGTATCCACATTTCCTATAGTACTACTATCTCAGAGTTGTTTCCCTCGGCAAAGGTTAACTTGATGGTCGGCACCCCACATCAGTAAACACCTCCTCTTCTTTCACCCAACAATTGTCCCTCAATGTGATTGCTTTTTCCACAATATCCACAAGTTGGTTGAAAACCGTGGCTCACTTCCCTTGTGATATTTCCCTTGGTTGGACTCTTCTTGTTTGAGTCCTTTGTGAGGTAGTTCCTTCTAATGGCTCCATCTTACTTGAGAAGAAGAAGGAAGAGGTGGCGCCTTACTCCCTCAACCCCTTGCCAACTTTGAATGGGATACACTCTCTCTAAAAGATTCAAAGTGACTACCAAGAGGTGTATCTCTCTCTCGTGAGTAAAGAGGCTCTCAATTGGGATTTCTCTCGACCCTTCTGGCTTTCTCAAGGGCACGCTGAAGGTCTCACTTTGAGCTCACTGCAAGAGTTGCCCCGAATTTCTAGATTGAGTCCTTGAATAAACAGCCTTATTCGCTTATAACCACTAGTTCCGGCAAACCTAGACAATTTGGTGAATTGGCTCATATTCAGCCACACTTGTTCCTTGCCAATCTTTATAAAACCTCTCTCTTTTCTTGACTAGTGGTGGAAGGAACTTTTCATTAAATTCCTCGCACAAAGTTCATCCAAGTCTTGGAGTTTGTTCCCTTCCCACTTGTTTCTTATTACATTCCACCATGCTCAGCCGCCTCCTTCAAATTGGAACACCAAAGGTCACTTGTCTCTCCTCCGAATAGTCCAATGCATCAAATATATTTCTATATTTTCTAACCAATTCCCTTTATCGTGGCGGATCCCTGTAAAACTTAGGCGGAGAAAACTTCAAATCTTTCTAAAGCCTTATCTTCCCTATCTCTTGGTTTCCAAGTTGATTCACTTGTCCAGTTCCATGCCTTGTTGGCACTAAACGCTCTAATATATCCACATACATTTAAAACACTACCATTTGATCATTTGTCTCAGCCTCTTGACCCAAGTTTTGGTTAGGCGCATCCACTCTCTTCCTCTTGATTTTGGGGTTGTTCACGGTGGGCGTCCCCGTGGTTTTCTAGCTTCCATTTTTCAACTAAACGATAGGGACATGCATTAATGCAATATACACTTGGAGCATACACATACAAGTATCAATCCATAAAACAAGAGAGCAGCCCATTCTTGTAATGTAACATTTTCACAACACGCTTTAAACTCACATGTTCCAATCCAAGCATAAAACCAACTCATTAAGTTAAAACACAAGTTACGGTCAGTTGAGTACATATCCAGTCAATAGCAACAAAAGCAAGTAAATCATTATCAAAATACATTGGTCCCCTACGAGAACTCTCGACGCTCTAATCCTCATCCTCATACAAGAGGTCAAAAGCAATACATCACTAGATTAATTAGAATCAAAAGATTCCTCGTTCTTAACACGCACAACTTCATTTCCAACGCTTAGATCCTCAGGCCAATGCATCTTCCACCTCTCTCCTTAGTTGTTGAGTCATTCGAGCCAAACGATTATTGGCTTCTTGTAATTGTACACGTAAAATATCAGTTCGTTCTTGCTCCTCGAAAGCACCCTAGTCTCCAACTCTCAATGGTCATTTGCTCTTGCATTTGCAATAACTAGCCTTTGCCTCTCATCTACTATAGATAGCACCACACCATCGGGATACTTAATATGTCATCCAACAATTACATTGACTATCCACCCTACGCCTGGACGAATCGCAAATGGCTCACCGTGATCATCAAACATAATAGGGCTGAAGTCGCTTAGGTAGTTCCTCTGCTCCACTTCCTCCATTCCTACAATCACAACTAGGATTAGTCTTTGAGGTAAACTATTACCATAAATCATGTCACTTAATAGTCAAACAAGTCCCACCCAAAGCATCCTAAACTTAAAGCCTAGGATACACAGATCTCAAGCCTAAGCTCGATACTACTGATGACCCCACCTCACCCTAGGTACTACAAAGGGTTTAGTGGGCCATCAACCCAGCTCTGCCAGGACTCACTTACTAGAATAACCAATAATACTTCAAAAAGGAAACATAAACAACCATTCCAACTAAATCACCAATATTACATAACGAAATTCAACTTATAACTCTCTTTCCCAAATTACAGTTCAAAGTACTTAGAGTACAATCACAATACCATCTCATAGGCTCAATTACAATAAAAGTCCATCCATCCATGATTACAAATGATACAAGGGTATTTCAACCCAAAACACTAAGAAGGATCTCGACGCACGCTATCCCTTGTCTTGAGCCCTGTGGGGGGGGGGAAAAATAAAACATTTTTGGGGTGAGCTAGAAGCTCAGTGAATGTTCAGTAAAACAAGGAATTCAAGGACTTTTGAGTTAAATCTCTCTTTGTAAAACAATTGAGTTTTCAAGCAATCATTTCATCAATACTCACTTTAACAACAACATACAAAGGAATGTAATTCAAGACACAATCAAATCCAAGATTGGAAGGATACAGTGCTCACTTGGAGCTATTTCAGTAGTCCACTTCACCTTATAACTCCTGAACAATCCCCTCAGTACATCTGGCCATCACCTTATCCCTCCAGTGGTAATACTCGAGTATACCGAAACAGTGCCCAGGGTTCCAACCTACCCGACCGAGTCCGCTTCTGGCTCGAATAGGCTAGCAACCAAGGGGTAGGGCCTAGTTCCGCCAAAGGCGTACAACATGTGCAAATAATGATCAGTCACGATCAAGGAGTTTGTTTTAAGATAAAGCTTTTCCAACCTATCCAGCCACCCTAATGGCGTACTCAAGTAGGCTTTTGACCCACCGATCGCTCAAGAAGGGGTCTTAGATAGGCTTTCTAGCAAAAGGGTCTTGAGACCCGCCTACCGATACGATAAAGTACACATCGACCTACAAGTAGTGAACGATGCGATAAGGTACACATCGGACTACAGGGGTAAAATGCTCCTTGGTACACCACTATCAAACAATCAAATTATCAACAAAACAATCAAGGAAACAAGTAATATGCAAGCAACGGAAGTGTAGACAGTTGAACAGTATATTAACAGTTAGGTCGAGTGTGGTAAAGTACACACTCGCCTAGAAACAAGTATGTAATTCACGTAACATACGGGAAATATTCACAAACTCATTTCTTTGCAAGTATAAGTTGAGTATATCGTATCACAAGTCATTTTCACGTAGTAGCAAAACATTTGATTTAAAATGGACTTGAACATCCATACACTCTTCATAAATGGTTTCACTTGTAAAACATTTCATTTGGAAGTGATAGTAAATCTTTTCAATAAATCATTCATTTGGAAACTATTGCCAGATTTCATTTGAAGGGGAGTTGAATCACTCCTAAATCCTTTATAAGCTATTTCACGGGTAAAAACATTTTACTTAGAAATAGTGACAAATCATTTTACAAATCATTCATTTACAAACCATGGCAAGATTTCTATTTAAAAAGGGAGTTTGAACACTCACCTCGAACCACTCAAACTAGTGAGTAAAGAAGAACGCTAAACTTCGTTAGCTGGTTCACCCTCGACAAAGTCTTGGCCACCTGAGCCAAAGTTCAACTATCAGATACTTGCCAAAATCTCATATTCCAAGTCTTAACTTAACTACTCCACAGAAGCACCAAACCCTCACTACTACGAAGTCTGGTTCGGGCCATATTTAAAATTACCTTTGTTGAAATAGTAAGGTCTCAACCTCAAAAATCATTATTTTCAAAATAACTTGACACTTACTCATAGTCAAAACTATACATTAATTTAAAATACTTCATACCAAGTTCTTATATTCGAAATCCATAGAATTTTGACCCAAAATATGGTAAAACCCCCAAATTCATTCAAATGACACTTTTCATTCGAAATTCATGAAAAACTTCACTTCTCATCTTTTAAAATTCAAACATTCCCTCCACTCAAACATACACTCACAAATGGACAAAATACATATTTTCTCAGAGGAAAAATTCTTCAAGAACAAACACAAATTTCGAAATCAAACATTAAATTTACCGAGCATGGGTTCGGCCATCACATCTATTTTCCTTCAAAATTCTCAACAACAAAACCCTACTTTTCTAACCATATTATCATATATTTCACAAATATCATTCAGATCCCAAACAGGTCCTCAAGCCCGCTACCTAAAATCCACCTCAAGTCCGCTACCTAGGTTGGGAATCTAAGAGCCCAACTCAAATGCTTCATACATAAGCATTCTTATCAAAATAAACCATAGATCTAACAAATCTACCGCTAATAAAGTTAAAGCTAAGAACTTTAAAGATTATACCTCAAGATCTTTCGATCTAGTAAGATCAAGGTAGATCCGGTGAAGTTCCACCCACGATGATGTCCTAAGCTCCAAAACCCGAGACCCTCCAAGTTTTCCATTAGATCTACTCTTGAAGTTGATTTCTTCCTCCAAACTCAAGATTAAGCTCAAGACAAACCACCCAAGCTTTCCTTCTCTTTCTTTTCTCTCTCTCTCACTCTCTCTTTCTCCTTTAAAACCAGGACCAGCTCTCTCTACCTCTTTCTCTCGGCTGCAAAGTGGAGAGGATGATGGTGTTTGATGGGCTTGAAACTTCAAGAAGAGTTGATGGAAGAAAATGGAAGAAATTGGCAAAATCTCTCCCTTCTCTCCTCTAAGCTCTCGGACCAGCTCTCCCTCTCTCTCCTCTCTCTCACGGCTGCAAATCTTGAGAAGATGATGGCCTCCAATGGTGCTTGAAGCTTGATGGAAGAAAGGAAAGAAAATGAAGAAGATGAAGTTGGCAACTTTCTCTCTCTCTCCCTTGTTGCTCTCGGCTGCTCCCTCTCTCTCTACTCCCAAATTGCAGCTGAAAAGTGAACTCCAAGGTTGCAAGAAGTCAAGGCTTTAAGGGCAAAAGGAGTGGCTCTCCTTAATTTATGGAAAAGTTGTCTCATGACCACTTTATGTCGCGTCAAGCGCGGTATTCTAACTTACACTGGTTTCCTTCATCCCGACACTGTCTCACCATAATAATATTTCCAAAATATCACTACATATGCTCGGTTTCAAGTCCAAGTCACTATTCACGCGTCGGAACAATTTTTAACGCTAAAATAGCCAAATCACCCACACCGGCAATAAATTCGTATAAAATTCTCTAAATTGGAAAATAATCACTTTAAACATATATTCACTCATATTTCAATAAATAAACATAATATAAACAATATTATGCATTTTTAAAATAAAATCTGAATTTTGGGGCCCTCACAAAATTTGTCATGTGTTCACATGATAGAATTTTGGAGGTTTATGAATTCAATCATCTATAAATAGG
Organism: Gardenia jasminoides; assembly: GCA_013103745.1. Taxonomy (NCBI): domain Eukaryota; kingdom Viridiplantae; phylum Streptophyta; class Magnoliopsida; order Gentianales; family Rubiaceae; genus Gardenia; species Gardenia jasminoides. Next base: position 42,798,928 of record CM023098.1, read on the forward strand.
GCCTCTTGTAGACAAGAAGAATAAGAATTAGAGAGAGGAGAAGGCTAGATTCACTACAAAATGTAGTCTTCACTAGTTCCTTAGTTTAGTTTAGTATAGTTAGTAGTATAGTAATTATGTTTAGCTAAGTTATTGTCTCGAGTTATGGATGAACTTTCTATATCTTGTTTGTGATATTTACATGGTTATTTGATGCTATTATTTGAGCAAGTTTTTAGTACTTTGGCTTTTATAATCATGGTTAACTGGCCATTAATTGTGATAATTTCAAGGTGTTAAGTTTGAATGAAAATGAGGATTTGACACTAGTTCATGAAGTGCTAAACCTAGGAGTTCTCTCACAAGTGTAGGGAGGCGCCTTTGTAGCTTTAGTGATTTATTTCATGTAATTTCATTGAGCAAATGAGCTTGTAGTTAATTCCATAACCACGCTAGTAGGTATGATTTAACTATGAGTATAGCTGATTCACTACGAAAGTATGTTTCACGTGCATTAGGAGATTACGCCATGCTTAGCCAAATTAATATCATTAATGCAACCGGTAACTTCATTTGCAAGAGTAGTAAGGAATTCCATAGCTTGAGGAGCTTTTAATTGTTATATTCTAGCTATTTTATTTCCATGCTTGTAGTTTAGATTTAATTTATATGCATGTGACAGTCTAAATAATAGAGGAGCTTGAAAATCACCGGTACTTGACACTCTTCCCTGTGGGATCGACACCTATACTACCCTATGCTCGATAAACGATCTGTATACTTGCAGAAAATGGGGTTATTTAGGTTTTATATTAAAATTTGGTGTAGTGTAAAACCTTGTCAAGTTTTTGGCACCGTTGCCGGGAAAGAATTTGTTCAATATCGGTGCTAAGAACAACTTTATTACTTTAGACATTTTTTATTTTCATGTTTATATAGTAGCTATTCTTCTTCACTAATCTTGCTTTTAGTGTATTTGAAAGCATTTTTAGGTTTCAAATAAGGATAGCAAGGACGTGGATCAAGGCTTGAGAGAAGGAAGCTTGGCAGTGGACCCCTACAATTTTCAAAGCTATAATTATGGAGGTAATCAAAGGATGTTCGAAGGTATGTCATTTGAAGATTGCACAAGGGGCATTCATGCTAAACTTGATTATATTACATTAAATGTGCAAATGGAGACCATTACAAATTTGCTTGAACAAAAAAGGAATGCTAATGCTTTTAATTCTAATTATGTGATTTGTGACTTGTGTGGAAGTAATCATGCTACACATACATGTATGCAAGCACAACATGTCGGTTATTATGATGAATTTGAGCATAACAATTCTTGTTTTGATCAAAATGGTGCTAATTGTGATAATCCTTACACTTATGGTTGGAATAATCCATGCGTTTATGATGATTCTTCATGTTTTTATGATTACCAACCTAATGGTGTTCCACTTGACTCAAAGCCATCTTGGGAAATAGCTATAGAAAAGTTAGTCAATCCACCTTTATCCTTGGAACAAGAAAGATTAGCTAATAATTCTAAACCATGTTGGGAAGTAGCTATTGAAAAATTAGCTAATACAACTTCCAATAATTTTGATAGGGTTGAGAAAAGATTAGATGAATTAGCTTTTCACTTTGAAGGAATACAAGACCAATTGCATACTTTGTGTGAAGTTATTTCATGTAGTGAAATGCCAATTGACCCTAACATCAATGGTGAGAATGTTGTGTGTGAAAGTGGAATGTATTTTGATGATAATGATGAATCTTATTTGTATTTCAATGATGAAATATCCATTTCACATGATGATAACGTTGGAATGAATTTTGAACCTCAAGAGGTAAGCATGAATGATGTTTCTATAACCCCTTTTGAGAAATGTGGAAAATGTATAGATTCCAAGGTCATCATAATCCAAGAAGGCCATATGGACATTCCTTTGGTAAGTTCTTAAGTGATGGAACAAGGTAATATCTATGAAACACTTGAGATTGGTAAACCTCTTCCTTCTTTCTTATCATTCGGTTATATGACTCACTTGATCGAGTCACCTTTTAATGATCCACCGCGTCCTCAAATGGTGGATTACTCTTTAACTAAACCTCCTTGATGCAATGGTAATATAGTCAAGCTAATGACTATAAAAGAGCGCTAGTTGGGAGGCAACCCATCAATTTGTGTTATTTTTGTTAGTTTTAATGTTTGAGCATGTGTATTATATGTTTTTAAGTGTGTTTGATTTGTTTGTCTTGCAGGAAAATCAAACATGGCCAAAGTAACCTTTTTGGTGCGGAGTGAATAGTAAAATGCAAACAACTTGGTACCTCAATTTGTGTTTTAGTTGTTTTTGATCCAAGAAATGAGGTTAGTTATGTTGTTTTGATCATTTTACATGTGTAGAAGAGGTGCATTTCATAATTAACAAGCAGGGTTTTTAATCTGAAAATAGGAGAAAAAAGTTTTTCAATGAAACAGTTGCAGAAAAATCGCAGAATCAACTTTCCAGCAAGATCCGCGATCCAATCCGCGATCCAATCCTCGACCTAAGTATCACGGATCATGAGCCACGCGGATCAGAATCAGAGAAAATTTCTGACGAACTGCGAACCAGATACGCGAGATAATACTCGCGGATCCATGAGCTCGCGGATCATCTTCTGAGAAGTCCAAATTAAAAACGCGAGGTTAGAAACGCGAAGCAAGCTTCGCTGATCCTGATCCGCGAATAGATCCGCGATGAATGATTCGCGGATCTGTCACCAGAAGCTAAAAACGAAAAGTCGCGAACCATTTCTTCATCTTCTTCATCGCGACTCACCTGCAAAAACACACACCAGCGCACCTTTTTCACACACACTACACTAAATCCTCCTTTTTCCTTGCTAATCTTCAAGAAAATCATCAACCCAACCCCTAGTGACCATCAATGAGCAGTTTTTTCTGATTGAAATCAAACAAAAACACCTAAAAATCGAAATTTTTGGAGAAATTAAGCCTAGGGTTTCTGATTTTTAAATCTTCAAATTAGTGGCTATTTTGGGCTAAGTTCAAGGGGCTTTTTGCATCATTCATCTCCCCATTCATCCTTCTACTGATTCCAGGTAACATTCCTCAATTTACATTCACGAATTTCGATTTCCGAATTTCATGTTCTTGAGCAATTTTTGTAAAATTTTGGGTTTTGATTTTCGTGATTAATGGTTGTTAGTTCTTGATTGGTTGTTAGTTCTTGATTCCATTATGCTTATTAATGATGTTTAAGCATGTTTTGTGAAGAAATTATGGGAATGTGCTAATTTTTAGTGAAGATTAAATTCTTGAAATTCCTATAAAATGCTCAATTTGGGATTAATGCTTGGCATGATTGAAGATGTATTTGGTTGATATTATGGAGCTTATAATTATCCTTGGATGCTATTTGTTCCAAATGTGAGGAATTTTGGGATCATTTAGATAATTTTGTCAATTTTGCCTAATTTTGAATTTAATTTTATCTGTAGAAAATGGCAATTATTGGTGAATTTGAGCATATTCATGGTTTTTAAATCTTGATATGGAGTATGTTGTATATATTTGTATTGAGATTTAGAGGAATTTTTGGGAAATTTGATGAAAGTTGGTAATTTCAAATTTATTTCAAGGGGATGATGCTTTGTTGACATTTGGATTGAATTTGATGATTTTTATGCTTTAATTGGTTATTTGACAAATTGTTGAAATTTACTTGATTAGTAATGTGCTTGAAAATTGTAATTTTGGCAATTTATTAGATATTATGGCACGTACTAGAGGAGGTCTTCGTCGACATTCACCATCTTCTACTTCAAGTGGTGAAGAAGAACAACGTGAAACATCACCTCCACCACAAAGGCGACGACCGAGGAGGACTACTAGAGAGCCACCACCACCAGAGTATGATGCCATTCGGTTCACTTCAAAAGAGAACCAAGAATGGTATGAGGCAAGGGAGCATAAGGGATTCATTTTGAGATGCACGCGGTTCTCCCGGCCAATGTCGAATTCAAACTCACGGAGGCATTTGACATATTTGGTTGGGGACCGATTCTCACATTGCCAGATCACTATTACCCCCAACTAGTCAAGGAGTTCTATGCCAACGTGGTGAACAAATCTAGGCATAGTGGAGAAAATATCAGATCCTATGTTCGAGGGAGATGAATTGAGATCGAAGCGAGCCACATTGGCTCAACTTGGAGTAATGGAATACCGGTCCGGCTGTGGACTTAAAGAAGGAATTTCATGCTCCGGATCGACATTGGGAGATGGGGCATGCAATGGCTCGATTTCACATTGAGTAAGAGTTTACTCGCTCCCAACAAAAGGCGACAGTAAAGGCAAACAAGTTGGATGCTCGATTGAGGTTAATCACATATCTGTTTGCCCACAACGTCATTCCCAAGAAGAGTAGCTTGAATGAAGTAAGAAAGAGTGACCTGTACTTCTTGGACAAGATGTTCCATGACCGGACATCTTCTTTTGCCAACATCCCTCTTCCAAATATTATTATCTGCTATATGAGGACCGCGGCAAGGCATGCCACTACTGCATATCGATTGGCTTCCCACGGCTTCTCTCATTTCCTTTTGAGAGGATAGAGGTGAACTTGGATGGAGTTGAGCAAAGGCCTGTCAAGTCAACTTATGAATTGAACTATTTTGTTCTAAATGACTTGAGTATTTCAACAGCAAATATTCCTCATCCTCGAGGTCGGCAATCTCAGCCCACTTCACAATTTGAAGTTGGAGGAACTGTGAACAGCTCACGAGAAAGAAGGAGGAGTCGGCACATCAACCTTATTCCCACACCGGTCCTTCTACTTCCGCTCCTCCGAGACAAAGATCAATTTGGGAGCGTGTTTTAGCCGCCATTGGGTGTTTGCAGACCCGTGTCAATGAAGGTTTCAATCAAGTAAACACCCGCCTTGACACCATGGATACTAGAATTCACCGGATAGAAGACCACTTGCACATTCCAGGAGGTGGCGAGCAGGCTCAAGGAGGCCATGGTGACAACCAAGGAGGGGGAGATGGACAACAATGAAGACCATGTTTAATTTCCTTAGTTTTATTGTTTTTTATGTCCTTTTGAACTTATGCATTTTCCTTCCTTTCTTATGCAGCTTTTGTGGACTTGTAGAGGATGTTCATGATATTCGGACTTTTCGGACCTCCCATATTAATTTGGGGAGTTTTACTGTTTTAAGTTTTCTATTTCCCCTACACATTGAGGACAATGTGTATTTTAGGTGTGGGGGAGAGGTTTAATTGTTTTATATGCTTTATGTGCTTAAATGACTTTGATATATGTTTGGAAATGTTTATGTGATTTGTTTGTGTTGAAAATTTGGGTTGTTGGCAGGGAGTTTAGTCCAGTTTTAAGGGGAGACTTTGCCAAAATTTTTCCAAAAATTTGTTCAAAATTGTGAAATTACCCCAAAAATTTTTGAAAATTTTTCAATTTGATCCACAAGGGAGGAAGTTTTAAGCATCACTTTTTCAAATTTTCTCATCTTTTTGAAATAACTTTATGTGAATTGGTAAATTCAATTTACATTTGACTTGAAATTAGTGATTATGTGATTTGACCAATTGTCTTTTAGAAAGTATATTTTGTAAAATGAGGAAAATTATGCCTATAATTTTAGTTGTTAAATGATATCTTTTCTTTTACTTACTTATACAAAGAGGTGGCTGATATAGTTGAGTCAATAAGGCTCATTTTCCATGAATTAAAGTTTTAGAGGGAACCTTCTCTAAAAAAAAAAAAAAAACTCTAATTATTCTTCTGCTGAGTAACCGAGAGTCTTCATCTAAAAATATTGATTTTCGCGTAAAAAGTCGCTTGAGTAAGGAGAAATTGAATAAAGAGAAGTTGAGTAACCGGAGATCTTCACCTAAAAGTGTCGATTTTCGCGTCAAAAGACTTTTCTATTATTTAAATAAAGTATAATCCCTCTAAATAAAAAGAAAAAAATAATTGTGGAAAAAGGAAAGCCAACTCATTGACTATATGAATTACCTTTTTGTGTAATTAGGTCGAAGTAAAAGGTTGAAATTTAACTTGTTTAAATTTAGGGATAAATTATCTTTATTTTACTTAATTATTATGAGTATTCGAGGTGATTGGAATTTTTGCATAAAAATTGATTACTAAGTTGTGGAGATTGACTTTTAAAATTCACATTGGTTATTTCAAAACACTTAAATCATTGTTGGTTTGTATTTCTAATTGCTTGAGGACAAGCAATGATTCAAGTGTGGGGGAATTTGATAAGTGTTTAGTTTACATGCTTTTAGTATGTTTAAGTACTTAGTTTTTGTGTGTTTTTGATATTTTAATGGCTAATTAACTTGGGTTTCTAGTAAAATTCTACATTTTATGGTTTAAATGAGAAAAGTGTATTTTTGTGGATTAATATGGTGAAATCTTCATGTTTTTGTAGGATTAAATGCTCAATTATCAAATGAGGAAAATGAGGAAATAATTTGCCAAGAAGTCTTGACGAAAAGTTCGGATTTCACAATTTTGGAGCAGATTCGCGAGCCAATACGCGATGCAACCAATAAAGAAAAAAGACTAGCTCGCGAATCCCTCTCACAGGAGCCAGGGACCGGATCCGCGATAGGATCCGCGAGCCTCTGCCTCGCGGATCCGGGTCGCGGATCCCTGACAATGACTTCTGCAAGTTGCAGCCGAAATCCAGTTTTTCTAACTCACTTCCAGCTCAATTTTCATACGAATTTCAATGAAAGCTGCGTGAATAATCTGGTGAAGTTGAAGAAACAACTCATAGCAAATTCAAAACACAATTTGCTTCAACTTTACAACTCATTTGAGATTAAAATTCAATGGATTCAATGCATGAAGACACACTTTCAAGAATTCAAGAAGATGAAGATTCATGAAGACATTTTTCTTGACTTTTGAAGGCCAAATTTGTCATGTGTTCACATGATAGAATTTTTGAGGTTTATGAATTCAATCATCTATAAATAGGGTCTCTTGTAGACAAGAAGAATAAGAATTAGAGAGAGGAGAAGGCTAGATTCACTACAAAATGTAGTCTTCACTAGTTCCTTAGTTTAGTTTAGTATAGTTAGTAGTATAGTAATTATGTTTAGCTAAGTTATTGTCTTGAGTTATGGATGAACTTTCTATATCTTGTTTGTGATATTTACATGGTTATTTGATGCTATTATTTGAGCAAGTTTTTAGTACTTTGGCTTTTATAATCATGGTTAACTGGCCATTAATTGTGATAATCTCAAGGTGTTAAGTTTAAATGAAAATGAGGATTTGACACTAGTTCATGAAGTGCTAAACCTAGGAGTTCTCTCACAAGTGTAGGGAGGCGCCTTTGTGGCTTTAGTGATTTATTTCACGTAATTTCATTGAGCAAATGAGCTTGTAGTTAATTCCATAACCACGCTAGTAGGTATGGTTTAACTATGAGTATAGCTGATTCACTACGAAAGTATGTTTCACGTGCATTAGGAGATTACGCCATGCTTAGCCAAATTAATATCATTAATGCAACTGGTAGCTTCATTTGCAAGAGTAGTAAAGAATTCCATAGCTTGAGGAGCTTTTAATTGTTATATTCTAGCTATTTTATTTCCATGCTTGTAGTTTAGATTTAATTTATATGCATGTGACAGTCTAAATAATAGAGGAGTTTGAAAATCACCGGTATTTGACACTCTTCCCTGTGGGATCGACACCTATACTACCCTATGCTCGATAAACGATCTGTATACTTCCAGAAAACGGGGTTGTTTAGGTTTTATATTAAAATTTGGTGTAGTGTAAAACCTCGTCAAGTTTTTGGGTAATCAACCTATTGATTTGGAAGAGAGCTTAGTTGAACTTGAAGAAATGGAAACAGGTAGAGATTTTTTTTTGTTTTGAAAATCACCTTATTTATTCACTTATGTTAATTTGCTTTTTGGTTGCCTTTGGTTTTATAGAAATTTCAAGTTTGACAGAGAAGCATACTATTGTTACTATTGAAGATTAAAGATTTGAGAAGTTGTCCAATGGTAGTTATTTATGAAGATTTGAGAAGCTGTTCAAAGTTTGTTATCTTTGATTGAGGATCAACTTTTGCCTCCTGATGTTAATTATGTTAATTTGTGTTTTTACCTTTTCAGCTTAAGTTTTATTCAAAGGTGCAATGAAACTTTATTTTATCTATTAGATACTGTAACTTTAATTTGTATCGTTCTGCAAGTCTTGGATGCTTTAAGGCTTTTTGACTGGATTTTTCTTGTGCTTCTTATCAACAGCAGCTCTTCTCTAGAGTAACTAAAAGCATTTTGGTTTTCAGTATTGTTTTCTTTTAAATACTGCTGTCATTTGACTGTAGCATTTGGTGGACTTATTAGAACCCTTCTTTCATTAGTTGAAGATGTAGAGCCTGAATCCTTTAAACTGTTTGTTTATTGCATTTGGTTGCCTCCTGCTGGTCATAGAAATGCCTAGGTCTATCTTGTGTCCAAAATGGGTTTTTTTTTTCATTTTTGTTATTTCATATTTTGCTGGTTTTATTGATTTCTTTTTACCCCATCCTTGTTCGTTGGTTTGCTTCTAGTAACATTCTTCAGTCCTTTCATGTTAAGTGTAGTTGTTGGTTTCTCTTGCTTAAGGCATCTTAGCATTCCTCTTCCCTGAAGTTTTGCTTATTTCTTGATTTCTAATCCTTTGGACACTTGAACTATTCCAGATGCTTTCCCTAGTAGGACACATTGTGTAGAATCAACTGAAATATTGTTGGTTTTGGGAGCAAAGGTGGTGAAGTTGAGAAATGCAATTCATTTGTTTGATATTGTTAGTATTGGTAGAATTTGGAATGGGACAATCAGATTTAGAATCACTTTTAGAGCAAAAAAAGGGAGTTCTGAAAGACCCTTCAGGGAAAGTGCTTGTCTCTTGTAGGGGCGGGTACCCTATATCCCGACCCTTTTTTTCGGGTACTCGAAGATTGGGTACTCGAGAATATGCGGGGTAGGTTAGGGTCAGAAATTTGCTGACCCGATAAGTTAAGGTCGGGTCAACCAATTTCCATTAGGGGCGGGTACCCAACCCGTGCTCACTCCTAGCTTCTACCACCATCATTTGAACAAGCATATCTTGAAAACCAACAACTTGAGAAACTTTTTAGAGTCTTAAGAAAGCACTTGAAGGTAATTGGATGGTCTATTTCTGACGTAAATGAAATTAGTCAAACAATATGCATGTATAGAATCTTGTTGGAGGATAATGCAAAGCCAATGGTGGAAACTCAAAGGAGATTCAATTTGAATATGAAGGAAGTGGTAAGAGTAGAAATGCTAAAATGGCTCGATACAGGTATAATTTTTGCTATCTCTGCATGGATAAGTCCTATCCATGTGGTGCCTAAAAAGGAGGGAATCACCATTGTAGTGGGGGAAAAATGATGAAATAATTCCCTCTCAAATTGTTGTAGGGTGGAGAGTTTGTATAGATTATAAGAAATTAAGTGCGGTGACAAGAAGGTACCATTTTTCTTTACCATTTCTCGATCAATTATTGGAGCGTATGGCAAGTTATGAATTTTATTGTTTTCTTGATAGATTTTCAGATTATAACCAAATTGCCATTGCTCTCGAAGATCAAGAGAAAACCACATCCACTTGTCCTTATGGCACATTTGCTTTTAGAAGAATGCCATTTGGAATATGCAATGCTCCTGCTACATTTCAAAGATGTATGATGGAAATTTTTTCTGATTATATTGAGAAAACAATGAAAATTTTTATGGATGCTTTCTCAGTCTTTGGAACTGCATTTGATAATTATCTTCAATTTGGAGTTAATTTGTAGAGATGCGACGATGAATTTAGTGATCAATTAGGAGAAATGCCATTTTATGGTACAAGAAGGAATTGTACTTGAACATAAAATTTCATCAAAAGGCATTGAGGTGGAAGAAAAAATAGAAGTAATTGAGAGAATGCCATCTCCAACGAATGTCAAGTGCATTAGAAGTTTTCTTAGAAATGCGGATTTTTACTGACAATTTATGAAGAATTTTTTCAAAATTTCTAACCCTTTATGTGATTTATTATGTAAAGATACTCCATTTTCTTTTAATGTTGAATGTTTAGTTGCATTTAATAGGTTGAAAAAGGAGTTGATTTTTGCACCAATAATTACTTCACCGGATTGGTCACTATCATTTGAATTGATGTGCAATGCAAGTGACTTCACTGTTGGAGCAGTTTTGGGGCAAAGAAAAGAAGACAATTGCATGTGATTTACTATGCTAGTAAATTACTAAATGACGCCCAACTCAACTATGCGACCATGGAGAATGAGTTTTTGGCGGCGATATTTGTGATAAGTGTCTATTTTGTATGTTTCAAGTATGTTTAATTGTTTAGTTTTTGTGTGTTTTTGTCATTTTGATGGCTAATTAACTAGGGTTTCTAATGAAATTTTGCATTTTATGTTTAAGTTAGAAAAAGTACATTTCTATGGATTAAAGTAGTGAAAACTTCATATTTTTGTAGGATTAATGGCTCAATCATCAAATGAAGTGAAATGAGAAGATATTTGTATTATTATTGACGATTTGAAGCAATGAAACTTGGAAGGAAAGTTGGAAAATTAAAGTATCTGAAGTTGATGAAGTTCCATATTACAATGATCATAATGCAATTCAATCATCAAGGAACCAAGGGATCAAAAGTTGGAAGATTTAATGCTTCAATTTCACGACGAAAGATTCAAATTTTGCGATTTTGCAGTTGATCCGTGACCCGAAACGCAAAGTGACAATTGGAAAAAGTTAACAGCTCGCGACTCTCTCAGAGCAGAGACAGGAGAACCAGATCCGTGAGGCATTGTAATGCCTCACGGATCCACCTAGTGGATCCCTGATAAAGATGGCTCCGTTTGGATTAGTTGTTTTTGGAGTTGTTTTTCAAAAACACTACTGTAGTATTTGGGATATGAAAAACAATTACTGTAGCTGTCTTTGAGGTGGTTTTGAGAGTGTTTTTGGAAAAATTTTTAGAGGTATTTTTAAAATTAAAAATTTATTTGGGGTATTTTTCAGGGCATTTGTTAAATTAAAAATTTATTTGGAGTAATTTTTTAGGGGATTTTTAAAATTAAAAATTTATTTTGGAGCAATTTTTAGGTAGTTATAAAATTAAAAATTTATTTGGGGTAATTTTTTGAGGTATTTTTAAAATTAAAATTTATTTGGTGGATGGTGGTGTTGGGTAGTGGTGGTGGGGGTGGGTTAATTTAAAAAAACCCCAAATAAATTTTTTCAAAAATATCTCAAATAAATTTTTAATTTCAAAAAAACCCCAAAAATTACACCAAATAAATTTTTAATTTTAAAAATGCCTCACAAATACACCAGATAAAATTTTAATTTTAATAAATACCTTAAAAATTGTACCAAATAAATTTTTAATTTGAAAATGCCCTAAAAATAACCCAAATAAATTTATAATTTAAAAAATGCACCAAAAAATTACCCCAAATAAATTTCCAATTTTAAAAATACCCTAAAAAATTACCCCAAATAAATTTTTAATTTTAAAAATACCCCAAAAATAACCTAAATAAATTTTTAATCTTAAAAATCCCCCAAAAATTGCACCAAATAAATTTTTAATTTTAAAATGCCCCAAAAATTGCACCACATAAATTTTTAATTTTAAAAATGTCCCGAAACCCCAAATAAATTTTTAATTTTATAAATGCCCCAAAAAATTACCCCAAACAAATTTTTAATTTTAAAAATGCCATAAAAAATTATGCCAAATAAATTTTTAATTTTGATAAATGCCCTAAAAAGGCCCCAAATTAATTTTTAATTTTGAAAATGCCTAAAAAAATAAAAAAATAAATTTCTAATTTAGAAACATCTCAAAAATACCTTGAAAAAATTTTAATTTTAAAAAAGCCTAAAAAATTACCCAAATAAATTTTTTTAATTTTAAAAATGCCCCAAAAATATCCCAAATTAATTTTTAATTTTGAAAATGCCCCAATAAATAACTCAAATAAATTTCTAATTTTAGAAACGCCCTAAAAATTCCTCAAATAAATTTTTAATTTTGAAAATTACCCCAAAAATTACTTCAAATAAATTTTTATTTTTAAAAATGCCCCAAACGTATCGTAAATTATACCCCAAAAAATTACCCCAAATAATTTTTTAATTTAAAAATACATAAAAGATACGCAAATAACTTTTTAATTTTGAAAATATCTCAAAAAATACCCTAAATAAAATTTTAATTTTAAAAATGTCCCGAAAAATTATCCCAAATAAATGTTTGACTTTAAAAATGATCGAAAAATACCACAAATAAATTTTTAATTTAGATGAGAGAGGGAGAGGGAGAGGGAGGGGGGCTGTGGGGAGGGGAGGAGGGGGAGAGGGAGAAAGAGAGAGGGGGAGGGAGAGAGAGAGGTGGAGGGAGGAGGGGAAGGAGGGAAAGAAAGAGGGATAATTTTTTTATTTTTGTGTGTACAAGTTGTTTTTGAAATATTTGTTTGGATTGGAGTTTTTGGAATTATTTTTTGTTGGTGTATTGCTGTAGCATTTGGGATGTGAAATACAGTTTTTCAAAAACAGCTCCAAAAACAGGGAATCCAAACGGACCCGACCTTTTCAACTTGTAGCTGAATTCCAGAAATTTTCCATCTCACTTGCAACTCAACTTTGAACGAATTTCACCTGGAAATTGCATGAAGAATCTTAGCAAGTTGGAGAAACAACTTGTGGCAAATCCAAAACACAACTTGCATCAACTTTACAACTCAATTGAAGCTTGATAAGGTGCATGAAGACATATTTGAAGTTCGAAGATTCATAGAAGCCATTTTTCTTGTCACAATTTTTCTTGTGTTCAGATGATGAAGACTTGGAAGCTTATGGAGGAAATCTTCTATAAATATGGTGTTTGATAGACATTTGTAAGAGTGGATCTTGGGAAGGCTAGAACACTACCAAAAATGTAGTTTTCACTAGTTTTTCCTTAGTTCATTAGTTTAGCATAATTAGTAGTGTAGGTTATTGTAGTTTTTCATCTTGTACTTGTAGTTTGATTTGGATGAAGAATTGAAGAGTAAAGATGGAGTGTTGAAGCTCAAGTGACATGGGTGACTTCTCTCCTATCACTTTCTCTTTCGTATTTGAGTTCATATTTATCTATAATACAAGTATATGATCTTTTCTTTCTTTTTTTATGTTTAGCTAAAGTTTATGCCATGAGCTATGGATGAACTTTCTACATCTTGTTTGTGATGTTTACTTAGTTATTTGATGCTATTATTTTGAGCAAGTTATTTAGCATTTTGGCTTTTATAATCATGATTAACCGGCTAGTAATTGTGAGCATCTTAAGGTGTTAAGTTTGCAATGAGAATTAGAATTTGACACTAGTTCATGAAGTACTAAACTTAGGTAATTCTCTTACAAAAGTAGAGGGACACCTTTGTGGCTTTAGTGATTTATTTCATTTAATTTCATAGAGCAAATGAGCTTGTAATTAATTCCATAACCACAAGTGTAGGTATGGTTTAACTATAAGTATAGTAGATTCACTACGAAAGTATGTTTCACATGCATTAGGAAATTATGCCATGCTTAGCCAAAATAATAAAATTAATTCAACCGGTAGCTTCATTTGCAAGAGTAGTAAGGAATTCCATAGCTCTAGGAGCTTTTAATTGCTATATTTTACTTATTTTATTTCATGTTTGTAGTTTAGAATTACGTACTTACTTGTGATAGTCTAAATAATAGAGGAGTTCGAAAACCACAGGTACTTAACAATCTTCCCTATGGGATCGACACCTAATATACCCTATGCTCAATAAATGATCTGTATACTTGTAGTAAACGTGGTGTTTAGGTTTTATAATTAAAATTTGGTGTATGGTAGAATCTCGTCAATTTGCCTTAGATAAATCTAGGTCTTATTTAGTAGGATTGAAAGTTATCATCTATATGGATCATTAGGATCTTAAATATTTGTTGAGTAAAAACGATGCAAAACCAAGATTAATAATATGAATTCTTCTTTTGCAGGAATTTGATTGAGATTAAAGACAAAAAGGAGTCAAAAAAATCTTGTGGTGAATCATCTTTCAAGAATGAAGAATATATCACATGAAAATCACATCCCTATCAAGGAAGAATTCTTGGATGAATTCCTATTAGCGATATAAAGATCGCATGGTATGCCAATTTGGTGAATTACGTAGTAAGCAGGGTTATTTCAAAGGATTTCAATTCTCATCAAAAGAAGAAATTCATCAATGATGCCAAGTATTATTTTTGGAAAGAGCCGTATTTCTACAAGTATTGTACGGATGGCATGATAAGAAGATGTGTGCAAGAAGAAGAGGTATATTGTATTCTAATGCATTGCCATAGCCGTGATACGGGAGGACATTTTAGCACTTCAAAAATAGTGCTAAAGGTACGGCAATGTTGATTTTATTGGCCAACTATGTACATGGATACTCATAATTATGTTAAATCATGTGTTGAATGTCAAAGGACTGGTAACATTTCTAGGAGAAATGAAATGCCATTAACTACTTTTATAGAAGTCGAAGTTTTTGATTTATAAGGAATAGATTTTATGGGACCGTTTCCTAGTTCTTTCAATAATAAGTACATTCTTTTAGCAGTTGGTTATGTCTAAATGGGTTGAAGCCATTGCTTCACCTACTAATGATACTAAAGTTGTGTTTAAGTTCCTTAAAAAGAACATTTTTTATAGATTTGGTATCCCAAAGGCTATTATAAGCAGCGAAAATAAGCATTTTTGCAATAAACCATTTGACACTTTGTTGGTTAAATATGGTTGTAGTAATAAGACTTCACTTCCATATCATTCGCAAGCAAATAGCCAAGTAGAGTTGGCTAACCGGGAAATTAAGGTAATCCTTGAAAAGACATCAACAAATCGAGAAAGGATTGAGCTATGAAGTTAGATGATGCTTTATGCGCATATCAGATGGCATTTAAGACTCCGTTGGGGATGTTACCTTATCGCCTTGTTTATGAAAAAACTTGTCATTTACCGGTAGAAATTGAGCATAAGGCATATTGGGCCATTAAGGCAATTAATTGTGATTTTAAATGTGCAAGTGAAGAGAGATTGCTCGAATTAAGCGAGTAAAGGAATTGCGGTTAACTTCATAATACATAAAGAGAAGGTGAAATTTTGGCATGATAGTTTGAGGAAGGACAAAAGGTGCTCTTATTTAATTCACGCCTTAAATTATTTTCGAGCAAACTCAAATCACAGTGGTCAGGACCATTCGTGGTGACTCGAGTATTTCCTTATGGAGTAGAAGAAATCAAGAGCGAAATGGTATGTCTTTTAAAGCTAATGGTCAAAGATTGAAGTCATATCTTACCAGCGAGATGGTGTCTAGAGGGATGTTTTACTCCTTAGGGGATTCATCTATTCATTAATGAAAATGGAGTAAGAGTAGATCTTCACGGCTTTAAGCAAAGCGCTTGTTGGGAGGCAATCCATTATTTTTATTGCTTTTAAGGATTTTAGTATGTTTTAATTTATTCTGGTTTGAATTTTAATTTTAGTGTGTTTTTATTTGTCATCAGTGTCCCTACATCGAAGGAATCAAGAAAAAAATGAAAAAAAAGGAAATCAAATCTCAATTTTATGTTTCAAGTGCATTAGATTATTAATTGCGTACTAAACATGTCACTAGTATGAATTTAATGCAGCACATGTGAAATGATGGAAATGATTGATTGAAGCCCATTGGAGGTGTTAAAAATTTTGCATTTGCATTTTAAGTGTTCAAGTTGTTATTTAGATAAGAATCCAACACCTCAATTTGCAATATAGATGCGTTTGATGCGTTTTAAGTGGTTGGAAATTGTGTTTGGAGTATTTTTCATGTGTGAGAGGTGTTGAATTGGTAAAAATTATATCAAAAGTGGTAGTTTTATTATTTGAGAAAAAAATTTTCAGAACTGAAAATTCTGCAAAAATACAATTGCAGAAAGATTTGAGCTCGAATCTAGGATGAAGTTCTTGAATCTGAGACTTGGACAAATTTATGATGTTAGGGTCAGCAAATCCGAGCTCAAATCGAGGATGAAATTTTCAGATTCGAAACTTGGATAATCTTCCGATATCAAAGGGTCGATCCGAGGCCGCGATCAAAGACTTGGCCTTATAGATCCGACCTCGGATCCATCCTGAAATCACAAATATAAAAGCGATCTGAGGCCATCTTCTTCACATTCTTCTCCTATTCTACCTCGAACAGGAGAAACCCTCCACCTTCCTCCATCAATCTTTAATTTTCATCGATTAAACTCCAATTTCTTACCACTAAACCATCTGAAAACCACTTGGGAGCAAAAACACTCAAAGATTTTGCAACAAAAACATCAAAAATCAAGTTTTGATTTGAAGTTTAGTATTTCGTGGAAAATCTTTTTCACAAATTTTGGGGGTAATTTTGTGGATTTTCTTGGTCCGAATTCATTGCTTGTACATCAACAATCATTCTCGGACTGATTCACAATGAGTTTTTCAACTAATCCATTCAATCTTACAAATTCATAATTTTTCAATTTTTAGAATTTCTTGCTAGTTTTCAATTGAATGTTTGGTTGTGGATTATGATATAATGATGTTTTGGGGTTGATGAACTATTTTTGTGATGTACATGCTTTAATTTTGTTTTTTGGGATTTCATTGGTAGAAGTTCATTTTGGCTCATATTATGAATGTTGCTTAAATAGAGTTCAACTAGAAATCATTGAATTTATGCTTGGAAATTGATTGAACTTTTGTGCATTCATGTTGGGTAATTGGAAAAGTTTATATTTGGGAAGACGAATATGTAGATAAAGTATATATTTCCTTGACAAATTGTGGTTTTTCATGAGAAATTACATGTCTTTGGGTGAATGGAAGTGTGTATTTGCATTTACGAAATATTGGTTGCACAAAATTCTACTTCTTGTGATTATGCTTCTTATGGACAGATTGGAGTGTCGAGGATAATTGCATGATT
Source organism: Gardenia jasminoides (assembly GCA_013103745.1). NCBI lineage: Eukaryota > Viridiplantae > Streptophyta > Magnoliopsida > Gentianales > Rubiaceae > Gardenia > Gardenia jasminoides. Next base: position 42,815,993 of record CM023098.1, read on the forward strand.
CTTGTTAGTGGTGAACAGAAGATAGTTTTCTGTGATATGCATATTCATGTAATTTGTGAGAGTTTTGGTACCATTTTTTTATGTACCTTTTTGGTGATAAAATTAACATATTTTTACTTGAAAAGGTACAATGGTGCTAACTAGAGGAAAGATGTGAGTTGAATGTGAGCTTATACCACCATCCTCTTCTGAGACACCTAAGGTTACTCCTATTCCTTCTTTGAGTGAAGAAGAGGAGGTAGCACAACTTCAAAGATAGTGAGCCACATCGAGTCGCCAAATGCAATCGCTGCCACCTCCCCTATTTCCTCCTTATGATACCATGCGGTTCACATCTGAAGATGACCAAAACTAGTATGATACTAGTTTGGGGAAGGAAACCATTATTGAAAAGCACTTGGCACCGAAAGTCGATGTACACTACTATATCACTACAGCTTTTGCTCGACTAGGTTGGGCACCCATCCTTTCCTATTACTACTAAATTTGGTTTGGGAATTTTATGCCAATGTTGTAAACAAAGAGAGCCACAGTGTCAATAGGATCGAGTCGTGGGTTCGGGGCACAAGGTTGATTGTAGAGTGTGACACGATCGCCACCCTCATCAATTGTCAGAATGAGGGCATTGATGTGAAAATAACAAAGGAATTTTGATCCCGTGAACCCTGGGATGTAGCTGTGGCCATGAACCAACTTAGAAGAGCGTACCGGACTTCTAGAGAAATGAAGAAATTGGTTTTTGTGGATTCCTTTCAGGACCGCTACCACTTGCTCTTGGATATTTTCGCCCATAACGTCTTGCCCAAGAAGAGAGGGAGAGTGAATTGTGTAACAGTGATATCTATTTCTTGGACAAGATGATTATTGGTATGGGCATGCACCTCACTAGTCTCCCGTTGTCGAGCATTATTATTAGTTATTTGAGGACGACGACACGTATGAAGTTCGGTGATTCATGCTTTGGTTTTCCTTGCCTCTTCTCCCTTTTATTTGAAAAGAAAGAAGTTAATGTGAGTGGGAAGAATAAAAGGTGAAGACCAAGTATACCAATGAGGTGAATGTTCCCTATTGAAGTCATTGAAAATCTCCACCGATTTTGGAGCTGCGACCAACATCCTGCTCCACGTCAATTTTCAGCTTTTTCTGTGCATCTCTTTTCCTGTTTAGTCCAATATTCCTAGTAGATCCTCATCTTGTTATGCTTGAGTTCCCTATCCAACACATATATTGATTCATTTGGGAGATAGTTACAAATTTTAAATTGTAATCATTAAATTTGACTGGTTATAGGTTTAGTTATAACGTAGAATTTACAAGTTTTTCATTACATTTTATATATTAAAATTAATGAATAATAAAGAAAAATAACGAAAAGTTTAGAAACTATTGAAAAGGTCTACACTAAAAACCTCCTCCAGAATACATATGGGAAAGTTTTAAAATTTAAATCAAGAAAACTTTTAAATAAGTGCAAGTTGTTTCAACAAGTTCAATCATGGCCCGAATCATGACCAAGTGCAAGTTGTTTCAACAAGTTCAATCAAGGCCATGACCTTGTCTTAAATTGAATATCAAACTGAAGTTAAAATGGTTCGAGATTGTTCAAGTTTCGAGCAGCTTAGGAATTGTAGTTGTTTGCTTGTGGCTTAGTGGAATAAAGTTTTGGCCAGCTTAGGAATTGTTCATGGTTTGAATTAATTGTTGTTTAGTTTATTGTTTAGCTTATTTAATTGTCTGTTTCATTAGTGATTTGGTTGTCCTAGTTCATTTAGTCAGGTTACAATGTATCAATGTTATATCTTGATTTCTTGTTATATCAATGTTTTGTTCCTTCTTGTTGTTTAGTTCCTTGTGAGTTTTCTTCTTGATTAGATTTGTGTTCCCTGTGGGTCATTTATTTAAAAAAAAAATTAGAGTCCATCTGTTACTACAGCGTACTGTAGTAATTTTAAAAAAATCAAGAAAATGAATCAGAAGTTTGAAAGCAATTAAGAATGTCTATACTAAAAACAAAGTTTGCAATACATTCATACACACATGTAATAGAACAATATTCACCTACTTATCCAATTCCAATACGCGTGCACACCCACACACACACACACACACACACACACATATATATATATATATATATTGTTCAATTTTGATTTTAGAGGGTTACTAATTTAACTACTTTAACTTTTTGCCAATTGGAATATTTATCCTTTTAGCATATGAACCTACTTAATGTATGTGGTTTTTGGTAATTCAATTCTTTTCTCCAATCATGTTTTGTAAATTATTGTTTGGCTTGATTATATATTAGAATATAGTAGATTTTTGAAAAGAGTTAAAAGTAAAGACTGAAATGGTCAATTATGTCTATCTACATCTGGTTTTGGAGTATATATTATCTCATTCGGCTGTCAAAGGAAACAAATTCACTTGCTAAAATGGAATAATGGTGACTGTACCAGATTCATTCTCCAGCTGAAGTGGGGGAGAGTCATTATTGGTAGCTTCACCTCGCTGTGCTTCCATTTCAGCCCCGTCTTGTTGTTCATTTTCCCTCGCAGCCACTCCAGATTCAGATGATTGTGGTTCTCCGCTGTGAACTTTGTCCACAGGGCCTTGATTTTCTGATGAATTTGGAGTCACAAACTGATCACATGATCCTGACTCCCTACTGGCTGATGCAGTTTGGTTACTCGCCTTAGATGCAATGGGCTCCTTGGACACATTCAAGGCAGTGGTGGCTGTTTTTGTCCCTTTTCCTCTTCTTCCAGGTCCAGCCATGTACTAAGTGAACATAGACAAAGCAATCAAAGTCAGATTTCGATTTTTGCAGCAGAATAGTAGTACAAGAGAATTAAGTAATCTACAAAGTTTGTAAAAATACACATACAAGTAAATATTAACACATACTTTGTTGTAAGAGTGAAGAATTCGAAATAAACAAATGGAGTGAAGTAATGCAGCTAGTCAGAAGTACTTTCGTCCTCAGTTGATATGTCCATTTCTTCACTACAAGTATTGCTTGAAGTAGCATCCATGTCCTCTTCATCATTGATGAACTCATCATCTATTGAATGTGTCTTACTTTTAGAAGCTTGATCATGTACCATTGAAGATTCAAGTATCTGTAATGGTGGTGTATTCTCTCTTACAAGTGGTTGCATTTCACCAAGATCTATGACAATTTCAAATTCCCCAGCCTGTTCTTCTTGGTATATGTCTTCTTCTTGATCATTCACCGATTTCTCCGGGACATCATATGAATTACGAGGGCTGAAACTTTCAACCACGTACCAATTCTTACCTAACTTCATATCAGGTACATAAAAAACCTGATGCACTTGATCAGCAAGCACATATGGCTGGTCTTCGTACCATTTTCGTGATGCATTTACACTTGTGATTCCCCAATCTTTGTCTATCTGGAATCCCAAATTATCTCCAACATTCCACCACTCACATTTAAATATTAGAACATTTTTCCTCTTCTGAAAATATTTAAGCTCAATAATATCTTTTAGGACCCCATAGAAGTCTATATTATTATTTCCATGTTCTCCTTTTACTATAACACCGCTATTTTGTGTTTTCGTATTTTTTTCTTGATCTTGGGTATGAAATCGATATCCATTCACCATACAACCAGTATATCTCATTACTCGAGTGTCGGGACCTAAAGCCAATGATCTCATCTCATCAGTCTGCTACTCCCAACCATAGAGAACCTATTACATTGGTGACAAACATTATTTGGTAAGTTTGCCACTATTGAGCATTTTTGTAGGACTAAAAATATCTAAACAAAAATGCTAATGAAACTATATTGTCTTACTCGATCTTCAAACCATTGAGAAAATTCTCGATCATGCCGCTGATCAATATTGTCACTACTCTCTGCTTCCAACTTGAGTTTGTGCTCGCTGGAGTGAAACAATAAAATCAAATCAGAGGCGGACTAGTGAAAATTTTTTAGAGGCTATTTGATATCCTAGTGAAATTTTTACAATGCAAGTGAAATCTGATTACACTTACTTGATATAGCTCTCAAGCTCTTCGCAATTGTTGAGGATAAATACGCGAATCTTTGCCCATTCAGATTGAGTTAACAGGCCTGCTTTGCTTCCCCCAAATGGACGACCTTGACTAGAAAAAATACATAGGTTCCCCGACTGGTGTGGATTATCATTATTACGCTCAACTCTGTTGAATATTGTCTCAATATTGCGCAAGTATATGGAGCAGAATGTCAAGCATTCATTGTCTATATACCGCTCGGTGATACATCCTTCCGGTCGAGCCTTGTTAGTAACGTAGCCTTTTAGTGTGCTCATTTTCCTATTATTTATTAAAAGCAATTTTATTGTTAGAATTTACAATTAATTTAATCAAATACATGTTACAATTTAGAATTAATTTAATCACAGAAAAGTAATTCTTCCTTACCTTTCAAATGGAAACATCCACCGGTATTGAGGTGGTCCGGCAATTTTGGTTTCACTAGGCAAGTGAACCAATAGATGCACCATTATGTCAAAAAATGAAGGCGGACAAATCCTCTCTAGCTTACATAAGAGAAGTGCAATGTTTCTCTCCTGCTCCTCCAAAATGTCCAAGTATTGTGTTCTTGAGCATAATTTCCTAAAGAAACTACTCAATTCAAATATAACTTGGCAAACTTCTTTTGTCAAGCATCCACGATTGCAAGTGGGAGAATCATGTATGAATATATGGTAGTCATGGCTTTTCATTCGAGCAATAAACTCACCGTTTTATACAACGGGATATGTTCGAAGCAAAGCCATCTGGAAACTTGACATGGGATAAAAAGTCACATATCTTCTTTTTTTCCTGCTTGCTTAGATTATAGCAAGCTGCTAGCATGATAGAAGTCCTACCATTGTCAGTCAAATGCAAGTCCTACTTCAACCCCATCTCCTCTAAATCTATTCTAACCTTCCAATTGTCTCTAGTTTTATGTTGTATGTCCATTATTGTACCAAACAAACTCTCAGCTACATTTTTTACCACATGCATTATGTCTAGATTGTGTCTTATCTTCAAGTCTGCCCAATACGGCAACTCAAAAAATATACTCTTCTTCTTCCAATTCAGATAAGGCTGTTACGCAAATCGAGTAGCTCGTGAGCTCGGCTCGGCTCGGCTCGTTAAGGCTCAAGCTCGGCTCGTTAAGGCTCGAAAACGAGTCGAGCTCGAGCTCGAAAAATACTCATTTTATTAACGAGTCGAGCTGAGCTCGGCTCGATAGTGGCTCGATAGGCTCGATTTTGAGGGGCAAATTTGTTATTTTAGTTTTTAATTGTAAAAAAAAGTATATGACCATGATTTTCCCAACTATCAATATAAAGTCAAGTTGATATTAGTGAATTCCTTTTCATCTATTGGGGTATAATTGATTCCATTTATTTTTGAAGCACATCACTAAGTTAGAATAGCTCGTATCCAATGATTGATTGCATATATTGTTCATTCCAAATTGTGAATTTCATCTAATACCAGTATCAAGTCATTAATAATTGAACATTCTTAGGTTCCATTTGTTGTCAAATAAATAATTTTACAGTTACAAGTTGTTGAACATTAAGGTGACTGAAAATTGGTTAGAACCTTATGAACTAATGAAGAATATATGAATCATTGGCTAACTTAATACATGAAAGATAGTGCTATAGCAACTAAATTTAACTGGAGAATTGTTATAGAGCTTAAATCGATCCAAACTTAATTTAGAGTTTATTTTATTAATTTAGAATTTATTCTGTTAATCGAGTCGAGCTCGAGCTCGAGCTCAAATTCGAGCTTAACGAGCTCGACTCGATTCTGTTAATTGAGTCGAGCTCGAGCTCGACTCGATTCTGTTAATCGAGTCGAGCTCGAGCTCGACAGTGTTTTAGTCGAGCCGAGCTCGAGCTCGATTTTCAGCTCGATAATGTTATCGAGCGAGCTTGAGTCAGCTCGATAACATTATCGAGCGAAGCTCAACTCCGAGCTCGGCTCGACTCAAAACACTAAATTCAGATCATTATTTTTAGCACGTTTTCGCTTTCGCTTCTGGATTGACCCATTAGCTTTTCCAAACTGGATTTGCTCCATATTTTGTAGCTGAATCAGAATTTCCTTCCCTGATACAAAGCTGACCGAACTTCTTAGCTCAACCTCTCCATTGAATGACTTTTTCTCTCTTCTCCAACGATGGTTATCAGGCAAAAAACAATGATGGCCCATGTAGGCTAATTTATGTGCATTAGGTAGATGGATACAAGATGTCTCAGTCATGCAAATAGGGCATGCAGTATACCCTTTAGTGCTCCACCCGGACACCATTCCATAAGCGGGGAAGTCATTAATGGTCCACAACAGCACACCCCGCAAATTAAACTTCTGATTAGTATATGCATCATGTACTTCAATACCAGCCCACAATTCATTCAACTCTTCAATCAACGGTTGAAGGTAAACATCTATATCATTTCCTGGAGACTTTGGTCCAGGAATTAATAAAGACATTAGGACAAATGGGTTTTTCATACACCTCCATGGAGGCAAATTATAGGGAACTACAAATACGGGCCAAATACTATAGGAAGTACTCATGTTTCCGAATGGATTGAATCCATCCATCGCTAATCCTAGATGCACGTTCCTCGGGTCTTCAGCAAAATCAGGATGAATATCATCAAAATGCTTCCAAGCCTCACTATTAGCTGGATGTCTCATAATATTACTATCATGGACTCGCTACTCCTTATGCCATCTCATATCACGAGATATATCCCTATTTGTATACAGCCTTTGCAGCCGAGGTTTCAAAGGGAAATGCCGTAACACTTTGCGAGATACTGTAGAACCTAATGACTTGTACCGAGGTTCCTTGCAGTTTTCATTTGGACAAATGTCCAAATGTGCATACTCTTTACGAAACAGCACACAGTCATTTATACATGCATGAATCTTATTGGATGTAAACCCCAAGTCTCGGATTATCTTCTTATCCTCATAAAAGGAAATGGGAATTTCAGCCTCACTAGGTAAGGCATTTTTAAACACGCCAAGTAAAATGTCAAATGACTTGACACTCCAACCATTCATTGTCTTCAAATGAAGAAGAGTTACAACAAAAGACAATTTGGAATAATGTGCAATGGGTACAAATCTTCATTTGCTTTTTCTAACAATCTAATAAAGGAATCTGCCCGCCTTGTTCTCCGTTGAAGGCTCACCCCGCTTATACCCCCATTAGCTGTTCCAATATCATTCAACAAGTCATTTATATCATCTTCATCACTATCTTCTCCATTTTGATCAATTATAACATTGCCGTCATCTGAGTCGTCTTCAAAACCTTCCCCATGCTATATCCATCTAGTATAACACCTACTGATTCTATTTCTCATCAAATGGCCCTCTACATTTTCCTTTGTTTAGTCCCAAAAATTGTTACATTTTGTACAAGGGCATGGAATTTTAAGATGTTCTTCTTTCTGAGAATATGCAAACTTCAAAAATTGGACTACCCCTTGTTCATATCTCTCATCTCTCCTATCTGTCAAACTCATCCAGCTTTTATCCATGGCCTAAAAGTGAACCAAGATGATCATAAACAAAGTGTAACATGAATTGGACTGGTCAAGTATGTATTGAATCTTTTATTATCTAAAGCTGAGATATAATCAAGCCACAACAAATCACATTCAAGTGATGTTTAACTCAGCAAAACATGTAAAGCCCAAAAATGGAACAATGGCTTAGAGTATTTTATATTATATATAGAAAACCACATATTGTAGGAGCTAGCACAAATTACTATAAGAGTATGTAATTCTTGTACATTGCTGAATGCTGACCTTGGAAATTTTGAAGTAGGTGCTGTCGAAATTGTGAATTTGAGTAGAAACCACGGGCTGTCCTTGCTCTTCTATGACTGACTATCACCTTGCTGAAATTAAACCATATACAACCAAATATTAGAAACTACAAGCTGTTGAATATTTGTTGGCATAGCAAAGTCCATTAATCAATTGAGATTTTCTTTCACCAAGCACCAGATGTTTCAAACAAATAAGATAAAACCAGAACTGTTTTCATTAGAAGAAGGCTAAGTTAGAATTGTACACTATTACGTGGGAAGTCATTAAGATGCTGGTGCTTCTAAATTTTACTCGGCATGGATAGATTTCTTGTAGTACGTGAGAAGGTTTTGGCCTCATTGCACAAATCAAATATTTGAAAGAAAAGCATTATGCAAAAACCAGTACTTCCAAGTATTGAGCAACCATTCGCTTGAGTGCCAATTGCTCAATCCAAAGGACAGAAATTGTCACATAAAGGAACGTAACATAATAGAGTCATCTAAGCTGCTTCCATACCACACAAAGAAATAAAATGATAAAACTTACCATTTTTTGTGTTGTATAGCTGAAAACAAATACTACAACATTCTAATAACTTACTTAAATCACTATATTTACTACTCACAAAACAGAGGCATCAGAGGCAATACACAAGAAACATATGGTCAAATACCAAAAAAAAAAAAAGGATGAATGCACCACTGCAGTATTGAATCTTCAACCAATGATTGAATCACTAGCAGTTCAGTTAAAGGTTCATCAAAAGAATTCAAATTGCAAAGAAAAATGGATACACACACACACACACATTATTTCACTTAAGAGCGTCTAGAATGAGTATCTCCACTCAGTGAGCAAAATTTCAGAAGGGAGACAATTAGATCAGCAGTACATCTGTTGACAAAATCAACTTAGATAGTTTTATCGAATCTACCAACTTTGAAACCACATACACACTACACCTAATGGGGAAATCAGTTTGCAAGAATAATACTATTATAGTTAAAATCAAGCTTCATGTGGTCGATTAAGCATTATTCTTGTAGTATCCGTAGGTAAAAAAATTAACTAAATAATATTGACACCCAAGTGAAAAAACTCAACCCCCAAATGTAATATTACCTGGGTTTGTTCTGAAGCTTCAAGCTCAGCTCAACGAAGCTATTCCTTGCTTCAAGCTCAGCTCAACGAAGCTATTCCTTGCTGAGATGCTTTATTCACCAACGAAGGATTGCCTTTTAGGTTGGAGGTAAGTGGGGTTTGTTGGAACCAAACTGCATTTTTTCTATATTCAGTGAAGATCGAATGCAAGTATATGAGGAAGCAAGATTAGGCACTTAGGAAAGACGATTAGATGGAAAATTTGCTTGGAGAAGTATTGCATTTCGCCATTGATTCGATAGAACTAGCAATTGCAAAAGGGGAACTGTTGGGAAAGTGAAAGGAGCTTGAGGATGAGTGTCTGTCCGAAGCCGACAGCATTGTCCAAGTGTTTGTATGTAAGCCAACACACTAAAACGACGTCGTTTTGGTCATCTTTTAGTCCCGCGCACGCTTCTTTGATTTTTCAAGTTGGCGCTGTTTTTGGACAACAATTCCTGTTCACGCTTTCTCTTTCCTATTATCTCTCTATCTCTCTTACACCTTAATTTGTTTTGAACTTCAATTTTTCCCTCATTTTTTGCTAGAAAGAAAGAAAACGGTAGGATTTTAGGAGTAAAAGGTCCAAGACATTACAATCCAACCACTTGGGATGTGCAAATATGGAATTTTTTGATTTACTGACTGAATTCAATTTCAATTATGAAATTTTAAATCGAAAAAATTCCAAAATTGAGACCACAATTCGGGTTTTCGATTTCAAAATTCTTGAATCGGTTCGATTTGATTTAAATTTTTGAATTGGCACTTAAAGTTTGAATTCACAATTAAATCGAAATATTTAGTTCGATTTCAATTTTGAATTGTACATTTTATAAAATATACAAATATTATATACAATATATATAATATTGTATGTAATATCAAAATTTCTATTATATAATAATAAAGCCTGGGAATAATAATTGTTGTATGCTAATTAAATTAGTTATATTCTAATAAAGTTTAACATATTCTGAATTCGGTGAATTCTAGTAGTTTACTGAATTCCAAATTCAATTCGGTATAAAATCGAAATCAAAATTAATGAATTTGAAATCAAAATCGGTCAAAATTTTTAGTGTTCAAACTTTAAAAAATTTCGTATTCATAGTTTGGAATTACTAATTTCAAATTCGTTGCACACCCCTAACAACCACTAGGCTAATTCTTCTCTTGGTATACATACATACTATGTTAGTTTCCATATTGGATTTGGTTATTTTCCCTGAATTTTTTTATTTTTGATTCATGTGAATTACATATATTACAATGATTAATAACCTTACAATATTTATCTCTCAAACTAAAAACATAAAAACATGTTTCAATGTCTCTATACACTTGGTTTTGGTTATATCCATTATCATGTACGAAACTCCAAACCCCAGCAATTAAACATGTGAGCTTACACATATAATAGTCATTTATTTGTGAACTTGTGTTCATTAGTCTTTATTTTTTATAAAATTCTTCAACTTATGCTTAGCTCTTTGCTCAAACTATAGTAATGTCTCTCCATAATTCATTCAGGGACTATACAAACGATTTATTCATTCAAGGACTAAACAAACAATTTATAATTTTTGAGATGTAAAATATCTACTCATATCTCACTGACATGTCTAATGTGTTTTGTAAATTTATAAAATAGAGGGGTCAAATTACATTAATTTCTATACATAGTTCATTAATTTAAGCACTAAACAAACAACTAACAATATGACTACATATCTTATTCATTTTGCAAATTCATAAATTAGAGGGGTAGAGTTATAAAATTTAGGGTGGCATAATAGAATTACAAAGACTTTTCTAAATGTATACTGACAATAAAATGTTGTCACTGCAATTCAATCAGTGACAATCTACAATGTTGTCAATATAGCACGTAATTTAGTGACAACATTTTTTATGTCATCACAAATTTATTTCTCGCCATATTCACCAGATGCGCGCCAGTTATTCTATGACGTTGCTAAGTGACAAAAAAACATCTTGTCACTAAAAAGTACTGTACCCATAATAATTAGTGATGACAGCTAAAGTTATCACTAAACAGTACCAACTGTGACAACTTTTTTGTTATCACAGATAATGTTATCACTAAAAGCCGTATTTCTTGTAGTGTTAGTGAGTGACTCCCTAGGTTTAGCACTTCATGAACTAGCGTCAAATTCTCATTTTCATTTAAACTTAACACCTTGAGATGATCACAATTAATGGCCGGTTAATCATGATTATAAAAGCCAAAGTACTAAATACTTGCTCAAAATAATAGCATCAAATTATAACCATGTAAATATCACAAACAAGATATAGAAAGTTCATCCATAACTCAAGGCTTAAATCTAGCTAAACATGCTTGAATTATACTATAACTACACTACTAACTATACTAAACTAATGAACTAGTGAAAACAACATTTTGGTAGTGATTCCTAGCCTTTTCTCTCTCTTTTTCTTGTCTACAAAAGGCCCTATTTATAGATAAATTCATCCATAAGCATTCAAAACTTCCTCATATGAACACAAGAAAAGTTTGAATCTTTTAGAAGTCAAGGAAAATGTCTTCATGAATCTTCCTTCTTTGAATTGCCTTCAAACATGTCTTCATGCATTGAATTCCTTGAATTTCAACCTCAAATGAGTTGTAAAGTTGATGCAAATTGTGTTTTAGATTAGCCATGAGTTGTTTCTTCAATCTTCCAAGATTCTTCACATAATTTGCAGCTGAAATTCGTCTGAAAATTGAACTGGAAGTGAGCTAAAAAATTCTGGAATTCGGCTGCAAGTTGTTCATGTCACTGTCAGGGAACAGCGAGGTGGATCCGCGAGGAAGAGGCTCGCAGATCTCATCACGGATCGTCTCCCCTATCTCTTCTGAGAGGGATTCGCGAGCTGCTCAAAATTTCCACTTATTGCATCGCGTTTCAGGTTGCGATTCTGCTCAAAAATTGTGAAATCTAAATTTTTTGTCGTGAAATTGACGCGTTAAATCCTCCAACTTTTAATCCTTTGATTTCTCGATAATTGAATTGCATTTTGCTCATCTCAATTTCGAATTTCATCCACTTCAGATATTTCAATTTTCCAACTTTCCTTCCAAGCTTCTTTGCAATTATCTTCTAATTTCACGTCATTTGATAGTTAAACTTTTGATCCTACAAAAACATGAAGTTTTCACCACATTAATCCGCAGAAATGTATTTTTCTCATTTAAACCATAAAATGCAAAACTTCACTAGAAACCCTAGTTAATTAGCCATTAAAATAGCGAAACACACAAAAACTAAATATTTAAACATACTAAAAGCATATAAAATAAACACTTATCAACGTCATGTGTGTGTGTGTGTATCTGTGTATGTATATACATGTATGTATATGTACATGTATATGTATGTATGTATGTAGAAAGAGAGAGTGACACACACATATCTATTCATTATTCCTGCATCTTTAAAATTTAAACAACTAACAAAAAAAAAGAAAAGAAAAGAAAAAATAGCAATGCACAACTACCGCTTAAAGTAAGGCAAAATAAGACAACTTTCAAACAAAAATAATTGGCTCTTACAAATTAGAGAGGGGAAAATATCCAACTCTAAAGGTTACAAGCAGTCAAGATTGTAATATTCTTAAATGTCAAAAAAATTAAAAGAAAGGAATTCTCAAAGTACCTAAACACGATCAAAATTCTCAAAATGGAATTTATTTATGTCTAAGAATCAGTTGTTTTCTTGAAAATTTGCCAAACCTTTAACAAATGACTCTTACTCAATTCTAGTAATTTAGAACAAATTCAATAAAAAAGAATACTATAGAATTCAATTAAAACATCCAAACACCAACAAAATGGAATATTATAGAAGGTTTGTCTATTTTTTGGTATTTTTCTCCTCTTTTCTTTTTTCTTTTGTACTCGGTCAAGAATTAAAGGTCAAAGGAATAAAAGGGCGAAAAAAAAAGGCTAAAAAGTGAAAAATTAAAAAATCTTGTTTAGTACCAGTTCACCAGTCAAACCCGAATTTTGACTGAGTTTGACCGATTTTTGAACTTCTAAGTTATTGAATTGACTCAAACTGGATGCCTGACCAGTTTTCGATTCGATCGGTCCAACCAGCCGGTCCAGTCCGAGTCTAAAAACTTGGAAGAATACTCCAGGTTCTCAGAATTCATCTTCACAGATTTTTCGGGATCAGGCTTCTCTTAATTCTTAACTGACACCGCTAACTGATCCATACAACCTTTGATCCATTCGATATTTTCCAAGACTTAGAAAATTCTTGGAATTAGAAAGTATCTCAGCTAGCTCACATCTATCTATCACTAATTCTGAAATGGTATGGCTTTCAGAAGGAGAATTCAATGTGCATGTCACAACTGTCAAGAATTTGATCTCATTTTCTCTAGAAGCCATCTCCCATCATGGAAGGCTGCCATTGCTGATTTCTACTTGCAAGTCCTTTCTGGCCTCTGGAAGGCTTCCTTGTCAGCAAGTCTTGGACCTTCAACAATTAGTGAACAACCTTCCATACTTGACTCAGTGGTGTGAAGCTGCTACTCATGAGTTATCTCAGTTGGAGAAGGTGCTTCAACAAAAAGATGCCCTCCTAAAGGAATTGAGGACTTCTTTCCATTTATCCAAGGAAATAACGGAAAGAAGATCAGCTATCATGACCAGACAGCAAGAGATACAAGCGGCTGCACATTAGTCAAGATATAAAAATTTTGCACTCTTACAATGGCTTACTGGTTTATAGTGGCACTTAGTTCGACTGTTGCAATGACGTCCTCAATCTCTACCAACATAATCCTACTCTTAGTTAGAATATATAGTAGTTCTAAAAATTCTACTGCCGATGTGAGAATTTTGTTGGTGGAGCACAAATGGCTCACGTTAGGGATAGGTTTCTTGATAATTTTTTAGATGCTATTTTCCTGAAATAACAAGACCAACAAAGTTGGAATTCATTTACAACTCTACCCCATTTTATTGAAATTCAATTTAAATTTAGAGTTTTCTTCAGATATACCCATTTTTTCCCTTCACATGCACTAATCCTTTGCTGTAAAATCTTGTGTTTTTCTCCCATGGAATAAACATGTTAACTTCATATTAAAGTTGCTTCCTTTACATGCTTTTGTTGAATTTTAAATTTCTAAATGCACACAAAGGATATATATTTATTTTCTGGCTATGATCAATTTTAATAAGTCATCCATACACAATTTCCAAATTGAGCCCCTTCTTTCACAATTATAGCTTGACATTACCTCAAATAAGAAAGCATATTCAGTTTTTGTTTTTTAACCTCCTACCTCTAATTGTTAGGATCAGAATTCAAACCATGAATATGATAACTAGAAAAACTCTTGGAGTCCTCCTTTAGTTATTGGCCAACCTACTTGTTGAACCTTTGATCCAAAAAGAAATTACTTCAATAAAATTACATTTCCTATATATATTGTACCTAAAATCTTTTCCAAAATGATTCCCAAATAACTATGCTGAAGGTAAGTTTATATTTGGCAAAGAAACCTATGTGAACAAAATTTTATCTACAAAGTAACAACCCCTAGAACAATGTAGATAAAGGAATTTAATTAATTAAAAGAATTACCATTTGTCCATGAATTTTATGGCATATTTTTCACCCAATCATCCATTGCCATATTATTATGTGCACTTGCAAAATTGTTTATTTGATAGCCAGTTATATTTCTCCACTTATCAAGATGAGGTGGTTAAGCAAGTACCCTAAAGTGTCTCCTCCAATTAAATGTGTCAAGTCACATGTCTCTGTAATTTTGCCAATTATAGATATGTAACTTAGTGTTTAACTCTGTGTTAATAATGTTAAAAGAAAAGAAATAAAATTTAAGCCTTCCATATCAAAGTCTAAAAAAGTCAAATATCTTTTGAAGAACAAGTAGTGAAATCCTTCAGTTAACAATTGAACTTTCAATTAATATTTGAAGAGAAAAATTGAAGCATGTCATCTATCTTGAGAAATTTTCAAAGGTTATAACTGATTATGTTGTTAAATTTATATAATTCCACATTTGTTTGTACGTTTCTTCTTGTCTTGTTAATTTTCTCTCAACATAAAATTTGTTGCAAAATTGGTTAAATGTCAAGAGTAGTTTTTGTGATTGACCCATATTTAAATACTACATCCTTCGACAAGTATCCAAAGTCAAATATTTTGGGCGTTTGAGGCTAAAATGCTATGTTGCCATGTTTTTTTTCAAAATTTTAGTATTTGTCTCCGCAATGAATCACTCTGAAGATAAGCTCCTTTTTTTTTTTTGAAATTTTCATTTGCTTTGTTGTAAGGTAAACCACTTTTGTTGTAAGATCAATGGAAAGTCAGATGGTCTACAAGGGTTTGGATATCAATTGTGGCACCAATCTAACTGATTTTAGTGATTATTCTTATTCCGTGACTTCTTATTCAGCAAATACACTGCCGTGTCCATGTTAGATTTTGTTTAAAAACAATAAATTACTAGACATTATAATGTTAGGTTTCATTTTAGAAAAAAATTTTGCCAACTATGCGCACAGTGGTCGGTCATTTTTCATTAAGAGGGAAAAAAAAAAAAGTTGGCAAGGAGAAAGGCCTATAGTTAGAGCCATACTTTCCTCTATTTTTTTCGTCAATATTTGGAGTAACTAGAATAGTGCGCATGCTTCAAATGTGTATGAAATGAGTAATGTTTTGTAAATATGTGATTTTGAACTTAAGCAAATTTAATGTTATTGTAAGCAAGAAAATTAAATGTCACTGAAGCAAAAAAAAAAAAAAAAAGAAAGAAAGAAATCCACCACAAAGTAGACTGTAGCCATGATTTTATGGTGAAAAGATGCAATTCATTAAGTTGGAAAAATGTATACTGCACCATTAAACATAGATTCTAAGCAAAAGGAACTAGTCAAATTCTTCGAAGTCTTATTTTGCTCATATTAGTATTGGCAAAAATAGTGAAGACTTATACAGTATTTAAACTTTATAAATGTCTTTTTTCATCCAGACATCTTTAATTGTTTTTAATTTGATCTTCTTATTGCTTTCTTTTTTGTTCAAGATACTCTATTTGGATTTTCTGATTTCTTATATCCATGCCTTAAGTTATTGTCTAACCTGGTGTATGACACATGAAGTAACATCCTTTTCAGAATTAACAAAAAGATCTTTCTCTTTTCTGAGAATATTTGAGATAGTATAATGGATAAAAATAAGAGTTTATAATAACTATAATTAATGTGTCATTTAGTATTAATTTTATGGTATTTTCTACCTTTATTTAGGTGTTTTTAGTCATTCTTGGTAAAAATTCTCCGAGTTACATTTTCTTACAATTTAGAAAAATTAAATGGATTAATGCTCAAACTGATGTTATTCTTGTAGGTTTGAAGCTTCATTCATCGTTTGCAGACTAATTGGAAAAGATTTCAGTTGAATTTTGATAAAACAAGTTCAAAATTTGAAGAAACGTTAAAGACTTGAAGCTGCACGTGAAATGCAAATTTTCCAAAGAGAAAACAGGTGAGGCTGATCCGAGCTTTGATCAGCCTAGAACCCCTTGGATCCAAGTCTCGGATTAACTTTGGAAATTAGACGATCAATCTGACCTCAGATTTGGCATGAAAGGTACTCTGTTAAGTCCTTAATTGTGCACATAATTTATGGAGATTTCCCTTTTATTGAGCCAAGATATTGTATTAATTGCTTGATTCTACTCATATTTAGTTTTGGCATTGATTTTATGGCATTGGAATTAAATGGGAGTTAAAAGCGCAATTAAATGGAAATTCCAGAAGATCTTGGTTGATAAGGCTCAGGCACGCTCTACTCTGCTATAAAAAATGGATGCCAAATTGTATTGGAATGGGCCCCACATGGAATCTCTGCTGACAAAACAAACTCACGTCTCTTTGGAAATCGAATCTGATTTTTAGGAGAAGATTTGATTTCCTTTTCTTATTGGTAGGCTTATTTGTTAGTTTCCTAATTGTCATGGAACTCTTATTCCTTTTTAGTTATTGATTAGTATTAATAGGAAATAGGGAATCAAGGGGCGGCAGACCTCATTAGAAGTAGATTTAGAAGACGTTTTCTTAGGTCTTGTTTTGGAGCTTTTCGTTCTATTGCTTTTTCCTCCTTCGTAGGCTTTCTTCTTCTTAGTAGTAGTAGTTCTTATGCAAAGAAAACAACAAGGAGAAGAAGTTTCGTTTTGTCTTCTTCTTATTTTCCTATTTTTCCATTAACGTTCATTTGTTCTTTATGTGGATGTCTTGGTCGTTTTCTCATCTGCAATTCCAATCATATTAACATCTAAATTCCAACGTGGTCATGAGCATACAAATTAAATCCATTGAACCACGTGGGATGGCCATGATGAGGAGCGGCTAGATTCCTCGTATACTCAAAGGGCAACTCGAAGGCGCAGTCCATACTATTTGTGAGATCTAATCGAATCTTTATCATTTCTTTTAATTCGTTGCTATTCGTACGTTTTCTGGATTAATTGTTTATGGTTATTTTATTAATTGAATATCAACGGCCGGATATTTAATTTAACCTAATAGCCTACTGTCAAATTAACTAAATTGAATCCGTAATTGTTCATTTAGTTAATAACTAGTGGCGACCACCATAATTGGTTTTATGTTGGGAAACGTAAGATCTAGCTTAAATGAACCCTCTTAGCGTGTTCATTGGTTAGGGTTGGGTTTTTCTAGCTTTTAATGCAACTGGGTAATTAAATTCCTATGGTCGTACCTAGAGTTGTTATTTGGTTAGGGAAACAGTTAACGGTCGTACCTTGGCTGTCGAAAAAGTAAGGAAAAGTTAGTTGTCAGAGCTTGTTGATAGCTATAACTAACCTAGTGACAAATGAATGAAATATTTTTGCATCAATGATTATTTGATTGGACTGTGCCTGAGAAGTCGTTCCTTTGGGTAGCCCTTTTATTAATTGCTATTTCTATTAAATTATTCTCTGCTTATTTTCTGGTGATTTATTTAATTGGTGTTTTCATTTTTATTTTCTAATTTTGTTTATTTTATCTCTTGTTCTATCCCATCCAGACCCCCTATTTTTCTCGTGATTTAGAAAGAAACAATTTCCTACCGTTCCCTGAGGAGACGACCCTACTTGCTACTACTACAAATTAATATTTTCTCAGAGGTAATTCTGGTATATCGGGTTTTAGCATGCTCCTTGGAATTAGGGTGAAACTAGTAACCCATTGCACATCTAGAGTCCCTGCTCCAGTACTCAGAATTACTCTGTAATTAATTGTGGTGGTAATTGGGATTTTAATATTTATTATTGCACAGGTTCGGCACCTATCAATTTTTGGCGCCGTTGCTGGGGAACGGGTGCCTGAATTTTTTATTTCTTTTTGAGTTCATCTTTTTGATTTATTATTTTTTTTCTTCTTTATCTCTCTTCTATTTTTCTTACTAGTTGATGGCTGCTAATTTTCAATATTTTCGGGATAGATTGGACTTTGTTCCTAATTGGATTAATGAGAGCTCTTCTATTAGTGATCCTCATTTAGATGATTTGGCCTCTCTTGTGCAAAAGTTGAGTGATGGACAAAAGCAACAAGTCAACACTTGTGGAATATGTCAGTTGGATCATCTAGCTGACATGTGTCCACTATTTCAAGATGACATGAATGCCCAATTTTGTGATGTTGGAGTATTCCAAAATCCACCTCCACCAATGTTTGATCCTTATTCAAATCCGTATAGTCAAGGATGGTGGGACTACCCCAACTATAGCTATGCAGTGAGGCCAACATCCCAACCCTTATCTTCTGATGGAGGGAATTCCTTGGAAGATCTTGTTAAGAGTTTGGCCACTAGTATTGCTCAACTCTAGTAGAGCACAGCCCAATTCCAGCAAAGCATGACTCAATTTCAGCAAGAGACAAGAGCTGGTATGCACAATTTGGAGACGCGAATAAGTCAATTGGCAACAACAGTCAACCGTTTGGAGTCTCAGGTGTATGAAAAGCTGCCATCTCAGCCGGAAGTGAACCTAAAGAATGTTAGTGCCATAGATGCAGTTGAAGAGGAAGTTGAAAATGAAGAATCTCAACCTCAAATCTCTCCAGTGGAAGAGTCCAGCAAACAACTCCCAATTATGGTGATATCTTCTCCATCCTCTAGCCAATGTGTTCTTGAATCTCATTCTATATCTCCTGTTAATGAAATTGACTTTATTATACCAGAAGAATTTGAGTTTCATGACAGGAATAATTTAGGAGTCATGATGACTACTAAATTGTTAATTAGTTGCGATGGACGAGTGAGCGAAGACTTGAAATTGTTATTTGATTGCTTAGCGCCACCCACTAGTCAATGGAAGAAAAGAGCTCATATGCGTAAAGATTACTCTACTTATGAAGGGTATGAAGATTATGTAGAGAAGAAAACAATGAAACGTGCTAAACGATTTTATCCTCCTTGAGCAAAAAAGGCTTTATGTCTAGCCAAAGACGTTAAAGAAAGGCGCTACTTGGGAGGCAAGCCAAGAATTTTAATTTTTAGTCATTTTTTGTTTTTCCTTTTTTATGTTTTTTATACGTATGCTAAGTCACTCCTTTATTTTAACAAACTTGTGTTTGTAGGTTTTGGGCGTGTGTGCCAACTATTTGCTTAATTTGGAGTGTATCGTCCAATAATTAGAAGACTTTCAACAATAAGGCGTACCCACACCTTGAGGAGGAAAGACTTCTGACCAAGCCTTCATTTACAAATTTCTGGACAGAAGAGTTCCAAGGTTAAGGCGTGCCTACGCCTTGAGATGGAGAGCCTTCTGCCAAGGTTTAAAAAAAAAAAAAAACGTCGTTGGACAAGAAAACTTTCTCTATTAAGGCGTGCCCACGTCTTAAGGAAGCAAGTCTTCTGACCAAGACACAAAAAAAAAAAAAAACACTGGACAGACGACTCCTGAAGATAAGGTGTGCCCACGCGTTGAGGAAGCAAGTCTTCTGACCATGTTATAAAAAAAAAAAAAAAACCCCCTGGTGATCAGAAGACTTAGGGTCCTAAGGCGTGCCCACGCCTTACCAATTATCACCTGTAACCCTTCTCCCCTTTTTGGTTTTGTTCTTTTCTTTTCTTTT
Source organism: Gardenia jasminoides (assembly GCA_013103745.1). Taxonomy (NCBI): domain Eukaryota; kingdom Viridiplantae; phylum Streptophyta; class Magnoliopsida; order Gentianales; family Rubiaceae; genus Gardenia; species Gardenia jasminoides. The sequence goes on from CM023098.1 coordinate 42,836,150, forward strand.
TTTCTCCACCCTTTCATTTATTTTCCCCATTTTTTTTCCAACCGCTGCCGCTGCTTCTGCCACTCATCGAAGGAGATCTTGTCGCGTCATCCCCGAATCATAGTTGATTAATACCCTCCTCCATGATTCAGGGAAGTTTCGTTGTCCCCTTATGCTTCTTTTTCTTATTCTTTATCTCTTACATTGGGGACAATGTAAGATTCAGGTGTGGGGGGAGAAATATTTTGGCTTTGCTGATAATTTTACTTGCTTTTCAAATTAGTTTCCATTTTTCATTTCCATGAAGAGGCAATTATGAGTAGTATAATGTCACTAGCATGGAGGTTCTATTTACTTGCAATTGATTTGAAAAAGGGATGTTCTTGACATGACATATAGCTATTTGTGAGTTTTTGATCTCAAATATCTTATTATTCAAATTTTGTTCTTCATTGTTTGTGAGAGTAATTATCACATCGAGTTAGATCATTCTAGAACTTGCTATGTTATACATATCGAGACCACATTGTTGAATTTGATGCATGAAAATGATATGGGCAATTAGGCTTAACCTTTTTGGCTTTCTAAAGACCTATCCTAAGTATCTTTTCCCCTAATTGACCAAGTTGGGCCTTAAATCTTTTTCTTTGTGTAACTACACCATTTAACCCTACTTGTTCTAGACCTTTTTGTTTGAACCCTATGTCTAGGGGTGAGAATCGAATTCGAATTCGGTATTCGGTAGGGTGAAATCGGTATTTTTTGGTAAACGACCAGTAAAAATACTGACCGAATTCAAATTCGAATTACCAATTTTCCGATTTTGATTTCAATTCGAATTCAATTCGGAAATCGGTATTTTACCGATTTAACCGAATTTATAAAACAATTATTCAAAAACACAATGGAAAGAAAATTAGAAAGTTTTAAATGAAACAAAATCCCCAAATTATTGAGCATCGAAGCAAATAAAAATGCATTTGCCTTTATCAAAGTTGATATGAATTTTTCTAGCCCAAATTAGGCATTTCACATTTAATTTTATCTTTCAATAATTAGGTATTCGGAAAATCGAATATGAAATCGGTAAATATTTACCGAATTACCGAATTGAATTCAAATTCGGTAAAACCGAATTGAAAATTCTTGAAACCGATTTCGTATTGAATTTGATATATTTAAATTCAGATTTTCTGAATTACCGATCGAATTACCGAATTACCGAATTCAATTCGAATTCGGTCGGTAATTCGATATTCGGATTTTTTGCACACCCCTACCTATGTCAAAGGAATAACTTAATGTTCTTTTGCATGATGATATCACAAGTGAAGGAAGCTAATTATATCTATAGTTAACAAGTGCTTTTATGTTCTTATGTCATCAATGTCTTGTTGCAAAAAAAAAAAAAAGAAAAAAAAATCCCAAAAAGGAAACAAAAAAGAGAAAAAGAATGAAAAAGAAAAAAAATGTGTGAAGCACTCTTGTAAATAAGTGCTGTGTTTTGATAGGAGGTCTATCCGCTTGTTTTGTATGCACTTGCTATGCTTGGGAGTTGTTGTCGTACTTAAGAACTAACTATGTGAATAAAGATGATATTTCAATTCATGTAAAGGACGATCAGGTATTCTCTTTGATGTATGTAACCTAAATTACCTTTTTGTCCAACCTTTACCCTAAACCCCGTTACAACCCTTGTTAAAGACCCTTTGATTCTTGCATTTGAGTTCATTTTTAGTGGTGAAGATGTGATAGATTAGCAAGCTTATGGCAATGTCTTTCTATGGTATTGATTTGAGCGTATATGTCCCTTTTTAAACATCTTGAGTGCTGAGTGCATACACTATTTTCCAGGTGAGGATTGTCAAGACTTGAACATCCTGACTTTGATGAGATTGTCAAGGAAATGTGGAGTATTTGTGCTAGTCTATTATGCTATTCTATGTTTGTCGTCTTGATTTTGAGTTTGGTCCAGTGAATGCTTGAGGGCAAGCATCGTTTAGGTGTGGGGAAATTTGTTAAGTCCTTAATTGTGCACATAATTTATGGAGATTTCCCTTTTATTGAGCCAAGATATTGTATTAATTGTTTGATTCTACTCATATTTAGTTTTTGGTATTGATTTTAGGGCATTGGAATTAAATGGGAGTTAAAAGCGCAATTAATTGGAAATTCCAGAAAATCTTGGTTGATAAGGCGCAGGCACGCTCTACTCTGCTATAAAAAATGGATGCCAAATTGTACTGGAATGGGCCCCACGCGGAATCTCTGCTGACAAAACAAACTCACGTCTCATTGGAAATCGAAGTTGATTTTTAGGAGAAGATTTGATTTCCTTTTCTTATTGGTAGGCTTATTTGTTAGTTTCCTAATTGTCACGGAACTCTTATTCCTTTTTAGTTATTGATTAGTATTAATAGGAAATAGGGAATCAAGGGGCGGCAGACCTCATTAGAAGTAGATTTAGAAGACGTTTTCTTAGGTCTTGTTTTGGAGCTTTTCGTTCTATTGCTTTTTCCTCCTTCGTAGGCTTTCTTCTTCTTAGTAGTAGTAGTTCTTATGCAAAGAAAACAACAAGGAGAAGAAGTTCCGTTTTGTCTTCTTATTTTCCTATTTTTCGATTAACGTTCATTTGTTCTCTACGTGGATGTCTTGGTCGTTTTCTCATCTGCAATTCCAATCATATTAACATCTAAATTCCAACATGGTCATGAGCATACAAATTAAATCCATCGAACCACGTGGGATGGCCATGATGAGGAGCGGCTAGATTCCTCGCCTACTCAAAGGGTAACTCGAAGGCACAGTCCATATACTATTTGTGAGTTCTAATCGAATCTTTATCATTTCTTTTAATTCGTTGCTATTCGTACGTTTCCTGGATTAATTGTTTATGGTTATTTTGTTAATTGAATATCAACGGCCGGATATTTAATTTAACCTAATAGCCTACTGTCAAATTAACTAAATTGAATCCGTAATTGTTCATTTAGTTAATAACTAGTGGCGACCACCATAATTGGTTTTATGTTGGGGAAACGTAAGATCTAGCTTAAATGAACCCTCTTAGCGTGTTCATTGGTTAGGGTTGGGTTTTTCTAACTTTTAATGCAACTGGGTAATTAAATTCCTATGGTCGTACCTAGGGTTGTTATTTGGCTAGAAAAATAGTTAATGGTCGTACCTTGGCTGTCGAAAAAGTAAGGAAAAGTTAGCTGTCAGAACTTGTTGATAGCTATAACTAACCTAGTGACAAATGAATAAAATATTTTTGCATCAATGATTATTTGATTGGACTGTGCCTGAGAAGTCATTCCTTTGGGTAGACCTTTTATTAATTGCTATTTCTATTAAATTATTCTCTGCTTATTCTCTGGTGATTTATTTAATTGGTGTTTTCATTTTTATTTTCTAATTTTGTTTATTTTATCTCTTGTTCTATCCCATCCAGACCCCCCATTTTTCCCATGACTTAGAAAGAAACAATTTCCTACCGTTCCATGAGGAGACGACCTTACTTGCCACTACTACAAATTAATATTTTCTCGGAGGTAATTCTGGTATATCGGGTTTTAGCATACTCCTTGGAATCAGGATGAAGCCAGTAACCCATTGCACATCCGGAGTCCCTGCTCCAGTACTCAGAATTACTCTGTAATTAATTGTGGTGGTAATTGGGATTTTAATATTTATTACTGCACAGGTTCGGCACCTGTCATACTCGAATCATTCTCAAAAGACAAAAATAAAAGCAGGGGAATATTGCATTCGAGGGGTAACAAATTGACTTGATGTGAGGACCTGGTTTATTCCCTTTTTTCTCACCATAATTATTTATAATAAGTATTGATTTGTGTAATTTAAATGGCCAGAAGTTATTTTGGAAACCCTAGTTTTTGACAAAACCTTAAATTGCATATTGAAACCCTAATTTGTTTAAACCCTAGTTGTATATTAAACCCTAAATGTACAAATCCTAATATGCTTTCTCAAAACCTTAAGTATATGTAAAAATCACAAGTTTGTTATTTCATAGCTTTTATGTGTGACTGTGCATGCTCATGAGAGTTAATTACGGTACTTAGGTAATTAGTGGCCTAAATAGGTGAGATTAAGCATTAGTAGCTTAAGTTGAATTAATGGTTTATGGAGTAAATTGATAGGAAAAGAGAAGGATAAATTCTTCTAGGGTACCTAAGTTAATTTGTGGTTGAAAGTTGTGGCTTGACATAGTTGACTAAGTGACAATTGGCAAGACTTAAACAAAAACTTACCAATTAAGGTAAGTGAAATAAACCTTCAAGGGAGTTGGGTGAGCAGCCACAAAAGAGAAGAAGAAACTGTGAGGGAAAGAAGAAGAAAAAGAGAGAAAAACAAGAGGGCTTTGGAGAATCAATCAACCTTGCATCCATTCAACCTTACTTGGGAGCTAGGAGAAAGATTGAAGTTTGGAACTTGAGGTTGTGAGCAAGAACACCAAGTTGAAGGTATTGTTCCTTTGTCTTGCAAGCTGGAATTTTGATTAAGTTGACGAAGTTGCTGGATTTTGTTGTTGTTTTGACTTGATTGAGGATCATGTTTAGCTTCTTAGATGAATTTATGGTTTAGATTGTTGAATTTTCTTGCGTAAAGCTTCAGCCAAGAAAAAATCAGTAGGGTTTGATTTTCTGTCTGAATTTCTATCCGAATTTGCTCTGGATATTTGAGTATGATAGAGGCTGAATGAGCTTTAGCACAAAACATGAAAGTTGTAGAGAATTGAGTTAGGATTCTACTTGTAAATTTTCAGATGAATCGGATCACTGTAGCATGTAAAATGATTAAAATGCCCCCGATGCCCTATTTCTGTCTGAAATGTTATTTTGCCACTATAATGAGTCATTTTGACTGGGAAGATGAACGTTTTTGCTTTTGATCTCTCCTTAAGCATTGTATCTTTGTATGTTAGCTTTCTAACGGCTTTGGAATCACTTGATTTGGAGCTGTGAGTGTCGAGTTATGGCCAATTGAAGCTGTCCTGCTCATATCTCTGCGATAGAGTAAAAAGCCACTGTTTTGGTCAATTTCGACCTAGTTCGAGATGGAATTGGGTTTTGACTTCCCATGAAAGTTGTAGAGGGTTGAGTGTTCTTTTTAACTGTTAAATTTCAAACCATTTGGATATCGGTAGCCTAAGAAACAGTTAAAAAACTTGAAGCTGCTCAAAATGTCCAGAATGAACTGAAGTTATATGGACAGTTCATTTGGCTACTGTTTTGGCCTGATTTGATTGGGAAGGAGTCTATTTGAGTTCTTGATGTCTTCATGAAAGTTATAGCTTGTTCTCTTAGTTTCAAAACAGCACCTCGTGCACTTTAATCCGATACTTGCAACATGAGTTATGAGTAAAGGCGCACAGGGTGTCAAAACTGCCTTTTACACCTTTTAGTGTGTGTTTTCCATTTTCGTTCCGTTCTCGTCCATTTTTAATTGAACGCCCATGCATGTACCTTATTTACTGTTTTAAGTGTTTTTCATGGTTTTGGCATGTTAGTGATTGTTTGAATAATCTTTTAGCTTAACTTTTCACAGGAGGTGACAAGGTCGAGGAGACCGGGGAACCTTTCTGACCTGTTTGCTTTTGTATACTACTTTTGGTGAGTAATTAGGACTTTATATGTGATTATATTGTGAAATGTGATAAGTGGACGCTTGGACGAGGGTGTACTTTATCGCACTCTGCTCAAGCTCCATATATGGTTCTTGAATGCATGTGTTGTATGATATATGATCTGTGAAATGTGATATTGTTCGTGATAAGTGACCAAGTGGATGGTCTGATCCCAAGGGATGCCTTTGGGGTCTCAATATCAATGTTGCTCTCTGACCACTTGGATGGTCTGATCTCAAGGGATGCCTTTGAGATCTCAATGTTAATGTGACTCTCTGACCACTTGGATGGTCTGATCTCAAGGGTTGCCTTGGGGTCTCAATGGTAAATGTTACTCTCTGACCAAGTAGATGGACTGATCTCAATGCCTTTGGGATCTCAATGTTACTATTATTCAAGATGCTATGTACTATAGACTAGCCAGAGTAGGTTGATAAGGTGGACGGTAGGAGTATAAGTGGGGTCTACGGATTATCGGTTGACGGAGTGTCAACGGAAGATCAAGCGTGGAAATTGAAATGGCTTTGAAGCCACCCGTATCCTTATTTTGTGATGTTACTTTTTGCTATTGATTTGAAAGATCTGTGGAAATGTGATTTACGTGTGCCCCTCCCCTGATTATTCACTAAGCATATAGCTTACCCCTTTTTAATTTGTTTTCCTTAGCAGGGGGCCGAAGCGGGAATTGACGAATGGGAGGCATAGTGTTGCCTTTTAGCTTTAGCACTTGCTTTGGGTTGAAGTTTTGGCCATGTATATTGTACTTTGGATAGTGGGTGTGAGAAACCTTAACGGGAGTTACTCTCTGACTCTCGTGGTCATGTAGTGGATATTATGTATAGATATAATGTACATATCGTACTTTTGTGAGAATTTGACGCTTTTATCGTTTTTGCTATCGAGTCCTGGCGAGAATTGGGCAGGTGATCCGCTAAGCCCTTTGGTATGCCTCTGGGTACGGTGGGGTCGTCACACCTGACCTCGGATCAATCTCTCAGATCCTATTCAACTTGCAACTTGTAGAACAGGTTGTCCTCATATCACACTTGCTTTTCGACCTATTTCTCACAAGAAATTTCTGCTGAAAAGTTGCTTTTGGGTGATGAAGACTTGAAAAAGCAACTTTGTCCTTTTAAGGGTTAGTTATTTTCTAGGCAATAATAGAAGGGTATATAAGAGAAGAAAAAGAGAGAGAAAAGGAAGAAAAAATAGTGAGAAGAAGAACTCTTTTTGCTTCTAGGAAGTAAATTTTTTCTTGGAGAAAGTCTTGAAGAACACTTGACGTAATCCATATTTTGATGGCAATGAAGATGGTGAAACTTGGAGAATGTGTTTTGTCAGTTGAATGAGCATTTATTCTTCCCTAATCTCTTTATTGTTTGTAAATGTGTGTGGTTATATTTTGACTATGAGCTTATTTGTTAAAGTTAGTATGTCTAGCCAGACTATTTGTTCTAGGAATAGATGAAACTTTTCATTGCTTGATTATGAATGATTGATGTTGTTTTGACCATGCTTATATTTGATAGTTCACGTACAAATGCTTTAACACTTGTGAGTGACTGATCACCATTTGCAAGTCATTTAGTTGTTGTTAATCCATGAAAATAGTTGATAGCAATGGAACAAAGATAGAAGAAGTTTAAGTAGTAGACACACGAAAGTAGTGGTACTTTTAGGTGGATGTTATTTGATTTCTTGTGCTTAATTAAGTTGATACTTGTGATTTTATTATGGAGGTAGGTAAACTCAAGTGTTAGTTAGTTTGGTTTATTGGCTAAAGGAAGTTCCAATTAGTTTAGTAAAATTCATCCCTAGTAAGGCAAGTGAATCAGTCAAAATTGATGTTGTTTTCCTTGATTAAGTGTGACTAGTGGATTCTTGTGAGGGTCTCAAAAATCTGAATTTATTTTAAAATGCATAATAATATTTATATTATGATTATTCACTAAAATATTAGTGAAAATATGTTTTGAGTGATTATTTTCTAATTTAGAGAATTTTCTGAGAATTATTTGCCGATGTGTGGTATCGGCCAGTTTAAGCATTAATTACTGTTCCGAAGTGTGAATTGTGACGACCCCACCTCTCCCTAGGGCGTACCCTAAGGTATCCGTGGAGCGCCTGCCCAACTCTAACTAGGGCTCGCTACAGTTCCTCAATTCAATTGCGAGCATTTACTTCCCATAACAAAATAACTTTAATGTTCTCCAGTCAAATGTAACATTTAAACCCCAAACCTTCCTTAATGAGCCACAACTGTCCCAAACTATAATTACAGATACAAAAGTTTATCCATTTAGAATTTCATAAGTACAAACCACATTACAGCGATTACATCAAAATATAGCTTAAAGTCTCCCAACCAAACATCCTAGAGCAAACTTTGGAGGCTCTAGTTCTCAAACCCTGCTAAGGAAAACAAAATTGGAAGGAATGAGCTAAAAGCCCAGTGAGCGATCCCAAAACATGCAAACACATAGTAGCATTGAAACAGTATACATATATCAGTTAAGCACTCGTTAGATCAACACAACTCAGTTTGAAAGTATAACATTTATAAATCACATAAACTGAGAAAATACTCAGTGAAAGGATACAGTATTCACTGGAAGCAGTTGCAGTCCATCTGGTCCATCACTCAACCCCCTACTCCTCCTTATAACCCCCAGTGGTAATACTCGAGTATACCGTATAGTGCCCTAAGTTATCAACCTACCCGACCGAGTTCGCTTCTGGCTCGAATAGGTCGATAACGAAGGGGAAAAGGCCTTGTTCAGCCTATGTGTTAGTACACATGGCCTATAATCATGCACAAATAATATACAAATAGTGGAAAAGCACACAGTTGAATAGTAAAATAAAAAGTAGGCCGAGTGCGATAAAGTACACACTCGCCCTTCATATAATCATTGAAAAGCATTAAAAACATTTAACATGTTAAATGAGCAATTCATTCACAATCATGCAAGGAACACTCACCAAAAGTTGAGAGCAAGCGAGAAAAATCTAGAAGATCAAACACGTTCTTCGATATCCACGGAATCACTTGAGATATGAAAATCCATTTTCAATTGTGAAATGACGTGACGTGCATATACTCAGTGAACTAAAATTCTCGAAAAATGCTTATAAACACTTAAAATAGCAAAGAGAGCACATGCATGGGCGTTAGACGAAAAACGGGCGAGAACGGAAAACACACACTAGAAGGTGAAGATGATAGTTTTGACACCCTGTACGCCGTTACTCCTAACTCAGGCTACAGGTATTGGATTAGAGTGAACGAGGTGCTGTTTTGAAGCTAAGAGAACAAGCTACAACTTTCATGAAGACCACTTCTGCCAAGATTCACTCCTTCTGGGTCAAAAGTGCAAAAACAGTTCCAGAAATTTCAGTGTCAGAATTTCTGACAGGCTTGATTCAAACGATCATAACTCAGCGTTCACAAATCCAAATCAAGAAATTCTGGATGCGTTGGAAAGCTAGTGTCGCGCCCCATTTTTCGATGGAAAAATGTTGTGTTGTGGAAAAGGGAAAGATTTCCGATTTTTATTGTTTTTTTGAAAATGAAAGGGAAAGGGGTCATGGGACTATAAAATGCGACGGTTTGGACCCAAAACAAAAGTCTAGAAAAGGGTTTTAAGAAAAAGTTTGGAGTCGCCACTTGGTATGGAGTTTAGGTGTACCAAGTCACCCAAAAGATTTTAATTAATGAAAATAAACAAAGAAAACCCTTTTTAGACGACTCCAGGTCTTTGTAAAACTAGAGAAAAAGGTTCGGGGGTCACAGTTGAAAGAAGGGAAGGCAAAGATTCGATGTTACTCGTCTCTAAGGCACCCTTCTAACCTAGCCAAAGCTAGTTGCAAGATTTAGTTGAAAATTTCCTATTTTTTTAACTTTAAAATTTATCACATTTGAATGTTGTCTATATGGATGCAAACCTAGACCTAATGTTGAATCGAGAGGGGGCAAAATGTCTCCTTGAGGTGTGATTGGAATTGATCACATTAGTTGTGTCATCCAATTTTGATCCCTCGAGGAGGTCACGAAAAAATGCAAATGATGAGACTCGAATGAACAAAAAGTAGGGTTTTCAAAATTGCAATTTTTATAAAGTATCAAGAGAAAAGAAGTTGGGTTTTTGAAAGGATCAATTCTAAATGCAAAAAGGAATTTGAATTTCCAAAAGATGCAAATTTAAGAAAAAATGGTTTTTGAATTTGAATTGCTAAACATGAAGAAAGGAACTTGATTTTTTAAAGAAGAATAATGCACATGTATGTCCTAAAGAGGGATAATGCAACATAACGGGTGCGGGGGACTAAGTTCGTGACTTTAAATCTCCCTTTTCAAAGAAGGAAATGAAAGCGTGCTAAGGCTAGGAAGCCATACTCGCTCTTTTCCCTATTTCAAAGGGTAATGCCTTAAATGCACTAATCTAATAAAAAGAAAACTAAATGAGATGTTTCACACACGGGGTGGGATAATAGTGACATGCAAAATGGGAAAGAAAACTCTAAAAGTGAAAAGTGTGTGAAATTTGTATCTAATGCATGAACGGCATTTAAGGGTCTAGCATTGGACTAGCCCTTGTCAAAAGGTTCTCACTAACATTGGATTAGTGAGAAATCGAAAGGAAAGGCCACAACTAGCGTTGGACTAGTGTGGTGACGTCAATATATTTACACAATAAACATGTAGACAAGATAATAAAGCAAGTAATCATATAAACACACAACACATAGGCATAATGTCTAGATGCAAGGCCCTAAGAAAGCAAATAAACACATAATCATGCAAGCATGCAAAATAAGCATATAAAAAAAGTAATTATTACATTGGGGGAAACCTAAATACATTCTAAGGGAAGAAATTTGAAATAATAATCTAACTATTACATCTTCTAGAATAAATACACTTTTTGCCAAATTAAACCTATCTATTACAACTTGGCATCCAAGGCCTCCAAACGATTTACTCAAAAATTAAATAAAGACTAGACATGAATAAAAGCAAAGGAAAACTTAATTTAAAACATGCAAAATCATGCAAAAAACACATAATAAGCACATAATAGGGGAAAGAAGTTACCATCCCTTGATGTGAGGCCTTAATTGAATCCTTAGATGATGGAAATGGTTATCTAAGACTCAATGTCAACAAAAGGGATCAAGATACCAATTTAAAGGAAAACCAATCAAAAATTCAAATAAAAGTATTTAAACAGTTCTGCAAGCAAACAGATAATACTAGAAATAGAGTAAGATTCTGAAACAAAAGAGCAGGAAATATCAACAGAATACAAAAACAGAGACGTTACGCGGACTAGAAACGCGGACTGAGCCGCGTAACAAGGTCCGCGTTAGAAGCAAAAATCAAAGTTCAGAGGGGAACGCGGACTGAAACGCGGACACGCCGAACGCCCCGCGTTTCTTCCCATCTTCAAAATATCAGGAAGATTGCTTCCAGTTTTTCAGACAATATCACAAGCAAAAAATATTCAGAGGCAAGGGATCTATTTGAAGCATTAAACAACATTATTCAGACCATAAGAACAAACTAAAACATAAAAGGCCAAATCTCAAGGATCGACATCATCAAATAGACAAAAAGGGGAAGGGAAGAACTGTCAGGATAGAAACGAGGACTGTTACGCGGACTGGCCTGCGTAACATCCCAGCGTTTCTTCACATCTTCAAATATTCAACTAGAAACGCGGATTGTTACGCGAGGTAGTCCACGCAAGAGGTCCGCGTTTCTTCACATCTTCAAACATTCAAGAGGAAACGCGGACCGTTACGCGAACTAATCCGCGTAAGTAGTCCGCGTTTCTTCACATCTTCAAACATTCAATAGGAAACGCGGACTGTTACGCGGAGTCACCAGCGTAAGTAGTCCGCGTTTCTTCACATCTTCAAAACGTGAAGAACATTTTTCCAGAAATTTTTCAGAAAACCCAACAGAATCATCACAGAAGCATCAAACGTCTGATTTTAAACGTAAAAACAAATCTACTAGCCTTAACAAGGCTATATAAACGTAACATGCTCATATAACAACAAACAAACATCATCAACTATCATAAAACATCAAAACATAGTCAAGACCTTGGTTCCACCAAAAGGTCACATTTTCAGCAAGATTCGACCAGGAAAAAATGATAGATAGAGTATAGGAAGACTACCTGATTCAGAAGCTTGAGAAGAACGAAAAGAAATCACCAAAAATTCCAGAAAATCTTCACAAAAAAGAAACCCTAGTTCTTTCTTTTCTCTCTTTTTCTCCTTTTTACTTTGATTTTCGATCGTTTTTCTCTGCTTTTTCCCTTTCTCTCAGCCTCCCTCTTCTCTCTTTTCTCTCAGATTTCCCCCCTTTTTTGCTAAACCCTAATCTAGGCTATTTATAGCCACCCAAACCTAGAACTAAGGGTTTTGATGTTCTTGGGATGAGGTGAGCTAATCTTGAACGTTAGATCAGTTGTTAGGGTTTAGGGGTGAGTTGGGGAATGTTTAAATAGGTTTCTTATCGTTCAAGCATCGAAAATACATTGAAAAGGATGATCCAAGCTTACGAAAATCCGCCATTTTTTTTTTTTTACGCTTCGACTAGTTATGACTCACCAATGGTCCGCTTTTATGACTTTGACTTTTTTTTTTTTTTTTTTAGAAAACCTACAAAATGAGAAAATATGTTAGAAAAAACAAAGATAAATAACTAAACATTAATAGATAAAAACATAGGAAAACAAAAGAAATAGTCAAAATTTGGTGTCTACAGCTTGCCCCTCTTTGTCTGAGTTTCGAAGAAACTCTAGACAAAGACGTAGACACCAAATGCTTACTGGTTTTGGTTGTATCCAACCATTGTAAACAAGGAAAGTTATATTGCCAATTTTCAAACAAACAATGCATAATGTGACCGAACTCGTGTAGAGTTGCCTACGTATCTCGACATGAGAATCAGGTCAAACGTAGTTCCAAGCAAATGAACTATAATGAAATGAATACTGAATCTTGTAAAATTCTAGAACGGGAGGTAGAAGGGTGCCCGGCGGAGGTTGAGACTCACCAACAGAAATTTAAATATCAAGAACGGGAGATAGAAGGGTGCCCGGCGGAGGCTGAGACTCACCAACAGGAATTTAAATTGAAGAAGGGGATAGAAAGGTGCGGCGAGACTCACCAACGTAAATTTAAATTTGAAGAAGGGGTAGAAGGGTGTTCTGAGGTCGAGACTCACCAATGTAAATTTTAATTTTGAAGAACCGAGATAGAAGGATGCTGGAGGTAGACTCACCAATGTAAATTTAAATTTGAAGAACGGGAGATAGATGGAGACTCACCAACGTAAATTTAAATTTGAAGAAGGGGATAGAAGGAACTGGAGGTCGAGACTCACCAACAAATTTAAATTTGAAGAACGGAGATAGAAGGGTGCTGAGACTCACCAAGTAAATTTAAATTGAAGCAGGGATAGAAGGGTGCAGGCGACAGCAAATGAAATTTAAATTGAAGCAGGGATAGAAGGTGCTCGAGGGTCGAGACAGAAACGTAATTTAAATTTTTCCAAATCTAGACTATTGGGATTGGACCCAAGCGAATGACTAGATGGGAAAATCTAAATATGCTATTCGGGATTGACCCAAGCCCAATGATTAAATATACCGCTCAGGGATTGGACGAAATGACTAGAAAAAAACTCTTCGGATTGGACCCGAATGATTAAAAGAAAACTCTTGATGGGATTGGACCCGAAATGAATGACTAAAAGAAAAACTCTTGATGGGATTGGACCGAGCCCGAATGACTAGATGAAAATATAAATCTTTGGATTGCACTTTGAAAAATAAAACACAAGTTGTTCAAACATGATAAATGTAAATGCAAATGATGCACCTCGATGAAATGGTGCAATTCTGATTTTGATTTTCTTGACTTGAAAAGTAAGTGATTAGGAACAATGACTTCTTTTTCTTTTCCTTTTTTCTTTTTTTTTCTTTTTTTTCTTTCTTTTCTTTCTTCTCTTTTTTTTTTTCTTCTTTTCTTTCTTCTTTTTCTTTTTCTTTCTTTTTCTTCTTTTCTTTCTTCTTTTTCTTTTTCTTTCTTTTTCTTTTTCTTTCTTTTTTCTTTTTTTTCAAGAATTGATGGATTTTGGAGAGTTGAAGAGTGTAATTGAAATCCTTCCTCTGCAGGGTTGGAACAAGTCCACATGTGTTGCCATCGTCTTGATCTGCAAATCTCTTCCGACAAAAATTAATCTTGAATGCATTATCCAAAATTGGAGAGCACTTCTCTCAAAACAAGATGTCAACTGAATCGTTAACCCTTGCAGGTCATGAAATATTAACCAATTAGTCCATGGGAATTCAGCTTCTTCTTCTTTTTTTCTTTTCTTTTCTTTTTTTTTTTTTTTTTAACCATAAAGTGCAAAAAAAACTTTTGTGATCACAGCTGTTGCCCATTGAAATGACTAAAATGTATCAGAATCATGCGATAAAACACATTTTATCAGATATTCGTGCTCATGAAACATTACTTGTTCTCAAGTAGTAGGAAGTATTCATCAAAAACAAGTTATGGGATTGAAATAAACCATGTGATCTTGGAAATCCAAATCCTCATAAACCAGGCAAAACATTATTATGCAATTACTCAATTTGCATTAAGTACTCATAATGTCAAGTAAAAGAAAGACAATTATACCTCAATTTTAACAATTCAAGCTTGATTTCTCACTTTCACCAAATTTTGCAATCAAACGACTCATATAGTGAATTCAAGCTTGCCCTTTCCATATTTTCTCAGATTTTACTGCTAAAAAAGGATTTACTGAAACACATCCTCTTATTCAAATTGCAATAATGTCTTTTGACGCGAAAATCAACACTTTTAGGTGAAGACTCCCGGTTACTCGACATATGCCTTCTTGCTCAAATAGTAAAGATGTCTTTTGACGCGAAAATCAACATTTTTAGGTGAAGATTCCCGGTTACTCAACACTTTACTTGTTCAAACTGCTTTGCATACTCATAATTACAAGCACCGTTTTACGCGAAAGTTAACATTTGTAGATGCTAAACCTCCGGTTACTTAGTACTAGAATCATTGGAGTAGAACTTTGGTTCTCACTTTGCATGCTTTTCTTGCCTTTTCTTTCTTTCTTTCTTTCTTTTTCTTTTTTTTTTTTTTTTTTTTCAATTGAAAAGGATCATTTGCCAACAATATCAATCATTTTCTTGTAAAATCCAATAAAAGAAGAAATCTCATTTAATAGGCCAACAACTGAGGCATAATTTTCCTATTTTACAAAACATACTTTCTAAAATGCCAATGTCTTAATCACATAACGATTATTTCGGTAAGATGGAAAAGGATCTTCGTGATCACACGGCTTTTATTTCGAAGGATGAAAGCAATTGCAACCAAAATTGACATTTGCACCTTTTGAATCAAATTTTGAAAAATAAATCAATTTGTGGGAAATGTGCAATCTGAAAGTTTTTTTTTTTTTTTTCAAACATAAATAAGCACATAAGAGCCCAATTTAAACAAATATACACATTCTGATGCAAGCAAATGAATCAAAAGTATTTCTAACAGTTAAACCTATGTCTAAAAAAAAACAGAACACAAGATCAAACACAAAAGAGATAAAGCAAGAATGGAATAAGCGAAATCGGGGAGGGGTTTATCGACCTCAGTTCCATCGCCTCCGGTGGCTTCTTGGACAGGCTGCTGAGACGGAATGTCGAAGCACGCCACATTTCAGAAGAAAGGATTTTGAAAAGAACTGTGGGTTATAACACCCGTTTCCCAAATTTTCCGAAAAGACACTTGTCCTTCGTCAACTTTGCAATTAATCAATCTTCAAAATGATTTAATCATACAGTCTAGACATGACTCAAAATGAAGTCGGTCTCCTTGACTTGACCGATCAGTCACTTGTCCCTGCTTCTCTGCAAAAGAAAAGAAATGGTGAAAAGTAATAATAACGCCGCCACCGTTTGACCCTTTTATTTCGAGCAACCCGTAAACATGAGTTCTTGGTCGATGATCGGTGTCAACTGAATTCCTTTTGTTTGACCGGTGTATCTGTTACGTCGCTTGCTTCTGAATCCAAATCACCCATACCTTCATGGTAATCTGAGAGGATTGTCCTTTGATGAAAATGCCCTTTTGATGAAAATATGTGCAAAAGTTTGTGCAAAAGAAACAATTTTATTTTAAAATGACATCATGACCATAGAATGAATGCTAAACATGGCATTTTAAATCAATAATGGCCAAAAGCTAGGAAAATTATTTAACACAAAGGCATCGCACTTGACCCTTTTGGATATCATCTCCTTGGAATTTACTGACGGCAAGGGAGTGCTTAATATAAGGTGAACCCTGATAGACGTAATCACCGGTTTACCTTGTCCCATGAACTTTTTGCTTGCACTGTTGCTTTTCAAAGCTTGCCTTAGTACCCTTTCAGATTTGCACTAAAGTTGACTGATAGAGTAGTATAGTGAAATGGACAGACTTAACCCCAATTTCGTCAATTTAAACATGTTTGTTAAAATGGTGGCATCAGTGAGACAATCCTTTCTGACAAAAATTCAGATAGAATGTATTTGCATCATTTGCCTTTTGATTGAGAAAGTTCTTTCCAGAAATTTTTTTGCAAAAAAAAAGGCGGGGGTCTATAACACTAGGCTTTTGCAAGGGGTTTGAGAATGGTGTAGAGGCAGGTTTAAAAATTATTATTATTTTTTTTTTTAAAATTTTTTTTTTTTTTAGAAAAAATTTGCCCCATTTTAGTCCTTTTTTCCTTAAAATGTTTTTTTTCTTTTTTTTTTTCAAAATACAAAATTGCTCCATGTGGGGTTTGTGATTCTCAAGGGGTTTTCTAAATGATTAACCGTTCTTTTATAGGCTCAAATGGGAGGTGGGGTTTTGAAGTGTTTAAATGAAAAGGAAGAAGGTCGGCTGTTCAGACCACCATTTTATGCAATTTCTAAAGAAAACTTTGCTCAATCATATGAAAAATCTTTTACACATGTCTGAATTGATTGGTTGAGGAAAAATCTGTCCATCCATCTCCATGAGAACCAATGCTCCCCCAGGTAACACCTTTTGAATGATGAACGGCCCGCCAAATTTCCTTAGCCTTTTCTTGCATCGGAAGGATTCGTTTCAAAACCTTGTCCCCCACTTCGAACCTGCGAGGTCTAACTTTCTTGTTATAAGCCCGAGCCATCCTCTGGTAACATTGCCCATGACATGGCATTCAACCTTCTTTATCGATCAAAGACGGTTGCTCGTGGCGTTGCTTGGTCCATTCAACCGAGCTCCATTAGAATGCTAAAGATGGGATTTCAACTTCAGCAGGTAATACCGCTTCCCTCCCATACATGAGAGAGTAAGGTGTTGCCCCAGTAGAAGTTCTGATTGCAATTCTCCATGCCAAAAGGGTAGTTTCTCATGCCAATGTCGGTGTGTTTCGATCATCTTGCAAATGATGATATCCAAGTTCATGAGATATCAGAATTTTCGTCCATCAAATTCCAAAAGGATGATGTCCAAGGGTCAAAGGTTTTTATTCATGATCATCCAAGAGTAAATAAATAAAATAAATGTGCCAAAATAAAATGAGTGGACCATAACTGAAGGACAAAAGGAGAAATTTCATTTCATTTGGCAAATAAGCAAGATAACAGATAATACCATGGAAGCATAATTAAAAGCATAATTTTAAACAAGCAAACAGGTGAAATAACAAATGCATTGTTTTTTGAAGAAATGATTGACATCAAAGCATGATTCATTTTTCAAGGACAACCCCTTCAAATTTACCGAAACCTTTTCCAAGCAGGCAGACAATCGATAGCCCAATTTTGTATGGCCTTCAAAGGAAACTTCCACATTCTCTGCAAGACCGGTGTTAAAGATGGCTCCGCCAAATAGCTGAGATAACCCCGTCTCTATATCATCATCAGACCTTTCCTTGAATGATCCACCACTATCACCTCTTCTTCCTTAATGAACTGAGCATGGTCAACAATTTCCTCTTCCACACTGATCATTCCAACGACGTTTTTATGTTCCGGGAAAGGGTTTCTATTGACGTTCGGCCCTTGCTCATTCTTTCTTTTCAGAACTATATCCCCGGCATCCACCATGTCTTGAATTCTATGCTTCAAGGCCCAACAATTAATCGTCGAATGACCCGGGCTTCCAGAATGATAAGCGCAGATGGCATGGGGATCATACCCAACAGGGGGTCCTCGGGGATACAGTTTGGGAGGGACAATTTTCCCAGCCTTCAACTGTTCATACAGCTGGTCAATGGGGCGGCCCAGATCGGTGAAAGTCCGAAAGGTTTTCTGATTTTGCATTTCGTTAGGCGGAAAAGAATTTTGAGCAGGATTGTGTGGAACAGGTCTAGGAGCATAGTTTTGACGGGGGTAGGAGATAGGTTGGGAGGTTGAAAACAAAGGTTGGGGGTCCAAATGAATAGGGCGGGTGCGAGGCGCCTGGGCGGCAGTGTGATGATGGTAGGGATATGGTAAGTATGAGCTTGGATTGGTGGGGTGGCTCAGGTTACGGGCCTAAAGGTGGGTTCGATCCCACACAAAGCAGCTTCTCCTTCATTCTTTCTAAACGGAGCTTCCTCGCCATTTGCTTGCAATGTTTCCAATTGTCGCTTTTGGGCGGTCACATTGACAATTTTTCCAGCTTTAACAAACTCATCATATTCTTCCAACTTATTGACAATTGTAGCAAAAGAACTCCCGTCATTGAAAAATCTCTTCAAAATAGGTGGTCATGTGCCTTGATGAAAGTGCGAACATCTCTTCTTACGTCATGGGAGGCTCAACTTTAGCACCAACTTTCTCCATCGCATATGACTTGTGATCTTCGAGGGTCTCCTTTTGATTCCTTCCAATGTTGTTCGTGTGGTGCCAACTCACAATTGTATTCATCTGTTTCACAAAAGTCGTGACAAATCCAACCAAGTTTTGATCTCTTGAGATTTCAGGTTGAGTACCAATCCAAAGCATCTCCTTCTAGGCTCTGGGAGCCGAATAGGCAAGTTCTCATCATCCACTGGCTTACCAAGCTTGTTGGCAAACATTTTAAGATGCGTCTTAGGATTCCCGGTACCATCATACTTGCTGAACTTGGGGGTCTTGAAACCCATAGGTAGTTGGACGTCAGGAAATAGGCACAGATCATCATAATCCAATCCACCATGTCGGTTCAGACCTTGGTTCTTCCTTATGAATTCATCAAATTTATCCAACCTTTTCAGCAAATCTTTGTCGACTGGTGCAACAAGGTCATCCACCGCCGGTTTTCCTTGGGAAGTCAGATCCCACACAAAAGGTTCCGTGGTATGGTATTGAGGCTCTGGAACATGAGGAGGCATATTTAGAGTGATCTGGGGTTGAGTATGAGGGTTTGCCTTTTTGGTTGGGCTCAGCAAGACATAGTCAGGGTGAGTGTATGGAAAACCGGTGTTGTAGTGAGAGAAAGCAATCATGAAGGTTAGGAATAGGTGGAACAAGAGTGGTTTGAATATTGGTGAAAAGGGGTGGATTACTTGTCGTGAGGAATGCTAACAGTGTTCATGATCATTCGAGTACCACCTCCACTACCGTTGGCCACCAACCGATCGAATTACGCGCTGCCATCTCGGCTCATCTCATTAAACCTTCCCAGTACTTCACTTAACTGAGCTCCCAAGGCAGTAAAGTCGGGCGAAATAAGCAAAGTATTCCTATCTGAACCTTCTGGTGCAGAACTCATGCTTACGGGCTGCTTTGAGCTTTTGCTTTTAGAACGGGTAACGATGGGGCTTCTGTGTGAAGCTATTTTTAAAAGTACCTGAATGGGAAAAGAAACACACTTTAGGAGCTTATTTCCAAAGGGGAGCTGCAGAAATTTATTTGAAAGAAAAAAAGGAAAAGAACGAAGTTAGTGGTTGCTTATATAATTCGGATGCATGTCCTAGAGGGGGGGCCCTTTTATGCCAAGGGTAGGCCTAGTATGAAAAATGTAATCCTCTGGGGGTATGCACCATACAATACCTGATGGGTCCGATCACTCTGTTGATATGCGATTAGTAATCGATCCACAGGGTTGACCAAAAGAATATGCACTGTTTGGGCATTATGAGGACGAAGTTCGAATGGATTCATTACCTTAACTGATATGTGAAGAGAGGTTAAAGGTTGATTTAGCATGAAAAGGATTATTCTTGAAGGAATCGTAGTGCCTTGACTAACCTTGAGGGAAAAATGGATCTAGTTCAAATGGATTGGACGGGATTGATGGCTTACCCAAAAGTCGAATGGGTTCATTGCTTACCTGTAACTCCACATCTCAATTTTATTTGCAACACACTAGCTCATAAGCCTTCTAGAATCAAAATTTGGCCTTGATAAAAATCATTATCTCAACAATGAGAAATTATTTGTGACTTTTTCGATTTAGTGTCCTTATGCATGGGATTTTACCAACTTTGATAAAATGGCCAAAAAATGATTACTAGAGGTTTATATTCTAGCATATGAAGGTCACTCCATATCTTGGGATGTCATCATAGAAGGGATCGGACCCTACCTTACCTTGTGCACTACCCCTTTTGGATGTTATTGAAAACATAAACATGCAAGTCTCATTGGATTATATATCCGAGACACAAGGGTTGTTTATTCCTAACACGGGATTCCCTATGTGGCATTCCCTCTATGGCTTATGCATGATGCCATTTTATTAAAGCAAGTAAGGGTGCAAAATGAAACATGGCCTATAGGAACCCCATTTGAATGCCGGGGTAAGCCTAAAAGTGATATGCAATTACAACTTAAATGTAATAAACATAAATTCAAACATGTAATGGCCTATCTAGAAGGATGGTTTATCTTAAAAGAGTGTCAAGACTCTTATTTTCTAGAGTTTGTGAAATGCAAGAAAATGGAAGACAACAAAAGGTTAGTTTAATCAACAGATATCACATAACACGTTGGAGCAACAAATTGCACAAAAACAAAGAGGGGTGGAATCCCTCCTCTCGTGTCTAGTGATCCTTAATAGGGTAAGGTAGACTCTCCCCTAGGCAATTCTAACATGGATGCATGAGGTTGAGCTCACTAATGCATCTAGACTCGATAAAGGTTACAGGCTCCCAAACCTTCAGACCAAAAGGCAAAAGGTCATCAATCCAAATGCCTCAAGTCGGTGGTTCGAGTGATCCCCTAGACATTGCTACGTGCACGTCGTGCCACGGCCACATGTCCAAGTGGATCGATCCTAATCCTAATAGGGAAGAGTGGCGTGACAAGCCACTAAAAGTAAAAAAAGTAGGGTCAAAGTAAAATACATATGCACGTATGAAAGTGATTCCCTTTGAGAGGAGGAATTCAAACATCAAACATTTTCGAGGCTCTAGGGTAGATGCACACCCACCCCAAATGCAAAGCGCGGTACAAGTAAATAAATAAACAATAATCCATTCATCATGTACGCGATGTGTAGGGAGTGATTGCACGGGGAAAACCCTAAAAGAGAAAAGAAAAGGAATGCAACCTAAAACATCCAAATGTGATATATAAGAAAGTTAGAAAAAAGAAATGATCAACTAAATCAAGTGCTCGGATCCTCTTAGGAAAATCCCCAGTGGAGTCGCCAAGCTGTCGCGCCCCATTTTTCGATGGAAAAATGTTGTGTTGTGGAAAAGGGAAAGATTTCCGATTTTTATTGTTTTTTTGAAAATGAAAGGGAAAGGGGTCATGGGACTATAAAATGCGACGGTTTGGACCCAAAACAAAAGTCTAGAAAAGGGTTTTAAGAAAAAGTTTGGAGTCGCCACTTGGTATGGAGTTTAGGTGTACCAAGTCACCCAAAAGATTTTAATTAATGAAAATAAACAAAGAAAACCCTTTTTAGACGACTCCAGGTCTTTGTAAAACTAGAGAAAAAGGTTCGGGGGTCACGGTTGAAAGAAGGGAAGGCAAAGATTGATGTTACTTCGTCTCTAAGGCACCCTTCTAACCTAAAAGCTAGTTGCAAGATTTAGTTGAAAATTTCCTATTTTTTTAACTTTAAAATTTATCACATTTGAATGTTGTCTATATGGATGCAAACCTAGACCTAATGTTGAATCGAGAGGGGGCAAAATGTCTCCTTGAGGTGTGATTGGAATTGATCACATTAGTTGTGTCATCCAATTTTGATCCCTCGAGGAGGTCACGAAAAAATGCAAATGATGAGACTCGAATGAACAAAAAGTAGGGTTTTCAAAATTGCAATTTTATTAAAGTATCAAGAGAAAAGAAGTTGGGTTTTTGAAAGGATCAATTCTAAATGCAAAAAGGAATTTGAATTTCCAAAAGATGCAAATTTAAGAAAAAATGGTTTTTGAATTTGAATTGCTAAACATGAAGAAAGGAACTTGATTTTTTAAAGAAGAATAATGCACATGTATGTCCTAAAGAGGGATAATGCAACATAACGGGTGCGGGGGACTAAGTTCGTGACTTTAAATCTCCCTTTTCAAAGAAGGAAATGAAAGCGTGCTAAGGCTAGGAAGCCATACTCGCTCTTTTCCCTATTTCAAAGGGTAATGCCTTAAATGCACTAATCTAATAAAAAGAAAACTAAATGAGATGTTTCACACACGGGGTGGGATAATAGTGACATGCAAAATGGGAAAGAAAACTCTAAAAGTGAAAAGTCTGTGAAATTTGTATCTAATGCATGAACGGCATTTAAGGGTCTAGCATTGGACTAGCCCTTGTCAAAAGGTTCTCACTAACATTGGATTAGTGAGAAATCGAAAGGAAAGGCCACAACTAGCGTTGGACTAGTGTGGTGACGTCAATATATTTACACAATAAACATGTAGACAAGATAATAAAGCAAGTAATCATATAAACACATAACACATAGGCATAATGTCTAGATGCAAGGCCCTAAGAAAGCAAATAAACACATAATCATGCAAGCATGCAAAATAAGCATATAAAAAAAAGTAATTATTACATTGGGGGAAACCTAAATACATTCTAAGGGAAGAAATTTGAAATAATAATCTAACTATTACATCTTCTAGAATAAATACACTTTTTGCCAAATTAAACCTATCTATTACAACTTGGCATCCAAGGCCTCCAAACGATTTACTCAAAAATTAAATAAAGACTAGACATGAATAAAAGCAAAGGAAAACTTAATTTAAAACATGCAAAATCATGCAAAAAAAACACATAATAAGCACATAATAGGGGAAAGAAGTTACCATCCCTTGATGTGAGGCCTTAATTGAATCCTTAGATGATGGAAATGGTTATCTAAGACTCAATGTCAACAAAAGGGATCAAGGTACCAATTTAAAGGAAAAACCAATCAAAATTCAAATAAAAGTATTTAAGCAGGTTATGACAAGCAAACAGATAATACTAGAAATAGAGTAAGATTACTCAAACAAAAGAGCAGGAAATATCAACAGAATACAAAAAGCGAGGCGTTCGCGGACTAGAAGCGGTGAGCAGCGTAACAAGGTCAGCGTTAGAAGCAAAATCAAAGTTGAGGAAGCGGACTGAAAGCGGACACGCGGCCAGCGTTTCTTCCATCTTCAAAATATCGGAAGATTGCTTCCAGTTTTGAGACAATATCACAAGCAAAAAATATTGAGGGGGATCTATTTGAAGCATTAAACAACATTATTCAGACCATAAGAACAAACTAAAACATAAAGGCCAAATCTCAGGATCGGCATCATCAAATAGACAAAAGGGGAAGGGAAGAACCGCGATAGAAGCGAGGGCATTACAGCGGCTGCGTAACATCCAGGCGTTTCTTCACATCTTCAAATATTCAACTAGAAGCAGCGGTTATTACAGCGAGGTAGTCCGCAAAGGTCAGCGTTTCTTCACATCTTCAAACATTCAAGAGGAAGCGGACCGTTACGAACTAATCCGTAAGTAGTCCGCGTTCTTCACATCTTCAAACATTCAATAGGAAGCGGTGCAGCGAGTCACCAGTAAGTAGTCAGCGTTTCTTCACATCTTCAAAGCGTGAAGAACATTTTTCCAGAAATTTTCAGAAAACCAACAGAATCATCACGAAGCATCAAGCGTCGATTTTAAGCGTAAAACAAATCTACTAGCCTTAACAAGGCTATATAAGCGTAACATGCTCATATAACAACAAACAAACATCATCAACTATCATAAAACATCAAAACATAGTCAAGACCTTGGTTCCACCAAAGGTCACATTTTAAACAAGATTCGACCGGGAAAAATGATAGATAGAGTATGGGAAGACTACGATTGAGCTTGAGAAGAACGAAAAGAAATCACCAAAAATTCCAGAAAATCTTCACAAAAAAGAAACCCTAGTTCTTTCTTTTCTCTCTTTTTCTCCTTTTTACTTTGATTTTCGATCGTTTTTCTCGCTTTTTTTTCTCACCTCCTCTTCTCTCTTTTCTCTCAGATTTTTCCCCTTTTGCTAAACCCTAATCTAGGCTATTTATAGCCACCCAAACCTAGAACTAAGGGTTTTGATGTTCTTGGGATGAGGTGAGCTAATCTTGAGCGTTAGATCGGTTGTTAGGGGTTTAGGGGTGAGTTGGGGAATGTTTAAATAGGTTTCTTATCGTTCAAGCATCGAAAATACAATTGGAAAAGGATGATCCAAGCTTCTGGAAAATCCAGCGTCATTTTTTTTTCGATTAGGTTCTGTAGGACTAGTTCTGCGGACTCACTGGTCAGCGTTTTATGACTTTGACTTTTTTTTTTTTTTTTTTTTTAGAAAAACCTACAAAAATGAGAAAAATATGTTAGAAAATTCAAAGATAAATAACCAAACATTAATAGATAAAAACATAGGACAACAAAAGAAATAGTCAAAATTTGGTGTCTACAGCTAGAACGAAGGGCTATAACTTTTGTGTTTTGGCCAAAAGCCAAATCACAAAGGATCAACATGAAAAATGGAGCCAAAGTTGCAGCCTGGTCAACCCTGTTTTCCTGCTCTACGCCCAAATGTGTTGCATTCCAACCAAAACATGCACATGCAAATCCGATGACTCAAAAGCGATATCAAACATGCAAATGCTGCCCCAAACATCTTAGCTCTACACTAAGGCTATCTACAATGCATGGCCTAACACCAAATGTTCATAATTCATTCAAATTGGTTTCAATTCAGCTACACCTCATGCGTTCCTAATCAATTCCCATCATTGAACTACTAATGGAGTGTTAATCATCCATTTACACTACCACACACACAAAGGTGGTCCAAGATCACTAACCCTCTTGTTGGCCGAAACTTGAAGCATGAAAATCATCCAAATTTAAACCATAATTTCACAAGTTAAGCTAAGAACGAGCATTAATTGTATCCAACCACCAATCACAAGCATTAACTTCCAACATTAAAGCTTGAAATCAAAACCCTAACCCTAACCCTAACTAATATTCATGGCTAGGCATAAACACATAGAAATCAACCAATCTAATCCGTAGAATCATCTCAAAAGCAATCAGTGATCATGAATTAACCCAAAACAAGAACAAAATCCATCATGTTCATCAAATTAAAGCAAATTCCAGCTTACATACAAAGGGAAAAATACCTTCTTGACTTATGTTCTTGATGCAATTGCAAGTTCCCAAGTTAATCCACTTATCCTCCTAGCTCAACTTCAAGATTGGATGGTTGGAACACAAGATTTGTCTTGTTTTTCTCTCTTTTCCTCTCTTCTTTTCCTTCTCCTTTCCCACATTTTTTTTCCTTCTTTCTTTCCCTTGCTTGGCCGGCCCTCTTGTGCTAGAAATAGCTAAAGGATGACACTCCAAAGATATTTAGGCCTTAGTCAAAAGTTGGTCAAATTTATCATGTTTAATTAAACCTACCAACTTAGGTTATTTTCACCCTTGCCCAAGTAATTTCCTTTCCTATCAAATTACTCCATAGGTGCTCAATTCAACTTAGTCTATCAAAGTTTAATCACACCTACTTAGCCCTCTAATCACCCAGCAATCCTAATCATTCTTCTTAATCATGCATTAACACGCATAAAATCCAAGAGGTAACAAACTCGTAGTTGGACAAAAACTTAAAGTCATTTTCAAAACTAGGGTTTTACGAAACCAAGCTAGGGTTTTCCACAGACAAATTAGGGTTTTATCGAAATTTAGGGTTTTCAGGACAAACTAGGGTTTAAATTTCAAATTAGGGTTTTTAGACTCGTAAAACAAAATAGTTAAAACAAAATACTTTAAGAAGTAAAACAAACCATATAAACACCTTGGCAAACAACAATCACTATAATTAACATTATTTCATATTTTCCAAAAATTGAAAAAAAATTCGGGATCTCACATGAATAGTGACTGTAAGATGAACTCAAGCATATGTAGAGATATTACAGAGATATATTTAAGGTTGGACAGTGTCGGAATGAGATAAAACAGTAAAAGTTAGAATGTCGCGCACGACGCTACATAAAGTGCTCATAAAGTTACTTTTCCATGATTTGGGGAATTCCTCCCTTTTTGTCCCCTTAAAGTCTTTCTTCTTGCTTTTGGAACTTCATTTTCAGCCACAACTTGGCTTCAAGAGAGAGAGGGAGGCCGAGAATATAGAGAGAGAAAAGAGAGAGAATTTGAGTGATTTTCTTCTTCATCTTCTTTGCCTTCCATTTCTTGAAGCTTCAAGACATTCTTGAAAGTGTTGCTCTTGTTTCTTCTTGCTTCTTAGGGCTACCATGAGAGAGTGAAAGAGAGAGAGAGAGAGACCGAGACATAGAGAGAGAAATAGAGAGAAAAGTTTGAGAGATTTCTTCTTCAACTTCTTCATCTTCCAATCTTGAAGCTTGAAGTTTCCATTGAAGGCTTGATTCGTGTTTCTTCCTCCTCTTGGAGCTGCCGTGAGAGAGTGAAAGGGAGAGAGAGGGAGCCGTGAGAGAGAGGAAGCAAGAAAGGAGAAGAAACCTTCTTTTGGGTTGGCTACTCCTTGTTCTTGAGCTTGAAGATGAAAAACCATCATCTAAACACATGGATCTTGGCTAAAGGTTGGAGATTTTTGGAGTGCTAAGTTTGGAGAAAACATTCTTGAGAAGAGCTCATCAGATCTTACTTGATCTTGTTAGATCTAGACAGATCTGAAGGTATAAGACTCAAATCTCTTGAATCTACCTTGATTAGTGTTAGATACTGTAGATCTACGGTTTATTTGGTTAGAAATGTTAATATTTGGAATTTTGAGTTGGGCTCTTGAATTCCCAACTTAGGTAGCTGACTTGAGGTGACTTTTAGGTAGCAGACTTGAGGACCTGAATGTGGTTGTGTTTGTTATTTATGGAATGAGATTATTTTATGGTTAGAATGTGGATTTGATGGTTGAAAATTTTAAAGGAAAAGAGTGAGAGCTGGCCGAACCACTTTCTGGAAATTTTGACTTGTGATCTCAAAATTTTATGGTGTTATTTGGCTAGATTTGCCTAAATAAATATGTGTTATGTTTATTTGTAAGTATATGTTTGAATGGAGTGAAAATCTTGAATTTTAATGGAGAAGAATTGAGTTTTGCTAACTTTTGAGTAAATGTACTTTTTGGGCAAATTTGAGAGTTTGAAATGTTTTATCTGATTTTTCATGACTTTTGAGCATTGAGATTTGGTTAAAACAGTTCTAAATATGTGTTATAATCATTGTTAAAGTTGAGTGTTGAGTTAAACTTGAATGGGTGATTTTTGAGGTGAAATACCTCACCTTATGTCTTCGTACTAAGAAATTTAGAAGTTGCCTGAATAGAGTACGTCGATAGCATGGATTGGTTATTTGATGTCTCAATTTGAAAATGGAACCTTTTAAGGAGATTTTCGACTCGAATGACTACTTTTTATTCGAGCAAAAGTTAGAGGATTTCTTGTGAAGAATTCCGATGAATCAAATGAATAAACTTTGAGTTTAGTTTCAATAATTGTGAGGCGAAACTTATTTCTTCTGTTTACTTGATTTTAGGAAGTGTGGAAGGCTTTGAAACCAAACAAACTTTGGAATCCGAATCTCGCTATTTTGGTGAGTTTCCATGCATGATACTTGACTATGTGAATTTAATTTGAAATGTGTCTGATTAAGTGAATTGTTGTAAAAAGCCGATTTTTTGATCCATCAAATGGAGTAGTGTGTACTTTATTGCACTTACTCCCATTTGAATGGTACCGTTTGCAAAAGTGTTTTCATGATATTTCAAGTATGCTTTGAACCTCTTGACTTGTGAGATGAATCCTATTTTGAATTATATGAAGTGATGTGACGTGTCTTGTATTTCCTGTTCTCGAGATTTCTTAATCCCCTTGGTAAGTTATCGACTAGACCCGTTGGGAAGGCCCAGGTCGAGGAGATTTAACAACCTTGGGCTATGTGACCAGTTGTGTGCTCTGGACTTGGCATATGGCCTTGTCCCTGTTGAAGAGCAATACACAAATATAAATTTCCTGTTAGGCTGGCGGGCCCGGTTGGGGGTTTTGGTGGAGAAAGGAGTAAGTGGTGGTCTACTTGGTTTGTATGTGAAAGTTGACGGAGTGTCAACTACGAGATTTGTGCACTAGTTCAAGAACGTGCTCCAGATTCGAGGACTTTAGCCCCTGAGGGCTACCCGTATCCTACCTATGTGTTGTTAATCGCTTTCTGTATTTGTTTATTTATAAATATGAATTTTGAGGTGAAATCTCATATGTGTTATGTGCTTTGCATGTTTTCGGGAACTCACTGGGCTTTTAGCTCATCATTTCAAATTTGTTTTCCTTAGCAGGGACTGAGAACCCAAGCGAAAGTGCCAACCGTTAGAATTAGGATCTTCGTTTGTATCGGGCTGGTGAAACTTGAGTTGTGAATTTGGGACATTGTAATGTGGAACTTTGAATGTGTAATTTAAGTACTCTATGTATTTTGGGATTTTAGGGTTTGATGAATGAATTGTGAGTTGTCGTTTAGTTTACACTGTTATCTCTATTGTGGGTTTGTGAGATTGAAGTAGTGTAATTATGAGTTGATTGTAAAGTTTGGGATTGATGTTTAAATTGTTCCTTTAAGGAATTAGTAATCATTTGTGTGAGTGAGTCCTGGCGAGAGCTACGCAGGCGATCCACTGATACCTTAGGGTACGCCCTAGAGAGAGGTGGGGCTGTCACAATTCTAAACCCCAGAACACTTCGTGTGATTTGAGAATTCTCCAAGAAAGTTAATTTTTATTTCATCTTTTACTTTTTGATTTGTTGAGTTTTTAGAAGTAATTGTTTGATAGTTTTAGCAAATAGAGTAACCTAAAACCTTAGTAATTGAAAAGTGATTCTCATGGGAACAATCCTAATTTCTTGTACTACAGTTAATGGCCTATATACTTACAATAAAATGAGGGGTTAGGTTTTAAAATTTAGAGTGTAGGTAAAATCTTGATAAGATAATATTCAATTTTCATAATGAATTCTCAATTTATTCCGTATCTAAGAAGGGTCAAATTTGTGTTGAAATATATAATTTCACAAACTCATGTAACTTATATATTTTGATACAAGTGCATGATGCCAATTCCACTTTTAGTTACTCTAGTCCTTAATTAAACATGTTTTCGAAGTATAGTTTTATTAATAATAATAAGAATAAGAATAAAAGAAGCACTATTCTATAACTTGTATACGTTTTCAATTTCAGTTGGAAACTTGAATTAATTCAGAAATTTTTTTTTTCAAAATATTTGAATGGTTTTCTTATTGAATGTCAAAAAGTATTACATTGAGATGGAAAATTTAATTATAGTTCCCATACAAATTTTGGGTTTTTTAATAGATGCTATGCTAAAAATTAGATAATAAGATGGTTTTACTAACACTATTAATGTATTGAAGCAACTGGAAAATTTTTATAACTTCAAATTTTGCACTGCTACTCAATATAAAACCACTTTTTATAGATGATTTAATTTTTGTTCAAAAAAAAGTAGAGTTTTGAGGATGAAACTTTATTTAAGGAGTAGAATGCAAAATTCCCCAATTTTTTCACATTTTATAATATGCAATTATCCCATAATTAATAATGTCAAATCTATTAGAAAGAAAGGGATTTACTTCTGTAGATAATTACCCACTAATCTAACACTAATCAACCATTATCAGCTAAGTGGGGTGGTTAAACCAACAAATTTTTTGGAATTCAGATAACTCACTTCTAGATAATTACCACTTTCCAAATAAAAAATAACATAACCTCTTCCCAAATTTAAACAACATAACTTCTCTTTTGCTCTACGACCAACGAACTACAGAAACCTCTCTACTAATTGAAGGAACATTATGGAGTAGGGGGAGAAACAAGTGAAGGCAATTTTCAAGGAAGTTAGCACTACTTTTTTATCAAGTAAGTTTTATAATTAAAGATTATTTTGTTTACATATATTACATATTTTTTTTGCCATATTTAACAGATTCCATGTTATTATTTGTAGAAAAATGATTAAATTGCGCCATGATTGTTACGTTTCATACACTTAAAATTTTTCTAAAAGAATGAGTAGGAACTTTCTTAAGTGGTTTCATCGTTGAAATTAGTACAATTAGGGAGGTTTTTGGCTTTAGTTGAAAAGAGTGAAGATCTATGGGATGAATATGGAAAAATTAATGGAGGGAAAAAAACAGAAGTTGTAGTGGCCGAAAGGGAGGAAAGGTCGGACACCTTCCCTCGTTGCACCATCATCGGTGATAGACCGGCGATCTTTTTCCCGGGCAACAGCAAGCCTTTGGCTAGCCGAAGATGATGTAGCCATGGCTTAGCAAGCAGCACCTATAGCGCCGCTGCTGCTGATCACAAATAAGCTAGCTGCCTGCTAGTGATGATGGCGATGATAGAAGGAGAAGATGGTGAGGAGGATGGTGATGGAGATGGTGAAGACTTTTGGAATAGGGCTTCCAAAAAAAAAAAATTCAGGAAATTTGGGAAAGAAATGACCTGTTTGGGAATTGGGTCATGATCCAGGTTAAACCAATGAACTGGGTAGGGTTAGTTGAAATGGGCTGGATCAATCCAATTTTTCCTACGGGTTGGGTTTTTTATTTAAATAATGTTAGAAATCAAGTGATTTATAGTTGGGTTTATGTAGTTAAAATATTTGGGCTAGTATCTAAATTAATATGGGCCAATATTAAGATATAACCACATAAGTCATTTCGACTGAACATATCTCGGTCCAGTCTTGGTGTTATAACGCCATAACAATAAAACGAGAAAAAAAGAAAAAACGGGGCCAAGAATACTTAGGGCCTACTAAGCTACCAAATAAATAAACCCATAATTAAGAATAGACAATAGTGTAGATTATTATTATTATTAAACTATTAAGTCCAACCTAATATAGTTATGGATCATAAATTAGATTATTAAGATTTAAGTTTAATGATTGAGTCCAAGAAACTATAACAGAAGTCCAAATATTATTAATTAAATATTATTTTCAAGCAAATATAATAATAAGTATAAGTCTAAGGTAATTAAGAAAATTGTTTGATAGTAGCAATCGCAGTAATATTAATAACTAATTAATTTGGTGTAATTAGTCAATTAATTGTTAAAATAATGGTAAAATGAAATAATAATAATAGTAATAAATAGTAATAAGAAGAACTTCATAAATAATCATTTAATAAAATGAAATAATAATAATAAAAAATAATAATAAGAAGAACTTCATAAATAATCATTTAAAGTAAGATTATCCATTAAGATCCAACGTATTCTTAAATCTAATTTGTTAAAGAGAAATATATTATATAGAAGTACACAATCTAATTCCAAAACCCAATTTTAAATTGATTATATACTAGCATGGCTATTCCTATAAAAATAGGTAATAAACCTTAAATAAATAAATAAATGTTATACTCATGAATAATAAATACTTAAATAAATAGATAATAGACACTTAAATAAGCAATTGCGTAAAAAAGTTATCCTTATAAATATTAAGCGAATAAATGTTGAACCGATGAGTAAATATTAAATAAACAGATAAGTTAAATACTTAAATAAACAATTTGGTAAATAAGTTAAATACATAAACATTTGAATAAGATATACTTTTAAATATTAAATGAATAAATAGGTTAAATACCTATTACAAACTAATGACTAAGGATGTTAAATACAGAAATAAATAAATAAATAAAAGATAAGATAAATAAATGAATAGATGAATGAGTAAGCAGATAAATAACATTTATTCATATATAATCAAATTATTCCTCTTTTTGGAAAAAATAATATAGAAACTTCTAAATGTGAAAATTTTCTAACAAGGAAAACTTTCTAAAAAGGGGAACTTTTCATTCTTAAAAAAACATATCATTTACTTTTTTATAAAATGAACAGACATGTTTTCTAAGATTATCTAAGGTGAAAATGAGGACTGAATAGTCATGAAATAGATGTTAGGAGCTATACTCCTATTATATTTAGTGATGGTAGTTGGTGTAAAGTTCAGCCGATTTATTCAATCATGGTAGTAGGTATAAATCTTGACCGATTGACTCATGTTATGTTATGTTATGTGGTCAAAGAGTTGACGTGGAACCTTTTGATCATCCTCTTAGAAGGGGTTTAATCTCTAAATTAAGTATTTAGAAGTTGGATATTTCATGTAATGGTTTAAGAGCTGTGTTTTATGAAATGAAATGACATGATTGGTATGTTTATGAATTTGCAAATATGTTCAATGAATATGTTCATGTCATGCTTTGTGTTTTCATGCCACGTTTGATGAGGGGTTACTCTAGAACCTATGGAACTAAGTGCCATGTCGGATGAGGGTTATTTATATGTGCCACTCCCTTTCTATGAATTATATCAATGT
Organism: Gardenia jasminoides; assembly: GCA_013103745.1. NCBI lineage: Eukaryota > Viridiplantae > Streptophyta > Magnoliopsida > Gentianales > Rubiaceae > Gardenia > Gardenia jasminoides. The sequence goes on from CM023098.1 coordinate 42,868,689, forward strand.
AGTTTATGAAAAGTTGCAAAATGTTTATTCATCTACTATATGCATGTGGTATTGTGTGAAATAATTTGGAAAACTATAATAGATATATAAAGCTAAGCACAAGAGTAAGTATTGTCTACTGCGCGTGTGTTGCTAAATCCATATTTGTTTTATATTTTCTTGCAAATCATGAAAGTGACATCCTGTACGAATAAAAGATAGGAGAAAGATAGATCGAAGGATGTTTTTATATTGGCAGTATAGAGCAAGGATTTAGTAGTTATATTAATTTGAATATAGTGTGTATTTCTTTAGTATTTATAAGTTTTAAATTTTAGTGAATTTTTATATGTTATGATCATGTCGTCTTATATTTGTGAGAGTAAGATCTCACAAATATGGCGTACCACATTGCAAAATCGGTGTAGGGACCTGGATTTGGGGCCTTGATATGCATGACCTCTGAAATGACTTCTCAAGAAACTGGATCAAGTCAGCTTTGTTAAGCTTAGAATACCTTTTCAGCTTCTGTTCCTTTGCCATGGCTTTGAGTGGAGCCATTCACAAAAACTTGAGATCTATATTGGCCACCGTGTAGTACGAGAGAGTAATTGTTGATCTCTCTGCTCGAAAAGGTAATTTTGTACGAGATTATGTATATGAATATTAAGGAACTTTCTGAAGTAGGGCCAGTGGACATTGATCATGACTGGAAGTATAACTTTTCTCCCTGGATGGATGCCTACAGTTCATGGAGATGCTTACTAGTGTTTGATTTCATCAGAAAGTTTATGTCAACAAATTTGTATTTACAAAATGCAACCTCAAACTTGGAATTATTTCCATAAATCCAACAATAATTAAATGCACACGCATGTTTCAGAGCACGAGCATCGCCCGTTTTCTATTACTTCTGATGAGAATTATTAAGATGTTAATTTTGTAGAACTTATTTAATACTCCTCTCTATCTTCTTAGAATTTATCATTGACTCAGATTTTTACACAGATTTACAGCCCTATTTCTTTGATGTTTCAAAACACCATGTTCTTTTCCCATGGAATGGAACAAATGAAGATTATTCCCCAAGAAAAAATGCTTTTCCTTTTTCATCCTTACTCTTGTAGTCTTGTTGACTGTTTATTTCTCAAAACCACTCTAAGGAACTTTATTCTCCATTCATAATTGCACTAATAATGTCATGTTCTATATGATAGAAGTATTTGGATGACGTCATGGAGAATTTGTGTATTATATTCATTTGGAAAATGATGAATTCAGAACTGTTCATTTTCCGAATTTGAAAGCTTGAAGACAAAATTTAATTTTCTTATCCTCCAAATTTAGGAACTTCCTGGTTATTGTGCTCAAAATGCTATTTGCTGCTAGCCTTCAGTCTGTTTTAATGCACTTAAGGATGTCATATTTGGGATATGAACTAGCTGCATTTGACATCTTTCCTGCAGGCCATCTTCAAGATGAATAGTTGATCATGAGAATGATAGTGGTTATAGTAATGGTGAGCAAACCATGTAACTACAGGTAGCACTTTGGATGAAAATCCAATAATCCATCCATATAATCGAAAGTAAGTAGATTTGGACTGGTCCATCTCCAATACTCCATTTACGTTAATGATTTTATATAGATTATCCATATAACCCATAGAAATCCAATTAGGCAAAACAATAAAAAAGAAGTGTGAAAATGTAAAACCTGTGTCTTGAAGTCGTAAATCAACAAAGCCGATGCCTTTCTTCTTCCAGCTCCTTCTGCAACGCTAATTCCTCATCCTCCTCCTCTGCCTTTCATCTCTATTATATCCTTGAACCAACTTCATTGGACAAAATAATAGGGTTTCTAAAATCTTTCTCAAATCTGGCGATCAATATCTGACATCAATCTCACCACCTATAGCGATGACCATGGGAGTCATCTTTGGATTCTAGACAATCCTTTGTTCTCTTCTCTCGGGTAGGATTCAATCATCACACCTATGTTGTCATGCCACTTTCAGCTCATACAAGTACTCGATAAAAAGTACAAATGTACCGCACGAGACTTTCCTCTTGAATTTTACTAGTATTAGTAATTTGGGCCTTCTTTGTGAAGCCAGCCAAGAGTTGTAATGTAGTTTGCTGGTGAGTTTGCAGATTTTGCTCCAATTGAGAAAAGCATTTTGCTTGTGACGGGTATTTTTGTGGTCTGAAATGACGCTTATTTTAGTTACTGTTTTCCTCGATATTGCAGGTTGTGACGCCTAATGAGTTTAAGTTGTATGTAAATAGTGAAAATAAGCAGCCACAAGAGTGCAATTGGTCAGTCACAGGCAAGGCCTACCTTTTGCCCGAGCTACTAAGGTGATTAGAGCACCATCCATTTTTAAATATCTGTTTTTGCTTTGATAACGTCAGAAAACAATACCACCAAGTCAACTGATAAAAACTCACCAAGTTCTTGTAAAACTATTGTCTTCTTGCTGGTGAACTGATTTGTTTTCTTAATTTCTGCACTCTGCATGTCCTTGAAATTTTATTTGTTGATCTTTTTCCTTGAACTTTTGTCTACTGTTATACTACATGTAATTCAATGGTTGAAAATTGCAGAGTGTGCTTCAACCTTACTACTGTTTTGATATGTGTAACATACCAGTAAGTGACTAATACATGGCAGTTGGAATTAAAAAGGAATTCTTGCCATCTCTTAGTTGTCTAATTTTAGTGCTTTGTTGTTTGGTCAACCATTTGCTAAGAAACAAACCTTGATGTAGAGAGAAATTCAAATTTTGGGATTTTGACACCTCTTTATTTCAGACAATTCAGGTGAATATGATTCTTATAAGTCTGCTATTATAGGAAGAATGAGTTCTATTTTCCTCTCGTGTTTTAAAGTGTAGTTTGACAAGTTTAAATTGCTGACTATTGAACTTATGCTACTTAATATTTAGCCATTAAACGAATAATCATGCAACTTTGCGAATTTGTTTTGCAGTCCCATCATATACATACATATATAATATGACTTTGCAGGTAGGTTTTATCTATCATAGTGAGATAGTCATACATGGAACTATTAACAAACATCAAAATATATTCAAGATTACACCAATAGTTAAATTTTCCTTTTTTCCTTATTAATTGCTAAAAAAATTTATACAAAAAAAATTATTACAACAACAAACACAACAAGTGTAGCGCACGTACTCCCATACTAGTCTAAAAGAAAGAAGCATATAGTTTTTAACAAATAATAATGCATGTGAGTCATTTACAAATAAAAAATGACTATAGCGAGTTTAATAAGGAGTTAATATCAAAAGGGAGATTGCAATGACCATCTAAAGAAAGCAACTGCAGACAAAATCGACCAATTAGGCTCCTAGGTTGATTCATCCTCAGGATCCTAGTTGTGTTCGACTGAATCTCTGGCAATTAGGCAGCAAAAGGATACTGCAGCTACCAAGTACTCAGCTGCACCAACTTCTGTGGATCAGATGACTTCAATTGGTCCTTCTAAGTCCTCTGTCAAGGAATCTCTCGGCATTAGCCAGCCACAGAATACTCCAGGTGTTCAGAATTCATCTTGACAGAGTTTTGGGGATCAGGCTCTTAATTCTCAGCCAACTCCACCAACAGATCCACACAACACTCCTGCTCCTTTTGATCCACTGGATATTTTCCAAGACTTAGAAATTTCTTGGAATTAGAAAGTATCTCAGTTGGCTCCCAACTATCTATCACTAATTCTGAAATGGCAGAGCTTTCAGAAGAGAATTCAACGTGCATGTTTTAACTGTCAAGAATCTGATCTCATTTTCTGTGGAAGCCATCTTCCATCATGGAAGGCTGCCATTGCTGATTTCTACTTGCAAGTCCTTGCTGGCCTCTGGAAGGCTTCCTTGTCAGCAAGCCTTGTACCTTCAGCAATTAGTGATCGACTTTCCATACTTGACTCAGAGCGAAGAAGTTGCTACTCATGGAGAAATTTCTAAAAATATTATGATTTTTAAATTTTTTCTGCAAATAGGGTGATTTGGGTGTAGGGTTCAGACCAGTGATGTTCGCATTTGCAAAATGCGAGTTCCAGTGAACTCGCATTTTGCAAATGCGAGTTTGGTGAAAAAAAAAAAGAAAATGAAAAGCAGAACTCGCATTCACAGGATGCGAGTTCTAATGAACTCACATTCCGAGAATGCGAGTTCTGCTGAAGTCGCATTCTATGAATGCGAGTTCATTGGGAAATTAAAAAAAAAAAGAAAATGTACTGCCACAAAATTTGTCAACATAAATAGGATGTTATAACCGACGCAACAATAAAGAAGAACACGTAGCGAGACCCCCGAACAGCTCAGCGAGGGTTGAAGAAACATGATTCAAGGCACCTTAACATAGGATAAGAGCCAAGAAGGTTCGGCCCCAAAGCTTGATAATACTTTGGGAAATAAAAAAAAAAGAAGAAAATGTACTGTCTTATCTTTCTTTTCTTCATTTTTCTTCTTTCTTCCTATTATCCAGGGGACTGAAATCTTTGATAATACTTTATATGACTTGCTCGATTTCCTGGAATTTATATTCATTACTTTTCTTTTCAAAACCTTCTTGAACATATAATTTCCTTGCTCATAAATTGTTTAGAGTATCCTTATATATTCAAAAGACATTTGTTAAAATTTGGATATGTAAAGTAAGGTTCGTTGTGTAAAAAAATTTGGATATGTAAAGTAAGGTTCGTTGCCCTTTCAACCCTCTGGGCTTTCTCAACGGCTTCACTAAACCTATTGATTTGGGCAGCCACCAAAATTTCTTGTATCTCCACATTCAATCCTTGCACAAATCTTCTAATTCTCCTTTGTTCGGTTGCCACTAACTCAGGAGCAAACCTCGACAATTTGGTAAAGAGTGCCTCATATTCTGCGACACTTAACGTCCCTTGCTTACATCTAATGAAATCATCTTCCCTCTTCTCCTGGACTAGTGGGGGAAGAAACTTAGCATTAAATTCTCTAGTAAAGTTCACCCAAGTTCTAGGGATTTGCTCTCTTTCCCATTTCACCCTTGTCATATCCACCATGCTCTAGCGGCTCCCTCAAACTGAAATACGGCAAATGACACTTGCCTCTCCTCCGTGTAATCTAAGGCAGTAAAAATATCAGAAATTCTCTCCAACCATCCTTCAGCAACTTCAGGGTGGGTTCCCCAAGGAATTTAGGCGGGTTAAACCTTTGAAATCTCTCAAGAGCCCTATCCTCACCAACTCCAAGGTTACCAGGATGTTGTTCAGGTCCAGGGCCTTGTTGCCCAGCCATACGATCTAGAATCTCAGTCATACGATTCATGGTCGTAGCCATTTGCTCCACAAGGTTAACCCCGGCACCTTGATTCTGATCGGCAGTAGATTCATGATCACCTCCAATATTTTGGAGTAGCCTTGTCCCTCGTCCTCGGCCTCGACCTCTTCTACCCTCTATAGTTCTTTAGAGGGCAGACATTTTAATATAACAGGAAAATACAATACACTATTAGAAAATCAAGTTGAAAAGACAAATAAAACACTTTATATACATAACTCGTAATAACAGAAGTGCCAGGAGTACTTCTTTGTGGTTATCAAATCGTTATGGAGTTTACTAGATCAAAACTTTAGCTAAGTTTACTTGAACAATTGTCAAGACAATATTAACATTGGCCAAGCTCCATCTAGCCATTAGGAAGTTAGTGTCCAAGGAATAAACCTATAAAAGTAGTGTTGTATTGGTGTTCAATGGATAGCATACCTCAAATAAGTAGCCAAATAGTGAGTTTATCAAATGTGGTTAAAATGGACAAGCCAATAAATGATCTTTATTTTTTTTAATCAAAGCCACGAAAATGAATGATGGATATGAATTTGCTTAAGCGGAAAATAGTTAAAAATTTCCATAATCAAATGTCGTTGCTAAATTTTATTAATAAAAAAAGTGTTTGATGGACCTCAATTGAATGTGAATAATATACTTTCTATATTACCTACTTAACCCTTGTTTTGACGTGGAACTTCAATTCACTTTGCAAACCTCCGACCGTTTAGATAATGTATTTTGTGAATTGGAAAATGTACTAAATCTTGGTACAAGTGGCCTGTCCGTATTTAAGGAATTATACGGTAATTGCTTCACGTCAAAATATGTACTTTTTATAGGCACAATCAGCTCAACTCAGTGGCTGTTAGACTTATACAAGTGAATGTCATGATTTACGCATTTGATGATTATATTGACGAAAATAATGTCAAGTAATTGTGAGAATCTCGTGTAACTCCACTTGTATTTGATCGCATTTTATAGCATACAATTAAACTTGTTTCTCTAGTAAAATGAAAAACTATGAACCCGTGTGGTACAATTATGTGGATAGTTAACATTGCTTAGGATGGTTTAGGGTTTAGGGTTTAGGGTTTAGGGTTTACGGTTTAGGGTTTAGGGTTTAGGGTTTATGGTTTAGGGTTTAGGGTTTAGGGTTTGTGGTTTAGGGTTTAGGGTTTAGGGTTTAGGGCTTTGGCGTTGTCGTTTTACGGTTTATGGTTTCGGGATTACGATTACTAACCTGTAGGGTTTAGGGTTTCGGTTTTAGTAGGGTGTAGGGTTTGGGGTTTGGGGTTTGGGGATTGCGCATAATGTTCACTACGTAACAAATTAATCATTAGTAGTAAAGAAGAAAAAATAAAGAGGGAAAAATTCATTTTTTTAAACAATCAAATATTTTCTTAAACCACAAGAGAAAGTATTTCTACTCCCGTGCTCTCATTCTAATGCGATTTCAAAAATTTACTTTTTTTATAAATTTTACTTATAAGTGAAGTTGCATTAGGCAATGAGAAGTTGGAAAGTAAACACTTCTTAGAATACAACTTCAAAAAATATTTTTTTATTTCAAATGCTAAATTCACTGATTTGAACCCTACACCCAAATCACCCTATTTGCAGAAAAAATTTAAAATCATAATATTTTAGAAATTTCTCATCAAGAGTATGGGAGATAAGAGAGCAAAGGTTTCTTGTGAAGAAATAAAGGAAATCATATAGATTCTTTTTATGTAAGTATATTAGGGGTGGAAAAGAAGTTTTCTAACAATTGTCAAATAGATATAATGTAGCAAATAATTTTTTTTCCCAATGGATGTCCAACGGGTACTATTATACTACGTCTAAATTAACAAGTGTTTATCAAATCGTTATGGAGTTTACTAGATCAAAACTTTAGCTAAGTTTACTTGAACAATTGTCAAGACAATATTAACATTGGCCAAGCTCCATCTAGCCATTAGGAAGTTAGTGTCCAAGGAATAAACCTATAAAAGAAATGTTGTATTGGTGTTCAATGGATAGCATAAATCAACTAAGTAGCCAAATAGTGAGTTTATTCAATCAAAATCGAAGTCGAAGTTCTAGGATATAAATGTAAACTCATTAATTTTTTTACACAACGAACCTTACTTTACATATCCAAATTTTAACAAATGTCTTTTGAATATATAAGGATACTCTAAACAATTTATGAGCAAGGAAATTATATGTTCAAGAAGGTTTTGAAAAGAAAAGTAATGAATATAAATTCCGTGGAAATCGAGCAAGTCATATAAAGTATTATCAAAGATTTCATCCCTGGATAATAGGAAGAAAGAAGAAAATGAAGAAAAGAAAGATAAGAGATTTTCTTTTTTTTTTTTTTATTTCCCAAAGTATTATCAAGTTTGGGGCCGAACCTTCTTGGCTCTTATCCTATGTTAAGGTGCCTTGAATCATGTTTCTTCAACCCTCAGCTGTTGGGGTCTCCCGTGTTCTTCTTTATTGTTGCGTCGGTTATAACATCCTATTTATGTTGACAAATTTTGTGGCACATTTTCTTTTTTTTTATTTCCCAATGAACTTCGCATTCATAGAATCGACTTCAGCAACTTCGTTATGGAGTTGTCATACATGATACATAAATGTCGTAATACACGATAAAAAAAAAGGGACGAATTAGCAGAAAATGGAAAAAAATATGCAATAGAAATGGGAAAACAAAATTTGCATCAGAAATTGAAAAAATCAACACAAACGGAAAAAAATAATTGCATCAAATGGAAAAAAAAAGAAAAATCAGCACAAATGCGAGGTTTCATGAAACTCGCATTTGACAAATCTGGTTTAGTGAAACCGCATTTGCCAAATCGAAGTTTCACGCGTGAAAATATAATCTTTTCGCTTTTTTTTTTTCGTCCGAAATTTGCCTAACTCGCATTTGACAAATGCGAGTTTCACTGAACTCGCATTTATCAAATGCGAAAATCACAATGTTAGAAAGTCTTTTGCAAACAACCCCTCTTGTAGAAACTTTTTTTTTTTCCATCACATTTTTAGAATTTCCTCCTACTCATGAGTTATCTCAGTTGGAGAAGGTGCTTCAGCAAAAAGATGCCCTCCTAAAGGAATTAAGGACTTCTTTCCATTTATCCAAGGAAATAGCAGAAAGAAGATCAGCTATCATGACCAGACAGCAAGAGATACAAGGGGCTGTACAAGGACTTGTAATGGGGGAACATTGATGTCAGATTTCAATCACTGGATTTGAGCAAGGTTTTATAAACCCTATTATTTCATTGAATTAAGTCGCTTCAAGGATATAATAGAGATCGAAGGAGAAGGAGGATTGAGGAGAAAGAATTATAAGAAAAGAGAAGCAGTTGGACTAAGAAGAAAGGTATTGGCTTTGTTGGTTTACTATTTCAAGATAAAGGTTTTACATTCTTACGCTCCTCTTTTATAGTTTTGCCTTAATTAGATTTACGTGGTTGTATGGATGATATATACAAAACCATTAACGTAAATGGATGCAACTTGGTCAACCATTTAAAGTCAAGGCTGGAGATATGGACCAATCCAAATCCATTTAATTCCAGTTTATGGATGGATTATTGGATTTTCATCCAAATTGTCACCTCTAATTTTATGTATATTTGATGCCCTATTTCTTTTATGCAAAACATCTCCTTCTTCTCTTCTTCTCTAATGGAACAGAACAAGTGAAGGTAAAATCCATTTAAACTGCATTAATTCTGTTGAAAAGTGCATTAATGTTTGAAGCACATGCTTTGCACGTTAACATGTTACTTTTCAAGATAATTTTAAAAAAAATAGTAGCAATCATGAGGGGGTAAGAGGGTTCAGAACCCAAGAATTCTATCTCTCTAATTTCAACCTTAACTATTAGATCAAAATCTCTTCAACACTTTTCAACATAATCATTTCCATATTATTTATTTTTAATAACAATGCTAACAAAGTAAGAGTTCACAAACAACACCTCTACATTTTGTTATAATATCGAATGAAATTAGAGTTTTCTCCAGACTTATTGCCCAATTTTTTTACTGTATAATATCGTAACTTTTCTCATGCAAAAAACATGTGAAAATCAGTGCCCATGTAAATTTTTCTTTCCTTCCGTTGTTGAGTGTAAGTCTGAAGTTAGATGCTGGAAGACTTTCCAATATTACTTTTATTTCAACGAAATTCTATTTTCTAAATTAGAACGGGAAAGCTCTCCAGACCCTGTCCCTGAACAATTTCATTTTCTTTCAGGATGGGCATTTTCAGGATTACATCATTGCAATTGGTTATTAGCTTGTGTCTAGATACGTACGTAAAGGTCACAAAGATTTTCTTTCAAGATGGAAAGTTTCAGGGTGTTACTGACTTGCACAACTTCAATTTCTTTCAAGGTGGGCATTTTAAGGTTTCACCTCATTGTAATGAGCTGTTAGCTCTCGTGTTTTCACCAAAAGATGCTTAACTTTGTGGTACCGAAAACTGTCTTGGTCCTATAAAATCTCATCACTACAAACTCATCCCTGTATGGTCGGAATGGAAATATATGAATCCAATCAAATCCCTCTATGAAGATAAGGATTCTCTATGTATTCATCAAAAAAGTGGGATTTTCAGGGACTCTGAAGTCGTGTATGGATGCCACACTTTGTGCTTTGATTTGGATAAAGAATGCCTTGCCTTGACAATGCCTTCTCTTCATATGCATGGGAGCCACGCTTCATATGCATATACTTGGACCGTGCCTGGAGGGCGTTTTTATCTTATCGAAGTTTAACATTTTTTAGATGAAAAAGGACTTTTTCCAAAGGGATTCGAAGTAGCACATAAGCATTACTCCGGTGACAACATGTATCCTGGATGAAGTCCCTGGTCCATTTGGTGATGATCGATGTAGATTTTTGTACACCTTGTTTTCTTCGGAATGAGAAAGAAAAGAAACCAAAGCTTCTGATTTCTTCTTTGTTTTTTTTGTTTTTTTAAACCCCAAAACCATCACAAGTTTATCCAGATAAGTGACACTTAAATGTTGAGAAGTCCTTAGTCAAGTGATTAATGTTAAGATACTAGGAATTAGAAGCTTTGGTTCAAATCTTCTCTTACTTCCCTACTTCTCAAATCCCACCTCCCACTGTATTAAAAATAAAAAAAAGATGGTCGTACTTACACATTCTTAAAGAGTTTATTACATCCTCTCCCTACTATAAAATAAATAAATAAAGCCACACTTATACATTCTTAAGAGTTTATAATGTCATTATTTGTAAAATAGCTAAAATTTGAAGTATAATGACAGGTGTAGAGTTTGTGCAATAATAAATATCAAAAATCCCAATTACCACCACAATTAATTATAGAGCTATTCCGAATACCAGAGCAGGGACTCCGGATGTGCAATGGGTTACTGGCTTCACCCTGATTCCAAGGAGTATGCTAAACCCTATATACCAGAATTACCTCTGAGGAAATATTAATTTGTAGTAGTGGTAAGTAGAGTCGTCTCCTCAGGAAACGGGTAGGAAATTGTTTCTTTCTATGTCACGGAAAAAATAGGGGGTTCGGATGGGATAGAACTAGAAATAAAATAAACAAAATTAGAGAACGAAAATGAAATTCCAATTAAATAAATCACTAGAAAACAAGCAGAGAATAATTTAATAGAAATAGCAATTAACAAAATTTTACCCAAAAGAACAACTTCTCAGGCACAGTCCAATCAAATGGTCATTGATGCAGAAATATTTCATTCATTTGTTATTAGGCTAGTTATAGCTACCAACAAGTTTTGACAGCCAGTTTTTCCTTAGTTTTTTGACAGCCAAGGTACGACCGTTGATTGCTTCCCTAACCAGATAATAACCCTAAGTACGACCATAGGAGTTTAATTACCCGATTGCATTAAAAGTTAGAAAAGCCCAACCCTAACCAATGAACACGCTAAGAGGGTCCATTTAAGTTAGATCCCACGTGTTCCCAATATAAAACCAATTATGGTAGTCGCCACTAATTATTAACTAAATGAACAATTACGGATTCAATTTAGTTAATTTGATAGTAGGCTATTAGGTTAAATTAAATATCTGGCCGTTGACATTAAATTAAAAAAATAACCCTAAATAGTTAATCCAGGAAACGTATGAATAGTAATCAAATTAAAAGAAATGATAAAGATTAGATTAAATCTCACAAATGTTATGGACCGCGCCTTCGAGTTGCCCTTTAAGTAGACGAGAAATTTAGCCGCTCCTCATCATAACCATCCCACGTGATTTGATTGATTTAATTTGCATACTCATGACCATGTTGGAATTTGGATGTTAATATGATCGGAATTGCATGTGAAAGGACGACCAAGACGTCTAAGTAAAGTACGAACTCACGTTAATGGAAAATAGGAAAAGTAAGAAGAAGCAAGAGATGGAACTTTTTGTCTTTTTGTTTGCCTTGCACACGCACTATTACTATGAAAAGCACTAGTCTCCCGAAGGAAGACTAAGAAAAATAACGAAACAAAAAGCTTCTCCTCCAAACTCCCTAAACAAAGCCTCCTAAACCTATTAATAATAAGAAAACCTGCCGCCCCTTGATTCCCTATTTCCTATTAATACGAATCAATAACTAAAAGGGAATAAGAGTCCCATGACAATTAGAAAACTAATAAATAAGCCTAACAAAAAGGAAATCAAATTTGTTTCTAAAAATTAGCTTCCAATTCCTTCAAAGGCGTGAGTTTGTTTTGTCAGCAAGGATTCCAGGCGGGGCCCATTCCAGTACAATTTGGCATTCCTCATTTAAAGCATAATGATCGAAATTAACAGTTAAAGTTCACTTTACATAAAAGCACTAGTATATATATTTAAACATGCCCAATCAATCAATTAAACACTCAATCAAATCATAGAAACATTTAAGCACAACTAACAACAAGGAACACTTACAAATCCTTTATAAATTATTTCACAAGTCATTTTCAAATAGTAGTAAAATATTTGATTTAAAAAGGATCGGAACACTCACCAATTAATCACAGTTGACAATCCAAGTTAGGATTTGGTTCGAAATCTTCCCCACTTCCTATTGTGACGACCCCACCTTCCCCTAAGGCGAACCAAAAGGGGTTGGTGGACCACCTGCTCGGCTCTCGCCGAAACTCACTACAATCCTCAGTCAAATTGAAGTGCCAACTTTAAATAATTACAGTAAATTAAACTCCAACAATTACATCCAAGTACTTCCCAATAATAACATAACCATACATCTTACAATTTAAACTCCATTACATGTAACCCAAGTATTTCAAAATCATGTTACAATAATGAAATGTTACTTCCATACTTCAATACAATAAGCCCATTGTCCAAGACACCAGGAATAATATACACAGATGAACTAGAGTTAATCCAGCTAGTCTCTTTAGTAAGTCTCTTCAAGTGCTTCCTTTGTCCCGAGTCCCTGTGGGGGGGGTGGAAATAAAACATTTTTGGGGTGAGCTTAAAAGCTCAGTGAGGTTCCGAAAATTAAGCAAATACACATTTAGTCAAAATCTTAACACTTGAGTCAAATAGTACTCTTCCAAAATTTTCACCATTCAACTTAAACCATGAGTAAAGCCTTTCATGTAGAGCGATAGCAAATCACGCGTTTAACTTCGAAACAAGAGTAAATCTTTTAAAAAAACTCATTTCACTCATTTAAGCATTTGAACAGTAATTAAACAAACAAATCACTTCAATCACATCAAAAGTACTGAGACGAGATGGGAGGTGCCTACCACCCTGATTTGGTGTGACACATACTTCCGTTCAGATTCAATTACACTTAAAATACTGAGATGAGATGAGAGGTACCTCCCACTCACTCGAGTGTGGTACATACTATCTCTCAATACGTATGGTTGACGAGACAACATTCCAATCGACATATTCACAGCTAGGATTAAGGTGGGATGAGAGGTACCTACCACTCATGGAGTGTGGTACATACTGCCGCTTATCACATAGGGTCGACGAGACAACGCTCCAATCGACTTATTCAAAATTTAAGATTCAGGCGGGATGAGAGGTACCTACCACTCCTTAGAGTGTGGTACATACTGCCGCTTATCAACACAAATCAAATTTCAAGTCACAGCACATATTCAATATATAACTCATCTCATTTAGTATTTGTGAATCAAGACAAGTAACATACATAGAAACTCACAAACTCTTCATAATTTTACTTATAAAGCATTTCACTTGGACATAATAGAGAATCACCTCAATAAAACATTCCTTTGTAAATACTAGCAATTCATTCCACAAATCATTCATTTACAAACCATGGCAAGATTTTCATTTAAAAGAGAGTTAGAATACTCACCAACTAATCACAGCTGACAATCCAAGTTAGGATCTGGTTCAAACTCTCCCCCACTTCCTATGATCAAGTAAAAGGAGAATTAAGTTTCGCCCCACAGATAGCGAAACTAAACCCAAATAACTCATTTTTCAAACGATTTTCACTAGGTTTCAATACACACAATTCGTGGAAATTAGCTAAAATATTTCAAATCCTACCAATTTGTCCAAAATGGCATTTTTCTCTCAAAGCTTAGTGAGACTCAATTTCTTACAATAAAAGTTCAGGATTTTAACTCTTTTAAGACATATACTCATAAATGAATATAATACATATGTACTTAAACAAAATCTCATCAATAACATCATAAAGTTTCAAAATCACATTTCAAAGTTGCCAAGTATGGTTCGGCCATCACTTATCACTTTCCTTCAATATTTTCAACTACAAGATCTAATTTCTAACCATAGAATAAGGTCCTCAAGTCCGCTACCTAAAAGTCACCTCAAGTCCGCTACCTAAGTTGGGAATTCAAGAGCCCAACTCAAATATTTCAAACATTAGCATTTCTAGCAAAGTAATCCATAGATTTGACAGATCTAACACTAATAAGGTTAAAGCTAAGAGATTTAAGGATTATACCACAAGATCTATTCAGATCTAACAAGATCAAGGAAGATCTGATGGACTCTTCCCAAAGATGACTTCTTGAGCTTAGCAACTCCAAAAAGCTCCGACCTTAACTCAAGATTTGCTTGATTTGATGATGGATTTCAACCATAAGCTCAAGAACAAGACTCAAGAAAACCCACACAAGCTTTCTTTCTTCTTTTCTTCACTCTCCAAATTTCGGACCTCTCCCTCTCTCTCTCACTCACTCTCACACGGCAGCCAAGGATGGAGGAGAAACAAGCCAAGATTGAGACCTTCAATGGGGTCTTGAAGCTTCAAGAAGTTTAAGAAAGAAACAATGGAGGAAGATGCAAGCTTTTCTCTCTCTCCCTCTTGCTCTTGGAGCTCTCGGATCCCTCTCTCTCCCTTACTTTAATGGCTGCTCCAAGGATGAAAATGAGTGTCTTCAATGGTGACTTGAAGCTCCAAGGAATGAAGGAAGAAGAAATGGAAGATGGAAACTCAAGCTTTTTCCTCTCTTTCTCTCTCTCTTATTTTCGGCCTCCCTCTCTCTCTATGTCCCCAAAGAATGGCTGAAAATGAAGTACAAGAAACATGGAAGATGACTTTAAGGGGACAAAAAGAGGCCTTTTCCTTAATTTAAGGAAAAGTGCTTTTTGAGCACTTTATGTCGCGTCGTGCGCGACAGTCTAACTTACACTGTTTTACTCCATTCCAACACTATCCAATCTTAATAATATTTCCATAATATCACTACATATGCTCAATTTCAATTTAAAGTCACTAATCACGCACCGGTACAAAATTGAACACTTAATTCGGCCGAAACCACACACCAGCAAATAATTCGTATAAAATTCTCTAAATTGGAAAATATTCACTTTAAACATATATTCACTCATATTTCAATGAATAAACACAATATAAATAATATTTGGCATTTTTAAAATAAAATCGAGATTTTTTCGAGGCCCTCACACCTATAATCAAGTAAAAGAAGAAATAAGTTTCTCCCCACAAATAGCGAAACTACTCTCAAATAAACTTGGTCATTTGTTTGATCAAAATCAAGTAAAAGAAGAAATAATTTTTGCCCCACAAATAGCAAAACTACTCTCAAATAAACTTAGTCATTTGTTTGATCAAAATCATCCCAAATTTCCTCTAATTTTGCTTGGGTGAAAAAGTAGTCACTCGAATTGAAATTCATCATAAAAGATTTCATTTTCAAAACGACACTTCATTATCCAAAATACTCTATCGATGTACTCCATACTCGCGACTTCTAAATTTTTGAAAAAAGAGATAAAGTGAGGTCTTTCACCTCGAAAATCACTCATTCAAGTTTAAACTCAACACTAAACTTTTAATCAAGATTCTAACACATGTTTAGAACAATTTTCACCAAATCTCAATGTTCAAAATTTATGAAACATAGATAAAACATTTCAAAACCCTCAAATTTGTCCAAATAGCATATTTACCCCAAAATTAGTGAAAACTCAACTTTTCACCGTTAAAGTTCAAAATTTTAACTCCATCTAAACATATACTCATAAATGAACATAATACATATTTATTTAGGCTAAATCTCACCAAGACACATTGTAAAATTTCGAAATCAAACATCAAAACATTCCAAGTGAGGTTCGGCTAACCTTCATACTTTTTCTTCAAAATTTCCAACAACATTCCTACATTCTAACCATACAATGAACTCATCTCAAAAATAACAGTCACAACTGCAACCAGGTCCTCAAGTCCGCTACCTAAAAGTCACCTCAAGTCAGCTACCTAAGTTGGGAATTCAAGAGCCCAACTCAAATATTCCAATCATAAGCATTTCTAGCAACATAAACCATAGATCTGACAGATCTAACTCTAATAAGGTTAAAGCAAAGAGTTTTAGGTGTTCCACCCACAGATGATGTCCTAAGTTTCGACACCTCGAGATCCTTCAAATTTTTCCATAGATCTGCTTGTTTGATGATGATTTCCTCCTCAAAACACAAGATCAAGAAGATGAAGAGCAAAAAGGTAGCTTCTTTTCCCTTTTCTCACTTTCCCTCTCCCTCTTACTCTTGGATTTCTCCCTCTTTCTCTCTCCCACACACGACTGCACAAGGAGGAGATGAAACAAGATGGAAGCTTTCCAATGATGTCTTCAAACTCCAAGAAATCAAAGAAGAAGATGAGGTGTTGATGGTTTGATCTCTTGAATTCTTCAAGAAGCAAGAAAATAGACAAGATGAAGCTTTCCTCTCTCTCTCTTGCTCTCTCTCTTGGCCGGCTGCAATGAGGAGCAACAAGGAATGAGATGAAGCTCTCTAATGGTGTTCAAGATACAAGGAAAATTGAGGAAGAAGAAGAAGAAGAAGCTTGGGATTTTTTTCCTCTCTTTTCTCTCTCTCAAGCTTCAATGGCTGCTAAAAAATGAAGAGGCTTGGAGCAAGAAACAAGGCTTTTAAGAGACAAAAGGTGTGGTGATCCCTAATTTAGGGAAAAAGTGGTCAAACTCCACTTTTTGTTGCGTCGACACGCGACACTCTAACTTTCACCGGTTTATCTCATTCCAACACTGTCTTACCTTAAATATATCTCTATAATATCTCTACATATACTCGGTTTCATCTTAGAGTCACTATTCATGTTTCGGAATAGAAATCGACACTTAAACTGGCTGAAACTAAACATCGGTAAATAGTTCTCAAAAAATTCTCTAAATTGAAAAATAATAATTCAAAGTATAAATTCACTATTATTTTAGTGAAAAAAAACATTATAAATATTATTTTATATTTTTAAATAAAAATAGAATTTTGAGGCCCTCACAAACTACGGGAAAAATTTAATTAGGACAGGTCTTAAAAAAGCCAAAAGTGTTAAACCTAATTGCCCTTATCATTTTCATGCATCAAATTCAATAATGTGGTCTTGACATGTATATCATAGCAAGTTCTAGAATGATCTAACTTGGTGTGATAATTACACTCGCAAAGGATGCAGAACAAATTTTGAATAATGAGATCTTTAGGCTCAAAAACTCACAAATGGCTATATGTCGTGTTTACAACATCCATCATTCAATTTAATTGCAAGCAAATCTAATACTCATGCTAGTGACATTATACTACTCATAATTGTATCTTGGCCACATAAGACCAACTAAGTCCAAAAGAAGTCTAAAAACTCGAAAAATGGGAAAATAGAAAAAAATGAAAACTGAAATTGAAACTTCATGAAAATGAAAAAAATTGAAACTAATTTGAAGAGCAAGTAAAATCATAAGTATTCCTCCCTTCACACCTAAACACTACATTGTCCTCAATGTAATAAAACAAAGAGAGAGCCAAGGACTTCCCTGAATCACGGAGGAGGGTACCAATCAACTATGGCTCGAGGGTAGCGCAGCAAGATCTCCCCAGGGAGAAGCAGCGGCAGCGGTTAGAAGAAAGTGGGGAAGACGAGTGAAAGGGTGGAGAAAAGAGAAGATAAAAGAAAAAAGAAGAACAGAACAAAAGAAAAGGGGGAGAAGATCTGCGAGTGAAAGTTGAGAAGGCGTGGGCACGCCTTGAGACCCTTAGTCTTCTGATCACCCGTCCATTTTTTTTTTCGGGCAGAAGACTTTCTTCCGCAAGGCATGGGCACGCCTTAACAGCGGAAGTCTTCTGTCCAACGTTGGAATTTTTCTTTTTTTTCTTCGGGCAGAAGACTTTCTTCCGCAAGGCGTAGGCACGCTGTAACGTCGAAAGTCTTCTGACCAACATCTGGATAAATAAGGAGCAAGCGTGATGTAGAGCGTGGGCACGCTTTAACATTGAAAGTCTTCTGACCAACATCTTGATTCCCCAATTGGACAAAGATTCGGTAAGATGCACCCATGGCCTATGACCACAAGTTTTCTGTTAAGATAAAAGGAATGCTCAGCTTTCACACAAAAACATGAAATCAAAACACAAAATAACGAAAAATCTAGATTCTTGGGTTGGCTCCCAAGTAGTGCCTTTCTTTAATGTCTTTGGCTAGACATAGTGATAACTTTCAAGTTGCATAATATGGATCTTCAAGATTTATGATCTCCACTTCCTCAACATTAAACCCTTCATAATAAGGCTTTAGACAGTGACCATTGACCACAAACTTTTTCTCCATCTTCAAATTTCGCCCAAAAGTTTAAGTCTCGAGTGATAAAGGAGAACTTTTTGGCCCACTACAATTGTTTTTCTCGAGACTTGTTGATCATGAAAAATTTCGCTCTTTTCCTTGTAAGTCAATGCATTTACATAAGCATCATTCCTTAGCTCTTCCAACTTCTGTAATTGAAGTTTTCTATGCCTCCCGGCATCCTCAAAATCCATGTTACACTGTTTAATCGCCCAAAATGCCTTGTGCTCATACTCAACGAGAAGATGACACGGCTTACCAAACACCAACTTATAGGGAGACATCCCAATATGTGTCTTATACACAGTTCTATAAGTCCAGAGTGCATCTTCCAACCTTGAACTCCAGTCCTTACGATCAAGGCGAACCATTTTCTCTAGAATTGATTTGACTTCTCTGTTTGAATTTTCGCTTGCCCATTGGTTTGCGGATGGTAGGAGGTATAAACTTTGTGAATGACTCCATACCTACGGAGTAGGGCTGCAATCACTCTATTACAGAAATGTTTTCCTCTATCACTGATCATGGCTCTCGACCTTCCAAAGTGAACAAAAATCTGACTTTTCACAAAATCTATAACTACTTTAGAGTCATTAGTCCGGGTGGCTTTAGCTTCCACCCATTTCGACACGTAGTCAACAGCCAATAAAATGTACAAAAAACCATAAGATGATGGAAAGGGACCCAAGAAGTCAATACCCCAAACATCAAAAACTTCACAAAACATTATGGGGGTTTGGGGCATTTGGTCTCTACGAGATATGTTACCTACCCTTTGACATCTATCACAGAATTTGCAAAACACATATGCATCTTTGAAAAGGGTAGGCCAGTCGAAACCACTTTCTAATACCTTACGGGCAGTTTGCTTTGGTCCAAAATGACCACCGCATGCATAAGAGTGACAAAAAGTCAAAATGGAATTAAATTCAGATTCACTCACGCATCAGCGCATCACTTGATCCGTGCAACGCTTCCAAAGATATGGGTCGTCCTAGATGAAGTGCTTGGTATCACTCTTTAATTTGTCCTTCTTAGCCTTTGGCCAACCTGCAGGTAATTGATTGGTTACTAAGAAATTCACAATATCAACATACCAAGGCATAGACGAATTAACAGCAAGCAATTGCTCCTTTGGAAACGACTCTCTCAATGGCAGATCTTTCGTATTTGTAAGCAAGCGGCTCAAGCGATCAGCTACCAGGTTCTCCGCCCCACTTTTATCCTTGATTTCCAAGTTGAACTCTTGCAGGAGCAAAATCCATCTTATGAGCCTTGGTTTTGCATCTTTCTTCGTCAACAAGTATCTTAAGGCTGCATGATCAGAGAAAACTATCACTTTTGCACCCAATAAATAAGACCTAAATTTCTCTAGTGCAAAAACAAAAGCCAGTAATTCTTTTTGTCGTAGAGTAGTTAAGTTGAGCTCCATTCAATGCTTTTAATGCATAGTAAATTGCATGCACCGCCTTGCCAATCCTTTGCCCCAATACTGGTCCCACTGCATAATCACTTGTGTCACACATTATTTCAAATGGGAGGCTCTAGTCTGGGGGTTGAATGACAGGTGGTGATGTCAATGACCCCTTCAACTTATCAAATGCCACTTTGCATTCATTAGTGAAGTCAAATGGTACGTCCTTTTGCAACAATTTGAACAAGAGCGCTCCAATCTTGGAAAAATTCTTGATGAATCTTCTATAGAACCATACATGACCCAAAAAGGAACGTACTTCCCGTACACTTACGGGGTAAGGCAAAGCAGAAATAAGGTCTATTTTTTGCTTTATCTACCTCTATTCCCTTAGCTAACACTACATGTCCTAGGACAATACCATGCTCCACCATAAAGTGACATTTTTCCCAGTTAAGAGCTAAATTCGTCTCTATGCACCTTTTTAAAATTAGAGTTAGATTTTCAAGGCATTCATCAAACTATTTCCATATACACTAAAATGATCCATGAATACCTTAATAATCTTTTCTATGTACTTACCATGCACCTTTGGAAAGTTGCTAGAGCATTATAAAGGCCGAAAGGCATCCTATGGTAAGCAAAAGTACCAAATGGGTAGGTAAACATGGTTTTTTCTTGATCCTCCGATGCTATGGCCATTTGGAAATACCCTGAAAAATTATCCAAAATACAGTAATAAACACGACTAGCCAATCTCTCTATCATTTGATCAATAAAGAGTAGAGGGAAATGGTCCTTTTTTTGTAACGGTAATTAATTTTCGGTAATCTATGCACTGGCACCATCCCGTAGGCTTCCTAACAGGAACCATCTCTCCTTCCTAGTTCTCTTCTACAGTTACCCCCACCTTTTTCGGGACTACCTGGATGGGGCTCATCCATGGACTGTCCGAGATAGCGAAGATAATTCCCATCTCCAGGAGTTTAAGTATTTCCTTTTTAACTACTTCCATCATAAGTGGGTTTAATCTTCGTTGCGCCTGTCTTACCGGCTTTGCATCATCTTCTGGCTGTATTCGGTGCATGCATAAGGATGGACTAATTCCTTTGATGTCTGCTATGCTCCACCCAATTGCCTCCTTATGATCCCGAAGAAGTCGCACCACTTTGTCCTCTTGACTTGGCGATAAATGTGCAAAAATGATCACTGGTAGCATCTCCTTGTCTCCGAGAAATGCATACTTCAAATGTTTTGGGAGAGGCTTGAGCTCCAACTCTGGTGCCTGTACAACAGAAGGCAACAAATTTTTTTGAGTTTCTGGTATAAAAAGAGAAGTTAGTTCATACCTTGAAGAAATGGGTGGGAGTGAATGCAGTGCCTCAACCACATGGCACAACTCATCATTGATTTCCACATCAAGAGTTGCTCCCAACTCAAGATACTTGGCCAAAACCACTTCCAGTGCATCCTTCCCATCCAATTCAAAATTTTCTTGTACAAGGGGTTCAATAACACTCAAAGCAAAAACTAAGTTAGAGTCCTTCGGGTACTTTATTGTATCAAAAATATTAAAATTTACAATTTCGCCATCGAACACCATTGATAAAGTATCCTCATTCACATTTAGTTTTGTCCTAGCAGTGCTTAGAAACGGTCTACCTAACAAAATAGGTGACGAATTTAATGACTTTTCATCTCCCATATCTAGGACATAAAAATCTGTTGAAAATATTAACTCATTTACTTACACCAAAACATTCTTAACTAGCCCCTCAGGATAAGCATTGGTACGGTTTGCTAGTTGGATTATGATGCTAGTTTCCTTTAGTGGCCCAAGATTTAGAGAAGAATAAATGGTTTCAAGCATCACATTAATCGACACCCCTAAATCCAGCATTGCTTTCCTAATTGTGGTGTTTCGTATTTTGCATGGGATCGTGAACATACTGGATCCTCACACTTGGGTGAGAGCTTTCCTTGAAGTACAACCGATACATTTTCTCCCACCACCACTCGTTCAACATCTCTTAACTTTCTTTTGTGGGTGCATAAATCTTTCAGAAATTTTGCATACTTTGGCGCCTGCTTAATTGCATCCAACAAGGGGATGTTGATCTCCACCTTCCGGAATACGTCCAAGATTTCTTTTTCCTTCTTTGCCTTCTTTGTCTTTTCCAACCTACAGGGAAAAGGAGGCAAATTAGATTTAGCAGGAATTGAGAGATTAGGGGTTACCTTGGGCTCTTCACGAATGCGTCCCTCCTCTTTTATCTCCTTTTCAATCTCCTCTTCATTTTTACTCTTTCGATCTTTTAACCTTGGCCCCTCCACTTCTCTGCCACTTCTCAATGCCATGGCACTTACATTCTTGGGGTTTGCCTTGGGTTGTGATGGCAATTTCCCAAAAAAGTGAGATTCTAGTTAGTTGATTACAATTGCTAAGTGACTTACTTGGGTCTTCAAATATTTCATACCCGACCTAGTCTCCTGTTGAAATTGAGCAGTGCTCATGACCAAGTTCTTTACAATATCTTCCAAAGAGCTTCCTGAATTTGAAAACGAAGGCTGAGGCTTTGCTTGATAGGATTGTTGAAACCCTGGAAGACGATTCAAAAATGAGTTTTGAGGCCTGTTCCTGTAACTGAAATTGGGATGGTCTCTCTAACCTGGATTGTATGTGTTTGAGTATGGGTCATACTGTCTACAGACCGTAGGCATGCCTCCAACCATGTTGACATGCTCAGCTCCATCTTCTTGCAATGTGGGACATGCGTCTGTGGAGTGGCCCATGTTTGTACAGATTCCATAGACCTTTGCTTGTTGTCCATTCCCCACGGCCAATTGCGGCATAAAAGATGTTAATTTTGACAATTGTTACTGAATAGATAAGGATTCTACCTCATTGATCCTACGGGTGGGGTTACTTTCACGGAAGCCAAATTGTTGGGAATTTTCTGCCATCTTCTCAATGAGTTCCCATGCTTCTCTTGGTGTTTTATTTACCAGGGCTCCCTCACTTGCAGCATCAATAATACTTCTGTCAGATGATTGAAGCCCTTCATAAAATTACTGGATCAATAGTTGTTCACTAATTTGATGCTGTGGGCATTTAGTGCACAATTTATTGAACCTTTCCCAATAGTCATATAAAGATTCCCTAGGACAATGCTTAATACTGCATATCTCCTTTCTGAGACTTGTAGCCGGGATACAGGAAAACTTTTTTCCAAAAACTTCCTTTTCAACTGTGCCCAAGTTGTAATACTACATGCGGGTAGGTAGTATAGCCAATCTTTCACTGCATCCTTGAGGGAGAAAAGGAATGCTCTGAGTTTTATTTGCTCTTCAGTCACCCCAGAAGGTTTCATATCCGAACAAACCACATCAAACACCTGGATGTGCTTGTAGGATTCCTCACCGGACAAACCATGAAATAGGGGCAGAAGATGGATTAATCCAGATTTTAACTCGAAGGAAGTGTTCTCATCCAGATTCGGGAAGGTAATGCATAAAGGTTGCTGGGTCAAATTCGAAGCAGCCAACTCCCTTAATGTTCTGTTGTTGGCCATGCTAACTTCTTCTTCTGAATCACTTGAATGATCAGTTGGAGATTCTGACAATTGAAATCCTAAAGATGCAGTGGCCGACTGCTCTTCTCTGTACTCCCTAGTCTCCTTCCTTAGCCTGTGTGCGATCTTCTCTATCTCAGGATCGAAAGTCAATTCACCTATACGAGAGGAACGTGGCATAAACTAGCAAAGGTACTAGGTATCAAAATAAAATAACTTAAAATGAAACAAATTAACCAAAACACCGTTCCTCGACAACGGCGCCAAAAATTTGACAGGTGCCGAACCTGTGCAATAATAAATATCAAAAATCTCAATTACTACCACAATTAATTACAGAGCAATTCTGAGTACTGGAGTATGGACTCCAGATGTGCAATGAGTTATTGGCTTCACCCTGATTCCAAAGAATATGTTGAACCCGATATACCAGAATTATTTCTGAGGAAATATTAATTTGTAGTAGTAGTAAGCACAGTCGTCTTCTTAGGGAATGGGTAGAAAATTGTTTCTTTTTAAGTCACGGGAAAAATGGGGGTTTGGATGGGATAGAACTAGAAATAAGATAAACAAAATTAGAGAACAAAAATGAAAATTCTAATTAAATAAATCACCAGAGAGCAAGCAGAAAATAATTTAATAGAAACAGCAATTAATAAAATTCTACCCAAAGGAACAACTTCTCGGGCACAGTTCAATCAAATGATCATTGATGCAGAAATATTTCATCCATTTGTTACTAGATTGGTTATAGTTACCAACAAACTCTGACAGCCAACTTTTCCTTAATTTTTCGACAGCCAAGGTACGACCGTTGACTGCTTCCCTAACCAGATAACAACCCTAAGTATGACCGTAGGAGTTTATTTACCCGATTGCATTAAAAGTTAGAAAAGCCCAACCCTAACCAAGGAACACGCTAAGAGGGTCCATTTCAGTTAGATACTACGTTTCCCTAACATAAAACCAATTATGGTGGTCGCCACTAATTATTAACTAAATGAACAATTACGGATTCAATTTAGTTAATTTGACAGTAGGCTATTAAGTTAAATTAAATATCCGGCCGTTGACATTCAATTAACAAAATAAACCTAAACAGTTAATCCAGGAAACATATGAATAGTAATCAAATTAAAAGAAATGATGAAGATTTGATTAGATCTCACAAATGTTATGGACCGCACCTTCGAGTTGCCCTTTAAATAGACGAAAAATTTAGCCGCTCCTCATCATAGCCATCCCACATGATTTGATTGATTTAATTTGTATGCTCATGACCACGTCCGAATTTTGATATTAATATGATCGGAATTGCAGATGAAAGGACGACCAAGACGTCTAAGTAAAGTATGAACTCACATTAATGGAAAATAGGAAAAATAAGAAGAAGCAAGAGATGGAACTTTTTGTCTTTTTGTTTGCCTTGCACAAGAACTATTACTACGGAAAGCACTAGTCTCCCGAAGGAAGACTAAGAAAAATAACGAAACAAAAAGCTTCTCCTCCAAACTCCCTGAACAAAGTCTCCTAAACCTATCAATAATATGAAAACCTGCCGCCCCTTGATTCCCTGTTTCCTATTAATACTAATCAATAACTAAAAGGGAGGAAGAGTCCCATGACAATTAGGAAACTAACAAATAAGCCTAACAAAAAGGAAATCAAATTTGTTTCAAAAAATTAGCTTCCAATTCCTTCAAAGGCGTGAGTTTGTTTTGCCAGCAAGAAGTCCAGGTGGGGCCCATTCCAGTACAATTTGGCATTCCTCATTTATAGCAGAGTAGAGCGTGCCTGCGCCTTATCAGCCAATGTCTTCTGGAATTTCCACTTAATTGCGCTTTTAACTTCCATTTAATTCCATTGACTTAAATCAGTGTCGAAAATCAAATATGAGTAGAATCAAACAATTAACACAATATTTTGGCATAATAAAAAGGGAAATCTCATAAATTATGTGCACAATTAAGGACTTAACATATAAATAATTTTTATACTCAATTACCATGGAGTGTTTGATAATTGGGTTTCAACATCCACTGTAGATTTGAAATTTAATTATACTCATATACAATACTTGTTTGGGGTCAATGATACTAAATTAATTGGAATGATATGTCTCTTCTATGGGTTTTTTAATTAATCATTTGTTACTAGTGAATTATTTTAATTACCTATTTTATTTTCCTTGAAATCAACCAAAATTATTCTTTTATTCTCATTAAATGTAAAAATAAAAAAAAATAAAATGCTGCCATTTCAACAAATGGAAAAAAAGGAAAAGAAAAAAAGAAATAATGAAAAAGAAAAATTATAAATTATAAAATCCATTCCACATTAACAAACATATTATAGGTTTTCATCAAAATCCATTATCATTAACTACTCCATGATATCAATAGTGATACTGATTGTGGAATTCAAACCAAACAGCTCCCAAGATTATTTGCGATTATAAAGGAAACTGAAATGACTAGAAGCAGATCAAAGTATTGCATGACCTCTAAAATGACATCTCAAAAACCTGGATCAAGTTAGCTTTGTTAAGCTTAGAATACCTTTTCAACTTGTGTTCCATTGCCATGGCTCGGAGTTGAGCCAATGGCAAAAACTTGAGATCTATAGTGGCCACCATGTTGTACAAGAGAGTAATAATAATAATTTCTCCCTGCTGGGAAAGGTAATTTTGCACTAGGTTAGGTATATGACTGTTAAGGAACTTTCTGAAGTACGGCCAATAGATATCGATCATGATTGGAAGCATAACTTTTATCCCTAGACGGATGCCAACTAGATCATGGAGACCTTTACTAGTTTTTGATTTCACGAGAAAATTTATGTCAACAAATTTGTATTTACAAAATATAACCTCAAGCTAGGAATTATTTCCAAAAATCTGACAATATTTAAATACACAAGCACGTATTAGAGCACGAATATCGCACGTTTTCCATTACTTCTTATAAAAATTATTAAGGTGTTATTTTTAAAAAAATAAAAATGCTGGAGAATTCATTTAGTACTCGTCTCTGTGTTCTCAGAATTCATTATGGACTCAGAGTCTTAATACATTTATAGCCCTTCAAACATTTTACACAGAAGAAGAAAATATGTTTTTTCTTTTTCAGAAATTGGTTTCAAATAAATGTTTTCAAGCTGCCTTCAAACATTTTACACATAGAAAGGGTAATTATTTTCTTACTAATAATGCCATCAAAACAGATGACAAAATCACGAGGGATTGCATAGGTTCTTGAAAAGTGTTTCTGTTCTATTAATTCTCTAGTTTCTAGTTATACGAAACTTTGCAGGTGAAAATTGAAACGTTTCTATCATTCTTTACTGAGGAATACAGTCAATCCTTGTATCTTCTGATAGGCGGCTCTACTTCTTACTATAGCTACAAATTTCCATGCATAGATCTATTACTATCATTTACAGATAATATATCACCTTTTATAAGTTGACTCCGCAAAGCAATATCTTCTATGCACAGAAAAGCAGAGAGATATATTGTTAAGAAAGCTGAAACAAACAAGGCTAATGTTGAAAGCCAGTGAGCATGAAAACAGCATTTGCAAAATAAATTATTCTAAGCTGAAATATTATTGTTGGAGGAGAATCTAAGACTTTTTTATGTGTAACATTGGACATGGCTATTGCAGTGAATAGTTCAACAGTTTCAGCAGCATCAAACTCATTCTGGAAGGAAATTCTGTTGTTTACTCCACACTCAAACTGGGTGATCGAATGGTTGCACATATTTCTAAGCGTGTCATCATAACAAATGAGGACATCACGAGGGATGGCCATAGGATTCTTAAAAGTGTTCGCTATTCTGTTAATTATTTAGTTTCTAGTTATATGGCATCTTCCAATTGAAAATTAAGAGATCTCTATTTTTGTATACTGAGGAATACTGTCATTCTTTATATTTTCCACATGTGGCTGTACTTCTTACTAGAGCTACAACTTCTATACTTAGATCTATCTATTATTCACAGATACAATGTTGCGATTTTGAAGTCGACTCCACAAAGCAATATCTCCTAAGCACAGAAAAGCAGAGAGGTATGTTGTCAAGGAAGTTGAAACAAATAAAGCTGAAAGCCCTGTTTGGTTTCAGGAAACTAGTGAGGAAAGGAAAGTAAATCAATAGAAAGTAATTTCCTTTGAAATTTCTAATTCTTTCTTCTATTTGGTTAACAATGGAAAGTGGCATGGAAATGGGAAGGAATTCCCAAAAAAGTAATTCTATTGTTTGGATTTTGAATTTTCTCAAGGAAATGGAAACCAAAACACCACTATTTGTATTTTAACTCAACAATAACTAATTATATGGAAATTTCAATTTCGTAAACATATCAAAATCTCAATATGGTAGTTTGAGTTTGTAAAATATTAATAATGAACATCTAAGTGTCGCAATTGCTTCAAGTAAAATTGGTTTGAGCCAATGGCATTTTTTTTTAACTCAAACTCTTGTTTTCAGATTAAGATTAGATTGAACTAAAGGAACAAAGTTTGTGGGTTTCTATTTTTCAGTTAATTAGTTAGTCACGTGCATTATGCGAGTTATTATTATTATTATTCAAAAAAAGTATTTTAAATTATGCATTAACACAATTTCTTTTATATATTAGTATTAGTTGTGAATTTATGCAAGTATGAATAATTTTTAAAAGAATAAAATAATTTTCTTATATATTCGTGAATCTTATTTTAGCAAAGTAATCCATCTAATTGTGAGGGTCTCAAAATTCAGATTTTATTTTAAAAATATAAAATAATGTTTATATTGTGTTTATTCATTGAAATATGAGTGAATTTATGTTTAAAGTGAATATTTTCTAATTTAGAGAATTATTTCAAGAATTAATTGCCGATGTGTGGATTCGGCCAATTCAAGTTTAAATTTTGTTCCGAAACATGAATAGTGACTTTAAGTTGAAAACGAGTGTATGTAGTGATATTACTAATATATATTTAAGATTGGACAGTGTTGGAATGAAATAAAACAGTGTAAGTTAGAGTATCGCGATATATGTGAGGGTTTGGAAATTTTATTTTTATTAGAAAATGAATGATAATGATAAAAATAATATTTTTATGTATTTTTACTCAAATATTAGTGACTTTATGCTTTGAATTATTATTTTCTAATTTAGATGATTTTTCGAGAACTATTTGCCAGTGTGTGGTTTCGGCCAGTTTAAGTGTTGAATTTTTGTTTCGAAGCGTGAATAGTGACCTTAAGATGAAACAGAGCATATGTAGAGATATTAAGGAGATATATTTAAGGTTGGACAGTGTAGGAATGAGTTAAACCAGTGAAGGTTAGAGTGTCGCGCGTCGACGCGACATAAAGTGATCGTTTGACCACTTTTCCACGAATTAAGGTGAGCCAAGTTTTTTGTCTATAAAAAGCCACCTTTTAAGCCTTCTTGTTCCCTTGTTATTTTCAGCCATTCTTTGGGCTTAGAGAGAGAGAGAGGCAGCTGAATTGGAGAGAGAGAAAGGAGAGAATTTCCAAACTTTCTTCTTCTTCTTCAACTTCATTCTCTTGCACTTTGAAGACACCATTTGAAGAGCTTCATCTTGCTTCCTTTCACTCCTTGTTGCAGCCGTGTGTGAGAGAGAAAGGGAGAGAGAGGGCCGAGAGCAACAAGAGGAAGAGAGAGAGTTGTCTTCTTCAATTTCTTCTTCCTCAACTTCCAAGAAGTTTCAAGACTCCATTGAAGGTTTGATCCTTGTTCCTCCTCCACCCTTGTAGCAACCGAGAGTGAGAGTGAGAAAGTGAGAGAGAGCCGTGAGTGAGAGAGAGAAAAGAAGAGAGAAGAAAGCTTCCTTTTGCTTGGCAGGTTCTTGTTCTTGAGCTCGGAGGGAGAAATCAACTTCAAGCAAGTAGATCTGTGGGAAAACTTGGAGGATCTCGAGGTATTGAAGCTTAGAATATCATCTGTGGGTGGAACTTCATCAGATCTCCCTTGATCTTGCTAGGTCTGAAAAGATCTTAAGTTATAATCCTTAAAGTTCTTAGCTTTAACTTTATTAGCGGTAGATTTGTTAGATCTATGGTTTATTTTGCTAAGAATGCTTACGTATGAAGCATTTGAGTTGGGCTCTTGAAATCCCAACCTAGGTAGCGGACTTGAGGTGGATTTTAGGTAGTTGACTTGAGGACCTGATTGTGGATTTGTATGATATTCGTGAAAATAGTCTTGATCTGGCTTGAAAGTAGGGTTTTCTTATTAGAAATTTTGATAGAAAAATATATTAGATTGCCGAACTCTTGCTTGGTGATTTTAATGTTTGATTTCGAAATTTTGTAATTTTTCTTGAAGAGATTTTGCCTAAATAAATGTATATTATGTTTAATTATGAGTACATGTTTGAATGGAGTGAAGTTATGAATTTTTAATGGTGAAAAGTTGTGTTTTCACTAATTTTGGGTAAACATGTAATTTTGGAAAAACAGGGAGCTATTTTAATCGTCTAGAACTTTGACTTCCCATATGAATTTTTGACTGAATTTTGGTATAAACCTAGCATATATATATAGAAGAATAAGTGTACAAAATTTGGCATTTTTCCCGTAAGATTTCGTTGGCTTGTTTTTGAAACTGATAACACTGTGCTTTAGCTACTACTGAATCTTATGTCTTGATTTGACCTATATTACAAAATGAATTTGAAAGTGAAGTTTCTAGTGAATTGTAGTTCTCCGAGTCTAGCTTCCATACCCATAAGTCTTGCCTAGTTTCAACGAGAGTAATCTTAGATATGGTCCGAACAAGAAACTGTAGTAGTGAGGGTTTGGCGATTCTGAGTAGTTGAGTTAAGACTTTGAGTTTTAGATATTTTGGCTAGTATCTGATAGCTGAACTTTGGCTCAGGTGGCCAAGACTTTGTCGAGGGTGAACCAACTAACGAAGTTTAGCCTTCTTCTTTGCTCACTCGTTTAAGTGGATCGAGGTGAGTGTTCTAACTCTCTTTTAAATCAAAATCTTGCCATGGTTTGTAAATGAATGATTTGTGAAATGATTTGCTAGTATTTACCAAGAAATGATTTACCACTATTTCCAAGTAAAATGTTTTTACCAGTGAAATAACTTATGAAGGATTTGTGAGTGTTTCAACCCCCTTTCAAATGAAATCTAGCTATGGTTTCCAAAGGAACAATTTATTGAAATGATTTACTATCATTTCCAAATGAAATGCTTTACAAGTGAAATTATGAAGAGTTTGTAAGTGTTTCCTGTATGTTATATGAATTACATGCTTATGTGATTAATACTTGATGTTACTTGATCTCATAAGTGTTAAATACTTGTTTCTAGGCGAGTGTGTACTTTATCGCACTCGACCTAACTGATAATATACTGTTCAACTATTTACTTTTTCACTATTTGTATATTACTTGCGCATGACTGTAGGCCATGTGTGTAGCGGCCCCACGACTCCCAAGGCGAACCCTGAGAACCGCGGCCACCGGCCTAGCTCACGCCAGGACTCAATCGATCAGTTTAGTCAAATCATATATTTCTCAATACAGCTATATAATTCAAACTAAATTTAACATCAACCATCTAGGATACACGATTCCTAGGCAATGTTAACCAAAAGGGATTTCAACATCATTAGTCTTAACAAGGATAAAGGTTACAACCACAAAATCCAACAGCTCTCAAATCCTGCGCCGAGTCAAACCAGAAATCTGGGAGGAAAATATATGGGGTGAGCTTCACAAGCCCAATGAGAGTCCCAACACATAACAATTATCACATTCGTAAAACATGCTTTCATTTAATCGATCATATAAGGAAAATTTTCACAACAGCATTTTTCCTTCAAGAATTTCATGAAACATTGAATTTCAATATCACATTGGAAAGCATCAATAACATTCATTGTGGAAGGATACATTGCTTCCATGTTGTCAATAGCACTTCTTTGACTGCTTCCCAATCTCCAACCCCTTACACCGACTTCGGGCCCGACATCCAACATTCATTGGGTGGTGTACACTCGAGGTAACCTTTCATTTCATTCCCCAGGGTCCGCCGACGTACCCGACCAAGCCCTACTTGCCGGCTCGGAATAGGCCGACTCGCCTCTGGAGTTTGGGATCCCGGCCGAGCCAATTGCGGCACATTCGCAAAGGCTTATCACTCATGCACATTTAACAGGCGCATACAGAATTATGGTATTTCTAAATCATTTGTAAAATGAGAGGGTCAGTGCGATAAGTACACACACGATCTCCTCCTTTTTGATCAATGGTTTCGAATATTTCAACCAAGACATCATATATTATTCAACATTAACACGTTAATTGGCAAATAACACTTAGTAATTACGTGCTTCAATCAATGAGTAACATTTAATCAACAATACAATTCCAACATGTGGCACATTTGAATAAATCATTTAACAACAATTTGGAACCCTCACCTTAACTAGGGCAAGGTTGTGTCGAAGGTTTCGATGTCAACGTCCTCGACTTGGTCACCGGCCGATCCTGAGGTAAATATAATTTAAATTTTAATTATTAAAATCAATTTTGACCAATTCACTTCTGTTATAAATAAGAAAGTAGTTTTTATATAACTAACAGGTAGTTATTATAGCATTACAGCGATATGAACCTTGGTAATTGAAGTTCTGAAAAGATATATATATTTTAGGTCAAAAACACGTACGTAGGAAAACTTGGAAATTCCGAGGATTTGAGATAGGTTTGAAGAAAATAAACTATCTTTTAAAGATTTCAATAACGGAAGGTATTAAGATGGGAAAAAAAATTGTGGTAGGGTTTTGAGGTCGTTTGTTGTCGAAAGATATTTTTCGTGAGGTTCTTTTTAGAAGATTACGACTTTGAAATTTGCTCGTTTGGGTCTTGTATGGGTACAATTCCTTTACAAGATTTTAAACGAGTCAAGTTTTGGAAAAATCAAGTTTGTTTGAACAGTAATTTCTTGATCGAGGGTTTTTAAAAGTTTGCATGCGAAACCCTAAGGTTCATGATTTGATACAAATTAAGTTGGAAATCTTGTTTGGGAATTTGTACAGTTTCATAATAATAGGAAAACGAAATTTTCTTTCAGAAAACATTAAAACTTGTTTTGGTTCAAAAATCCAACAAACTTGTCCTTTAAAACTTTGAACAAAAATCCAGAATTTTCAAGTTGGATTTTCAGCGATTTTCATTTGCTTGCTATGACGTCCAGAAAATGAACTACGGCGCGTACGATATACCAAATCGAAGCCCTATGAGTCTAGTTTTGAATGCTGTTGACGGCACGATTTGGACTTATGAACTGTGAGATATGAGCATTCTATTCTGGACTGTTTTGTCAACTGTTTTTCTGGAAAATTGCTAGTTTTGCACCATTTGCAAAAATTCCAATTTAAAGCAACGTGGTTAAGGTTCATTTTAATTTCCAGCATACCAATCAAGTTTATTAACACTTAATACATCCATTTAAGAACTCAAGAGCTCAGGCACATGATTTAAAAATTTGAACAAACTTCAACTAACAATGTCTCAAGTTTGGAAGCCACCATGACCGGTTCTCTTCTCCTTATTTTCTTTCCTATTGTAAAAATCAGTTTCCATTCAAAAAAATCAAGTTTGATGTCATTACATATTCAGTGTAAAACTGGCCGTGAATGATTCATGCAAAGAAAATAGAGACAAATAAGTTTTAAGGAGAATGCAAGGTTCAAGCTTAATCTAGTTAAAGTATTTCGTCCATGAAAGCTTCAACCAAGTCTAACCGGTCAAAATATACACATGCATGAACTAATTTCCACTAACTCTAACCAGAATAGATTCGAATAGAAATAGGGGAGAGCCCTTCAGCCCTCAAACGTTGGTCACAGCAAGGATTTAAGGAATTTTTACACAATAACAAGCACAAGAGAAATCCAACCTCATTAACTTATCATGCATGAAGTAAATGAAATGAAACCATCATCATGAAGCTTCGGGAAGCATAAAGGAAAACAAGAGCAGTTTTAATTAGATTGGCAAGCAGAAATTTTAACACGATTCTTGAATAAGCAAGGCTCAAAAATTTCGATCACAACCATCATTTCCAGCATAGATGCTCAAGAGCTTCAAGAGTTGAAAGCACCAACATGCATGAAGTTATTTTAGTAATCAACCGAAATAAGTTCAAAATTTTCAATGCCAAGCTAATGTATCAAAAGTTCAGCTCATCATCAAGCCAAGACCGAGGCAAAATAGAGTTCAAAAACAGTTCCAAGGCCCCTAGTCATGTACAACCGCAGCCATCAACATTCAAAGTTCATTGAGTAGTTCAAATGGATGTTTAACCATTCTCAAGGATCATGCATGCACTAAATAAAATGAGACTATCATTTTGAGGTTTCGGGTAGCTTATAGAACTCAAGAATAATGCTCCTTGTTAGTCAATCAAATTTCCAGCAAAGGTTTAAGAGGATACAGGCAGGCCATGACAAGATTCAAAGCTGTTCATCATATGCATGAATAGTTTATCCTTCAAGATAATATATTTTGAAAGGAAAAACTACTTCTTTGAGCTAAAAAGGATATAAGATGAATCCTACCTCCAACTAGCTTCAAGAACGGTTGAACAAGTATGAGGATAGGGCTACTCAAGTTCGGTTTCCAGCTACAAGAACAAAACAGGTTAAGGATGGAAAAGGCTAAGCTGCCAAGGAAACTTTCCAAGAAATAAATGGTGTTTTACCTTTCCTTGCTCAAGAAATGGATGAAGTGAAGACAGCTTGGCTTCTCTCCAGATTTCCAGCTTAGCTCCAGCAACTTGCAACCAAGGTGAAGTTCTTGGGCAAGGCTGAAATAACCGAGTGTGAAACAAGAGGAAAAAGGGAGAGAGAGAGCTCTCGGTTGAGAGCTTTTGGAGAGAGTTTTTTTGTTGAAGTGAATGAGAGTGAGTTTTGGGAGAATGGAAGAAAGGATTAAGTGATTTTCTGGTGAGGATTTCGGGCAACAAAAAGGGGGGAAAAGGCAGCTGAAGTTGCTTGTTCAAATGGCCAAAGTTGGCTGAAGTAATTGCCAAGTGTTCTAACCTCTTTCATGCATTGGGCATGGTTGAAGGTGGACCATCATTTGCTGCCTAACAAAGCTGAGAATCTCTTGCTTGAACCAAGCATGCTGCCGATTATGAGGAGGGGGAAGAGAGCATGCTTGCTGCCAGAAATTCCAACTTCATCTTGACAAATGGCAGCCAAGGATTAGAAGAGAGAGGCCGCTGAATTCTTGCTGGAGTTTTTGGAAGATTTTGCAGGTGATTTTGGAGGGAATTCATGGTGGTTTAAAGCTGTGAATTTCGGTCCAATTGAGCTGAAGTGAAACGGCTCAATGGTGATTCAATTTGGTGGTTCATGAAATGGTTCAAGAGTGACAAAACTTCTAAGCTGAAAAGTTTTGTTAGTGTCCGAAATTTGGCTTGAATTTTTAACATAATCAAATTTTATGTGTAGAAGGATGTAGTTAAATCTAGTATAACTAATGATAGTGAGTCTTATTGCAATTAGTCTAGGGTTTCGAAATTTTTTAAGTACAACCTCAAGCAACAAAATTAATCACACAAAAATCATTCAACCCATTGTTAAGACAAAATTTTTACGGCCCTTACAATGTGTACTTTACCACATTGGCTGAACAAGGCCTTTCCCCCTTCGTTATCGGCCTATTCGAGCCAGAAGCGGACTCGGTCGGGTAGGTTGGTACTTAGGGCACTGTACGGTATACTCGAGTATTATCACTGGGTGTTATAAGGAGGAGTAGGAGGGTGATTGACCGACAAGACGGACTGCAACTGCTCGCGGAGAATACTGTATCCTTCCAATACTGGATTTAAATGTGTACTGAATTACTGTTTACTGTATGTTGTTTGTTGAATTGAGTATTGATGGAATGAGTGCTTGGAAACTCAAATGTTTTACAAAGTGACATTTAACGCAAAGGTCCTTGAATTTCTTATTTTTACTGGACATTCACTGAGCTTCTAGCTAACCCCAAAATGTTTTATTTTTCCCCTACAGGGCTCGTGATGAAGGAAAGTATGAGTTGTGATCCATCTTAGCGTGATGAGCTGGATTATTTCTTGTATCATTTATAATCATGGATGGATGGACTTTTGTTGTATTTGGGCCTGTGAGATGGTATTGTGGTTGTACCCTAAGTACTTTGAACTGTAATTTGGGAATGAGAGTTGTAAGTTGTGTAACAGCCCCACCTTCCCCTAAGGCAAACCAAAAGGGGTTGGCGGACCGCCTGCTCGGCTCTCGCCGAGACTCACTACAATCCTCAGTCAAATTGAAGTGCCAACTTTAAATAATTACAGTAAAACTCCAACAATTATGTTCAAGTACTTCCGAATAATAACATAACCATACATCTTACAATTTAAACTCCATTACATAAAACCCAAGTATTTCAAAATCATGTTACAATCATGAAATGTTACTTCCATACTTCAATACAATAAGCCCATCGTCAAAAACACCAAGAATAATATACACTGATGAACTAAAGTTAATCCAGCTAGTCCCTCTAGTAAGTCTCTTCAAGTGCTTCCTCTGTCTCGAGTCCCTGTGGGGGGAAAATAAAACATTTTTGGAGTGAGCTTAAACGCTCAGTGAGGTTCCGAAAATTAAGCAAATACACATTTAATCAAAATCTTAACACTTGAATTGAATAGCACTTTTCCAAAATATTTACCATTCAACTTAAATCATGAGCAAAGCCTTTCATGGAGAGCGATAGTAAATCATATTTGAGTTAATTCCAAACACGAGTAAATCTCTTCGGGAAAACTCATTTCACTCACTTGAGCATTTGAACAATAAATAAACAAGCAATTCACTTCAATCACTTCAAAGGTACTGAGACGGGATGAGAGGTGCCTACCACCCTGATTTGGTGTGACACATACTTCCATTCAGATTCACTTACACTTAAAATACTGAGATGAGATGAGAGGTACCTCCTACTTATTCGAGTGTGGTACATACTATCTCTCAATACGTATGGCCGATGAGACAACGCTCCAATCGACATATTCACAGTTAAGATTAAGGCGGGATGAGAGGTACCTACCACTCATAGAGTGTGGCACATACTGCCGCTTATCACATAGGGTCGACGAGACAACGCTCCAATCGACTTATTCAACATTCACTCTCAAGGCAGGATGAGAGGTACCTACCACTCATTGAATGTGATACATGCTACCGCTTAACACATTTGGTCAACGAGACAACGCTCCAATCGACTCATTCAAAGTTAAGATTCAAGCGGGATGAGAGGTACCTACCACTTCGCGGAGTGTGATACATACTTCCGCATAACACATATGGCGGGATGAGAGGCACCTACCACTCACTCGAGTGTGGTACATACTTCCGCTTATCAACACATCAAATTTCAAGTCACAACACATATTCAACATATAACTCATCTCTAATCATAGTCTCAAATTCACATGAACAAATCACCGTCTCATTTAGTATTTGTGAATCAAGACAAGTAACATACATAGAAACTCACAAACTCTTTATAATTTTACTTGTAAAGCATTTCATTGGGAAATAGTAGTAAATCACTTCAGTAAAACATTCCTTTGTAAATACTAGCAATTCATTTCACAAATCATTCATTTGCAAACCATAGCAAGATTTTCATTTAAAAGAGAGTTAGAACACTCACCGAAATAGTAGGGTTCACCTTCCACGTAAGGTTCAAGTTCGGTTCCTTGTACACTCCCTAGAACAATTTCAAAAACAGTAATTGAGATTCACTTCTTTACTTATTAACTAAAACATTTCACTTTCACTTCATAGTTTCCAATCAATATTTTTCCTAAAATCCCTCAAGAAAGAACACTCATTTTTACATGATTCAACATTCAAATGAGTCTTTTGAAATTTACTATATCACTTCAAATATGCCACGTCACCGATGTACCCACTAAGCACTATTTTCACACTTTCTTTAATAAGACACTTAAGTGAGATTTATCATCTCAAAATCACTTTTATCACAAAACTTAGCACTCACTCTTTGACAATATTTTAATATAACTTTAAAACACTTCAAATCATATCTTTATTTTCAAAATTCGTAGGATTTAGCCACAATACTGTAAAACCCTCAAATTCCTTCAAATAACATTTTCCACTCAAAATTCACGAGAAATTTCACTTTTTATATTTTAAAATTCATACACTCATAAATGAACATACCATATATTTTCTTAGATAGAAATTCATCACAATAACGACAAAATCTCGAAATCAAACATGGAAATTACCAAGCATAGGTTTGGCCATCTCATACATTTTTCCTTCAAACTTTTCAACAATCAAAAACCCTAATTTCTAACCATATCAAGAGAAGTTCACAAATAACAATCAGATCCACAATCAGGTCCCCAAGTCCGCTACCTAGAGGCCACCTCAAGTCCGCTACCTAGGTTGGGAATTCAAGAGCCCAACTCAAATATTTCAAACATAAACATTTTTAGTAAAATAATTCGTAGATCTGACAGATCTAACGCTAATAAGCTTAAAATTAAGAGATTTAAGGATTATACCTCAAGATCTATTCAGATCTGACAAGATCAAGGAAGATCTGATGGACTCTTCCCACGGATGACTTCTTGAGCTTAGCAACTCCAAAAAGCTCCGATCTTAACTCAAGATTTGCTTGATTTGATGATGGATTTTGACCACAAGCTCAAGAAAAAGACTCAAGAAAACCCACACAAGCTTTCTTTCTTCTTTTCTTCACTCTCCAAATTTCAGACCTCTCCCTCTCTCTCTCACTCTCGCACGGCAGCCAAGGATGGAGGAGAAACAAGCCAAGATTGAGACCTTCAATGGGGTCTTGAAGCTTCAAGGAGTTTAAGAAAGAAACAATGGAGGAAGATGCAAGCTTTTCTCTCTCTCCCTCTTGCTCTTAGAGCTCTCGGATCTCTCTCTCTCCCTTACGTTCACGGCTACTCCAAGGATGAAGATGAGTGTCTTCAATGGTGACTTGAAGCTCCAAGGATTGAAGGAAGAAGAAATGGAAGATGGAAACTCAAGCTTCTCTCTTTCTCTCTCTCTTATTTTCGGCCTCCCCCTCTCTCTATACTCCCTCAATTTGCAGCTGCAGAAATGTAGCTCAAGGAGGCCAAAAAGTCAAGACAAAAAGGTGATCTTTCCTTATTTTAAGGAAAAGTGCCTTTTTGGGCACTTTATGTCGCGTCGCGCGCGACAATCTAAATTACACTGTTTTATATCATCTTAACACTGTCCAACCTTAATAATATTTCCATAATATCACTACATATGCTCGATTTCAATTTCAAGTCACTAATCACGCTTCGGAACAAAAAGTTGACACTTAATTCGGCCGAAACCACACACCGGCAAAAATTCATATAAAATTCTCTAAATTAGAAAATATTCACTTTAAACATATATTCACTCATATTTCAATGAATAAACACAATATAAACAATATTTGGCATTTTTTTAAAAATAAAATCGGGATTTTTCGAGGCCCTTACAAGTTGAATATAGTAATGATCTTATTTGTGGTTTGGTTTGGAATAGTCATTTACGTTCACTTTCCAAATGTTTTAGTTACTCGAGTGTTTGAGTCCTGGCGAGAGTTAGGCTGACAGCCCGCTAAATCCTTTAGCACACCTTAGGGTGAGGTGGGGCTATCACAATATAAAGTGGTCATAAGACCACTTTTCCTTAAAATAGGGAAATGTCACATTTTTGTCCCTTAAAGCTTGACTTTTTGGCTTCTCAAAACTTCACTTTTTCAGCTGCAATTTAGAGCATAGAGAGAGAGAGAGGCCGAGAGAGTGAAAGAGCAAGAGAGAAAGAGAAAGCTTGCATTCTTCTTCCATTTCTTCTTCCTTCCTTTTTTGAAGCTCTAAACCACCATTGAAGACACTTATTTCCTTCATTGGAGCAGCCATGAGAGAGGGAAGGAGAGAGAGGGGTTGGTTCAAAAATTTGAGGGAGAAAAGAGAGGAAAATTGTCACTTGATATTCCATTTTCTTCTTCATCTATCATCTTGAAGTTGTGAGACTTTAGTGGAGGATTTTGGCTTGTTCTTCTTCATCCTTGGCAGCCGTGTGAGAGTGAGAGGAAGAGGGGGAAGATCCGAAAGTTTGAGAGAGAAAAAGAAGAGAAAGAAAGCTTGTAAGAGTTGCCTTGTTCTTGTTCTTGTTCTTGAACTTGTTGTTGGAAATCACCATCAAAGCAAGAGGATCTCGAGTTAAGGTTGGGACTTTTTGGAGTTATCAAGCTTAGAGTATCATTCTTGTGAAGTGCTTGCAAGATCTTGTGTAATCTTGTTAGATCTACTTAGATATGAAGGTATAAGACTTGAACCTTTTAGATCTAACTTGATTTGTGTTCAATAAGATAGATCTACGGTTTATTTTGCTAGAAATGTTTATATTTGGAATTTTGAGTTGGGCTCTTGAATTCCCAACCTAAGTAGCGGACTTGAGGTGACTTTTAGGTAGCGGACTTGAGGACCTGATTGTGGATTGATTGATATTCATGAAATTAGTTCATTTTATGGTTAGAAAGTAGATTTTGTTGTTGGAAATTTTGAAGGAAAGAGATGTGAGATGGCCAAACCTATGCTTGGCATTTTTAATGTTTGATTTTGAAATTTTGTGACATTTCTGGAAGAGATTTTGCTAATATATATTTGTGATATGATATTTGTGAGTGTGCGTTTGAGTAGGGTAAAGTCTTGGATTTTAAACGTTGAAAAGTGAAGCTTTTCATGAAATTTTGAATAAAAAGTGTTGATTAGATGGATTCGAGGGTTTTGCAATATTTTGGTTAATTTCTATGAATTTTGAATATAAAGACGTGGTGAGAATTGTTCTAAACTTTTGTTAAAGCTTTGATTAAGAGCAATTTTGAGGTAAGAAACCTCACTTAAAATATTGTATTAAAGAGAATTTAGAAGTAGTGTTTAGGGAGTACATCGATGGAGTGTTATATTTGGAATGATATAGTGGTTTTTAAAAGATCCAATTAAGTCATTGTATCGTGTGAAATGAATGCTTTTCCTTGAGGGAATTTTGGGAAAAAAAATATTGATTGAATATAATAAACGAAAGTGATTTGTTTTAGTTAACGAGTGGGGAAGTGAATCTCAACTATTGTTTTCATTTGTTTTAGGGGGTGTGGAAGGAAGTGAAATTGATTCTAACTTGGAAGCCGAACCTTACTGTTTCGGTGAGTTTCCATACTTGTTATGTGATTGAATGTGATTGGAATTATGTTTAGATAAGTGATTTGAAGTGAAACATGATTCGTTTTCGAACCATCAAATGGGATAGTGTGTACTTTATCACACTTATCCTTATTTGAGTGGAAAATATTTTGAATGGAAAATAATTGTGAAAGCATTTTGTAGTGACTTATGTGTGTGTGTGTAATGTCGGGAATTCCTGAAACCTATCAGTGAGAACTTCGATTCGAGTCGGAGGCTAGGCCTAGACCGAGGAGAAAGGTATGAACCATAGGGTTCCTTAAATGAAGTGAAATGTACTAGGGACTTGGCAATTGGACTTGTTCCTGATAAAGAGAAATACACAATGTATATACATAAAATGAAGTGAAGTGAAGTGAAGTGATAAGTGTTTGGAGTCGGGCCCGGTGGGGGTTTGGTGGAGTAAGGAGTAAGTGGAGTTCTACATGGTTTGTACCTGTGATAGTTGACAGAGTGTCAACTACGAGGATCGTGATCAAGTTTCATGGATTTTGGCTCCTGAGAGCCCCTGTATCCTACCCTAAATTTGTTAATTGCTTTCCTATTTGGTTTATGTCTAAATTTAAGTGAAGTGAAACTACTCAAAGGAAGGTGCCAACCCTTAGAAGTAGGGTCTACTTCTATATATATATATATATATTGAGAAGTTTGAATTATGTGGTTGAAGGCTTTTGTTTTATGTATCCTGATTGTATGTGAGAAGTACTCTATGTATTTTGGCTTGTAATTTGGAAGTTATATGAGATTGTAAGATTTGGGATTATGCATGTATGAGTTAACCTTTTGGTTGGTTTGAGAATAGTGTTTTAGTTGGTTATTAATGATCGTTGAGTGAGTGAGTCCTGGTGAGAGCTAGGCAGGCGGCCCACGGATACCTTGGGGTTCGCCCTAGGGAGCAGTAGGGCTGTCACACTAATTGTTCACATACCATATTAATCTTTGAATTAATTATAATTTTTGACATGATAAAAAACTAAAAGTATATGTCTATACTCAACTAAATACTAAAAATGCAAAAACTTATTTTGATGTCTTGAAGCATTAAAAATGATTTCCATAAGCATTTGAATTTTGAAAGATCATAGAAATAAAAATGTCGAGATCGACGCTACTTTGTGGGTAAATAGATTCAATTTAATGCTAACCAAAGGTGATCAAAATTTAAGTACTACTTAACTATCTTGGGAAACAAAAGGAGTCAAAGTATATTCGAAAAAAGTTAAGTCCATGGACAAATGCCAGAGACTCAAATTATTGAGGGTGTTTTACAGCATTGACTAGAACGTTTGAGGCCAAATTCAAAATTTCGAGTTTCTATCATCTTCTCCATCTTTGCTTTCTGCACGCAAAACAGTCGCCAAGCTAAAGCCTGAGCAGCCACCACTATTTCACTAAACTTCAAGAAGCGGCGGTGGAGAGAATACAGGTTGCCAGCAAACTATTCAAACCGTGCTTTCTCATACCCGGATTTCCTATTGTCTTTTTTTTTTTTTTTTTCACCAGACAGCCCTATTGTGGGGATGTAAATGTAAGTCCTGATGAAGGAGAACAACCCCCAACTG
This sequence comes from Gardenia jasminoides, assembly GCA_013103745.1. Taxonomy (NCBI): domain Eukaryota; kingdom Viridiplantae; phylum Streptophyta; class Magnoliopsida; order Gentianales; family Rubiaceae; genus Gardenia; species Gardenia jasminoides. The sequence goes on from CM023098.1 coordinate 42,911,015, forward strand.
AAGAAGGAGTAGCAACTGATTTAGGGAGATGGAACAGTGGATGACGATCAAAACTAGTATTCTAGATTATCACACAAAGGTGGAGGACCTACCTTTCAGGAAAAAAAGCCCGAATGATAATTTTACCTGGAAGAGGACCCGCATGTCGACCCATTGATTGCTTCTTTCCTTCCGTTTCCTCTGCTTTTGGTGACGGAATTGATTTTAGTTAAAATGAATAGCCAATTTCCCTAGCCATTTCCTTTGAATTCTTTTCCTTCGACTTTCAACTCCAACCAAACGTGGGAATCCGTTTCTAAAAGAATTACTTTCTTTCTTCTCAGTGCTTTCCTAGATCCAAACAGGCCAGAAATTCAAAGCCAATGAGCTTAGAAACAGCATTTGTGAGATGAAGATCACTTTGATTGTTTTCCAAGCAGAGTCACTACTCTGAGAGGAATCTAAGAGCCCTTTGTGTGCAAGATTGGGCATGGCAGTTGTAGTCAATATTGTAACTGGTTCACTGGCACTAAACTCACTCTGGAAAGAAATCCTGAGCAATTCTAGCTGGTTACTTCATTTTCTCACATGAAAACATAAAACCATAAAATTAATTCTTAAATCAAACTGAGAGTAGTTTTATATGTAATGCTTGGGAGTAAATTCATATTTGGAAAATGCATGCCATAGTACGAACTAATCAATTTGCCAAACTGAAAAAGCTCTGGGTACCTTTATCTAAATATCGGAGTAAATAGCAATATAAAAACCATGTTAAAAAAAAAACACAAAGATTGAATTAGTTTTATGATTTATGTAATGCCATAGAATCTAACTTGCAATAAGGACACGACATGTGTCAGTCCAAAACAAATTCCTGCGGGAAGAGAAAAGTTAACAGAATGAAGAACAAAAATCAGTTTGTATCTCCAATTTATCAACTTAACTGTTATAGAGACCAGGAATTACTTGAAAAGTCTAAAATCATAATCATTAAAATCTCTGATTTAGTTGTAGCTATCTAATAGTCACCAACTCTAGGAGCATATAGATACAACGTATATAAAAGTGGTATGATTCTTGGGGGAAGATTCTGAAGACTCTTACATAATGTAGGTTGTATCTTTGTAGGTTAATGAGTGCAGAGTAGAGCTTCAAATCATGATCCCAAAACATATTCACAAAAAAAAAAAAAACAAAACAAAAAACAAAAAACAAAAAACAAAAAAATTACAATCTTTTTCACGTTTTGCTGTGCAAAGCTTAAAACCTTTCGCAACTAATCGGATTCTGTGAGAGCCTCGAAAAATCTCGATTTTATTTTAAAAATGCCAAATATTATTTATATTGTGTTTATTCATTGAAATATGAGTGAATATATGTTTAAAGTGAATATTTTTCAATTTAGAGAATTTTACACGAATTATTTGCCGGTGTGTGGTTTCGGCCGAATTAAGTGTTTAATTTTGTACTGGAACTTGATTAGTGACTTTAAATTGAAATCAAGCATATGTAGTGATATTGTGGAAATATTATTAAGATTGGACAGTGTTGGAATGGAGTAAAACAGTGTAAGTTAAATTGCCACGCGCGACGCGACATAAAGTGCCCAAAAAGCACTTTTCCTTAAATTAAGGATTTGGCACCTTTTTGTCTCTTGAAGCCTTGACTTCTTGCATCCTTGAAGCTCACTTTTTCAGCTGCACATTTGGAGTGAAGAGAGAGAGGGAGGCCGAGAGCAACAAGGAAGAGAGAGAGAGAGTTGTCATCTTTGTCTTCTTCATTTTTCTTCCTTTCTTCCAACAAGCTTCAAGCACCATTGAAAACCATCCTCTTCTTCAACTTTGCAGCCGAGAGAGAGGAAGGTGAGAGAGAGAGCTGGTCTGATTTTGGAGGAAGAAAAGAGAGGAAAAAGCTTGTGGGTTGATCTTTCATTTCATCCTTCATCTAGCAACATGAACTTGTGAAACTTGAGTGAAGGATTTTGGCTTGTATTTCCTCCTTCTTGGCAGCCGATTGAAGGTGAGAGAGAGAGGGGTGAAGTCCGAAAATTGGAAGAAAGAAAAGGGAGAGAAAGAAAGCTTGTGGTGAGCCTTGATCTTGTTCTTGGAATTTTTGTGGGAAAACACCAACAAAACTAGTAGATCAAGGGCGAAGGTGAAAACTTGTGGAGTTTGCTAGGCTTGGAAGCATTCTTGAGAAGAGGAACTCGCAAGATCTTCCTTGATCTTGTTGGATCTTGATAGATCAGGAGGTATAAGTTTCAAAACTACTAGATATAGCTTTGTTAGTGTTAGATATCATAGATCTATGCTTTACTTTGGTAGAAATCATTATATTTGAAATGATGAAGTTGGGCTCTTGAAATCCCAATTTAGGTAGCGGACTTGAGGTGGCCTCTAGGTAGCGGACTTGAGGTGGCCTCTAGGTAGCGAACTTGAGGACCTGATTGTGGATTTGAATGATATTTGTGAAATTTGTCATGATATGGTTAGAAAGTAAGGTTTTGGTTGTTGAGAATTTTAGAGGAATAATGTGTGAGATGGCCGAACCTATACTTGGAACTTTGATGTTTGATTTTAAAATTTTATGGTATTCTTGAAGAGGTTTTGCCTAAATAAATATGTATTATGTTCATTTATGAGTATATGTTTGAGTGAAGTGAAAATCTTGAATTTTAATGGTGAAAAAGCAGAGTTTTTGCTAATTTGGAAATAAATGTATTCTTGGGACAAGATTTGAGGGTATGAAATGTTTTAGCAAATTTTCATGAATTTTGTGTGTTGAGACCTAGTGAAAATTGATTGAAGAATTTTGATAAAACAAAAGAATAAACTTTGAGTTTAGTTTCGCTAATTGTGAGGCGAAACTTATTATTTCTGTTTACTTGATCATAACTTGGATTGTCAGCTGTGATTAGTTGGTGAGTGTTCTAACTCTCTTTTAAATGAAAATCTTGCCGTGGTTTGCAAATGAATGATTTGTGAAATGAATTGCTAGTATTTACAAAGGAATGCTTTATTGAAGTGATTTACTATTATTTCCCAGTGAAATGCTTTACAAGTAAAATTATGAAGAGTTTGTGAGTTTTTATGTATGTTACTTGTCTTGATTCACAAATACTAAATGAGATGGTGATTTTGAGACTGTGATTAGAGATGAGTTATTTGTTGAATATGTGCTGTGACTTGAAATTTGATTTTTCTTGATAAGCGGCAGTATGTACCACACTCGAGTGAGTGGTTGGTACCTCTCATCCCGCCTTGATAGTGAATCTTGAATAAGTCGATTGGAGCATTGTCTCGTCGACCCTATGTGATAAGCGACAGAATGTACCACATTCGAGTGAGTGGTAGGTACCTCTAATCCCGCCTTGATAGTGAATCTTAAATAAGTCGATTGGAGCGTTGTCTCGTCGACCCGAAGTGATAAGCGGCAGTATGTACCACACTCGAGTGAGTGGTAGGTACCTCTCATCCCGCCTTGATAGTGAATCTTAAATAAGTCGATTGGAGCGTTGTCTCGTCGACCATTCGTATTGAGAGATAGTATGTACCACACTCGAGTGAGTGGGAGGTACCTCTCATCTCATCTCAGTATTTTAAGTGTAGTTGAATCTGAACGGAAGTATGTGTCACACCAAATCAAGGTGGCAGGCACCTCTCATCCCGTCTCAGTACTTTTGATGTGATTGAAGTGATTTGTTTGTTTAATTATTGTTCGACTGCTTAAATGAGTGAAATGAGTTTCTCTAAAAGATTTACTCTTGTTTCGAGTTAAATCAGGTGTGATTTGCTATCGTTCTACATGAAAGGCTTTACTCATGGTTTAAGTTGAATGGTGAAAATTGTGGAAGAGTACTATTTGACTCAAGTGTTAAGATTTCGACTAAATGTGTATTAGCTTAATTTTCGGAACCTCACTGAGCTTTTAACCTCACCCAAAATGTTTTATTTCCCACGGGGACTCGGGACAAAGGAAGCACTTGAAGAGACTTACTAAAGAGACTAGCTGGACTAACTCTAGTTCATCTGTGTATATTATTCCTGGTGTCTTGGACAATGGGCTTATTGTATTGAAGTATGGAAGTAACATTTCATGATTGTAACATGATTTTGAAATACTTGGGTTCTATGTAATGGAGTTTAAATTGTAAGATGTATGGTTATGTTATTATTGAGAAGTACTTGGACGTAATTGTTGGAGTTTTACTGTAATTATTTAAAGTCGGCACTTCAATTTGACTGAGGATTGTAGTGAGTCTCGGCGAGAGCCGCGCAAGTGGTCCGCCAACCCCTTTTAGTTCACCTTAGGGGAAGGTGGGGTCGTCACAGGTGGTATCAGAGTTTGGGATTCAGATCTCTGTAGTGTATCCTAGATTAGAAGTTTAGGATACCGGACTGTGGGATTGACTTGAATGTTACTTGAATTGGAAAACCTACTGTATCCTGGTGATTAAAAGAGGATTCGTTATTTGAGAGTTTCTTATAGTAGATTGGTGGAAAATAAAATTGAAGGATTAGGTAATGTTACAAGGAAGTGAAACATTATGTGAGAGATTTATGGTGAAAGATTGACTGAGACATGAATGATCATTGTACTTGTAAGAGTGGAAGGAATCAAGACGACTATTGGTATTGGCTATAGAAGTAAGATATTGAAAACTAATATCTGATACCTTATGTGATGGTTTTGAGCCAAAATGAAAAGGTTTCAAAAGAATAAAACATGTTTATCTTTCCCCATAGTTACCTGCTGAAAATTTACCACATTGAGGTTTAAAGGAAAATCGAGATGTACTAGTTTTATTTTGAAAACGATGATTGAAAATGACGCATATGTGATTTAATTATTTTATAACCTATCACTCTTGATAAGTATGTGAATCCCACCATCTTTTGAATTAGAAGTTGGAAGGAAATTGATGAGTTTGCTAGATTTTCATATACTAGGTCTAAGAAGAAAATTGAAATTTCCTAACTATGCTGATTATCAATTTACATATTTTCACATATGAATTTGGCCATGCTTGAATAAGAAAATCTTGAGTTTTGAAAGAATTATGAACTTGTGTTCTAGTAAGGTAAACCTTGAATTTGAAGAGAATTTTGGTAACTTCATTAGCTCTTGTGGTATTTAAAAAAAAAAAAGAAGCTTATTTTGAGAATTGAACACACAATTTAGGTATAAGGATTGAGAAAGTAGAGTGAGCGTATTTAAGAGCCTGCAGTTAGTGTGATCGGGGATCAAGAATATACTGGTGATTTTGTGAATAGTTTAAGAGTTCAATAACTGTGATGATTGAAAGGAGAGTCTTGAGTGTTGATGTGACAGCCCCATTTTTCCCAAAGGCTAACCAGAGGGGTCAGCGGACCGCCTGCCCAACTCTCGCCAGGACTCAAACGAAAAACCATAAAACCATAGGAAAAGAAACTGACAAATTCTTATAAATTTACAGTCTCCAAAACACATCAAGGTTACGTTGGAACAACTCAAAAATACTACAAACCATCTAAGGCATCCATTATCTTCCAACTTATACAAAAGGGAAAAGAAAATACACAAAACTAGAGTCCTCGATTTCCGTGCACCCCTTCCGGACCTGTTAAGGAAAACAAAGCTTATGGGGTGAGCAAAGCTCAGTGAGGCCAAGAATTCATGCACAAGCAGGGTAAAACAATAACACACATTAACAGAACGATAACAGGAAAATAAAGCGGAAAATACATACAGGCCGGTATAAAATATCATTAGAAAAGGATACAACTTGCCGCTCCATCATTGGTCTTCAGTCCGGACTTTAGTGGAAACGTTGACACTCCGTCAACCACTACCTCACAGACCGAAACAATCACTTTACTCTCACCCGTCTACTTACACCCCCTGTACCGGGCCCGCTCGTCAAAATAGTAATATCATTAAACCAAGTCGGGATGAGCGGCACCTCCCGCTCTATAGAGCGTGGTACATACTACCGCTTGGTAAATGAGTCGACGAGACTACGCTCCAATCGACTTAATCAACAACCGACCCAAACGGGAGGAGAGGTACCTCCCACCCTCTTGAGTGTGGTACATACAACCGTTGGGTTTTAACATGTCAAGAACAAGCACACGTACAAGCATTTCACAATTTCAATTCAAGTAAGTCCAAGCAAGGGTGAGCGCGGTAAAGTACACGCCCACCAAGTCAAACAAGCATGCTTTCGAACGAAATTCATCAAATCAGACATCCAAGTATGAAAACAACATGCACTTGAACACTCACCGATAGTTGAGCGTAAGCAAGATAATGTAGGGCACGCTCGTCAACGTCCACGGACTCACCTGGAACATGCAAATTAAACCATCAACCCCTTTGGTTTCTATTTAAAGCAACCTTGTCGTAAGATTGGAAGAAAACTATTTCAAAGGTGAACCGACGCGACATGCATATGCCCAATGAACTAAGCTCTTATAAACACTCATAAACACTTAAAATAGCAAAAGAAGCACACACGTGGGCGTTAGACGGAAAACGGACGATGACAACTCGAAAACGGAAAACACACAGTGGAAGGTGGAAAAAAACAGTTTTGACGTCTTGTACGCCATTGCCCATATCTCAGGATACAAGTGTCGGATTTGAGCGTACGAGGTACCGTTTCGAAGCTAAGAGAACAACCTACAACTTTCGTGAAGACAACTTCAACCCAGATTTACTCCATCTAGGTCAAAAACGCAGAAAACAGTCTCAGAAGTTTCGCCATCAGAATGTTCGACAGGCCAACTTCAAACGGGCATAACTCAGCGTTCACAAATCGAAATCAGGAAATTCCAAATGCGTTGGAAAGCTAGAATAAAGGGCTATAACTTTCGTGTTTTGGCCAAAAGCTAAATCACAAAGGAACAACACCAAAAACGACACCAAAATCACTGCCGACAAAATCCTGTTTTCCGTTCAACACCTCAAACGAACTTCATGCACTCGAAATGCATTCATGCAACCTCCCTCGACTCGCCTGCGATTACAAACACGCAAAACAGCCCCTCACACGCCACCAAACCAGCACGCACATACACACACTACACACACACAAAACACCAAGTGGGAATTCTAGAGCCCACGCAATCGTTCAAATTTACTCGCGGGTGGGAATTCAAGAGCCCACCAACAACTAAACATGCAATCCAACCTTGATTTCTACCATTAGCATTAAAGCCAAAACCCTAACCCTAACTCATGATTATGGCAAAGCACATATACATCAAATTCCACCATTCCAATCCATAACATCACTCCATGAGCTAAAATAGACATGAATCAAGCTATGGAAAACACAAAATCCTTCATTTCATAATCTTCAATCAAATTCCAGCTTGTAGGAAACTAGAAAAAAACCTTTCTTGATGTGGTTCTTGGTGAAACTTCAAGGGTTCAAGTCCAAGCTTCTCCTCCCAACTCCGAATCGAAATCGTACGGTTGAAAGTTGCAAATATTCCCCAAGTTTTCTTCCTTTTTTCCTCTCTTTTTTTTCCCTCTTTTCTTTCTTCCCTCACGGTTTTCCTTTCCTATTTTTCCCTTGGTTTGGCCGGCAGCTATAAGGCTTAATATAAGCCAAGAGATAACCTCAAAAAGATTTTTTCACTTGGTCAAATTTGGTCAAAAATATCATGCCCAAAAAAACCTAGCAACTTAGGTCTTTTTCCACTCTTTCCCTCATAACTTCTTTTCCTATCAAATTAGTCCATAAGGGCTTAATTTAACCTAGCCCATCCAAACTTAATTACCCCTACTTAGGCTACTAATCACCTAGGAATTGTAATTCCCCCTCTTAATCATGCATTATTCCACATAAAATCAAAGAGTTAACAAACTCGTAATTAAACATAAAACTTAGACTCATTTTCAAAACTAGGGTTTTAAGAAATCAAATTGCGGTTTTCCATATTCAAATTAGGGTTTTATCAAAATTAGGGTTTTTCGAAACAAATTAGGGTTTTAGGTTTCAAATTAGGGTTTTAAAACGTGTAAAACAGAATTATTAAAACAAAACACTTTTAAAAGTAAAACAAGCATATAAACACCTATAATAAACTTAAACAAAATATAAAAGTCGGTACGGGTCCTCACAGTTGACCTCATTATAAGAGTTGAATTCATGTTATTGTTAATGAAATGAGTGCTATCGTGGAAAATTGGAAGATATTGAAGTAGAGGAGATGAAACTTGTGTGAGTTGTCTTGTGCTTGTTCTTGAGTTTGTTGTTGGAAATCACCATCAAAGTAAGGGGATCTTGTGGAGTTGCTTGGAGAAATTGGAAGAATGGTGAATTAAGTGATAAAAGATTATTGATGGAAATTCTATTTAGAGATGGCCAAAATAGGGGAAGTACTATTGGAAGGTTAAAATCCATGGAAGGAAAACTTTGATGGAAATATAATTGAGATAAGGTGATCTTTGGGTATATGTGCACCTGAAAAGATCTTGAGGGAGTGTGGAAGGCTTTGAAACCAAGCAAAACTTGGAATCCGAACCTTGATACTTTGATGAGTTTCAATGTATGTTGTGTGTTTTGTGAATATGATTCGAAGCGTATTGGTCAAATGATTTGAAGTGATTTTGGATTTTCAAATCGTTAAGTGGGGTAGTGTGTACTTCATCGCACTTACCTTTATTTGAAATAAAAGAAATTGTGAAAGTGTTTCGAAGTGTCACAGTGTCTTGCGTGTGAAATTTTAGAATCCCCGAGACCTCGGTGAGTCATTTCGGCTCGACATGAGGCCGCTTAGGCCGAGGAGAAAAGACGGTTTCATAGGGTTATCTATGTGATGTGAAGTGAAGTGATATGTGCTCAAGATTGGGCATTTGGACTTGTCTCGGAAAAGAATAATATACAAGTGATGTGATGTGAAGTGATATGATGTGATGTGATTTGATGTGTTTCCCTCGAAAATGAGTGTACTATTGTGACATATTTGAGTACCCCTTCTTTTGTTATGAAGAGATAAAATATTTTTGATTCTGCTTGAAATTCCATTTTCTAATATATTATTTTGCATTTATCTTAAATATTGGCCCTCCAAAAAGATTATGGACAGTAGAAGGACGGGACGAGGCCATGGAAGAGGGTTTGGACAACCTCAAAATATGGGAGGTGATCGAGAGTCAGCGACTGACCAAAATCATGAGCCTAGGATTGAGGTTGGGAACAAGTAGCTACTGCCATTAACCGCATGACAGACATCTTAGAGCACATGGCTAACCAATAAGGTCCGGGACTTGCAAATCAGCCTATAGGCCCAGACGGTGGTGAAGATGGGGCCTTAGGAGTTTATTTCAAAATTTTTCCCACCTAAGTTCTCTGGGGGACCTGACCAAAAAGGGAGAATTGGTTAGAAAGAATAAGTGACATATTCGGCCGCCTAGACTACTCGAGGAAAGACAAGTGACTTTTGCAGTGTTTCAATTTGAGGGAGCACCGATGCGTGGTGGGAACATGATTAGGGCTAAATGGGATGAGACCAAACCCTAGGACATGGATGAACTTTAGAGAGTTTAGCAGCTAAATTCCTCTCTCCCTGATCCAAGAGACAAAAGAAGATGATTTTATTAAGTGTCGACAAGGAACATAAGTGTCGCGAGTAATGCAGAATGCCTTGTTACAAAAATTGTCCAGATTCCTTGAGGTGGTGGCAACCAACAAAGGAGAATAAGGAGATTTGTACAGGGTTAAATGTGGAAATTCAAGAAGGTTTAGCAGCAGCCCAAGTTAACAACTTTAGTGATGTGATTGAGAAGGCCCAAAGAATTGAAAGTGCAAGAGCCTAAGTAAGAGCCTTTCAAGCGAGAAGAAGTACCCATACCGGTATCTTGAGCAGGGAGACATGAGTGCCACCACCCAAGATGGGAAGAGGAATAGGTGGAGTGAGCATTTAGGGAACCCAAGTGGGGCATGGAGAAGTGCAGTATCAAGAGACACTCCAAGTGGAGGGGGAGAAAGGAGGAGTGCCCAGCAAGAAAGCTTAGCGTCAACTCCCCGGGTGCATTATAATTATTGTGGAAAATCTAATCATACCGAGGATACTTGTTGAAGAAAAGAACGAAAATGTTTTAGGTGTGGAAGTAGTGAACATCAGTTTGCTGCATGTCCTAGAAACCGAAAAAGGAATGGAGTTGACAAATGGATAAACCAACCTCTAAGACTAATGCAGCGGAAAATCGATCAAGGGTTCCACTAGGGTCTATGCTATTGACCAACAACGAGTTACCCCCCTGCGGTGGTCGCTGAAGGTACCACCTCCATCTTTCATCAATTAGCTTAAGTATTGGTTGATTGGGTGCATTCATTGTGAATGTTGTCTTGATGAGGGGTGTGACCTAAAACCTGTTGGATCGCCTTGTGAGTTGGAGTTTAGAACACTTCCTGGGATCCAGAGTTTGATTACTATCTTGGTATATAAGGATTGTGAATTTTGAGTTGGAAGGTTAAAGTTGTTAATAGGCTTGGTGAATTGGATATTAAGAGTTGAATAAGAATATGGTGACAAAGAAGCATCTAGAGTTATTTGTATAGAAAATGTGAATTTCGAGGACGAAACTCTTTTAAGGATGGAAAGATGTGAGGGCCTCGAAAAATACCGATTTTATTTTAAAAATGCCAAATATTGTTTATATTGTGTTTATTCATTGAAATGTGAGTGAACATATGTTTAAAGTGAATATTTTTCAATTTAGAGAATTTTATACGAATTATTTGCCAGTGTGTTGTTTCGGCCGAATTAAGTGTTTAATTTCGTACTGGAGCTTGATTAGTGACTTTAAATTGAAATCGAGCATATGTAGTGATATTGTGAAAATATTATTAAGATTGGACAGTGTTGGAATGGAGTAAAACAGTGTAAGTTAAATTGCCACGCGCGACGCGACATAAAGTGCCCAAAAAGCACTTTTCCTTAAATTAAGGATTTGGCACCTTTTTGTCTCTTGAAGCCTTGACTTCTTGCATCCTTGAAGCTCACTTTTTCAGCTGTACATTTGGAGTGAAGAGAGAGAGGGAGGCCGAGAGCAACAAGGAAGAGAGAGAGAGAGTTGTCATCTTTGTCTTCTTCATTTTTCTTCCTTTCTTCCAACAAACTTCAAGCACCATTGAAAACCATCCCTCTTCTTCAACTTTGCAGCCGAGAGAGAGGAAGGTGAGAGAGCTGGTCTGATTTTGGAGGAAGAAAAGAGAGGAAAAAGCTTGTGGTTGATCTTTCATTTCATCCTTCATCTAGCAACATGAACTTGTGAAACTTGGAGGTGAAGGATTTTGGCTTGTATTTCTCCTTCTTGGCAGCCGATTGAAGGAGAGAGAGGGGTGAAGTCAAAGTGGAAGAAAGAAAAGGGAGAGAAAGAAAGCTTGTGGTGAGCCTTGATCTTGTTCTTGGAATTTTTGTGGGAAAACACCAACAAAACTAGTAGATCAAGGGCGAAGGTGAAAACTTGTGGAGTTTGCTAGGCTTGGAAGCATTCTTGAGAAGAGGAACTCGCAAGATCTTCCTTGATCTTGTTGGATCTTGATAGATCAGGAGGTATAAGTTTCAAAACTACTAGATATAGCTTTGTTAGTGTTAGATATCATAGATCTATGCTTTACTTTGGTAGAAATCATTATATTTGAAATGATGAAGTTGGGCTCTTGAAATCCCAATTTAGGTAGCGGACTTGAGGTGGCCTCTAGGTAGCGAACTTGAGGACCTGATTGTGGATTTGAATGATATTTGTGAAATTTGTCATGATATGGTTAGAAAGTAGGGTTTTGGTTGTTGAGAATTTTAGAGGAATAATGTGTGAGATGGGCGAACCTATACTTGGAACTTTGATGTTTGATTTTAAAATTTTATGGTATTCTTGAAGAGGTTTTGCCTAATTAAATATGTATTATGTTCATTTATGAGTATATGTTTGAGTGAAGTGAAAATCTTGAATTTTAATGGTGAAAAAGCAGAGTTTTTGCTAATTTGGAAATAAATGTATTCTTGGGACAAGATTTGAGGGTATGAAATGTTTTAGCAAATTTTCATGTATTTTGTGTGTTAAGACCTAGTGAAAATTGATTGAAGAATTTTGATAAAACAAAAGAATAAACTTTGAGTTTAGTTTCGCTAATTGTGAGACGAAACTTATTATTTCTGTTTACTTGATCATAGGAAGTGGGGGAGAGTTTGAACCAGATCCTAACTTGGATTGTCAGCTGTGATTAGTTGGTGAGTGTTCTAACTCTCTTTTAAATGAAAATCTTGCCATGGTTTGCAAATGAATGATTTGTGAAATGAATTGCTAGTATTTACAAAGGAATGTTTTATTGAAGTGATTTACTATTATTTCCTAGTGAAATGCTTTACAAGTAAAATTATGAAGAGTTTGTGAGTTTCTATGTATGTTACTTGTCTTGATTCACAAATACTAAATGAGTTGGTGATTTTGAGACTGTGATTAGAGATGAGTTATTTGTTGAATATGTGCTGTGACTTGAAATTTGATTTGTGTTGATAAGAGGCAGTATGTACCACACTCGAGTGAGTGGTAGGTACCTCTCATCCCGCCTTGATAGTGAATCTTGAATAAGTCCATTGGAACGCGTTGTCTCACGACCCTATGTGATAGGCGGCGTATGTATCACACTCGAGTGAGTGGTAGGTACCTCTCATCCCGCTTGATAGTGAATCTTGAATAAGTCGATTGGAGCGTTGTCTCGTCGACCCTATGTGATAAGCGGCAGAGTATGTACCACACTTTCGAGTGAGGTGGTAGGTACCTCTCATCCCTTGATAGTGAATCTTGAATAAATCGATTGGGCGTTGTCGTCAACCCGAAGTGATAAGCTGCGATATGTACCACACTCGAGTGAGTGGTAGGTACCTCTCATCCCCGCCTTGATAGTGAATCTTGAATAAGTCGATTGGAGCGTTGTCTTGACCATTCATTGAGAGATAGTATGTACCACACTCAAGTGAGTGGTACCTCTCATCTCATCTCGTATTTTAAGTGTAGTTGAATCAACGGTATGTGTCACACCAAATCGGGTGGTAGGCACCTCTCATCCCGTCCTCAGTACTTTTGATGTGATTGAAGTGATTTGTTTGTTTAATTACCGTTCAATGCTTAAATGGGTGAAATGAGTTTCTCTAAAGATTTACTCTTGTTTCGAGTTAAATCGAGGCGTGATTTGCTATGGCTCTACATGAAAGGCTTTACTCATGGTTTAAGTTGAATGGTGAAAATTTTGGAAGAGTACTATTTGACTCAAGTGTTAAGATTTCGACTAAATGTGTATTAGCTTAATTTTCGGAACCTCATTGAGCTTTTAACCTCACCCCAAAAATGTTTTATTTCCACAGGGACTGGACAAAGGAAGCACTTGAAGAGACTTACTAAAGAGACTATGGATTAACTCTAGTTCATCTGTGTATATTATTCCCGTGTCTTGGACAATGGGCTTATTGTATTGAAGTATGGAAGTAACATTTCCTGATTGTAACATGATTTTGAAATACTTGGGTTCTATGTAATGGAGTTTAAATTGTAAGATGTATGGTTATGTTATTATTGAGAAGTACTTGGACGTAATTGTTGGAGTTTTACTGTAATTATTTAAAGTCGGCACTTCAATTTGACTGAGGATTGTAGTGAGTCTCGGCGAGGGAAGATCGCCAACCCTTTTGGTTAGGGAAGGTAGTCATGATTGAGCACGCGGAATACTTGAAAATGTTGATTATTTCAGGTTTTGTCATCTTATCATATTCGTTACAACCTCTGACATACTTAGAATCACACACTATTTAGTATTCATGGTGCAGAGAAACCAATAGACTACTTTGTTTCCTTAAAGACATGCCAATTGATAGAGTGGTTCACATAGAACCCCTCCCAAATCTTCCATGCACTAGCTGGAAAGGTAGAGAATCTTGATTGCGCGAATCAAGGATGTTACATGTTGGTTGTTGGACTTTCTTCGTGGAAAATTGTATACTGGTTGTTTTGGTTGGAGTTTTGGGGAGAAGAAGGCAAAAAGCCAAAAAGCTAAAATTCATTTGAAATGGGCTTATGTTACATTGCTAACTCAGTTGAGGGCAATACTCCAAAGGTAGCTGAAAGAGTATGCTTGATTGCTCACAACCCACCTCAATGAAAAATTTGCCATAAATGTATCGTCCCTCAGAAAGCAAGCGCTCCCTCAAGTCCACATAGACATTTCAGGCATTAAACTTTGTACTGTTATTCTTATGTGTTTCCCATAATTCCAAACAAAATTGAAGTCTTTTAGTTACCAAGCGCATCAAGAACATAAACTCCATGACTGGTGGAATTTCCTATGTATAATTCTCAAGTTGAAATGATACTCTGAAATTTTGATTGGTCAAATATTTTCGTTTTACAGATTGCCAAAAAAAAAAAAAATCAAATGTTATAAAGTGTAAGATATTGGTGATCCACATGTTAATGTTAGAAAGTAGAGTCAACTTCCTCACATCATATTATAGGTGTGGGTGTTTTGATTTGGGGAACATTATCTCTTTGACATCATATTAATTAAATGGATGCTCTGTTTCTAAGATTTACATTTTCTGATTTGGATGTTTTATTTCTTAAAACAGTTCTGTCGACCTTTATTTTTTTTTTTTCAGGTTGTAGCAAGCATTAAGATGTCTAATCAGAAAGCTTAAGTAGTCAAAGTAACTTTAAAATGTTTAATCTATGTCCTTGGCTATATTAATAGCCCTTTCATATTCTCTAACTACTTCAACTGCTACAAATGATTTGTTTTACGCTTCCATCTTGTGTGTGGCATTAGAGACAGCATCTTTAAGTTTTCATTTAAGATTACTGAGCCAAAATTCTGTGACGATCTGGAACAAATGTCTTTTTATTTTGGCATAGAGTTTTCACCCCAATGTTGCATATTTTAATTATGCTTTAAAGATTAGCTGTGGAAATGAGCATTAAGACATGTAAATGATGCCCCGATGTTATTTTTCAGATTTGTAAGTGCATGAGGAGTTGTATTTGGCGAGAACCAAGTTTGAAAAGCTTTACAGGTTGACCGAGGCTAAGGATCTAGTTAAGGTACCTGGAACACATTTTCACTATTGAATTTCATTTGACTGGATCTCTTTGAATTATTTAAATTTCTTTGAATTCTACTATTTTCTCTTAAAAAGAGAATGGGTTAGACATTGTTTAGAAGAATTTTTCTTGTATGCACACCAAGTTGAAAACTATTTGTTGTTTTGAAAATTTTTATTTACGGAATGGCACTTGAATAAAGAAGAATTTTGTTGTATACCCTGTGACATAGTAATTCACTATGTAATTGCTATGGTTTCATGCTCTAATTTTTTTTTTGTTTTCATGCTTAGAGAATCTTGAATAGGCTTGGTCGGATTTGGATATATAGAAAGAATGTAGTGAACATAATTAGCATTTTTGTCAACTATTTTGACCATTGATTCTTAACTTAAATTTGTGATAGTAATATTCTATTTCATAGCAGAATGGGTGTAATATAACTAGAATAATGCTATAGGTGCATACTGTACTTATGTTTTGGAGCTGTTATTTTAGGAGATGGACAAAAATTGGATCACTCTTGATAATAGAAAGCATGAGTCTTATAGATGGTGTGGTTGATTTCTAAAATTACATACTCTCAAAAGGCTGAACATCTTAAGATCCCATGCCCATGTAGAGTGCAACAACTTCAGAACCAAACAAAAAAATGTTGTGGAGGATCACTTATTGAATTTTGAATAAGAAGTTATACTAGATGGATATACCATGGTGAACAATTTCGCCATGAAATTGATAGGACAGACAATGAAGAGGGGATGAAGAAGGGGATAGTGACATGAAGACTTAAATGACATGCTAAATGACATTGGTACATAAGTGTGGGAATTGGTTTAGGAGGAACAACATACTGAAGAGAGTTCAAATGTGAAGGATAGTGAGACCGATAACTTCCTAAGATTGTTAGAAGATGCACAAAAAGAACTATATCCCTGAAACAAATTTTACCCAACCTATCATTTGTAATCACCTACTGCATCTAAAACAATAAGTGGGTGGAGTATAAGGTCATTTAACACATTGTTGGAAGTTTTAAGAATGCGTAATCGCCGAAGCTTCAATTCCCAAATCTTTCTCTGCTGCTAAGAAAATCATTCGAGACTTGGGATTCAAATTTGAAAAAATACATGCATGTGTCAATGATTGTGTCCTTTTTGTAAAGGAAAATGAAAATTTGGACACTTGTCCAAATCAAAATTGTAAAGAGCCTCGCTACAAGTCTAAGGATTCAAAAATTCCGCACAAAGTTCTGCACTACTTTCCCTTGAAACCTAGACTACAGCGCTTATATGTCCACAAGGAAATATCTGTAGATATGCGGTGGCATAAAAGAAAAAGCGATGTGGATGATGGTAACACTATGAGACATCCGCAGATAGTGAAGCTTGGAAACATTTTGGTACATCGCATCCGCACTTTGCTCATGATCCTAGAAATGTCCTTAGGCCTGCAACCGATGGATTCAACCTTTGGGGACCATGACTAGTACTTATAGCATTTGGCCTGTCTTTATTGTTCCGTACAATTTGCCCCCTTGGAAATGCATGAGAGATCCCTTCTTATTCATGTCAATGTTGATCCATGGTCACAAATCCCCGGGGAATGACATTGATGTCTACCTAAGGCCTCTAATAGATGAGTTGAGTGATCTTTGGACTAGGTATTAAAGCTTATGATACATACATACCGGTCAAAAAATTCTACTCTCTACGCTTTTACTATGGACCATAAATGACTTTCCGACCTCGCTATGTTGTCTGGATGGAGCACTAAAGGCTATCAAGCTTGTCCAATTTGCATGGCAGAAACCTCTTGTGTACATTTGAAACATAGGAGAAAATTTGCGTGTTACAAACCGTCCGTTTTACCTATTGACCATCGCTGAAAAAAAAACCTTTGATGGCAAAGTTGATTTAAGGGAACCTATTATGCCTTTATCCTGAAAAGAAATTCTGGAACAAATAGAGACATTGAAATGCGTTTGGGAAGTCTAGTCAAGCAAAGGAAAAGCAACAAACGTGATGGTAGAGGTCTAAATTGGACCAAAAAAGTTGTTTTTTGAGTTACCTTACGGTCGAGCTGAAAATTAGACATAATCTAGGACGCCATGCATGTAGTGAAGAATGTTTCGAGAGTGTTGTTGCCACGATGACATGGATATTGATAACAAAACTAAAGACAATTGGCTATGTCGTGAAGATTTGAAGGACTTAGGTCTGAAAAAAGAGCTACACTTGATTTCGAATGGTGATTCTTTCATCATGCCACTTGCTTGCTACCACTTGACAAAAAAGGAGAGATTAAAAATCTGCCGCTTCTTGGCTACTATCAAATATCCAGATGGTTTTGTTTCAAACATCTCTCGGTGCATAAAGAATGGACAATTCCAAATTTTCGGAATGAAAAGCCATGACTTCCATATTTTTATTCAAAGAATCCCACCACTTGTAATTGGTGGGAGCCTAACCAAAGAGGTTCATCAAGTATTGTTCGAAGTTAAGTGATTTGATCAAAACTGTGGTGTAGAGCATTACATAGGGATGTACTTGTCGAAAGTGCACAAACAAATTCCTATTATTATGTGTAAATTAGAGAGATTATTCCCTCCGCCTTCTTCGAATGTAATGTCCATGTGATGGTCCATTTACCCTCACCGGGTTATCCTTGCTGGTTCGGCCCAATATCGTTGGATGTTCTCATTTGAAAGGTATCTTATCTTACATTGTATCTTTCAGTTTTTAAATTATAACACTCTATCTTATTTGCTACTTACAAAATACTAATTTCTTCTGTTTTACGTTAAAAAAAATAGGAAAATGGGAATACTAAAAGGTTATGTGCAGAATAAGGCACGACCAGAGGGCTATATTACTGAGCAATACATAGATAAAGAATGTTTAACATTCTGCTCTATGTACTTGGACAACGTTGATACAATATTCAATCGGCCAGAGCGTAACAATGAAAAAGCTGCCAGCTATGGTCATTTATCAACATTTTCGTGCTGTGCTCGCCCATTTGGAGGGCCCAAATGAGGTTATTTATCTGATTTGGAGCTAGCAAAGATCCATACATTTTTGCTAAATAATTACGAAAAGCTTGAGGACTATATAAAGTAACTTTCTAACCATTAGTAAATCATGTTTTGTGCATATGTTTTGAGTTGTATTACAATATTCCTAGTCTCCATTTTTTTTAGCGAAAGCACAAATTGGAATTGAGATAGAAAGCAAAAATGTGGACCAAAGGCATGATGCACTACATGGTTCAAAGAACGTATAGGTCCCTAATAACTTTACTATTTATGTGCACTATATTTTTTTAAGTTTAAGACAAGAAATTTTGTCCATACAGTAGCTAACTTAGGTGAATTTTGTCCTTGGTCAGGTCTTGTATGGTCCACACCGCAATATTGAATTTGCTCATTGGCACTAGGTTTAGACCAAGAGAGTTGCTAGCTGCATGGCTAATGGTTATAGGTTCCATACTCAAGGATCGTGGAAAGAGAGAGAAAACTCAGAATAGTGGTATTGTGGTAAAGGGGAGCATGGCAATAATATGATCGATTTTATGGTGTCATAAAGGAAATCATTGAAGTTAGATATTGGCTTGGAAGAAAAAGGTTGTGTTATTTAGTGTGACGGTGGAACATAACCTGACAGCCTGCATTCAAATAGACAAGGACTTTGGTATCACAAGTGTTAATTCATCAAGAAAATGGTATCAAGACCAACCATATGTCCTTCCTCAACATGTCGAGCAAGTATTTTATGTTGAGGACCTGAAACTAGGTAGAAACTGGTTTGTTGTTCAAAGGTTTAGCCCAAGAAACTCTTATGATATTCCTAAACACTTAGACAAAGACATGGTGGATGAGGTCTATCAAGAGGAAGCACCCGGGGAATTCTCTATTATAATTGATCTCAACAATCCACCTCCACTTTTAAGGCGCATAATGATCCATTAAAGTGTGTTCCTTCATCAATTGTAAATGCTGATCACTCAAGTAATCACGCAGAGAAGTAGTTGATGAAGCCTTCATTGATGATGATGAAATAGATGAATATGAGGGCTAACATAGTGAAGATGATGAGGACATTCTTAGTTACAATGATAGTGATTCAATAGGTTATATTGATTCATTATGTGTTTTAAATTATGTGCACATACTTATACATTACTAACTGTCCAATGTCCTTATCATCAACTTTGCTGCATTTTGTTGCTTAAAATAGATAAAGGGATCTATTTGTACTAAACTGATTCCCTTTAATTTTGGATAAAGGTTTGTTAATTTTAAATGGCTGGACCGGAAAGAGAGGACAGCTAGTTAGAGAAATTTGCTAGCACAAAGAACAAGAGCAAAATATGGATTCAGCTCAAAGCAATCGCCAAAAAATCCGGAAGTTCTCTCGATGTAGTTACCTTGTGACTCCAAATGACTTCACCGACAGTCAACTAAATGCTCCAACTATGATGCAGTTCTCAAACTTCTGAATCACATGCATCTACGTAAAATCGCACCATTGTATCTCAAGATCATCAAGATGACAGATTGGTATGAAGTTTATTTCTGACTTTTCTCGTGCAATTTTTTATATCTATATTTTTGGTGCAAATTTTGACTTTTTGGACTTTGAAAATAGTCTAACTTATGTGCTTCTATCTATCAACATTTCTAGTTTTGTTTCTAATTTGTGTCCTTTTTGGGAAGTTGTTAGAAGAACTGTTATGGTTATGTAATGAATTTAATTTCCTTATTTAAATTCAATCATAGATGTGCCATTGGCAAGAAGAAGGGGCCGTACTAAACCTAAAATTGTCCCGTAAAAGGAGAGGCTAAAGAGAGCTTGACATTTGAAGTTGATCCCACATTCAAGCATAGTAGGAAAGGATGCCCGCATTCATTAGTGAGAGTTGTGTTGTAAGGAAATTTGCAAAGTTGAACGCTTACAAATGGTCACATCTCCAGGACAAATATAGAGATAATATATACAATAATGCTACGGCACGTATCCTTTTCCTTGGATCACTACTGGAGTGAATCCACTTTGCAATTACTAGTACATGAGGTGACTTACAATTTCAGATCTTATTTTCCTATTATACAATCCTTTAGTTTAATATTCTTGTTTGTGAACCATTGTTATAGGATGACTTTCAATTTGTGAAGAAAGCCACCTCCATAACTGCTGTGAATAGGCAGCTAAATGTGTTATATAGGAATCACCGTTATCGGCTGCATAGGTATTTCCAATCTTTGGTTCAAAAGAAGAGGTAATTAACCATGTTCCCCAAGGTGTCTACCGATGACTGGAAATGGATGTGTGACTACTTTGGAAGTGAAGAATTTAAGGTCTGACTATATACTACATGAATGAACCTTCTTTATATTTTAACTTGATAGTTTTATTTAGTAATTGTCTTGGTTATTTTACTTTTATAGAAAATCAGTGACCGAAACAAAATAAATCGCGCCAAGAATGAGACTCATACAACTGTTGGGACTAAGTCACTTGCAAGAGTTGTTGAAGAAAAGGTAAGATAATTTTTTTTGTTGAGACATATTCCCAAAAATCTGTTCATCCTTATGCATTTGTGCTGATTAAGACTTCCTAAAAGTATTAACAGAAAAGGAAGAAAGGCATAGAACTTTTAGAGATAGATTTATTTTAGCTCAGTTGAACATCGAAGAAGACAGGGACCTTGATAAATGACAAAGCAAAGGAAACCTTGGTAGGATATTTTAGTTTTTATCTATCCATCTTATCCTACTTTCGACATGCTTTTAAAACACATAACTGTGCTGTTTTTTCTATCTAGGAATCAATGCAACAATTGAAAGTTGGCACTTCAATGACAGATAAGGAAATTTGTCTGCAGCAGCTAGGTTATGTACCTGGACGACTCCGTGGCCGTAGTGCAACCAAGAAACAATGTGCTGAGCTTGACTGCTGGATGAATGAAATTGAGGAGCAGCGAAGACGGGCTGATGTAGCAGAGCAACGAGCTACAGCGATTGCAGAGGAGTTCAATGCCCAAAAGGAGGTGATTAAGAGCTTGCAAGAGCAGCAAACAGACCGTAATGCTATAAAGAGCTAGTTAACCAATTGAAGGAGTTACGTAAGTCCTGAATTTTGCAAAGGTACAAATAGCTACTAGGAGTTTCTATTGTCTAATGCAATTGATAAATTAATAAATTGGTTCTTATTTTTATTGGAAATTTGGCTATGAAAATGTCATGGTTCATCTTTTATGTGAATAGGTCGTTAAGGGAAAATTAGATATATACTCTTTCTTTGATTGATTTTTTTTTTTGGGTGATTCTTTTACCTCCGGATTTGAGTGACTGCAGTTGCACTTTTATTAAGTATGATTACTCATTCAAATTCAGTAATTGGACTTTACCTTCAAGTTTGAGTGATTGTTATTGGCTGATTCTTTTACCTTTGATTTGATTGACCAGAATGATTATTCTCTAATGCGCTCACAAATTCATAACTTGGTTCTTAGTTCTTAGTTTTTTGGAAACTGGAAGTGAAAATGTCACCGCTCATCTCCATGTGAATAGGCTATTAAGGGAGAATTGGATATATACTCTTTGTTTGATTGATTCTTTTCTAATTCTTTCATCTCTAGGTTTGAGTAATTGTAATTGGACTTTTATTGAGTATGATTACTCATTCAAATTATGTAGTTAGGCTTTTATCTTTAGGTTCAATGACCTGTTGGCTAATTCTTTACTTTGTGAAAGAGTGACCTGTAATTGGACTCTATATGTATGTATTTTCAATGTGAAATCTATTCTATATTCTAATGCGATGCTTCTATAAATGCAAGTAATATGTCGTCGATGCTCAAGTCATGATGAAGAAAAGGCTGGCTTTTGATAGGATGCATGGCTTCAATCTTGGACTTTGTTACTTTTGTATATCTTTTGTAAAGACATGTGATACTGCTTTGGTTGGATAATGGCTATCAATGCCTGAATTGATATGCCTTTGGTAAATATTTTGATGATGTACCTTTGATGAATTTGAAGATGTTAATGGCAATTAAAATGTAAGTGACAAGCATAAGTCGTCATTATTGATACTAATTCTTTGGTCCATTGTTAATGACAAAAAATTTATGTGTAAAATTGGACAAGAAAAGTCGCCACAAATTGCTTTTTAGTTAGTGATGACTTTATTATTGTCATGAACAGTCTTTTCTCAGGATGACTGTTGTGTCGCCACACACACACTTATCTATGATAGTGAATCGTGGACGACTTATGTGACACGTAAAATGTCGTCATGTTACCAACAATGACTTTTTGAGTTTCAAAGGATCTACATATGGTTGTCACTGAAGTCCATATTTCTTGTAGTGAGTTATGCAGATAATCGGAGAAAAGACTTGGAGTTTGAAGTAGGAGATAGGGTATTCTTGAGGGTTAACCCTGTGAAAGGAGGGGTTGTAGCCAAGAAAGGAAAGAAATTGAAGCCGAGATATATTGGACCTTTTGAGATTCTCAGGCGAGTTGGAAAAGTGGCATATCAGTTGGATTTGCCTACTAGTATGATCAAGATTCACAATGTCTTCCATATTTCTATGCTCAAGAAGTATCATCCAAATCCAAGTCAGGTGCTACAATTAGGAGATATTGAAGTGGAAGAGTCACTATCATATGAGGAACACCCTGTGAAGATTCTTGATAGAGAAGTGAATGAGTTGAGAAATAAGAAGATTCCTCTGGTTAAAATTCTTTGGAGAAATCATGATATCGAGGAAGTGACTTGGGAAGTAAAGGAGGAGATGCAGAAGAAGTATCTAGAGCTGTTTGCCTAGAAAGGTAAGAAATTTTAAGGACAAAATTTTTTTAAGAGATGTGAGGGCCTCGAATTTCAAATTATTTTTAAAATGCATAATATTATTTATATTACGTTTATTTATTTATTTATGAGTAAAATTATGATTAAATTGAATATTTTACAATTTATAGCATTTTATACGATTTGTTTGCCGGTGTGCGATTTTGGCCGTATTAGGTCTCTAATTTTCTACCGGAGCGTGATTAGTGACTTTAAGTTGAAATTAAGCATAAGTGGCAATATTTTGAGAATATTAATAAGTTTGGACAGTGTCGGAATGGACTAGAGCAGTGTAAGTTAGACTGTCGCGAGCGACGCGACATAAAGTGCCAAAAAGCACTTTTTCCCCTGAATCAAGGAAAAGCACTTTTTGCCATTAAAAAGGCTTGACTTCTTGCAATCTTCACACTTCATTTTCAGCTGCACATTTGGGAGATAGAGAGAGAAAGAGCCGAGAGCTCTAAGGGAAAGAGAGAGAGAAATAAGTGCTAGTTTCTTCCATTTCTTTCTTCTTCCTTTCTTCCACTTTCAAGCACTCTTGAAGCCACCATCATCCTCACATTTCCAGCAGAGAAGGAGAGCAAGGAAAGAGAGGGCTGGTCCGATTTTGGAGGAAGGAAGAAAGGTGAGTTTTGTGGTTAAAAATCTTCCATTTTTCTTCAACTAGAATCTTGAGCTTATGAAACTTGATGGATGGATTATGGGCTTGATTTCTTCCCTCATTTCAGCCAACCAAGAGAGAGAGAGAGAGTTGGGTCTGAAATTTTCAAGGAAAAAAGAGAGGAAAGAAAAAGCTTGGGTGGTTGTTTTGGGCTCGAGATTGAACTTGGACGGAGATCCTTGACGAATCTTGTAGATCGGGAGCTAGGATCGAAGTTCTTGGAAGTCATCAAGCTTGGAAGCAACTTTCTTGAAGGAGAGCTCAAGGGATCTTGCTAGATCTTGTCGGATCTTGTTGGATCTTGATAGATCCAGAGGTAGGAGTCCTAAAACTTGTATATATAGCCTTATTAGTGTTAAGTAGCTTAGATCTGTGGTTGATTTTGGTAAAAATCTCATCTGAAAGATGATGTTGGGCTCTTGAAATCCCAACCTAGGTAGCGGACTTGAGGTGACCTCTAGGTAGCGGACTTGAGGACCTGATTGGGAATTTGATTGTTATTTGTGAACTTGCCTTGATATGGTTAGAAATTAGGGTTTTTAGTTGGTGAAAAGTTTGAAGGAAAAATGATTAAAATGGCCGAAACCACACTTGAAAACTTCTATGTTTGATTTTGAAATTTTGTATTCAGTTGTGATGAATTTCTGTTTAAGAAAATATTTGATATGTACATTTATCGGTGTATGACTTTCGAAAAGATAAAGAATAGAATTTCTCATGAAAATTGGGTGAAAAATGTCATTTGAGGGTTTTGTAGTGTTATGGTTTCCTTTAATGAATTTTGTAAGAAAGGTTATAGTTTAAAGTGTTTTAAAGTTATATTAAAGCATTTTCAAAAAGGAAATGTTGAGTTTGTGTTAAAAGTGAATTTGGGTTGATAATTTTCACCTGAGTGATTTATTAAAGAAAATATGGAAAAGTGCTTAGTGAGTACATCGGCAACGTGTGGTTTTTGAAATGAGATAGTGATTTTTCAAAGATTCGTTTGAAATATCGGATTGGAAATGAAAGTGTTTCCTTGAGAGAATTTTTGGGGAAAACATTGATTGAAAACTAAAAAGGTGGAAATGAGTTGTTTTGATTAATGAATGAAAGAACAGAATTCTCAACTACTGTTTTTACTTGTTTAGGGTTTGAAGAGGAAAGTGAATTCGACCCTTACGTAGAGGCTGAGCCTTATTACTTTGGTGAGTTTCCATGCCTGTTACGTGTTTATGTGAAATGACTGTAATGATGTTTCTTGTTGTGATGGTACTGTGAAACCTAGTTTTGAACTCTCAGATAGGGTAGTGTGTACTTTATCGCACTTACTCTTATCTGAGTGAAACGACTATGAAAATGCTTTGAAACGAATGCAAACTGAAATGAATGACCGCTAGCTCCACTTAGTGACCGCATGTGTTTGTAAAGGTCAGGAAATGCCTGAGACCTATCGGTGAACCCTTCGACTCGAGCCGGAGGCTAGGCCTAGGTCGAGAAGAAAGGGAAGAGCCATAGGGTTATTTCAATGTCACAAAGCCCAGTGACTTATACCACTGTACTGTGCTCGAGATTGAGTTCTGGAACCGAACCTATCTCCTAAAAGAGCAACCAACCACTGTCATCGACTCACTGCCTGAAAAGTACTCTGGACTTGGCATATGGACTTGTCCCTCATGGAGAGTGCTTAAACCTACTGTACTGTAAACCTACTGAACTGTTACCCACTGTACTGTAAACCTACTGAACTGTTAACCACTGTACTGTTTGGAGAACGGGCCCGGTGGGGTTTTGGAGGAGTAAAAGGGAAGTGGAGTTCTACATGGTAATAGTGACAAGTTGACGGAGTGTCAACTACTGGTTCGTGGACAAGCGACGTGGACTTTGGCTCCTGAGAGCCCCGTATCCATACTTGTATTGTTAAATGCTTTCTTATCTGATTTAAATTCAAGTGAAATCTTGTTGAGTGAATATTCTTATTTGTTATGTGAATTGCATGTTTTTGGGAACTCACGAGCTTTCTAGCTCACCCTTTCTCCATTTGTTTTCCTTAGTGAGATGAGATCCTCGATGAAGATGCCTACCCTTAAGATTAGGGTTCCTCTTGTTTTGATGTTTTGAAGAACTTGGATGTTATCTTTTGAGAACTTTATATAATGTCTTTTGAGAACTCCTGTATGATGAAACAAGGTTGTAGGGATGAATAGTCTATATATTATGGATTGTAATTCGAATGTTATGTATTGTAAAGCATTGCCCTCTTTTATTTTGGGTTAAGAGTGTTATCATGTCAAGTTTGAATTTGATAAGTGAAGTGATTATAGAGTGAGTGAGTCCTGGCGAGAGCTAGGCAGGCGGCCGCTGATACCCTGGGGTGCGCCCTAGGGAGAGGTGGGTCGTCACGTGTGGTAATCGTGAGCCTAGGTTTGAATAGTCCTGGCATATAGTGAGTTGTTTAAGAGTTTAATAGATTAGAAATAAATGTGAAGTGAGGGTAACTTGTTTATGAATAAATGTTGATGACTTTTAAGTTAGATGAGTTCTAATAGAGTTTATTCTTGTAGGTCATGGAGTTTGGTGGTGGAGATGGACCTCGACATCGACAACCTACCTTATCCTACAGATTGGTTCTAGGCTGCAGGCGCTTACAACCCTAGGATTCGCACTACCCGTGGCCCATGTGGATGTTGGAGACCCATGCTTACCCCACCATGTAGTCCCCGCGCCTATCAAGAGAGGAAGAGGTTGACGAGAATCACCGAGAGCTGCGGAGATTGAGAGACTCACCAATGTGCTCGACTTGCTAGGATTGGAGAGCTTGAGGTCGAGGTTCGCTGGCTAATGAGCGAGCCGCTAGGATAGTGGGGGTAGCTCTAGAGAGGGCTGAGGACATTGTGGCTGGATATGAGGCTCTGATTGGAGGAGTGATCGAGGCTAACCGAGTTGAAGAGGACTCGGTTAACCAGCCTGTCACTGATGCTGATATGGGAGGAGAGCCTCCGATTGAGTCTGTGGGAGACGCTGCTATGGCTGAGGGAGATCCTCAGTACCTGATGTCTGATCCGTCTGAGGATAGTTCTACTGAGACTTCTTCCTACGAGACCTGATGGATTGGCCTAGTTTAGGACTAGGATTTGACATAGACTTTTGTGGGAGTAAACCAGTAGAGAGGGTTCCCAACTTTTGTAAAGTGCATGCTTGCTAACTCTTCAAGTACCATATTTTTGTTGAGTGTACTTGTGAACTTGAGGTACCTATGTGTACCCTTTTGACCAAAAGCATGCTTCCTGATGTACTCTTGGCACTTCTATGAATGTAAAGTGTGTATGTTAAATGCTTTGTTCTTATCTTTATTTTCCTTTCAATTATGTACTATACTTATCTATTATGTTAAATTTCTGCCCTCTATAGAATTATGAAGGGTAGAAGAGGCCGAGGTCGAGGGCGTGGGACTAGGCTACTTCACAATATCGGTGGTGACCGGGAATCCACCGCAGCAAAAATCAAGGCAAGGGTTAATATTGTGGAGCAAATGGCGACGCCATGAATCATATGACTCAAATCTTAGATCGTATGGCTGGGCAACAGGCCCCTGACCTGAGCAACATCCGGTAATCTTGGGGTTGGAGAGGATAGGGCTCTTGAGCTGATTTCAGAGGTTTAACCCCCCTAAGTTTTATGGAGGACCTGATCCCGAAGTCGCTGAGAGTTGGATGGAAAGGATCTCTGATATCTTTAATGCCTTAGGTTACCCCGAGGATAGGCAAATCACTTTTGCCACCTTTCAGTTTGAGGGAGCTGCCCGTTCTTGGTGGATTATGATAAGGACTAAGTGGGAAAGGGAACAAACCCCTAGGACTTGGGTAAACTTCACTAGGGAGTTCAATGCCAAGTTTCTTCCTCCACTAGTTCAAGAGAAAAGGGAGGATGATTTTATCAGATGTAAGCAAGGATCATGGAGTGTTGCAGAATACGAAGCTCAATTTACTAAGCTATCCAAGTTTGCTCCAGAACTAGTGGCCACAGAACAAAGAAGGATAAGGAGATTCGTGCAAGGGTTGAATGTGGAATTGCAAGAAAGTTTGGCAGCTACTCAAGTTAATAGCTTTAGTGAAGTCGTATAAGGCTCAAAGGATTGAAGGGGCTAAGGCACAGGTGAAGATCTTTAATGCTAGAAAGAGGAATGCACCCAGTAGTAGTCATGGTCCAATGGACGTAGGTGCCCCAACTCCTAAATTTGGAAGGGGAATGGGCCGAGCAATCCCGTCTGGATCATCAAGGGGATCGAATTCAAGAGGAACCTTTGGTAGGGGAACAGTACCCAGAGGAGGTATGACTGGAAGGGGGCAACCAAGAGGAGTTCCACAAGGAAGGCAAGTTTCTACTCCTAGTGTATCATGTGGTTTCTGTGGGAAGGCAAACCACACTGAGGACGTTTGTTGGAAGAAGATGGGAGCCTGCCTTAGATGTGGAAGTACTGAACATCAACTAGCCTCATGCCCAAGCTTCAAAGGAAAGCACCCACCGCCATTAATAAACCCAACACCAGCCAAGCTAGTGTAGCAGGAAATCGACCCAGGGTGCCAGCGAGAGTCTATGCCATTGATCACCCACAGGTTCCTGACCCCACGGAAGTGGTTGAAGGTACAATCCCTATCTTTCATCGATTGGCTAAGATTTTGATTGATCCTGGTGCATCACATTCTTTTGTGAATCCTTCCTTTTTAAATGGAGTGGATATAAGACCTACTAGATTATCATATGATCTGGAGATTAGAACGCCAACGGGAGAACAAAGTCTAGTTACTAGTTGGGTATATAAGAATTGTGATGTTTGGATAGAAGAGAGAAAATTAGTGGTGGATTTGATTAGTTTGGACATAAAGGGGTATGATGTTATCTTAGGAATGGATTGCCTAGCTCGTCATCATGCTAAATTGGACTGTAGGGCAAAGACTGTGGAATTTTCCATCCCTGGAGAGGCTACGTTGAGGTTTGATGTGAAAGGAAGATTAGAGTCATCTGCCCTTATTTCGGGGATTAAAGCGAGAAAATTGTTAAGTAAAGGAGCTCAAGGGTATTTGGCCTTTTTGATAAACCCTCCTAGTGATAAAATGAAATTAGAGGAGGTGCCTGTTGTAAAGGATTTCCCTGATGTATTTCCTGAAGAGTTAGAAAATCTCCCTCCTGAACGGATGATAGAGTTTAAGATTGATTTGCTACCAGGAACAACCCCAATTTCTAAGACCCCGTATCGTATGGCTCCAGCTGAATTAAAGGAATTGAAAATTCAATTGCAAGATTTATTAGCGGGTTTCATTAGAGAGAGTGATTCACCTTGGGAGCACCCTGTGCTTTTGTTAAAAAGCATGGACGGAAGTTTGAGGTTGTGTATTGACTATCGAGGACTCAATGATGTGACAATAAAGAATAAGTATCCTTTGCCACTTATAGATGAATTGTTTGATCAATTACAAGGATCATAGTCTTTTCTAAACCTGACCTCAAAAAAAGGGTACTACCAATTGAGAATAAGGAAGGAAGACGTTACCAAACCGCTTTTAACTCGAGTATGGGCATTTTGAATTTGTGGTAATGCCTTTTGTTAACCAACTCCCAGCATTTATGGATTTAATGCAACGAAGTCTTTAAGCCCTATTTGGACCAATTTGTGGTAGTGTTCATAGATGATATCCCCGGTGTACTCAAAGACTCGAGAGGATCATGCTCAACACTTAAGGATAGTGCTTCAAATCCTCAGAGAGCATCAATTGTATGCTAAGTTCAACAAATGTGAGTTTTGGTTGGAGGAAGTGTCCTTTCTAGGGCATAAAGTCTCTAAGGATGGGATTTCGGTGGATCCCTCAAAAGTAGAAACGGTGACTCAATGGAAACAACCGAGAAACCCTATCGAGATTAGAAGTTTCTTGGGTTTGGCAGGATATTACCGTCGCTTCATTGAAGACTTTTCCAGAATTGCGGGGCCACTTACGGAATTGACTAAGAAGCATGTTAAGTTTGCTTGGAATCCAAAGTGTGAGCTTAGTTTTCAAGAGTTAAAGAGACGTTTGACAACAGCTCCCGTGTTGACCTTGCCAAATGGAAAGGATGGGTTTGTAGTTTATTCGGATGCCTCGAAAGAAGGACTAGGGTGTGTCCTGATGCAAAATGGGAAAGTTATTGCCTATGCTTCTAGGAAATTAAAACCCCATGAGCAAAACTATCCAACACATGATTTGGAGTTGGCCGCAGTTATCTTTGCGTTGAAAAAGTGGAGACATTATTTATACGGGGTGACATTTGAGGTTTTTACAGACCACAAAAGCCTTAAGTATTTATTTTCTCAAAAGGAGTGAAACCTAAGACAAAGGCGATGGGTGGAATTTCTTGAGGATTATGACTGTACCATAAATTATCACCCTGGGAAGGCCAATAAAGTGGCAGATGCACTAAGTCGAAAAGCTCAAGTGGCGAGCTTGATGGTTAAGCAATGGGAAATGTTAGCAGAGGTTGGCGAATGGAATCCTTGCTTGGAGAAAAAGAAAGTCACATTTGGGAATTTAATGTTGAAATCTCCAATATTGGAACATATCAAAGAAGTACAAAAAGGAGACCCTATGGTGCAAAAGTGGATTGAAAAGGTGAATAGGGGAGAAACATTGACTTTAAGTTAGAACTGAGGGAATCTTGAAATTTCGAGATCGTAGTTGTGCGCAGACAATGAAGGGTTGAGAAAAGAAATATTGAGAAGCACCAACTAGGTATACCATTCATCCCGAAGCAATAAAATGTACCAAGACTTGAAAAGGACGTATTGGTGGGATGGAATGAAGAGAGATGAGATTTGTTCAGACACTGTCTGCCAACAAGTTAAGGCTGAACACCAAAAACCTTCAGGACTTTTGCAACCCTTAGAGATTCCTGAATGGAAGTGGGATCATATCACTATGGATTTTGTGACCGGGTTGCCTAGGAGTCAAAAAGGAGATAATGCAGTTTGGGTGATAGTGGATCGACTTACTAAGACTGCTCATTTTCTACCGGTAAGTATGAAATGTCCTTTGGAGAAGTTGGCTCGATTGTACTTGGATGAAATTGTTAGACCCATGGGTACTGTAAGCATCGCCTCGATAGAGACCAAGGTTTGTTTCTTCTCGCAAAGTTACAAGAGAATTTGGGGACTAAGGTTAGTTTGAGCACCGCTTATCATCCCCAAACAGATGGACAGTCTGAGAGGACAATTCAGACCTTGAAAGATATGTTGAGGTCATGTATATTGGATTTTGGAGGAAGTTGGAGTCAACACATGCCACTAGTTGAATTCGCCTACAACAATAGTTACCATGCTTCAATTCAAATGACTCCTTATGAAGCACTTTATGAGAGAAGGTGTAGATCACCTATTCATTGAGATGAAGTAGGGGAAAAGAAAATTTTAGATCCAACCACTATTCCATGGGTCGAAGAGGCTTTTGAGAAGGTCAAGTTAGTTCGAGAGACTTCAACGGCTCAAAGTCGGCAAAAGAGCTACTGATAACCCAAGAAAGGATTTGAGTTTGATGTAGGGACAGTATTTCTCGTGGTTAAGCCTATGAAAGGAAGTAATATCCAAAGTGGAAAGAAACCAAACCATATGTGGACCATTTGAGATTCTCTCAAGCAGTAGGCAAAGTAGCATACAGCTTGGATTTACCCTCGAGCATGTCAAAGATCCACAATGTTTTCCGTGTCCATGCTTAAGAAATATCATCCGACTCCAAGCCATGTGTTGCCTTAGGAGAGATTGAAGTGGATGAATCCTTGTCCCATGAAGAGCACTGTAAAATCCTTGACAGAGAAGTGAAAGACTTGAGGAACAAGAAGATTCCACGGTCAAAGTTCTTTGAGAAATCATGCTCTTGAGAAAGCAACGTGGAATTGGAGGAAGAGATGAAGAAGAGTCATCCGAGTTATTTACCTAGAAGGTAAGGAATTTTGAGGACAAAATTCTTTTAAGGGGGAAAGGATGTGAGGGCCTCGAATTCCAAATTATTTTAAAATGCATAATATTATTTATATTACGTTTATTTATTTATTTATGAGTAAAATTGTGATTAAATCGAATATTTTACAATTTATAACATTTTATAATGATTTGTTTGCGGTATGCATTTTGGCAGTATAGGTCTCTAATTTTCTACCGAGCTGATTAGTGACTTTAAGTTGAAATTAAGCATAAGTGGCAATATTTTGAGAATATTAATAAGTTTGGACAGGTCGGAATGGACTAGAGCAGTGTAAGTTAGACTGTCGCGAGCGATGCGACATAAAGTGCCAAAAAGCACTTTTCCCCTGAATCAAGGAAAAGCACTTTTTGCCATTAAAAAGGCTTGACTTCTTGCAATCTTCACACTTCATTTTCAGCTGCACATTTGGGAGATAGAGAGAAAGAGCCGAGAGCTCTAAGGGAAAGAGAGAGAGAAATAAGTGCTAGTTTCTTCCATTTCTTTCTTCTTCCTTTCTTCCACTTTCAAGCACTCTTCAAGCCACCATCATCCTCACATTTCCAGTAGAGAAGGAGAGCAAGGAAAGAGAGGGCTGGTCTGATTTTGGAGGAAGGAAGAAAGGTGAGTTTTGTGGTTAAAAATCTTTCATTTTTCTTCAACTAGAATCTTGAGCTTATGAAACTTGATGGATGGATTATGGGCTTGATTTCTTCCCTTCATTTCAGCAACCAAGGAGAGAGGAGAGAGAGTTGGGTCCAAATTTTGAAGGAAAAAAGAGAGAAAAAAAAAAGCTTGGTTGTTTTGGGCTTGAGATTGAACTTGGTGACGGAGATCATTGACGAATCTTGTAGATCGGGTGCTAGGATCGAAGTTCTTGGAAGTCATCAAGCTTGGAAGCAACTTTCTTGAAGGAGAGCTCAAGGGATCTTGCTAGATCTTGTCGGATCTTGTTGGATCTTGATAGATCCGGGGGTAGGAGTCCTAAAACTTGTATATATAGCCTTATTAGTGTTAAGTAGCTTAGATCTGTGGTTGATTTTGGTAAAAAGATCTCATCTGGAAAGATGATGTTGGGCTCTTGAAATCCCAACCTAGGTAGGGACTTGAGGTGACCTCTAGGTAAAGGGACTTGAGGACCTGATTGGGAATTTGATTGTTATTTGTGAACTTGCCTTGATATGGTTTGAAATTAGGGTTTTTAGTTGGTGAAAAGTTTGAAGGAAAAATGATTAAAATGGCCAAAACCACACTTGAAAACTTCTATGTTTGATTTTGAAATTTTGTAGTCAGTTGTGATGAATTTCTGTTTAAGAAAATATTTGATATGTACATTTATCGGTGTATGACTTTCGAAAAGATAAAGAATAGAATTTCTCATGAAAATTGGGTGAAAAATGTCATTTGAGGGTTTTGTAGTGTTATGGTTTCCTTTAATGAATTTTGTAAGAAAGGTTATAGTTTAAAGTGTTTTAAAGTTATATTAAAGCATTTTCAAAAAGGAAATGTTGAGTTTGTGTTAAAAGTGAATTTGGGTTGATAATTTTCACCTGAGTGATTTATTAAAGAAAATATGGAAAAGTGCTTAGTGAGTACATCGGCAACGTGTGGTTTTTGAAATGAGATAGTGATTTTTCAAAGATTCGTTTGAAATATCGGATTGGAAATGAAAGTGTTTCCTTGAGAGAATTTTTGGGGAAAACATTGATTGAAAACTAAAAAGGTGGAAATGAGTTGTTTTGATTAATGAATGAAAGAACAGAATTCTCAACTACTGTTTTTACTTGTTTAGGGTTTGAAGAGGAAAGTGAATTCGACCCTTACGTAGAGGCTGAGCCTTATTACTTTGGTGAGTTTCCATGCCTGTTACGTGTTTATGTGAAATGACTGTAATGATGTTTCTTGTTGTGATGGTACTGTGAAACCTAGTTTTGAACTCTCAGATAGGGTAGTGTGTACTTTATCGCACTTACTCTTATCTAAGTGAAACGACTATGAAAATGCTTTGAAACGAATGCAAACTGAAATGAATGACATTACAGCTTCCACTTAGTGACTGATGTGTTTGTAAAGGTCGGGAATGCCCGAGATCTATCGGTGAACCCGACTCGAGCCGAGGCTAGGCCTAGGTCGAGAAGAAAGGGAAGAGCCATAGGGTTATTTCAATGTCACAAAGCCCAGTGACTTATACCACTGATCGCGTTTCGAGATTGAGTTCTGGAACCGAACCTATCTCCTAAAAAGAGCAACCAACCACCTTGACCGGTCAATCAAAAGTACTCACGGACTTGGCATATGGACTTGTCCCTCGGGAGAGTATCTTGTAAACCTACTGAAACTCACCTACCTGCATCTGTAAACCCTCTTGAATCTGCTACCTACCGCATCGTAAACCCTTACCCAATCTACTCCTGATCGAAACCTCTCATAACCACTGCATCGCTTTGGAGAACGGGCCCGGTGGGGTTTTGGAGGAGTAAAAGGGAAGTGAAGTTCTACATGGTAATAGTGACAAGTTGACGGAGTGTCAACTACTTGGTTCGTGGACAAGCGACGCGGACTTTGGCTCCGAGAGCCCGTATCCATACTTGTATTGTTAAATGCTTTCTTATCTGATTTAAATTCAAGTGAAATCTTGTTGAATGAATATTCTTATTTGTTATGTGAATTGCATGTTTTTGGGAACTCACGAGCTTTCTAGCTCACCCTTTCTCCCATTTGTTTTCCTTAGCAGGAGATGAGATCCTCGATGAAGATGCCTACCCTTAAGATTAGGGTTCCTCTTGTTTTGATGTTTTTGAAGAACTTGGATGTTATCTTTTGAGAACTTTTATATAATGTCTTTTGAGAACTCCTGTATGATGAAACAAGGTTGTAGGGATGAATAGTCTATATATTATGGATTGTAATTCGAATGTTATGTATTGTAAAGCATTGCCCTCTTTTATTTTGGGTTAAGAGTGTTATCATGTCAAGTTTAAATTTGATAAGTGAAATGATTATAGAGTGAGTGAGTCCTGGAGAGCTAGGCGTCACGACAAGGGGTGCTCTAGGGAGATGGGTATCACAAGAGGGAAGGATGTAGGGGTCTCAAAATTCTATTTTTATTGAAAAAGAAATAATAATATTTATATTATGTTTATTCACTAAAATATTAGTGAATTTATGTTTTGAGTTGTTATTTTCTAATTTAGAGGAATTTTCGTGAATAAAATTGCCGGTGTTTGTTTTGACCAGAATAAGTGTTAATTTTTGAGTCGTGACATGAATAGTAGTTTCAAAATGAAACCGAGCATATGTAGAGATCTAATCGAGATATATTTATGGTAGGGCAGTGCTGGAAGGAGAAAAACCAGTAAAAATTAGAGCGTCGCATGTCGACGCGACAAAAAGTGAAAGTTGACCACCTTTTCCCTGAATTAAGGATAGTCAAGTTTCTTGTCTCCATAAAGCCTCATTTCCTACTCCATTGCTTCTCCATTTCAGCCGGCCATAGGAGCTTAGGAGAGAGAGAGATCCAGTATAAGAGAGAGAGAAATAGAGAGAGAAAGGAAAGTTACCTTCTTCTTCTTCTTCATCTTCATCCTTTTTCATCTTGAAGACACTAATTGAGAACTTCATCTTGTTAGTTTTTCATCAAGCTTCAGCCGTGTGAGAGAGAGAGCAAGGGGGAGAGATCCGAGAGTGAGAGAGGGAGAGAAAGAGAGAAAGAAAGCTGCCTCTTGCCTTTCTACTTCTTGATCTTGAGGTTTATGGAGGAAATCAGCAACAAGCAAGCAAATCTTTGGCTAAGTTGGAGGTTCTTGAGGTTGCAAAGTTTGGAAGATCATCCTTGAGTAGAGCTACACTAAATCTTATTTGATCTTACTAGATTTAGCTAGATCTTGAGGTATGATACCTAAATCTTTGAGTTTTAGCCTTGATAATGCTAGATCTTTTAGATCCATGGATTACTTTTGCTAGAAATGATATTTTTGGAACATTTGAGTTGGGCTCTTGAATTGCCAACATAGGTAGCTAACTTGAGGTGACCTTTTCGGTAGCAGACTTGAGGATCTTGTTGTGGTTGTGATTGTTATTATGAGATGAGTCCATTTTGTGGTTAAAAAGTAAGAATGTTGGTGAAAATTTTGAAGAAAAGCCAAGATGGCTGCCGAACTTTTGCTAGAAAGTTTTGACTCTTGATCTTGAAATTTTATAATGTTTCTTGAATCGATTTTGCCTGAATAAATATGTATTATGTTCACTTATGAGTATATGCTTGAATAGAGTTAAATCTTGAATTTTGAATGGTGAAAAGTTGAGTTTTTCACTAATTTTTGGATAAAGATACTATTTGGACAGATTTGAGTACTTGAAATATTTTGACTATTTTTCATGATTTTTGTGCATTGAGATTTGGTGAAAATTGAACTAAAAACGTGTTAAAGTTTTGGTTAAAATTTTAGTGTTGAGTTTAAGCCCAAATGGGTGATTTTCGAGGTGAAAGACCTCACTTGATTTCCTTGTTCTGAAAGTTGAGAAATTGCGAGTATGGAATACATCGTTGGAGCATTTTGTTTAAATGATGTATCGATTTGAAAATAGAATCTTTTATGATGTTTTTCGACTCGAGTGACTACTTTTTCACTCGAGAAAAGTTGGAGGAATTTTGGGAAGAATTTTGATCAAACAAATGACTCCGTTTATTTGAGTTTAGTTTCGATATTAGTGGAGCAAAACTTATTTCTTTTCTTTACTTGTTTATAGGAAGTGTGGACAAATTTAAAACCGAGCCAAACTTGGAGACTGAACCTTGCTATTTTGGTGAGTTTCCATGCATGTTTCTTGACTTGAATTGCAAGTATAACCTGAATTTCTTGACTTGTTATGTGAACTTGAATCTCGTGACTTGATATGAATCATGTTTTGATTACCTGACGTGCTGTGACATGTCTTGTACTTGTTATTCTTAAGAATTCCCGAATCCCCTTGGTAAGTTATCGATTCGAGCCGTTGGGAAGGCCCAAGTCGAGGATATTTAACGAAACTTAGGCTACGTGACGTGTTGTGTGCTCTGGACTTGGCATATGGCTTTGTCCCTTTTGAAGAGCAGTACACAAATATATAAATTTTCCCTTAGGCGGGCGGGCCAGGTTGGGGGTTTCGGTGGAGTAAGGAGACAGCGGTTGTCTACTTGGTGTTGATATGTGAAAGTTGATGGAGTGTCAACTATATGATTTGTGTTCTAGTTCTATGGACGTACTCCAATTTCGGGGACTTTAGCTCCTGAGAGCTACCTATATCCTTCCCTTGTGTTGTTACCTGTTTTCCTTATTCGCTCTTAAATGTTAATTTGACGTGAAATGTTATATGCTCTGTGTAAATTGCATGCCTTTTGGAACTCACTAGGCTTTAGCTCATTCTTTTAAATTTGTTTTTCTTAGCAGGGACTGAGAACCTGAGTGATGGAGACACTCGTTAGAGCTGGGTTTTACTTTTATATCTGGCCTAAGAAACTTGAACTTGTATTAGGGTTTTGTATCATGATACTTTGAATGTATAATTAAGTCCTTTGGATTATATTTTGGATTGTAAGATGATCTTCTAATTGTACTTCATGTATTTTGGAATTACAAAGTTTTGTTAGTGAATTTGTGAGTTGTCAATTGGTTTGGATTTGTTATTAAAATTTCGTTTGAAGAATTACTGATCATTTGAATGAGTGAATCCTAGCGAGAGTTGGGCAGGTGGCCCACTGATACCTTAGGGTGCGCTCTAGGGAGAGGTGGAGCTATCACAAGATGTCGAATTGTGGTGGGCTCTAATACTAAATTAATGGATTAAACTCACTAGCAATGGAGGCAAACAAACAATTTTAATACACTCAAGGTGTATACAAATACAACACTCACAAAACAAATTTGTAATAGACACTACTAGATTTGAGTTTCATTCTCGAGAATATCTGTTCTAATTTATTAGATCCTCATTCTTGATATACCTACTCAAACACTCACTAAAATGCACACTAAATACTAAACACTCTCAAAGCTCCACTAGAATTGTTATTTCCGTCCGAGGAGGAATGCCAAGAATGGCAAATGAACTCCCTATTTATACTAGTGAACATCCGACAAGTAGCTTCAATTTTCCTCTTCTCATTTAATGTCCAATTGCCAAAAAATCTAGTGAATCTCATAAGCAAATCGAGTTTCAACAAACAAGTATGATCCAAGCATGATTTGCAACACACAACTCACACGCTCCACTGAAAAGTTGGACTTGCATTTCACAAGCTACTAATAGCATAATAAATACATAGGAGAAAGCCTCCAAATGCTTAGTTAAACAATGTGGCCCAACTACTTCACTATTGCGTGCATGATCATGTCAGAGGAAGTAGTGCTGTAACTTTACTAACTTCCTTCTTAGTAATGCTGAACATCTCTCAAAACTTCATGAATTTAGATAGACTCAAACTCTTTGTGAATATATCAACAACTTGGTTATTTGTGTTTGGATATTTCAAGTCAAATTCTCCTTGCAACACTTTCTGTCAAACAAAGTGATAATGAACTTCAAGATGCTTTGTTCATGCGTGAAATACTAGATTCTCAACCATACAAATAGTTAATTGGCTGTCACAGCATAGTTGAATTGGATAATCAATTGGTTGTTGTCAGTCCTTCATAAGTTGCACTAACCATGTGCTTTCCTGTGCTGCTGAAGCTGCTCATCTATACTCTAAATTCTGTATTAGATAATGACACTATTGGTTGTCAATTACTACACCAAGAAATTGTGGCTAATCCAAGGTTAAACATATAACCTTTGCTTGATCTCCTCATGTACTGATCATTAGCATACTCTGCATCACAATATCTAGTTACTTTACAAGTTTCTCCTTTCTTATACAATAGACCATAGTCAACAGTCCCTTTAATGAATCCTAAAATCCGATGCACAGCTTCAAGTGTGTCTTCTTTGGATTTTGCATGGAACTTGATGCGAACCCGGATCTCTAAACTCCCGCTCTTGAAGACACGAATTGGCGACGCAGCGGAATGATCTATCTTGAACAGGTTATGGGTACAAAAGGGATGGAAATCCTACGACCCTTTAACCCTCGAGATTGCAAACCTACAAATTGAGTCTCAACCCACAATCTAGCGAATTAGCGAACCAAAGAATTTGGTAGAATGGCACCACAACTCAACGTGATCTTGAATTGATAAGTCTAAACTTGAACAAAGGAACTCATTCACTTTGTATCAAGGGTTGTTCCCAAGGAACAAGAAAAGGGAAAACTCTCAATTTAATTTCATTAAAATTGCCTTCATATTGAATAATGAAAAAGTGTTGGTCATTTATAGCCTACAAGACTCAAAAGCCAAGACTAAAAAGGAAACATAAGTTTGGCCAGCTCTAAAAAGCTTTAGGAAACCTAAAACAAGCAATTAGGAAACTAGTTTTAGGCAACTACTAACTAACCTAACTACTAAACAATTAGGAAACAACTTAAATAGGCATTCAGTCAAGGTGTATCACATTTGAAAACTACTTAATCGATACTTTATTTGACCTAACACACGACTAAGGAAAGTAAAGAAAATGGACAGTAATGCCCTTGCTTAAGAATCTAAGCAAACGACTAGCTAGCATAGCTAGGCTTGCTTGGATCCGTAGGATGTGTCAGCTTCTCACTTCTTCTTCCTAGCACTTGACCAACGTTTTCCAAGGAACTTGACCACCTTAGAACGAATTCTTGAAGATCTCAACTTGGAATGAATCAACTCGGGGCATTTGAACTTCATATGAATTTGTAAGCACACGTTGGCATCCATACTCACATCATTCCCTCCCGGAAAAGCAATTCACGTCCTCGAATCGATACCTGGATCAAAAACAAAAAATGAGGAATAAATGATGAGGAAACACAGATATTCACCCACTTTACCTAATTGATAACAAGTAGGAAAAGTTTGTACCCCATGCATCATTAGACGACTCTTATCAAAACCTACGTACACACTAGACTCACCAAATGAATATGCATCATAGCCACATGAATTAATGACAACAAACAACTCATAAGGACTCAAATTTGGACACTCACTAGTAACACAAATAGGACTTCCACAATAACTCAAATAATTATCAAAATGACCGATAAAACATAAGAAACTAGCACGATCAACAAAATCAAAAGAATTAATCATAGAATGACATTGAATACTCCCTTTCAAGATAGTCGATTGAATTGCTAAGGTATTGCGTTCCTCCATTGCAGATTGGTAGAAATATGCAATTCCACGAAAGATTTTCACGTCTTCAACAGGCTTAGGAATGGTGCATGTCATAAGAATCGTCAGTTCACCTTTCTTAACCTGCATAAAGCTATAAACACTAAACAAAGCAAAGTTAAGATCATTAGGAAAACAATAAGCCCTTTCATGCTCATTTATGTTTCCACTCACAATGAGCTCACATACACTCTTTCCTTCTACTTTCTCACTCAACTCACACTCTCTTTGATTCACACTACACTTGGATTTTACATTTTCACATTCCTCACATAGTTCCTTCCCAACTAGCTGTTGACTAGTGGTTAGTGTAGTGGGCAGTTCAAGCTTATTCTTTTCACGTTCATAGCACGACTTTAGATAGGTATCCAATAATTGCTCAAGCTGTCCCGTAAAAGAATCTTTCTTGAACACTTGACGTGACTCTTTAATTTCTTGCTCATGCTTTTCAAGTGAAGCACGTTTGGCCAAGGAAAGTTTCCTTTGATGCCTCCTCTCGAGCTTCTCTTCAATGTCCATAGCAGCATGTGCAACTTCATACAATTCCATACGGTCAGTCACTTCAAGACATCTAGCTATTTGATCATTTAATCCTTCCAAAAAGTGATCAATGACAAATGAATCTTCCACAATTTCGGCTTGATTGATAATGGATCTCATCTCTTTGTAGTGTGCTTTTACCGATTTGGTGTCTTGACGAAGAGTATAGAATTTCTTCAACAACTCCTTTAGAGGATTGTGTCTCATGGTGATAAAATCTGCAAAGAAAGGTTAGGAAAATACAAAATAATAGCCTCACATACTCCCTTAGTGTATCCAGTCAACTCTCGTGTATGCATTCAAATTCCACTCTAGTAATCTCACCAACTCTGTGTATGCACTCAAATTCCACTCTAGTAATCTCACCAACTCTTTCAAGTCCTTATTTACAATCCTTGAGACAATAGGAATTGGCTCACGGTTGCTCAAGAAGACTAATCAATCCAATCCGGTTGGTATGTGACAATGTATGAGAATTTGAAAGCACAAATGAAACTTTGACTCGGAAGAGACTCTTGACTCAAGAAAGACAAGACTAATGACTCACAAAATGGACAAATAAGACTAGAAAAGAAGGCACAAGTAGCTGAAATTAAGGAAACAATGACACAGTAGAAATTTGGAAACCTAGAACTCTACTCAAAGGACAAGTTGGAAATTTGGAAATCTAATCCAATTTGACCTTGGAATTCAATGATAAACATAGAAAATCTGATTTATCCCCTTTTCCAAGTAAAGTTGGGTTTTGGAATGTTTCCTAAGCTTCTCAATTCACAAAAGGAATTAATTTTCAGATTTGAAAATTAGGAAAGTAATCCTTGTCAAGAATGGAATTTGTTTGCTAGGTCGTTTCCTTTTCTTTTCTTTTTTTTTTTGGAAACACAAGCTGCGTTCTTTCTTTTCTTCTTTTTTTTTTTGGCAGCTTTGAATCAAAAACAACCCAACAAACATTCAAGAACAAGAACTTAGGTTTATAACCAACAATTCCAAGAACTTCAAGGTATTATGGATTCTAACCCAACAAGAAATTGATCCACAAGAATCTATGGTTTACAACCACAATTCCAAGAACACAAAACAAGACTAAATTTTTTTTTGGGTGAACAGTGACATAGGTGAACAGTAACAATGAACAGTGCAGGAACAGTGTGATGAATAGTAATGGTGCTACAGTACTCCGAATTTTTTTTTTCAACAAAGAGGAAAACAAGAAAGAAAAAAAGGGATATTAATCTAGTTCAAGAGTCGAAACTCTGATAACAACTGATGCGAACCTGGATCTCCAAGCTCCCGCTCTTGAAGACACGAATTGGCGACGCAGCGGAATGATCTATCTTGAACAGGTTATGGGTACAAAAGGGATGGAAATCCTACGACCCTTTAACCCTCGAGATTGCAAACCTACAAATTGAGTCTCAACCCACAATCTAGCGAATTAGCGAACCAAAGAATTTGGTAGAATGGCACCACAACTCAACGTGATCTTGAATTGATAAGTCTAAACTTGAACAAAGGAACTCATTCACTTTGTATCAAGGGTTGTTCCCAAGGAACAAGAAAAGGGAAAACTCTCAATTTAATTTCATTAAAATTGCCTTCATATTGAATAATGAAAAAGTGTTGGTCATTTATAGCCTACAAGACTCAAAAGCCAAGACTAAAAAGGAAACATAAGTTTGGCCAGCTCTAAAAAGCTTTAGGAAACCTAAAACAAG
Organism: Gardenia jasminoides; assembly: GCA_013103745.1. Taxonomy (NCBI): domain Eukaryota; kingdom Viridiplantae; phylum Streptophyta; class Magnoliopsida; order Gentianales; family Rubiaceae; genus Gardenia; species Gardenia jasminoides. The sequence continues at coordinate 42,953,102 of CM023098.1, forward strand.
CAATTAGGAAACTAGTTTTAGGCAACTACTAACTAACCTAACTACTAAACAATTAGGAAACAACTTAAATAGGCATTCAGTCAAGGTGTATCACATTTGAAAACTACTTAATCGATACTTTATTTGACCTAACACACGACTAAGGAAAGTAAAGAAAATGGACAGTAATGCCCTTGCTTAAGAATCTAAGCAAACGACTAGCTAGCATAGCTAGGCTTGCTTGGATCCGTAGGATGTGTCAGCTTCTCACTTCTTCTTCCTAGCACTTGACCAACGTTTTCCAAGGAACTTGACCACCTTAGAACGAATTCTTGAAGATCTCAACTTGGAATGAATCAACTCGGGGCATTTGAACTTCATATGAATTTGTAAGCACACGTTGGCATCCATACTCACATCATTCCCTCCCCTGTAAAAGCAATTCGTCCTCGAATCGATACCTGGATCAAAAACAAAAAATGAGGAATAAATGATGAGGAAACACAGATATTCACCCACTTTACCTAATTGATAACAAGTAGGAAAAGTTTGTACCCCATGCATCATTAGACGAGTCTTATCAAAACCTACGTACACACTAGACTCACCAAATGAATATGCATCATAGCCACATGAATTAATGACAACAAACAACTCATAAGGACTCAAATTTGGACACTCACTAGTAACACAAATAGGACTTCCACAATAACTCAAATAATTATCAAAATGACCGATAAAACATAAGAAACTAGCACGATCAACAAAATCAAAAGAATTAATCATAGAATGACATTGAATACTCCCTTTCAAGATAGTCGACTGAATTGCTAAGGTATTGCGTTCCTCCATTGTAGATTGGTAGAAATATGCAATTCCACGAAAGATTTTCACGTCTTCAACAGGTTTAGGAATGGTGCATGTCATAAGAATCTTCAGTTCACCTTGCTTAACCTGCATAAAGCCATAAACACTAAACAAAGCAAAGTTAAGATCATTAGGAAAACAATAAGCCCTTTCATGCTCATTTATGTTTCCACTCACAATGAGCTCACATACACTCTTTCCTTCTACTTTCTCACTAACTCACACTCTCTTTGATTCACACTACACTTGGATTTTACATTTTCACATTCCTCACATAGTTCCTTCCCAACTAGCTGTTGACTAGTGGTTAGTGTAGTGGGCAGTTCAAGCTTATTCTTTTCACGTTCATAGCACGACTTTAGATAGGTATCCAATAATTGCTCAAGCTGTCCCGTAAAAGAATCTTTCTTGAACACTTGACGTGACTCTTTAATTTCTTGCTCATGCTTTTCAAGTGAAGCACGTTTGGCCAAGGAAAGTTTCCTTTGATGCCTCCTCTCGAGCTTCTCTTCAATGTCCATAGCAGCATGTGCAACTTCATACAATTCCATACGGTCAGTCACTTCAAGACATCTAGCTATTTGATCATTTAATCCTTCCAAAAAGTGATCAATGACAAATGAATCTTCCACAATTTCGGCTTGATTGATAATGGATCTCATCTCTTTGTAGTGTGCTTTTACCGATTTGGTGTCTTGACGAAGAGTATAGAATTTCTTCAACAACTCCTTTAGAGGATTGTGTCTCATGGTGATAAAATCTGCAAAGAAAGGTTAGGAAAATACAAAATAATAGCCTCACATACTCCCTTAGTGTATCCAGTCAACTCTCGTGTATGCATTCAAATTCCACTCTAGTAATCTCACCAACTCTGTGTATGCACTCAAATTCCACTCTAGTAATCTCACCAACTCTTTCAAGTCCTTATTTACAATCCTTGAGACAATAGGAATTGGCTCACGGTTGCTCAAGAAGACTAATCAATCCAATCCGGTTGGTATGTGACAATGTATGAGAATTTGAAAGCACAAATGAAACTTTGACTCGGAAGAGACTCTTGACTCAAGAAAGACAAGACTAATGACTCACAAAATGGACAAATAAGACTAGAAAAGAAGGCACAAGTAGCTGAAATTAAGGAAACAATGACACAGTAGAAATTTGGAAACCTAGAACTCTACTCAAAGGACAAGTTGGAAATTTGGAAATCTAATCCAATTTGACCTTGGAATTCAATGATAAACATAGAAAATCTGATTTATCCCCTTTTCCAAGTAAAGTTGGGTTTTGGAATGTTTCCTAAGCTTCTCAATTCACAAAAGGAATTAATTTTCAGATTTGAAAATTAGGAAAGTAATTCTTGTCAAGAATGGAATTTGTTTGCTAGGTCGTTTCCTTTTCTTTTCTTTTTTTTTTTGGAAACACAAGCTGCGTTCTTTCTTTTCTTCTTTTTTTTTTTGGCAGCTTTGAATCAAAAACAACCCAACAAACATTCAAGAACAAGAACTTAGGTTTACAACCAACAATTCCAAGAACTTCAAGGTATTATGGATTCTAACCCAACAAGAAATTGATCCACAAGAATCTATGGTTTACAACCACAATTCCAAGAACACAAAACAAGACTAAAATTTTTTTTTTTCGGATGAACAGTCACATAGGTGAACAGTAACAATGAACAGTGCAGGAACAGTATGGTGAACAGTAATGGTGCTACAGTACTCCGAATTTTTTTTTTTTTCAACAAAGAGGAAAACAAGAAAGAAAAAAAGGGATATTAATCTGGTTCAAGAGCCGAAACTCTGATACCAACTGATGCGAACCTGGATCTCCAAGCTCCCGCTCTTGAAGACACGAATTGGCGACGCAGCGGAATGATCTATCTTGAACAGGTTATTGGTACAAAAGGGATGGAAATCCTATGACCCCTTTAACCCTCGAGATTGCAAACCTACGAATTGAATCTCAACCCACAATCTAGTGAATTAGCGAACCAAAGAATTTGGTAGAATGGCACCACAACTCAACGTGATCTTGAATTGATAAGTCTAAACTTGAACAAAGGAACTCATTCACTTTGTATCAAGGGTTGTTCCCAAGGAACAAGAAAAGGGAAAACTCTCAATTTAATTTCATTAAAATTGCCTTCATATTGAATAATGAAAAAGTGTTGGTCATTTATAGCCTACAAGACTCAAAAGCCAAGACTAAAAAGGAAACATAAGTTTGGCCAGCTCTAAAAAGCTTTAGGAAACCTAAAACAAGCAATTAGGAAACTAGTTTTAGGCAACTACTAACTAACCTAACTACTAAACAATTAGGAAACAACTTAAATAGGCATTCAGTCAAGGTGTATCACATTTGAAAACTACTTAATCGATACTTTATTTGACCTAACACACGACTAAGGAAAGTAAAGAAAATGGACAGTAATGCCCTTGCTTAAGAATCTAAGCAAACGACTAGCTAGCATAGCTAGGCTTGCTTGGATCCGTAGGATGTGTCAGCTTCTCACTTCTTCTTCCTAGCACTTGACCAACGTTTTCCAAGGAACTTGACCACCTTAGAACGAATTCTTGAAGATCTCAACTTGGAATGAATCAACTCGGGGCATTTGAACTTCATATGAATTTGTAAGCACACGTTGGCATCCATACTCACATCATTCCCTCCCCTGTAAAAGCAATTCGTCCTCGAATCGATACCTGGATCAAAAACAAAAAATGAGGAATAAATGATGAGGAAACACAGATATTCACCCACTTTACCTAATTGATAACAAGTAGGAAAAGTTTGTACCCCATGCATCATTAGACGACTCTTATCAAAACCTACGTACACACTAGACTCACCAAATGAATATGCATCATAGCCACATGAATTAATGACAACAAACAACTCATAAGGACTCAAATTTGGACACTCACTAGTAACACAAATAGGACTTCCACAATAACTCAAATAATTATCAAAATGACCGATAAAACATAAGAAACTAGCACGATCAACAAAATCAAAAGAATTAATCATAGAATGACATTGAATACTCCCTTTCAAGATAGTCGATTGAATTGCTAAGGTATTGCGTTCCTCCATTGCAGATTGGTAGAAATATGCAATTCCACGAAAGATTTTCACGTCTTCAACAGGCTTAGGAATGGTGCATGTCATAAGAATCGTCAGTTCACCTTTCTTAACCTGCATAAAGCTATAAACACTAAACAAAGCAAAGTTAAGATCATTAGGAAAACAATAAGCCCTTTCATGCTCATTTATGTTTCCACTCACAATGAGCTCACATACACTCTTTCCTTCTACTTTCTCACTCAACTCACACTCTCTTTGATTCACACTACACTTGGATTTTACATTTTCACATTCCTCACATAGTTCCTTCCCAACTAGCTGTTGACTAGTGGTTAGTGTAGTGGGCAGTTCAAGCTTATTCTTTTCACGTTCATAGCACGACTTTAGATAGGTATCCAATAATTGCTCAAGCTGTCCCGTAAAAGAATCTTTCTTGAACACTTGACGTGACTCTTTAATTTCTTGCTCATGCTTTTCAAGTGAAGCACGTTTGGCCAAGGAAAGTTTCCTTTGATGCCTCCTCTCGAGCTTCTCTTCAATGTCCATAGCAGCATGTGCAACTTCATACAATTCCATACGGTCAGTCACTTCAAGACATCTAGCTATTTGATCATTTAATCCTTCCAAAAAGTGATCAATGACAAATGAATCTTCCACAATTTCGGCTTGATTGATAATGGATCTCATCTCTTTGTAGTGTGCTTTTACCGATTTGGTGTCTTGACGAAGAGTATAGAATTTCTTCAACAACTCCTTTTAGAGGATTGTGTCTCATGGTGATAAAATCTGCAAAGAAAGGTTAGGAAAATACAAAATAATAGCCTCACATACTCCCTTAGTGTATCCAGTCAACTCTCGTGTATGCATTCAAATTCCACTCTAGTAATCTCACCAACTCTGTGTATGCACTCAAATTCCACTCTAGTAATCTCACCAACTCTTTCAAGTCCTTATTTACAATCCTTGAGACAATAGGAATTGGCTCACGGTTGCTCAAGAAGACTAATCAATCCAATCCGGTTGGTATGTGACAATGTATGAGAATTTGAAAGCACAAATGAAACTTTGACTCGGAAGAGACTCTTGACTCAAGAAAGACAAGACTAATGACTCACAAAATGGACAAATAAGACTAGAAAAGAAGGCACAAGTAGCTGAAATTAAGGAAACAATGACACAGTAGAAATTTGGAAACCTAGAACTCTACTCAAAGGACAAGTTGGAAATTTGGAAATCTAATCCAATTTGACCTTGGAATTCAATGATAAACATAGAAAATCTGATTTATCCCCTTTTCCAAGTAAAGTTGGGTTTTGGAATGTTTCCTAAGCTTCTCAATTCACAAAAGGAATTAATTTTCAGATTTGAAAATTAGGAAAGTAATCCTTGTCAAGAATGGAATTTGTTTGCTAGGTCGTTTCCTTTTCTTTTCTTTTTTTTTTTGGAAACACAAGCTGCGTTCTTTCTTTTCTTCTTTTTTTTTTTGGCAGCTTTGAATCAAAAACAACCCAACAAACATTCAAGAACAAGAACTTAGGTTTATAACCAACAATTCCAAGAACTTCAAGGTATTATGGATTCTAACCCAACAAGAAATTGATCCACAAGAATCTATGGTTTACAACCACAATTCCAAGAACACAAAACAAGACTAAATTTTTTTTTGGGTGAACAGTGACATAGGTGAACAGTAACAATGAACAGTGCAGGAACAGTGTGATGAATAGTAATGGTGCTACAGTACTCCGAATTTTTTTTTTCAACAAAGAGGAAAACAAGAAAGAAAAAAAGGGATATTAATCTAGTTCAAGAGTCGAAACTCTGATAACAACTGATGCGAACCTGGATCTCCAAGCTCCCGCTCTTGAAGACACGAATTGGCGATGCAGCGGAATGATCTATCTTGAACAGGTTATTGGTACAAAAGGGATGGAAATCCTACGACCCCTTTGACCCTCGAGATTGCAAACCTACGAATTGAATCTCAACCCACAATCTAGCGAATTAGCGAACCAAGAAATTTGGTAGAATGGCGCCACAACTCAACGTGATTTTGAATAGATAAGCCTAAATTTGAACAAAGGAACTCGTTCACTTTGTATCAAGAGTTGTTCCCAAGGAACATGAAAAGAGAAAACTCTCAATTTAATTTCATTAAAATTGTCTTCATATTGAATAATGAAAAAGTGTTGGCCATTTATAGCCTACAAGACTCAAAAACCAAGACTAAAAAGGAAACATAAGTTTGGCCAGCTCTAAAAAGTTTTAGGAAACCTAAAACAAGCAATTAGGAAACTAGTTTTAGACAACTACTAACTAACCTAACTACTAAACAATTAGGAAACAACTTAAATAGGCATTCGGTCAAGGTGTATCACATTTGGAAACTACTTAACCGATACTTTATTTGACCTAACACACGACTAAGGAAAGTAAGGAAAATGGACAGTAATGCCCTTGCTTAAGAATCTAAGCAAACCACTAGCTAGCATAACTAGGCTTGCTTGGATCCGTAGGATGTGTCAGCTTCTCGCTTCATCCTCCTGGCACTTGACCAACGTTTCCCAAGGAACTTGACCACCTTAGAATGAATTCTTGAAGATCTCAATTTGGAATGAATCAACTTGGGGCATTTGAACTTAGTATGGATTTGTAAGCACACGTTGGCATCCATACTCACATCAGAACTACTCATGACTCCAACAGCATATGATATATCAAGTCTAGCCAAAGTGAGATAGATTAAACTACCGACCATCTGCCTATACATGGTAGTATCATTAAGGTCTTTGCCCTCAACACAGGTTACACACATTTACAAGAAGAAAGATCAACAAGTAAAATTTTAAAATTTTAAGGCATGCAAATTGCAGAAATGTAAGAAAACAAATCGATTCACCAGTAAAAAGACAGAAGTTACAAGAATATCTGGAATTCATATCAGTTGCTTGTTTTCTGACTCTCTCAGAGCAAAAGCTGACTTAAAAATGTACGGTGTCTAATCACCTTTGCAGCTTGGACTAAAGGTAGGTCTTGCCAGTGACGGACCAATTGCACTCGGGCGGGCACTTATTTCCACTACTTGCATGCAACTTAAACTGATTGGTTGTCACAGCCTGCAATATTAAGGAAAACAACTCACCAAAAGTAAGCATCATCTTTGACCACAAAAATACCCACTACAAACAAAATGCATTTCCCAGTTGGAGGCAAATTCTGCAAATTCACCGGCAAACTACATTACAACTCTTGGCTAGCTTCACGAAGAAGGTCCTAATTTCAAATAAAATTCAATAATACTGTCTCGCATGGTTCATTTGTACATTTTGTCGAACACTTGTACGAGTTGAAAATAGCATGACAAAATAGGTAAGCTGACCGGATCATTACCCAAAAATGAGAACAAAGGAACAATGAGACTCCGAAGTTGTCAAGATGACTCCCATGGTCATCATTAATGGTGGCAACATTGATGCCAGATTTCAATCACTGGATTTGAGCAAGGTTTTATAAACCCTATTGTTTTACTGAATTAAGTCGCTTCAAGGATATAATAGAGATCAAAGGAGAAGGAGGATGAGGAGGATTGAGGGGAGAGAATTAGCAGAAAAGAGAAGTAGTTGGACTAAGGAGAAAGAGTTGGAAGAAGAAAGTTATTGGCTTTGTCGGTTTACTATTTCATGATAGGGGGTTTACATTCTTTTATTGTTTTGCCTTAATTAGATTTACATGGTTTATATAGATCATCTATACAAAACCACCAGCATAAATGGATAACTTTGTCGACCATTTAAAGTCGTGGCTGGAGATGTGGACCAATCCAAATCCATTTAATTCCAGTTTATGGATTGATTATTGGATTTCCATCCAATTTGCCAGATCTAATTTTATGTGTATTTGATGCCCTATTTCTTTTTCTCTTCTTCTCTAATGGAACAGAACAAGTGAATATAAAATGCCTTCTTCCAAATTGCCACCTTCTTCTCTTCTTATCTAATGGAACGGAAATATAAAATGCCTTTTTTTTCTTCTTTGTTTGTCCTGCTCTTGTCGAATGTTTGATTTCTCAAAACCATGCATTAACATGCCTTAATTCTGGTCGAAAAGTGCATTAATGTATAATATCGTAACTTTTCTCATAGAAAAAACATGTGAAAATCATTGCTCTTGTAAATTTTTCTTTCCTTCCATTGTTGAGTGTAATACAGAAGTTAGTCGCAGTTTTCCTTATTGAACACTTTCCAATATTAATTTTATTTCAATGAAATTCTATTTCTAAGTTAGAACTGGAATTCTCTCCAAACCCCATCCCTGAAGAATTTCATTTTCTTTTAAGATGGGCAGTTTCTGGATTACATCATTGCAATGGGTTATTAGCTTGTGCTTAGACGTTCACAAAGGTCACAAAGATTTTCCTTCTAGATGGACAGTTTCAGGCTGTTACTGACCTGAACAGCTTCAATTTCTGTCAAGGTGGCATTTTAAGGATTCACATCATTATTATGAGTTGTTGGCTCTCGTGTTTTGACCAAAAGATGCTTACCTTTGTGGCAACATTGTCTTAGTCCTATAAAATCTCATCACTGCAAACTCATCCCTGTATTGTCGGAGTGGAAACATATGAATCCCAATCAAATCCATCTATGAAGATATACATTCTCTGTGTGTTCATAAAAAATTGAAATTTTCAGGGACTTTGAGGACGCGTATGGGAGGGGTTTAATGTATATTTATATCGTGAATGGACCAAAGTGGTTGGAGCGACACTTTGTTCTTTGATTTGGATAAGGAATGCCTTGACAAAGCTTCCTCTTCATAAGCATCAGAGAAAACTTCGACATTTAATACTTTGGACAGTGCCTGGAGGGCGTTTTTATCTTATTGAGGCTTAAGACACACAAGTGCTATTGTCTAACATTTTTAAGATGAAAAGGGACTTTTTGCAAAGGGATTTGAAATTGCACATAAACTTTGCTCCGGCGACATCATGTATGAAGGATGAAGTCCCTTGTCCATTTGGTGATGATCGATGTAGATTTTGTATACCTTGTTTTCTGGAGGATGAGAAAGAAAAGAAACCGAAGTTGTGATTTCTTCTATGTTTTTTTAAAACCCCAAGATCACCACAAGTTTATTCAGATAAGTTACATTTACATGCTGAGAAATCCATACACGAGTGATTATTATTAAGACACCAGGAATTAGAAGCTCCGGCTCAAATCCTCTCTTACTTCCCAACTTGTCAAATCCCACCTCCCACTGTGTTGAAAGTAAAAAATTAAAAAAAAAAATGTCGCACTTACACATTCTTAAAGAGTATATAACATCCTCTCCCAGCTATAAAATAAATGAAAAAACGCCACACTTATACATTCTTAAGAGTTTACAATGTCATTATTTATAAAATGGCTAAAAGTTGAAGTACAAATAAGTTCCTATAACTTCTATGGATGCCTTTCTTTGCACTCAATTACGAAGAGGGTGTTTGATAAACAGGTTTCAACTTATACTATGGGTTTCAAATTTAATTGTACTCATATATAATATTTTTTGGGATCAATGGGAATGATGTGTCATCTACAAATTTTTTGATTAACCACCTATTGCTAGGGAATCATTTTCAGTACCTATCTTATTTTCCTTGAATCATCGAAATTATCTTTTTATACTGATTAAATGTAAAACAAGAAAATAAAATGCTACCATTTCAACAAGTGGAAAAAAATTTAAAAAAATAATGAAAAATAATAATAAATTGAAAAATCCATTTTGCATTAACAAACACACTATAGGTTTTTATCAAAACCTATTATCATTGACTACTCTATAAAACCAATAGTGATACTGATTATAAAATTCGAGCCAAACGGCTCCTAAGATTATTTGTGATTACAAAGCAAACTGAAACGACTAAAAGCAGATCAAAGTATTGCAAGACCTCTAAAATGACATCTCAAAAACCTGGTTCAAGTCAGCTTTGTTAAGCTTGGAATGCCTTTTCAACTTGTGTTCCATTGCCATGGCTCTGAGTTGAGCCAATGGGAAACACCTGAAATCTATAGCGGCTACCATGTAGTACAAGGGAGAAATAATAACAATTTCTCTCTCTCCGAGGAAAGGTAATTTTGCACGATGTTAGGTATATGACTGTTAAGGAACTTTCTGAAGTACGATCAATAGATATTGATCATAATTGGAAGCATAACTTTTATCCCTCGACGGATGCCTACCAGATCATGGCGACATTTACTAGTTTTTGATTTCATGAGAAAATTTATGTCAACAAATTTCTATATACAAAATACAACCTCAAGCTTGGTATTATTTCCATAAATCCAATAATAATTAAATACACGTGTGTTTTAGAGCACGAATATCGCACGTTTTCAATTGCTTCTTATGAAAATTATTAAGATTTCTTTTCAATAAAAATGTTGGAGAATTAATTTAGTACTCCTCTCTATGCTCACAGTATTTATTATGGACTCAAAAGTTTTACACACATTTACAGCCCTTCAATCATTTTACACCGGAGAAGTTTAAATGTGTTTTTTCTTTTTCAAAAGTTAGTTTCAAAATAATGTTTTCAAGCTCCCTTCAAACATTTTACACATAGAAAAGGTAATTATTTTTTTACTAATAATGCCATCAAAACAGATGACAAAATCACGAGGGATTGCCATAGGTTCTTGAAAAGTGTTTCTGGTTCTTTTAATTCTCTAGTTTCTAGTTATATGAAACTTTGCAAGTGAAATTTGAAACGTTTCTATAAATTTTTCTGAGGAATACAGTCAATCCTTATACCTTCTGATAGGTGGTTCTACATCTTACTATAGCTACAACTTTCTGTACTTAGATCTATTACTATTATTTACAGATAAAATATCACTTTTTTTAAGTTGACCCCACGAAGCAATATCACCTATGCACAGAAAAGCAGAGAGATATATTGTTAAGGAATCTAAAACAAGCAAGGCTAACGTTCAATGCCAATGAGCATGAAAAAAGCATTTGCAAAATAAAATCACATTCATCATATTCCAAGTTGAGTTATTATAGTTGGAGAACAATCTAAGACTCTTTTGCATGCAAGATTGGACATGGCAATTGCGATGAATAGTCCAACAGTTTCAGCGGCATCAAACTCACTCTGGAAGCAAATTCTGGGGTTGACTCCCTACTCAAACAGGATGATCAAATTGCTGCACATATATCTGAGCGAGTCATCATAACAAATAAGAACATCACGAGGTATGGCCGTAGGGTTCTTAAAAAGTGTTCACGGTTCTGTTAATATCTAGTATCTAGTTATATGACATCTTCCAATTGAAAATTAAAAGATCTCTATTATTGTTCACTGAGGAATGCAGTCAATCTTTATATTTTTTGACATGTGGCTGTACCCCTACTATAGCTACAACTTCTATACTTCGATCTATTACTATTATTCACAGATAAAATATTGCATTTTTTGGAGTTGACTCCTCAAAGTAATATCTCCTAAGCACAGAAAAGCAGCGAGCTATGTTGTCGAGGAATTTGAAACAGGCAAAGCTGAATTGAAAGCCAATGAGCACAGAAACAGCATTCGTGAAATAAAAATCACTTTGATTCGTTTCCAAGAAGGATTACTTCTTTGAGACGAATCTAAGAGTCCTTTGTATGCAGGATTGGACATGCCAGTTGTCCTCAATATTGTAACAGGTTCACTGGCACTAAACTCACCCTGGAAAGAAATCCTGTGATTCATTCTATACGCAAATTGGATGATCGAATTGTTGCACGTATTTTTAATCTTGTCATCATAACAAACAACAACATCATGGAAGATCGCCACAGGTTCTTGAAGAGTGTTTGTGGTTCTGTTAATTCTTTAGTTCCTTGTCACATGAGACTTTTCAATTGAAAACTAAAAGATCTCTATCATTCTTCACTGAGAAATGCAATTAGATCTATTATTACCATACAAAAATAGCAGAAAAATATCTTCAAATTTCATGTATATTAGATGTCGAATTATGGTGGGATCTAATACTAAATTAATGGATTAAACCCTCTAGCAATGGAGGCAAACAAACAATTTTAATACACTCAAGGTGTATACAATGACAACACTCACAAAATAAATTTGTAATAGACACCACTAGATTTGAGTTTCACTCTTGAGAATATCTGCTCTAATTTACTAGAGCCTCATTCTTGATATACCTACTCAAACACTCACTAAATTGCACACTAAATACTAAACATTCTCAAAGATCCACTAGAACTGTTATTTCCGTCTGAGAAGGGATGCCAAGAATGGCAAATGAACTCCCTATTTATACTAGTGAACATCTGACAAGTAGCTTCAATTTTCCTCTTCTCATTCAATGTCCAATTGCCAGAAAATCCAGTGAATCTCACAAGCAAATCTAGCTTCAAGAAACAAGTATGATCCAAGCATGATTTGCAACACACAACTCGCACGCTCCACTGAAAAGTTGGACTTGCATTTCACAAGCTACTAATAGGCATAATAAATACATAGGAGAAAGCCTCCAAATGCTAAGTCAAACAAGGTGGCCCAACTACTTCACTATTGCACGCATGATCATGTCAGAGGAAGTAGTGTTGTAACTTTACTAACTTCCTTCTTAGTAATCCTGAACATCTCTCAAAACTTCACGAATTCAGATGGACTCAAACTCTTTGTGAATATATCAACAACTTGGTTATCTGTGTTTGGATATTTCAAGTCAAATTCTCCTTGCAACACTTTCTCTCAAACAAAGTGATAATGGACTTCAATATGCTTTGTTCATGCATGAAATACTAGATTCTCAACCATACAAGTAGCTAATTGGCGGTCACAGCATAATTGAATTGGATAATCAATTGGTTGTTGCCAGTCCTTCATAAGTTGCACTAACCACGTGCTTTCCTGTGCTGCTGAAGCTGCTCATCTATACTCTGATTCTGTATTAGATAATGACACTGTTGGTTGTCACTTACTACACCAAGAATTTGTGGCTAACCCAAGGCTAAACATATAACCTTTGCTTGATCTCCTCATGTAATGATCATTAGCATAGTTTGCATCACAATATCCAGTTACTTTACAAGTTTCTCCTTCATTATACAATAGACCATAGTCAACAGTCCCTTTAATGTATCTCAAAATCCGATGCACAGCTTCCAAGTGTGTCTTCTTTAGATTTTGCATGAAACTACTCATGACTCCAACTGCATATGATATATCAAGTCTAGTCAAAGTGAGATAGATTAAACTACCTACCAACTGCTAATACATGGTAGTATCATTAAGGTCATTGCCCTCAACCTAGGTTACACACATTTACAAGAAGAAAGATCAACAAGTAAAATTTTAAAATTTTAAGGCATGCAAATTGCAGAATTGTAAGAAAACAAATCGATCCACCAGTAAAAAGACAGAAGTTACAAGAATATCTGGAATTCATATCAGTTGCTTGTTTTCTGACTCTCTTAGAGCAAAGACTGACTTAAAAATGTACGGTGCACTAATCACCTTTGAAGCTCGGACTAAAGGTAGGCCTTGCCAGTGATTGACCAATTGCACTCAGGCGGGCACTTATTTCCACTACTTGCATGCAACTTAAATTGATTGGGTGTCACAGCCTCCAATATTAAGGAAAACAACTAACCAAATGTAAGCATCATCTTTGACCACTAAAATACCCATTACAAACAAAATGCATTTCCCCGCTGGTGGCAAAGTCTGCAAATTCACTAGCAAACTACATTACAACTCTTGGCTAACTTCATCAAGAAGGTCCTAATTTCAAATAAAATTCAATAATACTATCTCGCATGGTTCATTTGTACATTTTGTCGAACACTTGTATGAGCTGAAAATAGCATAACAAAATAGGTATGCTGACCGGATCACAACCCAAAAACGAGAACAAAGGAACAATAAGACTCCTAAGCTGTCAAAATGACTCCCATGGTCATCATTAATGGTGGCAACATTGATGCCATATTTCAATCACTGGATTTGAGCACGGTTTTATAAACCCTCTTGTTTCATTGAATTAAGTCGCTTCAAGGATATAATAGAGATCAAAGGAGAAGGAGGATGAGGAGGATTTAGGGGAGAGAATTAGCAGAAAAGAGAAGCAGTTGGACTAAGGAGAAAGAGTTGGAAGAAGAAAGGTATTGGCTCTGTCGGTTTACTATTTCATGATAGCGGGTTTACATTCTTTTATTGTTTTGACTTAATTAGATTTACATGGTTTATATAGATCATTTATACAAAACCATCACCATGAATGGATAACTTGGTCAACCATTTAGAGTCAAGCATGGAGATGTGGACCAATCCAAATCCATTTAATTCCAGTTTATGGATGGATTATTGGATTTCCATCCAAATTGCCACATCTAGTTTTATGTGTATTTGCTGCCCTATTTCTTTTTCTCTTCTTCTCTTCTTCTCTAATGGAGCAGAACAAGTGAATGTAAAATGCCTTCATCCAAATTGCCACCTTCTTCTCTTCTTCTCTAATGGAACAGATTCTCTAATGGAACAGAACAAGTGAATATAAAATGCCTTTTTTTTTTCCTTTGTGTGTCCTGCTCTTGTCGAATGTTTGATTTCTCAAAACCATGCATTAACATGCGTTAATTCTGGTCGAAAAGAGCATTAATGTTTTGAAGCACATGCTTTGCCTGTTAACATGCTACTTTTCAAGATAATTTCTTTAGAAAAGGATTTAGTAATGGAAGGGTGAGATTTAAGAAGCATGAAGTGATAAGAGGGATTAGAAACCCAAGAATTCTAATTCTCTAATCTTAATCTTAACTATTAGATTAAAATCTCTTCAACACTTTTCAACAAAATCATTTCCACATTATTTATCTTTAATAACAATGCTAACAAAGTAAGAGTTCACAAACAGCAACTCTACAATTTTTTCAATATCGAATGAAATTAGAGTTTTCTCTAGACTTATTGCCCAATTTCTTTAATGTAAAATATCGTAACTTTTCTCAAAGAAAAAACATGTGAAAATCATTGCCCTTGTAAATTTTTCTTTCCTTCCATTGTTGAGTGTAAGACAGAAGTTAGTCGTTGTTTTCCTTATTGAACACTTTCCAATATTATTTTTATTTCAATGAAAATTTATTTCTAAGTTAGAACTGGAATTCTCTCCAAACCCCATCCCTGAAGAATTTCATTTTCTTTCAAGATGGGCAGTGTCGGGATTACATCATTGCAGGTTTATTAGCTTGTGTTTAGATACGTTCGTAGAGGTCACAAAGATTTTCCTTCAAGATGGACAATTTCAGGGTGTTACTGACCTGAACAGCTTCAATTTCTGTCGAGGTGGCATTTTAAGAGTTCACATCATTATAATGAGTTGTTAGCTCTCGTGTTTTGACCAAAAGATGCTTACCTTTGTGGCAACATTGTCCTAGTCCTATAAAATCTCATCACTGCAAACTCATCCCTGTATGGTCGGAATGGAAACATATGAATCCAATCAAATTCCTCTATGAAGATATACATTCTCTGTGTGTTCATAAAAAATTGAAATTTTCAGGGACTTTGAGGACGCGTATGAGAGGGTTTTAATGTATATTTATTTCGTGAATGGACCAAAGTGGTTGGAGCCACACTTTGTTCTTAGATTTGGATAAGGAATGCCTTGACAATGCTTCCTCTTCATATGCATCAGAGAAAACTTGGACATTTAATACTTTGGACAGTGCCTGGAGGGCGTTTTTATCTTATTGAGGCTTAAGACGCACATGTGCTATTGTCTAACATTTTTAAGATGAAAAGGGACTTTTTGCAAAGGGATTTGAAATTGCACATAAACATTACTCGTGCAACATCATGTATTAAGGATGAAGTCCCTTGTCCATTTGGTGATGATTGATGTAGATTTTGTATACCTTGTTTTCTGGAGGATGAGAAAGAAAAGAAACCGAAGTTGTGATTTCTTCTATATTTTTTTTAAACCCCAAGATCATCACAAGTTTATTCAGATAAGTTACATTTACATGCTGAGAAATCCTTAGTCAAGTGATTAATATTAAGACACCAGGAATTAGAAGCTTTGGCTCAAATCCTCTCTTACTTCCCAACTTCTCAAATCCCACCTCCCACTATGTTGAAAGTAAAAAATTAACAAAAAAATGTCGCACTTACTCATTCTTAAAGAGTATATATATGACATCCTCTCCCTGCTATAAAATAAATGAAAAAAAGCCACACTTATACATTCTTAAGAGTTTATAATGTCATTATTTATAAAATGGCTAAAAGTTGAAGTATAAATAAGTTCCTATAACTTCTATGGATGCCTTTCTTTGCATTTAATTACAACAGGGTGTTTGATAAATAGGTTTCAACTTCCACTATAGTTTCAAATTTAATTGTACTCATATGTAATAATTTTTGGGATCAACGGGAATGATATATCTCTTCTACGAGTTTTTTAATTGACCACCTATTACTAAGGAATCATTTTAAGTACGTATCTTATTTTCCTTGAATCATCGAAATTATCCTTTTATTCTGATTAAATGTAAAAATAAGAAAATAAAATGCTACCATTTCAACAAATGGAAAATAAATTAAAAAATAATGAAAAAGAAAAATAATAATTTATAAAATTCATTCAACATTAACAAACACACTATAGGTTTTTATCAAAACTCATTATCATTGACTACTCTATGACACCAATAGTGATACAGATTATGAAATTCGAGCCAAACGGCTCCTAAGATTATTTGCGATTACAAAGCAAATTGAAATGACTAGAAGCAGATCAAAGTATTGCATGACCTGTAAAATGAGATCTGAAAAACCTGGTTCAAGTCAGCTTTGTTAAGCTTAGAATGCCTTTTCAACTTGTGTTCCATTGCCATGGCTCTGAGTTGAGCCAATAGGAAACACTTGCAATCTATGGCGGCTACCATGTAGTGCAAGGGAGTAATAATAATAATTTCTCTCTCTGTCAGGAAAGGTAATTTTGCACGAGGTTAGGTATATGACTGTTAAGGAACTTTCTGAAGTACGGCCAATAGATATTGATCATAATTGAAAGCAGAACTTTTATCCCTCGACGGATGCCTACCAGATCATGGCGACTTTTACTAGTTTTTGATTTCACAAGAAAATTTATGTCAACAAATTTGTATTTTCAAAATACAACTTCAAGCTTGGTATTATTTCCATAAATCCAATAATAATTAAATACACGTGTGTTTCAGAGCACGAGTATCGCACGTTTTCTATAACTTCTTATGAAAATTATTAAGATTTTTTTAAATAAAATTGTTGGAGAATTCATTTAGTACTCCTCTCTATGCTTGCAGTATTTATTATGGACTCAAAGTTTTACACACATTTACAGCAATTCAAACATTTTACACTGGAGAAGTTTAAATGTGTTTTTTCTTCTTCAAAAGTTGGTTTCAAATAAATGTTTTCAAGCTTCCTTCAAACATTTTACACATAGAAATGGTATTTATTTATTTTTTACTAATAATGCCATCAAAACAGATGACAAAATCACGAGGGATTGCCATAGGTTCTTGAAAAGTATTTCTGGTTCTTTTAATTCTCTAGTTTCTAGTTATATGAAACTTTGCAAGTGAAAATTGAAATGTTTCTATCAATTTTTACTGAGGAATACAGTCAATCCTTATACCTTCTGATAGGTGGTTCTACTTCTTACTATAGCTACAACTTTCTGTACTTAGATCTAGTACTATTATTTACAGATAAAATATCACGTTTTTTAAGTTGACCCCACGAAGCAATATCTCCTATGCACAGAAAAGCAGAGAGATATATTGTTAAGGAATCTGAAACAAGCAAGGCCAACGTTCAATGGCAATGAGCATGAAAAAAGCATTTGCAAAATAAAATCACATTCATCATGTTCCAAGCTGAGTTATTATAGCTGGAGAACTATCTAAGACTCCTTTGTATGCAAGATTGGACATGGCAATTGCGGTGAATAGTCCAACAATTTCAGCGGCATCAAACTCACTCTGGAAGGAAATTCTGGGGTTGACTCCCTTCTCAAATTGGATGATCAAATTGCTGCACATATATCTGAACGTGTCATCATAACAAATGAGAACATCACGAGGGATGGCCATAGGGTTCTTAAAAAGTGTTCACGATTCTGTTAATTACCCAGTATCTTGTTATATGTCATCTTCCAATTGAAAATTAAGAGATCTCTATTATTGTTCACTGAGGAATGCAGTCAATCTTTATATTTTTTGACATGTGGCTGTACCCCTACTATAGCTACAACTTCAATACTTCGATCTATTACTATTATTCACAGATAAAATATTGCATTTTTTGGAGTTGACTCCACAAAGTAATATCTCCTAAGCACAGAAAAGCAGCGAGCTATGTTGTCAAGGAATTTGAAAAAGGCAAAGCTGAAATTCAAAGCCAATGAGCACAGAAACAGCATTTGTGAAACAATAATCACTTTGATTCCTTTCCAAGAAGGGTTACTACTTTGAGATGAATCTAAGAGTCCTTTGTATGCAGGATTGGACATGGCAGTTGTACTCAATATTGTAACAGGTTCACTGGCAGAAAGAAATCCTATGATTCATTCTATACGCAAATTGGATGATCAAATTGTTCCACGTATTTTTAATCTTGTCATCATAAAAAACGACAACATCATGGAAGATCGCCATAGGGTTCTTGAAAAGTGTTTGTGGTTCTATTAATTCTTTAGTTCCTAGTCATATGAGACTTTCAATTGAAAACTAAGAGATCTCTATCATTCTTCACTGAGAAATGCAATTAGATAAAAATATATTCAAATTTCATGTATATTAGATGTCAAATTGTGGTGGGCTCTAATACTAAATTAATGGATTAAATTCAATAGCAATGGAGACAAACAAACAATTTTAATACAATCACGGTGTATACAGTAACAACACTCACAAAATAAATTTGTAATAGACACTACTGGATTTGAGTTTCACTCTTGAGAATATCTGCTCTAATTTATTAGAGCATCATTCTTGATATACCTACTCAAACACTCACTAAACTGCACAAAAGCTCCACTAGAGCTGTTATTTCCATCTGAGGAGGGATGCCAAGAATGGCAAATGAACTTCCTATTTATACTAGTGAACATCCGACAAGCAGCTTCAATTTTCCTCTTCTCTCTTAATGTCCAATTGCCAGAAAATCCAGTGATTCTCACAAGCAAATCTAGCTTCAAGAAACAAGTATGATCCAAGCATGATTTGCAACACACAACTCGCACGCTCCACTGAAAAGTTGGACTTTGTATTTCACAAGCTGCTAATAGGCATAATAAATACATAGGAGAAAGCCTCCAAATGCACGCATGATGATGTCAGAGGAAGTAGTGTTGTAACTTTACTAACTTCCTTCTTAGTAATCCTGAACATCTCTCAAAACTTCACGAATTCAGATGGACTCAAACTCTTTGTGAATATATCAACAACTTGGTTAGCTTTGTTGGGATATTTCAAGTCAAATTCTCCTTACAACACTTTCTCTCAGACAAAGTGACAATGAACTTCAATATGCTTTGTTCTTGTGTGAAACACTGGATTCTCAACCATATGAATAGCTAATTGGCTGTCACAACAACATAATTGTACTGGATAATCAATTGGTTGTTGTAAGTCCTTCATAAGTTGCACTAAACACGTGCTTTCCTGTGCTGCTGAAGCTGCTCATCAATACTCTGACTCTGTATTAGATAATGACACTATTGGTTGTCACTTATTACACCAAGAAATTGTGGCAAATCCAAGACTAAACATATAACCTTTGCTTGATCTCCTCATGTAATGATCATTAGCATAGTCTGCATCATAATGTCTAGTTTACAAGTTTCTCCTTTCTTATACAATAGACCATAGTCAACAGTCCCTTTAATGTATCTCAAAATCCGATGCGCAGCTTCCAGGTGTGTCTTCTTTGGATTTTGCATGAAACTACTCATGACTCCAATAGCATATGATATGTCAGGTCTAGTCAAAGTGAGATAGATTAAGTTACCTACCGACTGTCTATACATGGTAGTATCCTTAAGGTCTTTGCCCTCAACACAGGTCACACACATTTACAAGAAGAAAGATCAACAAGTAAATTTTTTAAATTTTAAGGCATGCAGATTGCAGAAATGTAAGAAAACAACTCGATTCACCAGCAAAAAGACAGAAGTTACAAGAATATCTGGAATTCATGTCAATTGCTTGTTTTATAACTCTCTGAAAGCAAAAACTGACTTAATAATATATGGTGCTCTAATCACCTTTGCAGCTTGGACTAAAGGTATGTCTTGCCAGTGACTGACCAATTGCACTCGGGCGGGCACTTATTTCCACTACTTGCATGCAACTTAAACTGATTGATTGTCACAGCCTGCAATATTAAGGAAAACAACTAACCAAATGTAAGCATCATCTTTGACCACTAAAATACCCGTTATAGACAAAATGCATTTCCTAGTTGGAGGCAAAGTCTGCAAATTCACCAGCAAACTACATTACAACTCTTGGCTAACTTCACGAAGAAGGTCCCAATTCCAAATAAAATTCAATAATACTATCTCGCGTGGTTCATCTGTACATTTCGTCGAACACTTGCACGAGCTGAAAATGGCATGACAAAAAAGGTATGCTGACCGGATCATAACCCAATAATGAGAACAAAGGAACAATGAGACTCCGAAGTTGTTAAGATGACTCCCAAGGTCATCATTAATGGTGGCAACATTGATGCCAAATTTCAATCACTGGATATGAGCAAGGTTTTATAAACCCTATTGTTTCATTGAATTAAGCCATTTCAAGGATATAATAGAGTTCGAAGGAGAAGGAGGGTGAGGAGGATTGAGGGGAGAGAATTACCAGAAAAGAGAAACAGTTGGACTAAAGAGAAAGAGTTGGAAGAAGAAAGGTATTGGCTCTGTCGGTTTACTATTTCATGGTAGAGGGTTTACATTCTTTTATTGTTTTGACTTAATTAGATTTGCATGGTTTATATAGATCATCTATACAAAACCATCACCATAAATGGATAACTTGGTCAACAATTTAAAGTCAAGGCTAGAGATGTGGACCAATCCAAATCCATTTAATTCCAGTTTATGGATGGATTATTTGATTTCCATCCAAATTGCCACATCTAGTTTTATGTGTATTTGATGGCCTATTTCTTTTTCTATTCTTCTCTTCTTCTCTAATGGAACAGAACAAGTGAATATAAAATGCCTTCTTTTTCCTTTGTGTGTCCTGCTCTTGTCGAATGTTTGATTTCGCAAAACAATGCATTAATATGAGTCAATTCTGGTCGTACGTGTAGTAATGTTTTGAAGCACATGCTTTTCCCGTTAACATGCTACTTTTCAAGATAATTTCTGTAGAAAAAGATTTAGTAATGAGAGGGTGAGATTTAAGAAGCATGAACTGGTGAGAGGGATCAGAAACCCAAGAATTCTAATTCTCTTATCTTAATCTTAACTGTTAGATTGAAATATCTTCAACACTTTTCAACATAATCATTTCCACATTATTTATCTTGAATGTTGGCAATTTAAGGATTCACATCATTATAATGTTGTTAGCTCTCGTGTTTTGACCAAAAGATGCTTACCTTAGTGGCAACATTGTCTTGGTCCTATAAAATCTCATCACTGCTAACTCATCCCTGTATGGTCGGAATAGAAACATATGAATCCAATCAAATCCCTTTACGAAGAGATACATTCGCTGTGTGTTCATAAAAAATTGAAATTTTCAGGGACTTTGAGGACGCGTATGGGAGGGGTTTAATGTATATTTATTTCATGAATGGACCAAAGTGGTTGGAACCACACTTTGTTCTTTGATTTGGATAAGGAATGCCTTGACAGTGCTTCCTCTTCATATGCATCAGAGGAAACTTCGCCATTTAATACTTTGGACAGCGCCTGGAGGGCGTTTTTATCTTATTGAGGCTTAAGACACACAAGTGCTATTGTTTAACATTTTTAAGATGAAAAAGGACTTTTTGCAAAGGGATTTGAAGTAGCACATAAACATTACGCCGGGACAACATGTATGTGAGGGCCCCAAAATTCAGATTTTATTTTAAAAATGTATAATATTATTTATATTATGTTTATTTATTGAAATATGAGTGAATATATGTTTAAAGTGATTATTTCTCAATTTAGAGAATTTTATCTAATTGTTTGCGGTGTGTGGTTTTGGCCAAATTTTAGCGTTAAAAATTGTACCGACATGAATAGTGACTTGGACTTGAAACCGAGCATATGTAGTGATATTTTGAAAATATTATTAAGGTGAAACAGTGTCGGGGTGAAAGAAACCAGTGTAAGTTAGACTATCACGTGTGACGCGACATAAAGTGCCAAAAAGCACTTTTTCCCTTAAAATAAGGAAATGCACTTTTTGACCCATTAAAGCCTTGACTTCTTGCACCCTTATACTTCATTTTCCAGCTGCTATTTTGAGCTTAGAGAGAGAGAGGGAGGACGAAATTGAGAGCAAGAAATGAGAGAGAAAATAAGCTCATCTTCTTCTTCCATTTCTTGAAGCTTCATGACACCATTGGAGGGCTTTAATCTTGGTTTCCTCTTCATTTCTTGGCTGCCATGAGAGAGTGAAAGAGGGAGAGTGAGGCCGAGAGACTTGAGAGAGAAAGGAGGGAAAGCTTGGAACCTTGTTTCTTCCATTTCTTCTTCTTCCTTGTTTGCTTCTTCAAGACACCATTGAAGCTCATCATCTTCATCCCTTATTGCAGCCGAAGGAGAGAGAAGGAAGTGAGGGCTGGTCCGATTTCTTGGAGGAGAAAAGAGGTGAGTTTGAAGCTTGATTTTCCATTTTCTTTCTACTCCAAGCAACTTGAACCTATGAAACTTGATTGATGAGTTGTGGGCTTCATTTCTTTCCTTCCATGGCAGCCAAGGAGAGAGGAGAGAGTGTGTGGTCCGAAAATCTTGAAGGAAAAAGAAAGAGAAAAGTGAAGAAACAAAACTTGATTGAGTGGTGTGTTGGTAGATCGTGAGCTTGGAGATTGAAAATCATCGTCAAAGCTCAAAGATCTTGGGTAAAGATCAAAGCTTTCATGGTTGTTGAGCTTTGAAGGGGTCAATTTTGAGAAGATATCACAAAGCCTCGGTGGATCTTGTCGGATCTTGTCAGATCTAGTCAGATCTGAAGGTATAAAGCTTGAACCTTGTAGATATAGCTTTATTAGTGTTAAATAGCTTAGATCTATGGTTGATTTTGGTAAAATGATCTCATCTGAAAAGATGAAGTTGGGCTCTTGAATTCCCAACCTAGGTAGCGGACTTGAGGTGGCCTCTAGGTAGCGGACTTGAGGACCTGATTGGGATTTGTATGATATTTGTGAAATGTATCATGTTGTGGTTAGAGAGTAGGATTTTGTTGTTGGAAATTGTGATAGAAAAATGTATGAGATGGCCAAACCCACACTTGGTGATGTTAATGGTGGATTTTGAAATCTTGTGATTGTTTTTAATGAATGTCTGCCTAAGAAACTACATGTCACGCCATTTGTGAGCATATGACTTTTAAAAGATAAAAGTGAAGTTTCTCATGAGTTTTTGAACGAAAAATGTCATTTAAATGAATTTGACGGATTTACTGTATTGTGACCAAAACTTATGATTTGAGAAATAAAGATATGGTTTGAAGTGTTTTCAAGTTATATTAAAGTACTATCAAAGAGTGAGTGTTGAGTTTGTGTTAAAAGTGATTTTGAGGTGATAAACCTCACCTAAGTGTTGTATTAAAGAAAATGTGAAAATAGTGCTTGGAGGATACATCGGTGATGTGTCATACTTGAAATGAGATAGTGATTTTCCAAAAATCCATTTGAAACGTTGTATTCGGAATGATTAAGTGCTTTTCAAAGAGGTATTTGAAATACGATGTCATATGAAGTGAAAATCTTTCCTCGAGAGGATTTTGGGAAAAATGTTGATTGAAGCTATAAAAGTGAAAACGAATTGTTTTAGTGAATGAGAGATGAAGTGAATCTCAACCATTGTTTTAAATTGTTTTAGGAAGTGCACAAGGAAGTGATTTTGACCCCTACGTGGAAGCCGAACCTTATTACTTCGGTGAGTTTCCATACTTGTTATGTGATTATGTGAAAATGATTGTAACTGTGTTTAGTGAAGTGATTTTGAAGTGAAGCATAGTTTTCAAACCCTCGGATGGGGTAGTGAGTTTCAGTGTACGTAAAGTGTTTATGTGAAAATGATTTGGATTGTGTTGGTCAAGTGATTTGACGTGAATTTGGATTTTCAAATTGTTAAGTGGGGTAGTGTGTATTTCATCGCACTTACCTTTATTTGAAATAAAAGTATTGTGAAAGTGTTTGGCATTGTCCTATATGTGTGAGAGTTCTAACTCTCTTTTAAATGAAAATCTCGCCATGGTTTGTAAATGATTGATTTGTTGAAATGATTTGCTAGTGTTTACAAAGAAATGATTTACCACTATTTCCAAGTGAAATGCTTTTACCAGTGAAATAACTTATAAAGGATCTGTCAGTGTTTCGACTCCTTTTTTTTAAAAGGAATGATTTATTGAAGTGACTGACTATTAGTTCGGAGTGAAATGCTCTATAACTGAAATAGTGATTGAAAAGAAAGTGACGTCGTAGGGTGAATACCTTCGACTAATTTCAATGAACTAATGTAACGTCGTTGGGCGATGTCCCTCGACTAGTTTCAATGAACTAATGTAACGTCCGTTGATGTCCCCGACTAGTCTACTTTGTTGGCGAGTCCCTCAAGTAGTTCACGAAGTGATGTGACGCCGTTGGGCAAAATCCCCGACTAGTTTCGTGAAATAATGTGACGCCGTTGGCAAGTCCCTCGACTAGTTTCAAGTGAAATAATGTGACGCGTCGAAGTCCCCGACTAGTTTCAAGTGAAGTATTGTGACGCCGTGAGTCCCCGACTAGTATGCGACGTCGTAGGGTAAATACCCTCGACTAGTTTCAATGAAATAAAGTGACGTCAGTGGGGTGAATACCCCGACTAGTTTGTGATGTCTTGGGCTAAATCCCTTGACTAGTCTACTTTGATGGGCAATGTCCCCCAAGTAATTGTATGCAGTGATATCCCATTGAAGTGTTTATTTACTTGATCTAAATTGTATACTTGAAATATGGTTTGAACTGTTTTAATGGAATTGTAAGCATTTTGGAACTCACTGGGCTTTTAGCTCACTCTTTCCAAATTGTTTCTTTAAGGGACCGAGAACCAAAGTGAAGGAGCCAACCTTTAGAGTTAGGGTTTGCTTTTGTATTGATGTGACAAACGTGGAGTGTGATTCCGAGAGCTTTTGTATTATGAGAATTTGAACGTTTGATGAGTATTTTATGTAATTTGGAGATTGTAAGGATGGTGTAATGTGATTGTAAGCTATTGTTGAGTTTAGATTTGAGATTCGAATGTTAGTTTAATGTTTTAGCGATATTTATGTGAGTGAATCCTGGCGAGAGCTAGGCAGGCGGTCCACGGATACCTTAGGGTACGCCCTAGGGAGAAGTGGGGCTGTCACAGGTGGTATCAGAGCTTAGGCTTCAGATCTCTGTGGTGTATCCTAGATTATAAGTTTAGGATACCGGACTGTGGGATTAACTTGATTGTTACGTGAATTGGAGAACTTACTGTATCCTGGTGATTAAAGAAGACTTGTGACTTGAGAGTTTCTTGTATGGGATTAGTGGAAACAAAATTGAAGAACTAAATAATGTTATATTGAAGTGAAACATTATGTGAGAGGTTTGAAGTGAAAAATTGATTGAGACTTGAATGACTATTGTACTCGTAGGAATGGGAGAAATCGGTGCAGCTATTGGTATTAGATATAGAAGATAAGAAATTGAGACTTGCTAGTTATGTCCTTATGTGATGATTTCGAGTTAAAATAAAAAGAGGTTTTAAAAGAACAAAATGTGTCTTCCTACTTGTTTAACTGCTAGAAGTTCTTCACCCTAAAGTTTAAAAGAAAACTGTGGTGAACTAGTTTTATTTTTCAACCGATGGTTAAAGATGACACGCATGTGTTTTAAATACTCGCTAACATTTCGTTCTTGACATATATGTGAATTTCTCTATATTTTTGAATTAAGAGTTGGAAAGAAATTTATGAGTTCGCTAGATTTCTGTATAGAGGAAAGTTGAAGTCTTTCCAATCGTGTTTTTCAATTCTTGATTTTAAATTGATACATTTTCGCACATGATTTTGGCCATGTTTGCAAAAGAAATTTTGAGTTTGAAAGAGATATGAACTTATGTTTTTGTAAAGGTAAACCTTGAACTTGAAGAGAGTTTTATAACCTCAATAGTTCTGGTTATATTTCCAAATGCTTATTTTGAGAAGTGAACATACAATTCAGGTATAAGGACTGAGAAAGTAGAGTGAGCGTATATGAGAGCATGCAGTAAGTGTGATCGGGGATCAAGAAAATATTGACGACTTTGTGAATAGTTTAAGAGTTCAATGACTGTGATGATTGAAAGGAGAGACAACTATGGAAATGGTTTAAGCGTTGGAAGTATTCTTGTAGTGGATTGTGTGATCTACTTGGTATGCCAGGTAGGAATGAGAATTGAGTTGATTGACCTCTTGGGTGGCCAACCCTGAGGTGGTGCGTGATTCATCGCACTTACCTCTATTTAAATGAAAATATTTGTGAAAATGTTTCGAAATAACCTATGTGTACATGTGAAAATTTGAGAATCCCCGAAACCTATCGGTTAGTCATTTCGACTCGAGCTGTATGCCAAGCTTAGGCCGAGGAGAAAGGGACGAGCCATAGGGTTATCAATGTGATGTGAAGTGAAGTGATATATGCTCGAGACTTGGCATTTGGACTTGTCTCGAAAAAGAAGAATATACAAGTGACGTGATGTGAAGTGATATGATGTGAAGTGATATAATGTGATGGGATGTGTTCACGTTCCTGTATATGCATGCTGGTGCAATTATTCTAAGTACCATTTCCTTGCTTGCTTCTATTTGTATGTGTGATGTGATTTGATGTGTTCCTTTGAAAATGAATGTACTATTGTGACATACTTGAGTATTCCTTCTTTTGTTATGAAGATATAAAGTATTTTTGACTCCGCTTGGAATTCCATTTGCTAATATTTTATTTTCACATTTATCTTAAACGTTGGCCCTCTAAAAGGATCATGGACAGTAGAAGGAGGGGACGAGGCTGTGGGAGAGGGTTTAGACAACCCCAAAATATAGGAGGTGATCGGGAGTCAACGGCTAACCAAAATCGTGAGCCTAGGATTGAGGTTGGGGAACAAGTAGCTATTGCCATTAACCGCATGACAGACATCCTAGAGCATATGGTTAACCAACAAGGTCCTGAACTTGCCAATCAACCTATAGGCCCTGAAGATGGTGAGGATAGGGCCTTAGAGCGATTTCAGAAATTTTTCCCACCTAAATTTTCTGGAGGACCTAATCCCGAAATGGCCGAGAAGTGGTTGGAGAGAATAAGTGACATATTCGCCGCTCTAAACTATTCCGAGGAAAGGCAAGTGACTTTTGCGGTATTTCAATTTGAGGGAGCCGCCCGATCGTGGTGGAATATGATTAGGATTAAATGGGAAAGGGACCAAACTCCTAGGACATGGATGAACTTCACTAGAGAGTTTAATGCTAAATTCCTCCCTCCCCTAATCCAAGAGAAGAGAGAAGATGAATTTATTAAGTGTCGACAAGGAACACTAAGTGTCGCGGAGTATGAGGCATTGTTCACAAAATTGTCTAGATTCGCCCCTGAGTTGGTGGCAACTGAACAAAGGAGAATAAGAAGATTTGTACAGGGGTTAAATGTTGAAATTCAAGAAAGCTTAGCAGCGGCCCAAATTAATAACTTTAGTGATGCAATCGAGAAGGCCCAAAGAATTGAAAGTGCAAAGGCCCAAGTGAGGGTTTTTAATGCAAGAAAGAGGAATGCTCCTAGTAGTAGCCGTGAACCAGTGGACATGAATGCTCCACCCCTCAAGCTTAGTAGAGAAATAAGTGAAGTGAACACCCCTGGAGCATCAAGAGGAGCTATGACAAGAGGGGCATTCTCTGCTGGGTCACTAAGTGGAAAGGGACAATCAAGAAGTGTCCCGCAAGGAAGCCAAGCATTAACTCCCAGTTTGCGTTGCGATTATTGTGGAAGACTAAATCATACGGAGGATAGGTGTTGGAGGAAACAAGGGAAATGTTTGCAATGTGGAAGTAGTGAGCATCGGGTAGCTACATGCCCCAAGGCCCAAGAGAGAAGTGGAGGTCAACAGATGGACAGGCCAAACTCCAATCAGGCTAGTGCTGTGGGAAAACGATTGAAGGTTCCAGCTAAGGTTTATGCTATTGACCAACAACGGGTTTCCGACCTCCCTGCGGTCGTTGAAGGTATAACCTCCATCTTTTATCAACTAGCTAAAGTATTGATTCATTCAGCCATTGCATTCATTATGAATATTGCCTTATGGGTGGTGCTGACCTAAAACCTGTGAGATTGCCTTATGATTTGGAGATTGGAACATTTCCTGGGAACCGGAGTTTGATTACTAACTTAGTACGTACGGAGTGTGAATTTTGGTGGAGGGTAAAAGTTGTTAATAGGCATAGAGAATTGGACATTAAGGATTGAATGAGAATATGGTGAAGAAGAAGTATCTAGAACTATCTGTATATAAAATGTGAATTTCGAGGACGAAATTCCTTTAAGGAGAGAAGGATGTGAGGGCCCCAAAATTCAGATTTTATTTTAAAAATGTATAATATTATTTATATTATGTTTATTTATTGAAATATGAGTGAATATATGTTTAAAGTGATTATTTCTCAATTTAGAGAATTTTATACGAATTGTTTGCCGGTGTGTGGTTTTGGCCAAATTTTAGCGTTAAAAATTGTACCGACACGTGAATAGTGACTTGGACTTGAAACCGAGCATATGTAGTGATATTTTGAAAATATTATTAAGGTGAAACAGTGTCGGGGTGAAAGAAACCAGTGTAAGTTAGACTATCACGTGTGACGCGACATAAAGTGCCAAAAAGCACTTTTTCCCTTAAAATAAGGAAATGCACTTTTTGACCCATTAAAGCCTTGACTTCTTGCACCCTTATACTTCATTTTCCAGCTGCTATTTTGAGCTTAGAGAGAGAGAGGGAGGACGAAATTGAGAGCAAGAAATGAGAGAGAAAATAAGCTCATCTTCTTCTTCCATTTCTTGAAGCTTCATGACACCATTGGAGGGCTTTAATCTTGGTTTCCTCTTCATTTCTTGGCTGCCATGAGAGAGTGAAAGAGGGAGAGTGAGGCCGAGAGACTTGAGAGAGAAAGGAGGGAAAGCTTGGAACCTTGTTTCTTCCATTTCTTCTTCTTCCTTGTTTGCTTCTTCAAGACACCATTGAAGCTCATCATCTTCATCCCTTATTGCAGCCGAAGGAGAGAGAAGGAAGTGAGGGCTGGTCCGATTTCTTGGAGGAGAAAAGAGGTGAGTTTGAAGCTTGATTTTCCATTTTCTTTCTACTCCAAGCAACTTGAACCTATGAAACTTGATTGATGAGTTGTGGGCTTCATTTCTTTCCTTCCATGGCAGCCGAACCAAGGAGAGAGGAGAGAGTGTGTGGTCCGAAAATCTTGAAGGAAAAAGAAAGAGAAAAGTGAAGAAACAAAACTTGATTGAGTGGTGTGTTGGTAGATCGTGAGCTTGGATTGAAAATCATCGTCAAAGCTCAAAGATCTTGGGTAAAGATCAAAGCTTTCATGGTTGTTGAGCTTTGAAGGGGTCAATTTTGAGAAGATATCACAAAGCCTCGGTGGATCTTGTCGGATCTTGTCAGATCTAGTCAGATCTGAAGGTATAAAGCTTGAACCTTGTAGATATAGCTTTATTAGTGTTAAATAGCTTAGATCTATGGTTGATTTTGGTAAAATGATCTCATCTGAAAAGATGAAGTTGGGCTCTTGAATTCCCAACCTAGGTAGCGGACTTGAGGTGGCCTCTAGGTAGGGACTTGAGGACTGATTGGGATTTGTATGATATTTGTGAAATGTATCATGTTGTGGTTAGAGAGTAGGATTTTGTTGTTGGAAATTGTGATAGAAAAATGTATGAGATGGCCAAACCCACACTTGGTGATGTTAATGGTGGATTTTGAAATCTTGTGATTGTTTTTAATGAATGTCTGCCTAAGAAACTACATGTCACGCTCATTTGTGAGCATATGACTTTTAAAAGATAAAAGTGAAGTTTCTCATGAGTTTTTGAACGAAAAATGTCATTTAAATGAATTTGACGGATTTACTGTATTGTGACCAAAACTTATGATTTGAGAAATAAAGATATGGTTTGAAGTGTTTTCAAGTTATATTAAAGTACTATCAAAGAGTGAGTGTTGAGTTTGTGTTAAAAGTGATTTTGAGGTGATAAACCTCACCTAAGTGTTGTATTAAAGAAAATGTGAAAATAGTGCTTGGAGGATACATCGGTGATGTGTCATACTTGAAATGAGATAGTGATTTTCCAAAATCCATTTGAAACGCTTGTATTGAATGATTAAGTGCTTTTCAAAGAGGTATTTGAAATAATGATGTCATATGAAGTGAAAATCTTTCCTCGAGAGGATTTTGGGAAAAATGTTGATTGAAGCTATAAAAGTGAAAACGAATTGTTTTAGTGAATGAGAGATGAAGTGAATCTCAACCATTGTTTTAAATTGTTTTAGGAAGTGCACAAGGAAGTGATTTTGACCCCTACGTGGAAGCCGAACCTTATTACTTCGGTGAGTTTCCATACTTGTTATGTGATTATGTGAAAATGATTGTAACTGTGTTTAGTGAAGTGATTTTGAAGTGAAGCATAGTTTTCAAACCCTCGGATGGGGTAGTGAGTTTCAGTGAACGTAAAGTGTTTATGTGAAAATGATTTGGATTGTGTTGGTCAAGTGATTTGACGTGAATTTGGATTTTCAAATTGTTAAGTGGGGTAGTGTGTATTTCATCGCACTTACCTTTATTTGAAATAAAAGTATTGTGAAAGTGTTTGGCATTGTCCTATATGTGTGAGAGTTCTAACTCTCTTTTAAATGAAAATCTCGCCATGGTTTGTAAATGATTGATTTGTTGAAATGATTTGCTAGTGTTTACAAAGAAATGATTTACCACTATTTCCAAGTGAAATGCTTTTACCAGTGAAATAACTTATAAAGGATCATGGTGTTTCACTCCTTTTTTTAAAGGAATGATTTATTGAAGTGACTGACTATTAGTTCGGAGTGAAATGCTCTATAACTGAAATAGTGATTGAAAAGAAAGTGACGTCGTAGGGTGAATACCTTCGACTAATTTCAATGAACTAATGTAACGTCGTTGGGCGATGTCCCTCGACTAGTTTCAATGAACTAATGTAACGTCGTTGGGCGATGTCCCTCGACTAGTCTACTTTGTTGGGCGAGTCCCTCAAGTAGTTCACCTGAAGTGATGTGACGTCGTTGGGCAAAATCCCTCGACTAGTTTCAAGTGAAATAATGTGGCCGTCGAAGTCCCCGACTAGTTTCAAGTGAAATAATGTGACGCCGTCAAGTCCCCGACTAGTTTCAAGTGAAGTATTGTGGCCGTGGTGGAGTCCCTCGACTAGTATCGACGTCAGGGGTAAATACCCCGACTAGTTTCAATGAAATAAAGTGACGTCGTAGGGTGAATACCCTCGACTAGTTTGTGATGTCTTGGGCGAAATCCCTTGACTAGTCTACTTTGATGGGCAATGTCCCCCAAGTAATTGTACGAGTGATACCCATTGAAGTGTTTATTTACTTGATCTAAATTGTATACTTGAAATATGGTTTGAACTGTTTTACGTGAATTGTAAGCATTTTTGGAACTCACTGGGCTTTTAGCTCACTCTTTCCAAATTGTTTCTTTAGGGACCGAGAACCAAAGTGAAGGAGCCAACCTTTAGAGTTAGGGTTTGCTTTTGTATTGATGTGACAAACGTGGAGTGTGATTCCGA
Source organism: Gardenia jasminoides (assembly GCA_013103745.1). NCBI lineage: Eukaryota > Viridiplantae > Streptophyta > Magnoliopsida > Gentianales > Rubiaceae > Gardenia > Gardenia jasminoides. The sequence goes on from CM023098.1 coordinate 42,985,125, forward strand.
GAGCTTTTGTATTATGAGAATTTGAACGTTTGATGAGTATTTTATGTAATTTGGAGATTGTAAGGATGGTGTAATGTGATTGTAAGCTATTGTTGAGTTTAGATTTGAGATTCGAATGTTAGTTTAATGTTTTAGCGATATTTATGTGAGTGAATCCTGGCGAGAGCTAGGCAGGCGGTCCACGGATACCTTAGGGTACGCCCTAGGGAGAAGTGGGGCTGTCACAATGTATCCTGGATGAAGTCCCTTGCCCATTTGGTGATAATCGATGTAGATTTTGTATACCTTGTTTTCTGGAGGATGAGAAAGAAAAGAAACCGAAGTTGTGATTTCTTTGTTTTTTTTTAAACCCCAAGATCATCACAAGTTTATCCAGATAAGTTACATTTACATGCTGAGAAATCCTTAGTCAAGTGATTAATATTAAGACACCAGGAATTAGAAGCTTTGGCTCAAATCCTCTTACTTCCCAACTTCTCAAATCCCACCTCCCATTTGTGTTGAAAGTAAAAAATTAAAAAAAAAAGTTGCACTTACACATTCTTAAAGAGTATATGACATCCTCTCCCAGCTATAAAATAAATAAAAAAAAGCCACACTTATACATTCTTACGAGTTTATAACGTCATTATTTATAAAATGGCTAAAAGTTTAAGTATAAATGAGTTATAACTTCTATCGATGCCTTTCTTTGCACTCAATTACGAAGGGTGATAAGTGTTTATTTTGTGTGTTTAAAGTATGTTTTTCTATTTAGCTTTTGTGTGTTTTGTTATTTTAATGGTTAATTAACTAGGGTTTTTAGTGAAGTTTTGCATTTTATGGTTTAATTAGAGAAAATGTATTTTTGTGGATTAATGTGGTGAAAACTTCATATTTTTGTAGGATTAAATGTTTAACCATTAAATGAAGTGAAATGAGAAGATATTTGCATAATTATTGTTGATGTGAATTAATTTCAGGCAATGAAGCTTTGACGGAAAGTTGGAAAATCGAATTATTTGAAGTTGATAAAATTCCAAATTGAGATGAGCAAAATGCAATTCAATTATCGAGGAATCAAAGGGTCAAAAATTGGAGGATTTAACGTATCAATTTCACGATAAAAGTTCGGATTTTGCAAAATTGGAGCTGATTCACGACCTGAAACGTGATGCAATAAGTGGAAATTTGAAGCAGCTCGCGAATCTCTCAGTGGAGACAGGGGAGGCGATCCGCGATGGGATTCGTGAGCCTCTGACTCGCAGATCCCTGACAGAGACTTGAACAACTTGCAGCCGAATTCCAGAATTTTCCAGCTCACTTCCAGCTCAATTTTCAGACGAATTTCAGCTGATAGTTGCATGAAGAATCTTGTAAAGTTGAAGAAACAGCTCATGGCAAATCCAAAACACAATTTGCATCAATTTTACAACTCATTTGAGGTTGGAATTCAAATGAACTCAATGCATGAAGACATGTTTGAAGACAATTCAAGGATGAAGATTCATGAAGCCATTTTCCTTCACTTTTAAAGGCCAAATTTTTCTTGTGTTCATATGAGGAAGTTTTGGATGCTTATGGATGACATCCTCTATAAATAGGGTCTTTTGTAGTCATTTTGAAAGAACTTTAGGAAGGTTAGAATTACTACCAAAATATAGTCTTCACTAGTTCATTAGCTTAGATAGTTAGTATTGTAGTTATAGTATAATTCAAGTATGTTTAGCTAAGTTATTGCCTTGAGTTATGGATGAACTTTCTATATCTTGTTTCTGATATTTACTGGGTTATTTGCTGCTATTATTTTGAGCAAGTATTTAGTACTTTGGCTTTTATAATTATGATTAACCGGCCATTAATTGTGATCATCTCAAGGTGTTAAGTTTAAATGAAAATAAGAATTTGACACTAGTTCATGAAGTGCTAACCTAGGAAGTCACTCACAAGTGTAAGGTGGCGCCTTTGTGGTTTTAGTGATTTATTTCATGTAATTTCATAGAGCAAATGAGCTTGTAGTTAATTCCATAACCACGCTAATAGGTATGGATTAGTTATGAGTATAGTTGATTCATTATGAAAGTATATTTCACGTGCATTAGGAGATTACACCATGCTTAACCAAGGTAATAACATTAATACAACCGGTAGCTTCATTTGCAAGAGTAGTAAGGAATTCCATAGTTTGAGGAGTTTTTAATTGTTATTTTCTACTTATTTTATTTGATGTTTGTAGTTTAGATTAAATTTACTTGCGTGTGACAGTCTAAATAATAGAGGAGTTCGAAAATCACCGGTACTTGACATTCTTTCCTGTGGGATCGACACCTAATCTACCCTATGCTTGATAAACGATCTGTATACTTACAGAAAATGGGGTGTTTAGGTTTTATATTAAAATTTGGTGTATGGTAAAATCTCATCAAGTTTTTGGTGTCGTTACTGGGGAAGAATTTGTTCAATATTAGTACTAAGAACAACTTTATTACTTTAGACATTTTTATATTCATTGTTTTTAGTTTATGTCTTATTAGCTATTCTTCTTAACTAATCTTGCTTTTTGAGTATTTGGAAGCATTTTTAGGTTTTAATGAAGGATAACAAGGAAGTGGATCAAGGCTTGAGAGAAGGAAATTTGGCAATGGACCCCTACAATTTTCAAGGCTATAATTATGGAGGTAATCAAAGGATGTTCGAAGGTATGTCATTTGAAGATTGCACAAGGAGCATTGAGGCTAAATTTGATTATATTACATTAAATGTGCAATTGGACACCATTACAAATTTTCTTGAACAAAAAAAGAATGCTAATGCTTTTAATTCTAATCATGTGGTTTGTGACTTGTGTGGAAATAATCATGCTACATATACATTTATGCAAGCACAACATGTGGATTCTTATGATGAATTTGAGCATTACAATTCTTGTTTTGATCAATATGGTGCTAATTGTGATAATTCCTATACTTATGGTTGGAATAATCAATGTGCTTATGATAATTCTTCATGTTTTTATGATTACCATTTGGTGTTCAATTTGAATCAAAACTATCTTTGGAATTAGCTATAGAAAAGTTTGTGAGGGCCTCGAAACATCCCGATTTTATTTTAAAAATGCCAAATATTGTGTTTATTCATTGAAATATGAGTGAGTATATGTTTAAAGTGAATATTTTCCAATTTCGAGAATTTTGTACGAATTATTTGCCGGTGTGTGGTTTCGGCCGAATTAAGTGTTTAATTTTGTACCGGTGCGTGATTAGAGACTTTAAATTGAAATTGAGCATATGTAGTGATATTATGGAAATATTATTAGGATTGGATAGTGTTGGAATAGAGTAAAACAGTGTAAGTTAGACTGTCGCGCGCGACGCGACATAAAGTGCCCAAAAAGGCACTTTTCCTTAAATTAAGGAAGTGGCCACTTTTTGTCCCCTTTTGTCTTGACTTTTTGGCCTCTTGAGCTTCACTTTTCAGCTGCCAATCTTGGAGCAAAGAGAGAGAGAGTGGCCGAGAGATTGAAGGAGAAAGAGAGAGAGAGAAAGCTTCCCAGTTCTTTCATTTTTTTCTTCCTTCTCGTTTTGATTCATCAAGCCACCATAGAAGGCCTTCATCTTCTTCATTCTTGCAGCCGGGGGAGAGGGGAGAGAGAGAGAGGCTGGTCCAAAACTTGGGGAAGAAAAGAAAGGAAAAAGCTTGTGGTTTGATCATCCATCTTCTTCTTCATCCAACCCCTTGAAGTGGTGAGACTTTGGTGAAGGATTTTGGGCTGTGTTTCCTTCTCCTTGGAAGCCGTGTGAAGGTGAGAAGAAGAGGGGGGCAAAATCCAAAAATTGGAAGAAAGAAAAGAGGAGAAAGAAAGCTTGTGGGTGTGTTTTGATCTTGCTCTTGAAGTTTTGTGGGAAAAACACTAACAGGCTAGAGGATCGTGGGCAAAAGTTGAAGCTTTTGGAGTTTGCTAGACTTGGAAGCATTTTTGGGAAGAGGAACTCACAAGATCTACCTTGATCTTGTTGGATCTTGATAGATCCGGAGGTATAAGCTTCAAAACTGCTAGATGTAGTTTTATTAGTGTTAAATATCGTAGATCTGTAGTTTACCCTGGTAAAAATGGCTATATTTGAAATGCTGAAGTTGGGCTCTTGAAATCCCAACTTAGGTAGCGGACTTGAGGTGGCCTCTAGGTAGCGGACTTGAGGACCTGATTGGGAATTGAATGATATTTGTGAAATTTGTCATGATATGGTTAGAAAGTAGAGTTTTATTGTTGGAAATTTTGATAGAAAAATGTATGAGACAGCCAAACCCATGCTTGGTAATTTCCATGTTTGATTTCGAGATTTTGTGATTATTCTTGATGAATTTCTGTCTAAGAAAATACATTTTCTATTCATTTATGAGTGTAGGAATTTTAAAAGATGAAAAGTGAAATTTCTCGTGAACTTTTGTATGACAAATGTCATTTGACGGAATTTGAGGGTTTTACAATGTTGTGACCAGATCTTATGAGTTTCGAAAATAAAGATATGGTTTGAAGCGTTCCAAAGTTATGTTAAAGTATTGACAATGAGTAAGTGTTGAGTTTTGTGATAAAAGTGATTTTGAGGTGATAAACCTCACTTAAGTGTTATATTAAAGAAATTGTGAAAGTAGTGCTTAGTGAATACGTCGGTGGCATGTTATATTTGAATCGATATAGTGATCTACAAAAGATTCATTTGAAACGTTGTACCATACGAAATGAATGTTTTCCTTGACGGATTTTTGGGAAAAATATTGATTGAAACTAAGAAGTGAAAGTGAAATATTTTAGTTAATGAGTGAAGGAGTGAATCTCAATTATTGTTTTTAAATTGTTTTAGGGGGTGTGCAAAGAAGTGAATTTGATCCTTACGTGGAAGTCGAACCCTACTATTTCGGTGAGTTTCCATATATGTTATGTGATTTGTGAATATGATTCGAAGTGTATTGGTCAAGTGATTTGAAGTGATTGTGGATTTTTAAATCGATAAGTGGGGTAGTGTGTATTTCATCGCACTTACCTTTATTGGAAATAAAAGAAATTGTGAAAGTGTTTTGCAGTGTTCTATAAGTGTGAGTATTCCGATTCGTTTATAAATCAAATATTTTACTACTATGTGAAAATGACTTGTGGAATAATTTGCTAGACTCTCATTTGCAAAGATATGATTTACCACTATTTTCAAGTAAAATGCTTTTACAAGTGAAATAATTTATGAAGGAGATGTGAGTGTTTCAACTCCCTTTCAAAGGAAAATCTTGCCATTGTTTGCAAAGAAATGATTTGATGAAATGATTTACTAGCATTTATAAGGAAATTAATTTGGAATGTTTAAAAGACTTGAACGACCATGTGAGTGTTTGCTCCTTTCGTATGATTTCGGGAATTAAAAGAATAGTGCGTTATCGTGTGACTAATGTGTCATCGTAGGGTGAATACCCTCGACTAGTTTCAATGAAATAATGTGACGTCGTAGGGTGAATACCCTCGACTAGTTTCAATGAAATAATGTGACGTCGTTGGGCGAAGTCCCTCGACTAGTTTCAGTGAATTATTGTGACGTCGTTGGGTGAAGTCCCTCGACTAGTTTGAGTGAAAGATTGTGATGCCGTTGGGCGAAATCCCTCGACTAGTCTACTTCGTTGGGCGAAGTCCCTCGAGTAGTTTCAGAGAAGTATTGTGACGTCGTTGGGCGAAATCCCTCGACTAGTATGTGACGTCGCTGGGCGAAGTCCCTCGACTAGTTTCAATGAAATAAAGCGACGTCGTAGGGCGAGTACCCTCGACCAGTTTGCGATGTCTTGGGCGAAGTCCCTCGACTAGTCTACTTTGATGGCCAATGTCACTCGAGTAGTTCATGCGAGCAATATCCATTTAAGTGTCTATCTACTTGATTTGAATTGTATACTTGAAGTATGATTTGAACTATTTTACGTGAATTGTAAGCATTTTTGGAACTCACTGGGCTTTTTATCTCACTCTTTCCAAATCGTTTTCTTTAACAGGGACCGAGAACCCAAGTGAAGGAGCCAACCCTTAGATCTAGGGTTTGCTTTTGTATTGATGTGACAAACGTGGATTGTGATTTAGAGAGCTTTTGTATTATGAGAAATTGAACGTTTGATGAGTATTTTATGTAATTTGGGGATATTAAGAATGGTGTAATGTGATTGTAAGTTATTGTTGAGTTTAGATTTGAGATTGGAACGTTAGTTTAGTATTTTAGCGATATTTATGTGAGTGAATCCTGGCGAGAGCTCTGTAGGCGGTCCACGGATACCTTAGGGTATGCCCTAGGGAGAAGTGGGGCTGTCACAAAGTTAGCTAATCCACTTTTATCTTTGGAGCAAGAAAGATTAGTTAATGATTCTAAGCCATGTTGGGAAGTAGCTATTAAAAAGTTAGCTAATACAACTTCCGATCATTTTGATAGGGTTGAGAAAAGATTAGATGAATTAACTTTTCACTTTGAAGGAATACAAGACCAATTGCATAATTTGTGTGAAGTTATTTCATGTAGTGAAATGCAAATTGACCCTAACATCAATGATGGGAATGTTGTGTGTGAAAGTGGAATACATTTTGATGACAATGATGAATCTTATTTGCATTTCAATGATGATATATCCATTTCACATGATGATGATTTTGGAATGAATTTTGAACCTCAAAAGGCAAGAATAAATGATGTTTATATAACCCCTTTTGAGGAATGTGGTGAATGTGTAGATTCCAAGGACATCCTACCCCAAGAAGGCCATATGGATACTCCTTTGGTAAGTTCTCGAGTGGTGGAACTACCAGGTAATATCTATGAGTCACTTGAGATTGGTAAACCCATTCCTTCTTTCTTATCATTTGGATATATGACTCACTTGATTGAGTCACCGTTTAATGATCCACCTCTCTTTCAAATGGTGGATTACTCTTTAACTAAACCTCCTTGATGAAAAGGTTCTATAGTCAAACTAATGACTAAAAAAGAGCGCTAGTTGGGAGGCAACCCATCAATTTATGTTATTTTATTTAAATTTTAATGTTTGAGCATGTGTATTTTATGTTTCTAAGTGTGTTTGTTTTGTTTATTTTGTAGGAAAATCAAACATGGCATAAATGACCTTTTTGGTGAAGAGTGAATAGTAAAAGTGCAAACAACTTCGTACCTCAATTTGTGATTTAGTGGTTTATGATTCAAGAAATGAGATTAGTTATGTTGTTTTGATCATCTCACATGTGTTAGAAAAGGTGCATTTCATAATTAACAAGCAGGATTTTTAATCTGGAAATAGAAGAAAAAAGTTTTTCAATGAAACAGTTGCAGAAAAATCACAGAATCAATTTTCCAGTAAGATCCGCGACCAAATCTGCGAGGTACTCCTCGCGGATCTCTGAGACTCGCGGATCTGAATCAGAGGATACGCGAACCGGATACGCGAGGTGAGCCTCGCGGATCCATGGGATCGCGGATCATCTTCTGAGAATATCCAGTTGAAAACGCGAAGTGGGATACGCGAAGTATGCTTCGCTAACCTGGATCCGCGATCCAGATCCGTAATGTGTACATCGCGGATCCATCCGCGGATCTTGTAGCAGAATGTAAAAACGGTAAGTCGCGAAGTGATTTCTTCATCTTCTTCCTCACGACACAAACCTGCAAAAAACATGCACTTCACACACTTTTTCACACATTACACCAAATCCCTCTTTTTACTTCCTAATCTCCTCAAAAATCATCAACCCAACCCCTAGTGAACATCAAAGAGCAGTTTTATCCGATTGAAATTCAACAAAAACACTTCAAAATTGGATTTTTGGAGAAATTGAAGCTAGGTTTTCCGATTTTTATTTCTTCAATTCGTGACTGTTTTGGGCTAAATTCAAGGGGCTTTTTGCATCAATCATCTCCCCATTCATCCTTCTTCTGATTCCAGGTGAACTTGGATGAAGTTGAACAAAGGCTAGTCAAGTCAACTTTGTGAGGGCCTCAAAATCTGAATTTTAATTTTAAAATGCATAATAGTATTTATATTATGATTATTCACTAAAATATTAGTGAAAATATGTTTTGAGTGATCATTTTCTAATTTAGAGAATTTTTTGAGAATTAATTGCCGGTGTGTGGTTTCGGCCAGTTTAAGCATTAATTTCTATTCTGAAGTGTGAATAGTGACTGTAAGATGAACTCAAACATATGGAGAGATATTACAGAGATATATTTAAGGTTGGACAGTGTCGGAATGAGATAAACCAGTAAAAGTTAGAGTGTCATGCGTCGACGCGACAAAAAGTGGTCTTTTGACCACTTTTTCTTAAATTGAGGAAAGAGCACCTTTTTGTTCCCTTAAAGATTTACCTCTTGCTTTTGTTGCTCCATTTTCAGACACACTTCAAGGCCAAAAAGAGAGAGGAAAACCATGAGCTAGAGAGAGAGAAAAAGAGAGGAAAACTTGAGAGAAATTTTTCTTCATTTCTTCATCTTCTTCATCCTCCAACTCTTGGAGCTTGAAGATCCTATTGACGCCAATCCTCTTGAGCCTTCATCCTTACTTGGTAGCCGTCAGAGAAAGAGAAAGAGAGAGAAGGGGTCCGAAGTTGGGAGAAAGAAAAGGAAGAGAATTTAAGCTTTGATCTTCAACTTCTTCTTCCTCAAATTCCTTGAAGCTTCAAGGCTTCCTTGAGGGCTTTGATCTTGTTCCATTTTCATTCCTTGGCAACAGTGTGGGAGTGAGAAAAAGAGGAGGGTGATCCGAGCTTGAGGAGAGAGAAAAGAAGAGAAAGAAAGCTTGTGGGAGTTGTTTGCTCCTTGTTCTTGAGCTTCAAGACGGAAACTATCATCTAAACACACGGATCTTGGCTTAAGGTTGGAGATTTTTGGAGTGCTAAGCTTGGAGAAAACATTCTTGAGAAGAGCTCACAAGATCTTGCTAGATCTTGTTAGATCTGGACAGATCTGAAGGTGTAAGACTCAAATCTCTTAGATCTACCTTGATTAGTGTTAGATATTGTAGATCTACGGTTTATTTGGTTAGAAATGCTAATATTTGGAATTTTGAGTTGGGCTCTTGAATTCCCAACTTAGGTAGTTGACTTGAGGTGACTTTTAGGTAGAGGACTTGAGGACCTGAATGTGGTTGTGTTTGTTGTTTATGAAATGAAATTATTTTTTGGTTAGAATGTGGATTTGATGCTTGAAAATTTTAAAGGAAAAGAGTAAGAGCTGGCTAAACCACTTTCTGGAAATTTTGACTTGTGATTTCGAAATTTTATGATGTTACTTGGCTAGATTCGCCTAAATAAATATGTGTTATGTTCATTTGTAAGTATGTGTTAAAATGGAGTGAAAATCTCGAATTGTAAAGGAGAAGAGTTGAGTTTTGCTAACTTTTGGGTAAATGTACTTTTTGGGCAAATTTGAGGGTTTGAAATGTTTTATCTGATTTTTCATGACTTTTGTGCATTGAGATTTGGTTAAAACAGTTCTAAATATGTGTTATAATCTTTGTTAAAGTTGAGTGTTGAGTTAAACTTGAATGGGTGATTTTTGAGGTGAAATACCTCACTTTATGTCTTTGTACTAAGAAATTTAGAAGTTGCCTGAATGGAGTACATCGATAGCATGGATTGGTTATTTGATATCTCAATTTGAAAATGGAACCTTTTGAGATCATTTTCGACTCGAATGATTACTTTTCATTGGAGTAAAGTTAAAAAGCTTCTTATGAAAAATTTTGATAAAACAAATGATTAAGCTTTGAGTTTAGTTTTGCTCAAAACTTATTTGCCCTTTTTATTTGATTATAGGAAGTAGGGAAATATTTGAACCAGCTCCTAACTTGGAAACCGAACCTCGCTATTTTGGTGAGTTTCCATGCATGTTACTTGGTTATGTGAATTTGATTTGGAATATGATTGAATATATGATTTGATGTGAAAATTTGATTTTTATCCATCAAATGGAGTAGTGTGTACTCTATCGCACTTACTCCTATTTGAATGGTAAATTTCGTAAAAAAAAAAAGTGCTATGGTGACATTTCAAGTAAGTTTTGAACCTTTGGACTTGAGATATGACGTGAATTATGTTTTGAGTATATGATGTGATGTGATGTGTTCTGTAATTATTATTCTCGAGAATACTTAATCCCCTTGGTAAGTTATCAACTCAAGCCATTGGGAAGTCCCCGGTCGAGGCAATTTAACAACCTTGGGCTATGTGATGTGTTATGTGCTTTGGATTTGGCAAATGGCCTTGTCCTTGTTGGAGAGCAATACACACATATATAAATTATGTGAGGTGGGCGGGCCCGTGCGAGGGTTTTGATGGAGAAAGGAGTAAGTGGTTGTCTACTTGGTTGTATGTGAAAGTTGATGGAGTGTCAACTAGGTGATTTGTGCACCAGACCGTGAAAGTGCTCCAGCTTCGAGGACTTTAGCCCCTGAGGGCTATCACATCCCACCCATGTGTTGTTAATCGCTTTTATTTGTTTATTTATAAATACGAATTTTGATGTGGAATCTCATATGTGTTATGTGTTTTGCATGTTTTTTTTTTGGAAATCACTGGGCTTTTAGTTCATCCTTTCAAATTTGTTTTCCTTAGTAGGGACTGAGAACCCAAGCGGAGGCGCCAACCGTTAGAATTAGGGTTTTCTTTTGTACCTGGTTGGTGAAACTTGAGTTGTGAATTTGGGATATTGTAACGTGAAACTTTGAATGTGTATTTTAAGTACTCGATGTATTTTGGGATTTTAAGGTTCGATGAATGAATTGTGAATTATCATTTAGTTTAAATTGTTATCTAAATTTTGGGTTTGTGAGATTGAAATAGTTTATTTATAAGTTGGTCGTAAAGTCTGGGATTGATGTTGAAATTGTTCCTTTGAGGAATTAGTAATCATTTGTGTGAGTGAGTCCTGGCGAGAGTTAGGCAGGCGGTCTACTGATACTTTAGGGTACGCCCTAGGGAGAGGTGGGGCTGTCACAAACTTATGAGTTGAGCTACTTTGCTCTAAATGACTTGAGTATTTCAACGGCAAATATCCCTCATCCGAGAGTCCAGCAATCACAGCCTCTATCTCAATTTGAAGTTGGAGGACCTTTGGGTACGACTCACGAGGAAGAAGGAGGAGTCGGCACCTCGACTGCTATCCCCCACACTGGGCCTTCTACTTCTACTCCTCCTAGACAAAGGCCAATTTGGGAGCTTGTTTTGGCCGCCATAGGGTGTTTCGAGGCTCGTGTCAATGAAGGTTTTAATCAAGTGAACACCCGTCTCGACTCCATAGATACTCGTATTCATCGTATAGAAGACCAATTATACACTCCAGGAGGTGGCGAGCAGGCTCAAGACGGCCATGGTGATGCCCAAGGAAAGGGAGATGGACAACAATTGTGAGGGCCTCAAAATTCAGTATTATTTTAAAAAAAATGTATAATATTATTCATACTGTGTTTATTTATTGAAAAATGAGTGAATATGTGTTTAAAGAGAATATTTTCCAATTTAGAGAATTTTAAACGAATTATTTGCCGATGTACGGTTTTGGCCTAATTAAGTGCTTAATTTTCTACCGGAGCGTGATTAGTGACTTTAAGTTGAAATTAAGCATAAGTAGTGATATTTTGGAAATATTAATAAGTTTGGACAGTGTTGGAATGGAGTAGAATAGTGTAAGTTAGACTGCCGCACGCGACGCGACATAAAGTGCCCAAAAAGCACTTTTTCCTTAAAACATGGAAAAGTGCACTTTTTACCCCTTTAAGCTTTGACTTCTTGCAACCTTAAGCTTCATTTTCAGCCACTCTTCAAGCCCAAAAAGAGGGAGAAAACTGTGAGCTTGAGAGAGAGAAAGAGAGGAATTTCTTCTTCATCTTCTTCATCCACCATTTCCTAGAGCTTGAAAGTTTCATTGAAGCCATTTTCCCTTGTGTCCTTTCCCACTTCTTGGCTGCTATGTGAGGTGAAAGAGAGAGAGAGACATAGAGAGAGAAAAAGGGAGAAAAGTTTGGGAGATTTCTTCTTCATCTTTAATTTCTTGAAGCTTGAAGACTTCATCGAAGGTTGGGCACTTGTTTCTTCTTCCTCCTTGGCTGCCGTGGGTGAGGAATTGAGAGAGAGGGCTGGACCAAAGTGAGAGAAAGAGAAGAAAGTGAGGGAAAGCTTGGGGTGAGTTGTCTTGTTCTTGTTTTAAGCTAGTTGCAGGAGAATCATCGTCAAAGCAAGAGAATCTCGAGCTAAGGTTGAAGCTTTCGGAGTTGCTAAGATTGGGAGTACCATCCTTGAGAAGATCTCCTAAGGCCTTGGTTGATCTTGTCAAATCTAATCAGATCTGAAGGTATAAGATTCGAATCTTGTGAATCTAACTTTATTAGTGCTAGATAAGGTAGATCCATGGTTTATTTTGTTAGAAATGTTTATATCTGAAATGATGGAGTTGGGCTCTTGAAATCCCAACCTAGGTAACGGTCTTGAGGTGGCCTCTAGGTAGCGGACTTGAGGACCTGATTGGGATTTGTATGATATTTGTGAAATTTATCATGATATGGTTAGAAAGTAGGGCTTTGTTGTTGGAAATGGTGATAGAAAAATGTATGAGATAGCCAAACCCATGCTTGGTAACTTTTATGTTTGACTTCGAGACTGTGAGGGCCTCAAAATTTTGAATTTATTTCTAAATTGCATAATAATATTTATATTGAGTTTATTTATTGAAATATTAGTGAAAATATGTTTAAAGTGATTATTTCTCAATTTAGAGAATTTTATACGAAAATTTTCCGGTGTGTGGTTTTGGCCAAATTTTAGCGTTAAAATTGTTCGACAGCTGAATAGTGACTTGGACTTGAAATCGAGCATATGTAGTGATATTTTGGAAATATTATTATGGCGAGATAGTGTCGGGATGAAAGAAACCAGTGTAAGTTAGATTGTCCGCGACATAAAGTGCCAAAAGCACTTTTTCCCTTAAAATAGGGAAGTGCACTTTTTAAGCATTAAACACCTTGACTTTTTGGCTTCCTCAAGCTTCATTTTGCTGCTGCAAACCAGTGAGATAGAGAGAGGGACTGCCGAGAGAGAGAAAGAGAGAGAAAGAGAGAAATTGAGTTGGTTTCTTCCATAAATCTTCATCCATTCTTCTTGAAGTTCAACCATCATCAAAACCCATCATCTTCTTCTTCCTACCAGCCGAGAAAGAGGAGAGAGAGAAGGAGGTTTGGGCTGAAATTCTTGGAAGAAACAAGAGGTAAGTGGGTTTGATCTTCCATTTCCTTTTCTTCCTACAAATAACATGAGTTTGTGAAGAGTGGATGATGGATTGTGGCTTGATTTCTTGCTCCATTTCAGCCGAACCAAGGAGAGAGGAGAGAGAGTGAGGGCCGAGGTTCTTGAAGGGAAAAAGAAAGAGAAAAGTGAAGAAACAAGGCTTGATCGAGTGGTGGGTTGCTTGATTGTGAGCTTGGAGTGGTAGATCTTCGTCAAAATCCGTAGATCTTGGGTAAAGATCGAGGCTTGAGAGATCTACTAGGCTTGGAAGCGACTTTCTTGAAGAAAAGCTCGAGGAATTTCATTGGATCTTGCCGGATCTCGTTGGATCTTGATAGATCCGGAGGTATAAGCCTCGAATCTCGTAGATCTAGCCTTATTAGTGATTATTAGTGTAGATCTGTGGTTTATATTGATAAAAATGATCCCATCTGAAAAGATGAAGTTGGGCTCTTGAAATCCCAACCTAGGTAGCGGACTTGAGGTGGCCTCTAGGTAGCGGACTTGAGGACCTGATTGGGAATTTGATTGATATTTGTGAACTTGCCTTGATATGGTTAAAAATTAGGGTTTTCAGTTGTTCAAAAGTTGAAGGAAAATGTGTGTTATGGCCAAACCCATGCCTGGTGATTTCAATATTTGATTTTGGAAAGTCGTGAATGTTCTCGAAGGGTTTTACTTTTTGAGAAAAATGTGTATATTGTTCAAATTGTGAGTGTGTGTGTGTGTGTGAGTGAGTGTTTGGATTTTAAAAGGGTAAAAAGTGTAGTTTTCATGAAATTTGAGTGAAAAGTGCTATTTGACTGAATTTGAAGGTTTTACGGTATTTTGGCTAAATTCTGGGGATTTTGAAAATAATAGCTTGATATGAAGCGTTTTATGTCAATAAGGAAGTTTTAGCCAAAAATGAATGTCGAACGTATTGTGTAAAAAGTGATTTTGAGGTATGAGACCTCATGTAAATGTGTTGTGAAAGAAACGTGCTCGTAGTGCCAATGAGTATATCAGTGAGATGTTTTCTTTTGAATGATAAAGTGATTCTTCCAAGAAGAGCTGTTTGAGACATTGAATCTTGTGAAATGAGAGTTTTTCCTCGAAGAAATTTTGGAAAAATGTCGTTTGAGACTAACAAGTGAAAGCAATTGTGTTAGTGACTGAAAAATGAAGTGAATCTCATGGATTGTTTTAAATTATTTTAGGAAGTGTGCAAGGCAGTGACTTTGACCCCTACGAGGAAGCTGAACCTTATTTTGGTGAGTTTCCATACTTGTTACATGATTATGTGAAAATGATCGCAATGGTGTTTAGTGAAGTGATTTTGAAGTGAAACCTAGTTCTCGAACTCTCTGATGGGGTAGTGTATTTTATCACACTTACCCTTATCGTAAATAAAAGAAATTGTGAAAGGGTTTTTGCAATGTTTCACATGTGTTGGTGTTCTCACCTGTTTTCAACCTAGTTCTAACTTGATTTCAAAGGAAATGTTTTACTACTATTCTTTACCAATGAAATGTTTTCCTACTTTTGTGAGTATTTCAGACTATGTTTCAAATTATTTACAAATGAACGGCTTTACTAGCGATTTCAAAGGGAATAATTTACTCGTGCTTGCTAAATGATTTATTAGTGTTTATAAGTGAAATAATTTACTATTGAAATGATTTCTAAGTAAAGACACTCTCAAGTGCGTGACTTACTTGACTTGAAATGTGTTTTTAACTTGAAATGTGAATTAATGTGAAAGATAGGTTTTGATCCATCAAATGGAGTAGTGTGTACTTTATCGCAGTTACTCCCATTTGAATGGTACTACTTGCAAAAGTGTTTTCCTCATATTTTGAGTATACTTGAGTCTCTTGTCTTGTGCCATGATTCCTGTATTGAATTGCATGAAGTGATGTGACGTGTCCTGTATTCCCTGTTCGTGAGAATTTAATCCCCTTGGTATGACAACCTTGGGCTACGTGATGAACTTAATCCCCTTGGTATGACAACCTTGGGCTACGTGATGAATTTAATCCCCTTGGTATGACAACCTTGGGCTACGTGATGAACTTAATCCCCTTGGTATGACAACCTTGGGCTACGTGATGACCTTAATCCCCTTGGTATGACAACCTTGGGCTACGTGATGAACTTAATCCTACTCGTGTGTGATTACTGGCTTTCCTTCTTTGTTTATATCCGAGTATAAATTTTGAAGTGAAAAATCATATGTGATATGTGCTTTGCATGTTTTTGGGAACTCACGGGCTTTTTAGCTCACCCTTTTAAATCTGTTTTCCTTAACAGGTAATGAGTATCCGAGTGGAGAAGCCAACCCTTAGAAGTAGGGTTTATTATGTTGAACAGGTTGAGAACTTTGGAGTGTGATTGTTGCAAGTTTTTGTAATTCGAATTTTGAATGTAAGGTTGGAAGACTTATGGATCCAAAGTTGTAATTTGATGTTGTGGATTGTAAACTATCATTCCATTTGCATTGTACTCAGAGTTTTAGTTTGGTAAGTTGTTTGATGGTTGAGGACTGTAGTGAGTCCCTACGAAAGTCCATGATACCCTAGGGTAGCCCTAGGGAGGTGGTCGACAGACTTTGTGGTTATCAGTGATGAATTTCTGATTAAGAAAATATATGTTATGTTCATTTATGAGTGTAAGAGTTTTAAAAGATGAAAAGTGATTTTGAAGTGATAAACCTCACCTAAGTGTTTTATTAAAAAAAAATGTGAAAATAGTGTTTGGTGAGTACATCGGTGACATGTCATATTTGAAATGATATAAAGATCTTCAAAAGATTTATTGAAACGTGTATCATGTAAAATGAATGTTTTTCCTTGAGGGATTTTGGGAAAAATATTGATTGGAAACTATGAAGTGAAATATTTTAGTTAATAAGTGAAGGAGTGAATCTCAACTACTGTTTTAGAAATTGTTTTAGGGAGTGTGCAAGGAACTGAATTCGATCCTTACGTGGAAGCTGAACCCTACTATTTCGGTGAGTTTCCATACTTGTTATGTGATTATGTGAAAATGATTGCAACTGTGTTTAGTGAAGTGATTTTGAAGTGAAGCATAGTTTTCAAACCCTCTGATAGGGTAGTGAGTTTCAGTGTATGTAAAGTGTTTATGTGAAAATGATTCGAATTGTGTTGGTCAAGTGATTTGACGTGAATTTGGATTTTCAAATTGTTAAGTGGGGTAGTGTGCACTTCATCGCACTTACCTTTATTTGAAATAAAAGTATTGTGAAAGTGTTTGGCAGTGTCCTATATGTGTGAGAGTTCTAACTCTCTTTTAAATGAAAAACTTGCCATGGTTTGTAAATGAATGATTTTGTTGAAATGATTTGCTAGTGTTTACAAAGAAATGATTTACCACTATTCCCAAGTAAAATGATTTTACCAGTGAAATAACTTATGAAGGATTTGTCAGTGTTTCGACTCCCTTTTAAAGGAATGATTTATTGAAGTGATTGACTATTATTTCCGAGTGAAATGCTCTATAAGTGAAATAGTGAATGAAGAGTTTGTGACGTTGTTGGGCGAAGTCCCTCATCTAGTTTCAATGAACTAATGTGACGTCGATGGGCGAAGTCCCTCGACTAGTTTCAATGAAATGATGTGACGTCGTAGGGTGAATTCCCTCGACTAGTTTCAGTGAATTATTGTGACGTCGTTGGGTGAAGTCCCTCGACTAGTTTGAGTGAAAGATTGTGATGTCGTTGGGCGAAATCCCTCGACTAGTCTACTTCGTTGGACGAAATCCCTCGAGTAGTTTCAGAGAAGTATTGTAACGTCGTTGGGCGAAATCCCTCAACTAGTATGTGATGTCGTTGGGCGAAGTCCCTCGACTAGTTTCAATGAAATAAAGTGACGTCGTAGGGCGAGTACCCTCGACTAGTTTGTGATGTCTTGGGTGAAGTCCTTCGACTAGTCTACTTTGATGGGCAATGTCCCTCGAGTAGTTCATACGAGCAATATCCATTTAAGTGTCTATCTACTTGATTTGAATTGTATACTTGAAGTATGATTTGAACTGTTTTACGTGAATTGTAAGCCTTTTTGGAACTCACTGGGTTTTTTAACTCACTCTTTCCAAATTGTTTTCTTTAACAGGGACCGAGAACCCAAGTGAAGGAGCCAACCCTTAGAGTTAGGGTTTGCTTTTGTATTGATGTGACAAACGTGGATTGTGATTTCGAGAGCTTTTGTATTATGAGAATTTGAACGTTTGATAAGTATTTATGTAATTTGGAGATTGTAAGGATGGTGTAATGTGATTGTAAGTTATTGTTGAGTTTGGATTTGAGATTTGAATGTTAGCCTAATGTTTTAGCGATATTTAAGTAAGACTTTTCCACTATTTAAGTAAAATATAATCCCTCTAAATAATAAGAAAAAAATAATTGAGGAAGGAGGAAAGCCAATTCATTGACTATATAAGTTACATTTTTGTGTAATTAGGTTGAAGTAAAAGGTTGAATTTAACTTGTTTAAATTTAGGGTATAATTATCTTTCTTTTAATTAATTATTATAAGTATTTGAGGCGATTGGAATTTTTGCATAAGAATTGATTACTAAAGTTGTGGAGATTGACTTTTAAAATTCACATTGGTTATTTCAAAACACTTAAATCATTGTTGGTTAGTATTTCTTATATCTTGAGGACAAGTAATGATTCAAGTGTGGGGGAATTTGATAAGTGTTTATTTTGTGTGTTTAAAGTATGTTTTTCTATTTAGTTTTTTTGTGTTTTGTTATTTTAATGGTTAATTAACTAGGGTTTCTAGTGAAGTTTTGCATTTTATGATTTAATTAGAGAAAATGTATTTTTGTGGATTAATGTGGTGAAAACTTTATGTT
Source organism: Gardenia jasminoides (assembly GCA_013103745.1). Classification (NCBI taxonomy): domain Eukaryota; kingdom Viridiplantae; phylum Streptophyta; class Magnoliopsida; order Gentianales; family Rubiaceae; genus Gardenia; species Gardenia jasminoides. The sequence goes on from CM023098.1 coordinate 43,003,249, forward strand.
TTTGTAGGATTAAATGTTTAACCATCAAATGAAATGAAATGAGAAGATATTTGCATAATTATTGTTGATGTAAATTAATTTCAGGCAATGAAGCTTCGACGGAAAGTTGGAAAATTGAATTATTTAAAGTTGATAAAATTCCAAATTGAGATGAGCAAAATGCAATTCAATTATCGGGGAATCAAAGGGTCAAAAATTGGAGGATTTAACGCATCAATTTCATGATAAAAATTCAGATTTTGCAAAATTGGAGCAGATTCGCGACCTAAAACGTGATGCAATAAGTGGAAATTTGAAGCAGCTCGCGAATCTCTCTCAGTGGAGACAGGGGAGGCGATCCGCGATGGGATTTGTGAGCCTCTGACTCGCGGATCCACCTCGTGGATCCCTGATAGAGAATTGAACAACTTGCAGCCGAATTCCAGAATTTTTCAGCTCACTTCCAGCTCAATTTTCAGACGAATTTCAGCTGATAGTTGCGTGAAGAATCTTGTAAAGTTGAAGAAACAACTCATGGCAAATCCAAAACACAATTTGCATCAACTTTACAACTCATTTGAGGTTGGAATTCAAATGAATTCAATGCATGAAGACATGTTTGAAGACAATTCAAGGATGAAGATTCATGAAGCCATTTTCCTTCACTTTTAAAGGCCAAATTTTTCTTGTGTTCACATGAGGAAGTTTTGGATGCTTATGGATGACATCCTCTATAAATAGAGCCTTTTGTAGACATTTTGAAAGAACTTTAAGAAGGCTAGAATTACTACCAAAATGTAGTCTTCACTAGTTCATTAGCTTAGATAGTTAGTAGTGTAGTTATAGTATAATTCAAGTATGTTTAGCTAAGTTATTGCCTTGAGTTATGGATGAACTTTCTATATCTTGTTTGTGATATTTACTTGATTATTTGCTGCTATTATTTTGAGCAAGTATTTAGTACTTTGGCTTTTATAATCATGATTAACAGGCCATTAATTGTGATTATCTCAAGGTGTTAAGTTTAAATGAAAATGTTAATTTGACACAAGTTCATGAAGTGCTAAACCTAGGAAGTCACTCACAAGTGTAAGGTGGTGCCTTTGTGGCTTTAGTGATTTATTTCATGTATTTTAATAGAGCAAATGAACTTGTAGTTAATTCCATAACCACGCTAGTAGGTATGGTTTAGCTATGAGTATAGTAGATGTGACGACCGCACTTCTCCCTAGGGCATACCCTAAGGTATCCATGGAGCTCCTGCCCAACTCTCGCCAGGACTCACTCACTAGAATAACTAATAATACTTCAAAAGGGAAACATAAATAACCATTCCAATCCAAATCACAAGTAATACATAACTAAATTTAACTTACAACTCAGTTCTCGAATTACAGTGCAATGTACTTAGGGTTTAACCACCAATCCCTCTTACAAGCCCGAATACATCAAAAGTCTTACAATCCATGGTTACAAAGTATACAAGAAATAATCTAGCCAAATACACTAAGAAGGATCACAACGCACGCTATCCAACGTCTCGAGACCTGTGGGGGAAAATAAAACATTTTTGGGGTGAGCTAGGAGCTCAGTGAATGTCCAGTAAAAAAAACAAGAAATTCATGGACCTTTGAGTTAACAGTCACTTTGTAAAACAATTGAGTTTTCAAGCAATCATTCCATCAATACTTAATTTAACAACGACATACAGTAAATAGTAATTCAATACACAATCAAATCCAGTATTAGAAGGATACAGTGCTCACTTGGAGCTATTTCAGTAATCCACTTCACCTTATAACTCCTGATCAATCCCCTTAGTACAACTGGCCATCACCTTATCCCTCTAGTGGTAATACTCGAGTATACCTAATCAGTGCCCAGGGTTCCAACCTACCCGACCGAGTCCGCTTCTGGCTCGAATAGGCTAGCAACCAAGGGTAGGGCCCAGTTCCGCCAAAGGCATACAACATGCGCAAATAATGATCAGTCACGACCAAGGAGTTTGTTTTAAGATAAAGCTTTTCCAACCTATCCAGCCACCCTAATGGCGTACTCAAGTAGGCTTTTGACCCACCGATCGCTCAAGAAGGTGGTTTTAGGTAGGCTTTCTAGCAAAAGGGTCTTGAGACCCAGTTCAGTCGATGCGATGAAATACACCTCGACCTACAAGTAGTGAACGATGAGATAAAGTACACATCGGACTACAAGGGGTAAAATGCTCCTTGGTACACCACTATCAAACAATCAAGTTATCAATAAAACAATCAAGGAAACAAGTAATTATTTCAACTAATCAATAATACCACTTAAACAAATAACACTTAACACTTGAACATTTAACTTGAAACACAAGTCCTTTGGAATCAATTTCTTTTCAAACCATGAGTAAATCAGGTCCTTGACCAATATGTGTGGAAACATAGTTGAAATAAATCTTAAAATAGAAACATAGTGGTAGCGAAATATTTGATTTAAAATGGATTTGAACATTCATAAACTCTTCATAAATGGTTTCACTTGTAAAAGCATTTTACTTGAAAATAGTAGTAAATTACTTCATTGTAAATACTAGCAAATCATTTCACAAATCTTTCATTTACAAACAATGGCAAGATTTTCATTTAAAAGAGAGTTAGAACACTCACCTCGAACCACTCAAACTAGTGAGTAAAGAAGAAGGCTAAACTTCTTTAGCTGGTTCACCCTCGACAAAGTCTTGGCCACCTGAGCCAAAGTTCAACTATCAGATACTTGCCAAAATCTCATATTCCAAGTCTTAACTCAACTCCACAGAAGCACCAAACCCTCACTACTACGAAGTCTAGTTCGGGCCATATCTAAAATTACCCTTGTTGAAATAGTAAGGTCTCAAACGCCAAAATCATTATTTTCGAATAACTTGACACTTACTCATAGTCAAAACTATACATTAATTTAAAATACTTCATACCACGCTCTTATATTCGAAATACATAAAATTTGACCAAAATATGGTAAAACCCCCAAATTCATTCAAATGACACTTTTCATTCAAAATACATGAAAAACTTCACTTTTCATCTTTTAAAATTCAAACATTCCCTCCACTCAGACATACACTCACAATTGAACAAAACACATATTTTCTCAGAAGAAAATTCTTCAAGAACAAACACAAATTTCGAAATCAAGTATTAAATTTACCAAGCATGGGTTCGGCCATCACATCTATTTTCCTTCAAAATTCTCAACAACAAAACCCTACTTTTCTAACCATATCCTAGTATATTTCACAAATACCATTCAAATCCACAATCAGGTCCTCAAATCCACTACCTAAAGGCCACCTCAAGTCCGCTACCTAGGTTGGGATTTCAAGAGCCCAACTTCATCTTTTCAGATGAGATCATTTTACCAAAATCAACCATAGATCTAAGTTATTTAACACTAATAAAGCTATATCTACAAGGTTCAAGCTTTTATACCTTCAGATCTGACTAGATCTGACAAGATCCGACAAGATCCACCGAGGCTTTGTGATGTCTTCTCAAAATTGACCCCTTCCAAGCTCAACAACCATGAAAGCTTCGATCTTTATCCAAGATCTTCGAACTTTGACGGTGATCTACAACTCCAAGCTCACGATCAAGCAACCCACCACTCAAACAAACTTTATTTCTTCACTTTTCTCTTTCTTTTACTCTTCCAAACTTTCGGATGGCACCCCTCTCTCTCTCTCTTTAGTCGGCTGCCATGGAGGATGAATCTCAAGTCAAAAATCTTCACTCAAGCTTCACAAATTCAAGATACAAGTTGAAGGAAAGAATGGAAGTTCAAGGTGCATGCTTTACCTCTTTTCTTTCTCTCCAAAAATCGGTCCAAATCCTCTCTCTCTCCTCCCTTTCTCGGCTGCAAGGAATGGTGGGGAGGATGGGCTTCAATGGTGGTTTGAAGCTTGGGAGAAACAAGGAAGAAGAAGAAGAAAAACAAGAAGACAATCTCTCTCTCTTTCCTTAGCTTTCTCTCGGCCTTTCTCTCTCTATTCTCTCCAAGTTTCAGCTGAAAATGGCAGCTTAAAGGAAGCCAAGAAAGTCAAGATAAAAGGGGACAAAAAGTGCCTTTTTCCCTGATTTAAGGTAATGCACTTTTTAGATGCTTTATGTCGCGTCATCCGCGACAGTCTAACTTACACTGGTTTACTCCATTCCAACACTGTCTAACCTTCATAATATTTCCCTAATATCACTACATATGCTCGATTTCAAGTCCAAGTCACTATTCACATGTCGGAACAATTTTTAACGCTAAAATAGCCAAACCACACACACCGGCAATAAATTCGTATAAAATTCTCTAAATGGGAAAATAATCACTTTAAACATATATTCACTCATATTTCAATAAATAAACATAATATAAATAATATTATACATTTTTAAAATAAAATCTAAATTTTGGGGCCCTCACAGTAGATTCATTATGAAAGTATGTTTCACGTGCATTAGGAGATTACGCCATGCTTAACCAAGGTAATAACATTAATACAACCGGTAGCTTCATTTGCAAGAGTAGTAATGAATTCCGTAACTTGAGGAGCTTTGACGAGGTTTTACACTACACCAAATTTTAAATATAAAACCTAAACAACCCCGTTTTCTGCAAGTATACAGATCGTTTATCGAGTATAGGGTAGTATAGGTGTCCATCCCACAGGGAAGAGTGTCAAGTACCGGTGATTTTCAAACTCCTTTATTATTTAGACTGTCACATGCATATAAATTAAATCTAAACTACAAACATGGAAATAAAATAGATAGAATATAACAATTAAAAGCTCCTCAAGCTATGGAATTCCTTACTACTCTTGCAAATGAAGCTTCCGGTTGCATTAATGATATTAATTTGGTTAAGCATGGCGTAATCTCCTAATGCACGTGAAACATACTTTCGTAGTGAATCAACTATACTCATAGTTAAATCATACCTACTAGCGTGGTTATGGAATTAACTACAAGCTCATTTGCTCAATGAAATTACATGAAATAAATCACTAACGCCACAAAGGCGCCACGCTACACTTGTGAGTGACTTCCTAGGTTTAGAACTTCATGAACTAGTGTCAAATCCTCATTTTCATTTAAACTTAACACCTTGAGATTATCACAATTAATGGCCAGTTAATCATGATTATAAAAGCCAAAGTACTAAATACTAGCTCAAATAATAGCACCAATCAACTAAGTAAACATCACAAGCAAGATATAGAAAGTTCATCCATAACTCAAGACAATAACTTAGTTAAACATAATTACTATACTACTAACTATACTAAACTAAACTAAGGAACTAGTGAAGACTACATTTTAGTAGTGAATCTAGTCTTCTTCTCTCTCTAATTCTAATTTTTCCAAATGTCTACAAAGGCCCTATTTATAGAATATTTCATCCATAAGCGTCCAAAATTCTATCATGTGAACACATGAAAAATTTGGCCTTCAAAAGTCAAGAAAAATGTCTTCATGAATCTTCATGCATTGAATCCATTGAATTTCAATCTCAAATGAGTTGTAAAGTTGAAGAAAATTGTGTTTTGAATTTGCTATGAGTTGTTTCTTCAACTTCACAAGATTCTTCACGCAGCTTTCATTGAAATTCGTCTGAAAATTGAGTTGGAAGTGAGCTGGAAAAACTGGATTTCGGCTGCAACTTGCAGCAGTCATTGTCAGGGATCCGTGACCCGAATCGCGAGGTAGAGGCTTGCGGATCGCATCGCGGATCAGCTACCCTGCTTCCAGTGAGAGGGACTCGTGAGGTATTGATTTTCTCCAATTTTTGCTTCGCGTATCAGCTCGCGAATCCTCTTGAAATTTGCAGAATCCGAGTTTTTCGTCGTGAACTTGGCGCGTTAATTGCTCCGACTTTTGTCCCTTTGATTCCTTGATAATTGAATTGCATTTTGATCATTCCAATTTTGAATTTCATCAACTTCGAGTAATTCAATTTTCTAACTTTCCATCCAAGCTTCTTTGCAATTATTTCCTCATTTTCCTCATTTGATAATTGAGCATTTAATCCTAAAAACATGAAGATTTCACCACATTAATCCACAGAAATACACATTTCTCATTTAAACCATAAAATGTAGAATTTCACTAGAAACCCAAGTTAATTAGCCATAAAAATATCAAAAACACACAAAAACTAAGTACTTAAACATACTTAAAGCATGTAAAATAAACACTTATCAAGCTTTTAATTGTTATTTTCTACTTATTTTATTTCATGTTTGTAGTTTAGATTAAATTTACTTGCGTGTGACAGTCTAAATAAAAGAGGAGTTCGAAAATCACCGGTACTTGACATTCTTCCCTGTGGGATCGACACCTAATCTACTTTATACTTGGTAAACGATCTGTATACTTGCAGAAAAAGGGGTGTTTAGGTTTTATATTAAAATTTGGTGTATGGTAAAACCTCGTCAAAGGGGGTGTTTGATAGACAGATTTCAACTTCCACTATAGGTTTCAAATTTAATTGTACTCATATATAGTATCTTTTAGGATCAATGGGAATAAATTGATGGAAATGAGATGTTTCTTCTACGAGTTTTTTAATTAACCACCTATTACTAGAGAATCATTTTAAGTGCACATCTTATTTTCTTTGAAGCATCGAAATTATCCTTTTATTTTGATTAAATGTAAAAATAAAAAAACAAAATGCTACCATTTCAACAACTGGAAAAAATTTAAAAAATTAATGAAAAAGAAAATTAATAAATTGTAAAATGCATTCAACATTAACAAACACACTATAGGTTTCATCAAAACTCATTATCATTGACTACTTTATAATACTAATAGTGATACTGATTGTGAAATTCGAGCCAAATGGCTTTTAAGATTATCTGCGATTACAAAGCAAACTGAAATGACTAGAAGCAGATCAAAGTATTGCATGACCTCTAAAATGACATCTCAAAAACCTTGATCGAGTCAGCTTTGTTAAGCTTGGCATGACTATTACTTATAGCATTTGGCCTGTCTTTATTGTTCCGTACAATTTGCCCCCTTGGAAATGCATGAGAGATCCCTTCTTATTCATGTCAATGTTGATCTCTGGTCCCAAATCCCCGGGGAATGACATTGATGTCTACCTAAGGCCTCTAATAGATGAGTTGAGTGATCTTTGGACTAGTATTGAAGCTTATAATACACATACTAGTCAAAAATTTACTCTCCGTGCTGCTTTACTATGGACCATAAATGACTTTCCGGCCTACGCTATGTTGTCTGGATGGAGCACTAAAGGCTATCAAGCTTGTCCAATTTGCATGGCAGAAACCTCTTGTGTACATTTGAAACATAGGAGAAAATTGTGTTACATAGGCCACCGTCGTTTCTTACCTATTGACCATCGTTGGCACTGTGAAAAAAAACCTTTTGATGGCAAAGTTGATTTAAGGGAACCTATTATGCCTTTATCTGGAAAAGAAATTCTGGAACAAATAGGAGACATTGAAATGCAGTTTGGGAAGTCTAGTCAGCAAAGCAAAGGAAAAAAGCACAAACGTGATGGTAGAGGTCTAAATTGGACCAAAAAGAGTTATTTTTTTGAGTTACCTTACTGGTCAGAACTGAAAATTAGACATAATCTGGACGTCATGCATGTAGTGAAGAATGTTTCGGAGAGTGTTGTTGCCACGTTTATGGATATTGATAACAAAACTAAAGACAATTGGCTATGTCATGAAGATTTGAAGGACTTAGGTCTGAAAAAAGAGCTACACTTGATTCCGAATGGTGATTCTTTCATCATGCCACTTGCTTGCTACCACTTGACAAAAGAGGAGAGATTAAAAATCTGCCGCTTCTTGGCTGCTATCAAATATCCAGATGGTTTTGCTTCAAACATCTCTCGGTGCATAAAGAATGGACAATTCCAAATTTTCGGAATGAAAAGCCATGACTTCCATATTTTTATTCAAAGAATCCTACCACTTGCAATTCGTGGGAGCCTAACCAAAGAGGTTCATCAAGTGTTGTTCGAGTTAAGTGATTTGATCAAAAAGCTGTGTGCTAGAGCATTACATAGGGATGTACTTGTCGAGTGCAACAAACAAATTCCTATTATTATGTGTAAATTAGAGAGATTATTCCCTCCTGCCTTCTTCGACGTAATGCTCCATGTGATGGTCCATTTACCTACTGAAACTATCCTTGCTGGTCTGGCCCAATATCGTTGGATGTTCCCATTTGAAAGGTATCTTATCTTACATTGTATCTTTCAGTTTTTAAATTATAACACTCTATCTTATTTGCTACTTACAAAATACTAATTTCTTCTGTTTTACGTTAAAAAATAGGAAAATGGGAATACTAAAAGGTTATGTGCAGAATAAGGCACGACCAGAGGGCTGTATTACTGAGCAATACATAGATAAAGAATGTTTAACATTCTGCTCTATGTACTTGGACAACGTTGATACAATATTCAATCGGCCGGAACATAACAATGAAAAAGCTGCCAGCTATGGTCATTTATCAACATTTTCGTGCTGTGCTCGCCCATTTAGAGGGCCCAAACGAAGTTATTTATCTGATTTGGAGCTAGCAAAGATCCATACATTTTTGCTAAATAATTGCGAAGAGCTTGAGGACTATATAAAGTAACTTTCTAACCATTAGTAAATCATGTTTTGTGCATATGTTTTGAGTTGTATTACAATATTCCTAGTCTCCATTTTTTTAGCGAGCACAAATTGGAATTGGAGATAGAAAGCACTGAAAATGTGGACCAAAGGCATGATGCAGAATTCACTATATGGTTCAAAGAACGTGTAGGTCCCTAATACCTTTACTATTTATGTGCACTATATTTTTTTAAGTTTAAGACAAGAAATTTTGTCCATCCAGTAGCTAACGAGATGAATTTTGTCCTTGGTCAGGTCTTGTATGGTCCACAGCCCTGCAATATTGAATTTCGCTCATTGGCACTAGGTTTAGACCAAAGAGTTAGCCTGTACAGCGGTTGCATGGCTAATGGTTATAGGTTCCATACCAAGGATTGTGAAAGAGAGAAAAACTCAGAATAGTGGTATTGTGGTAAAGGGGGAGCATGGCAATAATATGATCGATTTTTATGGTGTCATAAAGGAAATCATTGAAGTTAGATATTGGCTTGGGAAGAAAGGGTTGTGTTATTTAAGTGTGACTGGTGGAACATAGCTGACAGTTCTGGCATTCAAATAGACAAGGACTGCGGTATCACAAGTGTTAATTCATCAAGAAAATGGTATCAAGACCAACCATATGTCCTTCCTCAACATGTCGAGCAAGTATTTTATGTTGAGGACCTGAAACTAGGTAAAAACTGGTTTGTTGTTCAAAGGTTTAGCCCAAGAAACTCTTATGATATTCCTAAACAATTAGACAAAGGCATGGTGGATGAGGTCTATCAAGAGGAAGCACCCGAGGAATTCTCTATTATAATTGATCTTGACAATCCACCTCCACTTTTAAGGGCAGACAATGATCCATTAAAATGTGTTCCTTCATCAATTGTAAATGCTGATCACTCAAGTAATCGCAGAGAAGTAGTTGATGAAGCCTTCATTGATGATGATGAAATAGATGAATATGAGGGCGAACATAGTGAAGATGATGAGGACATTCTTAGTTACAATGATAGTGATTCCGAATAGGTTATATTGATTCATTATGTGTTTTAAATTACTGTGCACATACTTATACATTGCTAACTGTCCAATGTCCTTTATCATCAACTTTGCTGCATTTTGTTGCTTAAAATAGATAAAGGGATCTATTTGTACTAAACTAATTCCCCTTTAATTTTTGGATAAAGGTTTGTTAATTTTAAATGTCTAGACCGGGAAAGAGAGGGCAGCTACTTAGGCGAAATTTGCTAGCACAGCAGCAGCAGCAAAATATGGATTCAGTTCAAAGCAATCGGCCAAAAACAGCCTCTGGAAGTTTGTCTTCAGATGCAGCTACCTTTGTGACTCCAGCGACTTCACCGACAGGTCAACTAAAGGCTCCAACTATGATGTAGCCTCAAACTTCTGAATCACATGCATCTACAGAAAATCAGACCATTGTATCTCCTGAAGATCATCAAGATGATAGCACTGGTATGAAGCTTATTTCTGACTTTTCTCATGCCAATTTTTTATATCTATATTTTTGGTGCAAATTTTGACTTTTTGGACTTTGAAAATAGTCTAACTTATGTGCTTCTATCTATCAACATTTCTAGTTTTGTTTCTAATTTGTGTCCTTTTTGGGAAGTTGTTAGAAGAACTGTTATGGTTATGTAATGAATTTAATTTCCTTATTTAAATTCAATCATAGATGTGCCATTGGCAAGAAGAAGGGGCCGTACCAGAAACCTAAAATTGTCCCAGAAAAGGGAGGCTAAAGAGAGCTTGACATTTGAAGTTGATCCTTACATTCGGCGCATAGTAGGAAAGGATGCCCAGTACTTCATTAGTGAGAGTGGGTGTGTTGTAAGGAAATTTGCAAAGTTGAACATTACAAAATTGTCACATCTCCAGGACAAAGATAGAGATAATATATACAATACGGCTACGGTACGTGTATCTTTTTCCTTGGATCACTACTGGAGTGAATTCACTTTGCAATTACTAGTACATGAGGTGACTTACAATTTCAGATCTTATTTTCCTATCATACAATCCTTTAGTTTAATATTCTTGTTTGTGAACTATTGTTATAGGATGACTTTCAATTTGTGATGCAAGCCACCTCCATAACTGCTGTGAATAGGCAGCTAAATGTGTTATATAGGAATCACCGTTATCAGCTGCATAGGTATTTCCAATCTTTTGGTTCAAAAGAAGAGGCAATTAACCATGTTCTTGAAGGTGTGTCGGCTAATGACTGGAAATGGATGTGTGACTACTTTGGAAGTGAAGAATTTAAGGTCTGACTATATACTACATGAATGAACCTTCTTTATATTTTAACTTGATAGTTTTATTTAGTAATTGTCTTGGTTATTTTACTTTTATAGAAAATCAGTGACCAAAACAAAATAAATCGCGCCAAGAATGAGACTCATACAACTGTTGGGACTAAGTCACTTGCAAGAGTTGTTGAAGAAAAGGTAAGATAATTTTTTTTATTGAGACATATTCCCAAAAATCTGTTCATCCTTATGCATTTGTGCTGATTAAGACTTCCTAAAAGTATTGACAGAAAAGGAAGGAAGGCATAGAACTTTCAGAGATAGATTTATTTTAGCTCAGTCGAACATCGAAGAAGACAGGGACCTTGATAAATGACAAAGCAAAGGAAACCTTGGTAGGATATTTTAGTTTTTATCTATCCATCTTATCCTACTTTCGACATGCTTTTAAAACACATAACTGTGCTGCTTTTTTTGGTCTAGGAATCAATGCAACAATTGAAAGTTGGCACTTCAATGACATATAAGGAAATTTGTCTGCAGCAGCTAGGTTATGTACCTGGACGACTCCGTGGCCGTAGTGCAACCAAGAAACAATGTGCTAAGCTTGACTGCTGGATGAATGAAATTGAGGAGCAGCGAAGACGGGCTGATGTAGCAGAGCAACGAGCTACAGCGATTGCAGAGGAGTTCAATGCCCAAAGGAGGTGATTAAGAGCTTGCAAGAGCAGCAAACAGAGACCAGAGTGCTATACGAAGAGCTAGTTAACCAATTGAAGGAGTTACGCAAGTCCTGAATTTTGCAAAGGTACAAATAGCTACTAGGAGTTTCTATTGTCTAATGCAATTGATAAATTAATAAATTGGTTCTTATTTTTATTGGAAATTTGGCTATGAAAATGTCGTGGTTCATCTCTTATGTGAATAGGTTGTTAAGGGAAAATTAGATATATACTCTTTCTTTGATTGATTTTTTTTTTGGGTGATTCTTTTACCTCCGGATTTGAGTGACTGCAGTTGCACTTTTATTAAGTATGATTACTCATTCAAATTCTATAATTGGACTTTTACCTTCAAGTTTGAGTGATTGTTATTGGCTGATTCTTTTACCTTTGGATTTGATTGACTGTAGCTGATTATTCTCTAATGCAGTTCACAAATTCATAACTTGGTCCTTAGTTCTTAGTTTTTTGGAAATCTGGAAGTGAAAATGTCACTGTTCATCTCCATGTGAATAGGCTGTCAAGGGAGAATTGGATATATACTCTTTGTTTGATTGATTCTTTTCTGGCTAATTCTTTCATCTCTAGGTTTGAGTGATTGTAGTTGGACTTTTATTGAGTATGATTACTCATTCAAATTATGTAGTTAGGCTTTTATCTTTAGGTTCGAATGACTGTTGTTGGCTAATTCTTTTACTTTTGTGAAAGAGTGACTGTAATTGGACTTCTATATGTATAATTTTCAATGTGAAATCTATTCTATATTCTAATGCAGATGCTTCTATAAATGCAGTAATATGCTGTCAATGCTCAAGTCATGATGAAGAAAAGGCTGGCTTTTGGATAGGATGCACGGCTTCAATCTTTAGGACTTTGTTACTTTTGTATATCTTTTTGTAAAGACATGTGATACTCTGTTTTGGTTGGATAATGGCTGTCAATGCCTGAATTGATATGCCTTTGGTAAATATTTTGGATGATGTACCTTTTGATGAATTTGAAGATGTTAATGGCAATTAAAATGTAAGTGACAAGCATAAGTCGTCATTATTGATACTAATTCTGTGACGACTTGGTCCATTGTTAATGACAAAAATTTATGTAAAATTGTGACAAGAAAAGTCGTCACAAATTGCTTTTAGTTAGTGACGACTTTATTATTGTCATTGAATAGTCTCTTTCTGTGACGACCTCGTTGGTGTCGTCACACACACTTATCTGTGACAGTGAATCTGTGACGACCATGTGACAATGCAAAATGTTGTCGCTATTACAAACAATGACGACTTTTTGAGTTTCAGTGACGACATATGGTTGTCACTGAAGTCCATATTTCTTGTAGTGAGTTATGCAGATAATAGGAGAAAAGACTTGGAGTTTGAAGTAGGAGATAGGGTATTCTTGAGGGTTAACCCTGTGAAAGGAGGGGTTGTAGCCAAGAAAGGAAAGAAATTGAAGCCGAGATATATTGGACCTTTTGAGATTCTCAGGCGAGTTGGAAAAGTGGCATATCAGTTGGATCTGCCTACTAGTATGATCAAGATTCACAATGTCTTCCACATTTCTATGCTCAAGAAGTATCATCCAAATCCAAGTCAGGTGCTACAATTAGGAGATATTGAAGTGGATGAGTCACTATCATATGAGGAACACTCTGTGAAGATTCTTGATAGAGAAGTGAATGATTTGAGAAATAAGAAGATTCCTCTAGTTAAAATTCTTTGGAGAAATCATGATATCGAGAAAGCGACTTGGGAAGTAAAGGAGGAGATGCAGAAGAAGTATCTAGAGCTGTTTGCCTAGAAAGGTAAGAAATTTTGAGGACAATTTTTTTAAGAGGGGAAGGATGTAAGGGTCTCAAAATTCTATTTTTATTGAAAAATAAATAATAATATTTATATTATGTTTATTCACTAAAATATTAGTGAATTTATGCTTTGAGTTGTTATTTTCTAATTTAGAGGAATTTTCATGAATAAAATTGCCGGTGTTTGTTTCGACCAGAATAAGTATTAATTTTTGAGTCGTGACATGAATAGTAGTTTCAAAATGAAATCGAGCGTATGTAGAGATCTAATCGAGATATATTTATGGTAGGGCAGTGCTGGAAGGAGAAAAACCAGTAAAAATTAGAGCGTCGCATGTCGACGCGACAAAAAGTGAAAGTTGACCACTTTTTCCCTGAATTAAGGATAGTCAAGTTTCTTGTCTCCATAAAGCCTCATATCCTGCTCCATTTCTTCTCCATTTCAGCCGGCCATAGGAGCTTAGGAGAGAGAGAGATCCAAGATAAGAGAGAGAGAAATAGAGAGAGAAAGGAAAGCTCCCTTCTTCTTCTTCTTCATCTTCATCCTTTTTCACCTTGAAGACACTAATTGAGAACTTCATCTTGTTAGTTTTTCATCAAGCTTCAGCCGTGTGAGAGAGAGAGCAAGGGGGAGAGATCTGAGAGTGAGAGAGGGAAAGAAAGAGAGAAAGAAAGCTGCCTCTTGCCTTTCTACTTCTTGATCTTGAGGTTTATGGAGGAAATCACCAACAAGCAAGCAAATCTTTGACTAAGTTGGAGGTTCTTGAGGGTGCAAAGTTTGGAAGATCATCCTTGAGTAGAGCTACACTAGATCTTATTTGATCTTACTAGATTTAGCTAGATCTTGAGGCATGACACCTAAATCTTTGAGTTTTAACCTTGATAATGCTAGATCTTTTAGATCCATGGATTACTTTTGCTAGAAATGATATTTTTGGAACATTTGAGTTGGGCTCTTGAATTGCCAACTTAGGTAGCTAACTTGAGGTGACCTTTTCGGTAGCGGACTTGAGGATCTTGTTGTGGTTGTGATTGTTATTATGAGATGAGTCCATTTTGTGGTTAAAAGGTAAGAATGTTGGTGAAAATTTTGAAGAAAAGCCAAGATGGTTGCCGAACTTTTGCTAGAAAGTTTTGACTCTTGATCTTGAAATTTTATAATGTTTCTTGAATCGATTTTGCCTGAATAAATATGCATTATGTTCACTTATGAGTATATGCTTGAATAGAGTTAAATCTTGAATTTTGAATGGTGAAAAGTTGAGTTTTTCACTAATTTTTGGATAAAGATACTATTTGGACAGATTTGAGTACTTGAAATATTTTGACTATTTTTCATGATTTTTGTGCATTGAGATTTGGTGAAAATTGAACTAAAAACGTGTTAAAGTCTTGGTTAAAATTTTAGTGTTGAGTTTAAGTCCAAATGGGTGATTTTCAGGTGAAAGACCTCACTTGATTTCCTTGTTCTGAAAGTTGAGAAATTGCGAGTATGGAATACATCGTTGGAGCATTTTGTTTAAATGATGTATCGATTTGAAAATAGAATCTTTTATGATGTTTTTCAACTCGAGTGACTACTTTTTCACTCGAGAAAAGTTGGAGGAATTTTGGGAAGAATTTTGATCAAACAAATGACTCCGTTTATTTGAGTTTAGTTTCGATATTAGTGGAGCAAAACTTATTTCTTTTCTTTACTTGTTTATAGGAAGTGTGGACAAATTTAAAACCGAGCCAAACTTGGAGACTGAACCTTGCTATTTTGGTGAGTTTTCATGCATGTTTCTTGACTTGAATTGCAAGTATAACCTGAATTTCTTGACTTGTTATGTGAACTTGAATCTCGTGACTTGATATGAATCATGTTTTGATTACCTGACGTGCCGTGACATGTCTTGTACTTGTTATTCTTAAGAATTCCCAAATCCCCTTGGTAAGTTATCGATTCGAGCCGTTGGGAAGGCCCAAGTCGAGGATATTTAACGAACCTTAGGCTACGTGACGTGTTGTGTGCTCTGGACTTGGCATATGGCTTTGTCCCTTTTGAAGAGCAATACACAAATATATAAATTTTCCCTTAGGCGGGTGGGCCAGGTTGGGGGTTTCGGTGGAGTAAGGAGACAGTGGTTGTCTACTTGGTGTTGATATGTGAAAGTTGATGGAGTGTCAACTATATGATTTGTGTTCTAGTTCTATGGACGTACTCCAATTTCGGGGACTTTAGCTCCTGAGAGCTACCTATATCCTTCCCTTGTGTTGTTACCTGTTTTCCTTATTTGCTCTTAAATGTTAATTTGACGTGAAATGTTATATGCTCTGTGTAAATTGCATGCCTTTTGGAACTCACTAGGCTTTAGCTCATTCTTTTAAATTTGTTTTTCTTAGTAGGGACTGAGAACCCCAGTGATGGAGACATTCGTTAGAGCTGGGTTTTACTTTTATATCTGGCCTAAGAAACTTGAACTTTGTATTAGGGTTTTGTATCATGATACTTTGAATGTATAATTAAGTCCTTTGGATTATATTTTGGATTGTAAGATGATTTTCTAATTGTACTTCATGTATTTTGGAATTACAAAGTTTTGTTAGTGAATTTGTGAGTTGTCAATTGGTTTAGATTTGTTATTAAATTTCGTTTGAAGAATTACTGATCATTTGAATGAGTGAATCCTAACGAGAGTTGGGCAGGTGGCCTACTGATACCTTAGGGTGCGCTCTAGGGAGAGGTGGAGCTATCACAAGATGTCGAATTGTGGTGGGCTCTAATACTAAATTAATGGATCAAACTCACTAGCAATGGAGGCAAACAAACAATTTTAATACACTCAAGGTGTATACAAATACAACACTCACAAAATAAATTTGTAATAGACACTACTAGATTTGAGTTTCACTCTTGAGAATATCTGTTCTAATTTATTAGATCCTCATTCTTGATATACCTACTCAAACACTCACTAAACTGCACACTAAATACTCAACACTCTCAAAGCTCCACTAGAATTGTTATTTCCGTCCGAGGAGGAATGCCAAGAATGGCAAATGAACTCCCTATTTATACTAGTGAACATCCGACAAGTAGCTTCAATTTTCCTCTTCTCATTTAATGTCCAATTGCAAAAAATCTAGTGAATCTCATAAGCAAATCGAGTTTCAACAAACAAGTATGATCCAAGCATGATTTGCAACACATAACTCACACGCTCCACTGAAAAGTTGGACTTGCATTTCACAAGCTACTAATAGCATAATAAATACATACGAGAAAGCCTCCAAATGCTTAGTCAAACAATGTGGCCCAACTACTTCACTATTGCATGCATGATCATGTCAGAGGAAGTAGTGCTGTAACTTTACTAACTTCCTTCTTAGTAATGCTGAACATCTATCAAAACTTCATGAATTTAGATCGACTCAAACTCTTTGTGAATATATCAACAACTTGGTTATTTGTGTTTGGATATTTCAAGTCAAATTCTCCTTGCAACACTTTCTGTCAAACAAAGTGATAATGAACTTCAAGATGCTTTGTTCATGCGTGAAATACTAGATTCTCAACCATACAAATAGCTAATTGGCTGTCACAGCATAATTGAATTGGATAATCAATTGGTTGCTGTCAGTCCTTCATAAGTTGCACTAACCACGTGCTTTCCTGTGCTGCTGAATCTGCTCATCTATACTCTAAATTCTGTATTAGATAATGACACTGTTGGTTGTCACTTACTACACCAAGAATTTGTGGCTAACCCAAGACTAAACATATAACCTTTGCTTGATCTCCTCATGTAATGATCATTAGCATAGTTTGCATCACAATATCCAGTTACTTTACAAGTTTCTCCTTCATTATACAATAGACCATAGTCAACAGTCCCTTTAATGTATCTTAAAATCCGATGCACAGCTTCCAAGTGTGTCTTCTTTGGATTTTGCATGGAACTTGATGCGAACCCGGATCTCCAAACTCTCGCTCTTGAAGACACGAATTGGCGACGCAGCGGAATGATCTATCTTGAACAGGTTATGGGTACAAAAGGGATGGAAATCCTACGACCCTCTAACCCTCGAGATTGCAAACCTACAAAACCCACAATCTAGCGAATTAGCGTACCAAGGAATTTGGTAGAATGGCACCACAACTCAATGTGATCTTGAATTGATAAGTCTAAATTTGAACAATGGAACTCATTCACTTTGTATCAAGGGTTGTTCCCAAGGAACAAGAAAAGAGAAAACTCTCAATTTAATTTCATTAAAATTGTCTTCATATTGAATAATGAAAAAGTGTTGACCATTTATAGCCTACAAGACTCAAAAACCAAGACTAAAAAGGAAACATAAGTTTGGCCAGCTCTAAAAAGCTTTAGGAAACCTAAAACAAGCAATTAGGAAACTAGTTTTAGGCAACTACTAACTAACCTAACTACTAAACAATTAGGAAACAACTTAAACAGGCATTCAGTCAAGGTGTATCACATTTGGAAACTACTTAACCGATACTTTATTTGACCTAACACACGACTAAGGAAAGCAAGGAAAATGGACAGTAATGCCCTTGCTTAAGAATCTAAGCAAACGACTAGCTAGCATAACTAGGCTTGCTTGGATCCGTAAGATGTGTCAGCTTCTCACTTCTTCTTCCTAGCACTTGACCAACGTTTCCCAAGGAACTTGACCACCTTAGAACGAATTCTTGAAGATCTCAACTTGGAATGAATCAACTCGGGGCATTTGAACTTAGTATGAATTTGTAAGCACACGTTGGCATCCATAATCACATCATTCCCTCCCCCGTAAAAGCGATTCGTCCTCGAATCGATACCTGGATCAAAAACAAAAGATGAGGAATAAATGATGAGGAAACACAGATATTCACCCACTTTACCTAATTGATAACAAGTAGGAAAAGTTTGTACCCCATGCATCATTAGACGAGTCTTATCAAAACCTACGTACACACTAGACTCACCAAATGAATATGCATCATAGCCACATGAATTAATGACAACAAACAACTCATAAGGACTCAAATTTGGACACTCACTAGTAACACAAATAGGACTTCCACAATGACTCAAATAATTATCAAAATGACCGATAAAACATAAGAAACTATCACGATCAACAAAATCAAAAGAATTAATCATAGAATGACATTGAATACTCCCTTTCAAGATAGTCGACTGAATTGCTAAGGTATTGCGTTCCTCCATTGTAGATTGGTAGAAATATGCAATTCCACGAAAGATTTTCACGTCTTCAACAGGTTTAGGAATGGTGCATGTCATAAGAATCTTCAGTTCACCTTGCTTAACCTGCATAAAGCCATAAACACTAAACAAAGAAAAGTTAAGATCATTAGGAAAACAATAAGCCCTTTCATGCTCATTTATGTTTCCACTCACAATGAGCTCACATACACTCTTTCCTTCTACTTTCTCACTCAACTCACACTCTCTTTGATTCACACTACACTTGGATTTTACATTTTCACATTCCTCACATAGTTCCTTCCCAACTAGCTGTTGACTAGTGGTTAGTGTAGTGGGCAGTTCAAGCTTATTCTTTTCACGTTCATAGCACGACTTTAGATAGGTATCCAATAATTGCTCAAGCTGTCCCGTAAAAGAATATTTCTTGGACACTTGACGTGACTCTTTAATTTCTTGCTCATGCTTCTCAAGTGAAGCACGTTTGGCCAAGGAAAGTTTCCTTTGATGCCTCCTCTCGAGCTTCTCTTCAATGTCCATAGTAGCATGTGCAACTTCATACAATTCCATACGGTCAGTCACTTCAAGACGTCTAGCTATTTGATCATTTAATCTCTCCAAAAAGTGATCAATGACAAATGAATCTTCCACAATTTCGGCTTGATTGATAATGGATCTCATCTCTTTGTAGTATGCTTTTACCGATTTGGTGCCTTGACGAAGAGCATAGAATTTCTTCAACAACTCCTTTAGAGGATTGTGCCTCATGGTGATAAAATCTGCAAAGAAAGGTTAGGAAAATACAAAATAATAGCCTCACATACTCCCTTAGTGTATCCACTCAACTTTCGTGTATGCACTCAAATTCCACTCTAGTAATCTCACCAACTCTGTGTATGCACTCAAATTCCACTCTAGTAATCTCACCAACTCTTTCAAGTCCTTATTTACAATCCTTGAGACAATAGGAATTGGCTCACGGTTGCTCAAGAAGACTAATCAATCCAATCCGGTTGGTATGTGACAATGTATGAGAATTTGAAGGCACAAATGAAACTTTGACTCGGGAGAGACTCTTGACTCAAGAAAGACAAAACTAATGACTCACAAAATGGACAAATAAGACTAGAAAAGAAGGCACAAGTAGCTGAAATTAAGGAAACAAAGACACAGTAGAAATTTGGAAACCTAGAACTCTACTCAAAGGACAAGTTGGAAATATGGAAATCTAATCCAATTTGACCTTGGAATTCAATGATAAACATAGAAAATCTGATTTATCCCCTTTTCCAAGTAAAGTTGGGTTTTGGAATGTTTCCTAAGCTTCCTAATTCACATAAGGAATTAATTTTCAGATTTGAAAATTAGGAAAGTAATCCTTGTCAAGAATGGAATTTGTTTGCTAGGTCGTTTCCTTTTCTTTTCTTTTTTTTTTTTTTTTTGGAAACACAAGCTGCGTTCTTTCTTTTCTTCTTTTTCTTCTTCTTCTTTTTTTTTTGGCAGCTTTGAATCAAAAACAACCCAACAAAAATTCAAGAACAAGAACTTAGGTTTACAACCAACAATTCCAAGAACTTCAAGGTATTATGGATTCTAACCCAACAAGAAATTGATGCACAAGAATCTAGGGTTTACAACCACAATTCCAAGAACACAAAACAAGACTAAAATTTTTTTTGGGTGAACAGCAACATAGGTGAACAGTAATAATGAATAGTGCAGGAACAGTATGATGAATAGTAATGGTGCTACAGTACTCCGAATTTTTTTTTTTCAACAAAGAGGAAAACAAGAAAGAAAAAAAGGGATATTAATCTGGTTCAAGAGCCGAAACTCTGATACCAACTGATGCGAACCTGGATCTCCAAGCTCCCGCTCTTGAAGACACGAATTGGCGACGCAGCGGAATGATCTATCTTGAACAGGTTATTGGTACAAAAGGGATGGAAATCCTATGACCCCTTTAACCCTCGAGATTGCAAACCTACGAATTGAATCTCAACCCACAATCTAGTGAATTAGCGAACCAAGGAATTTGGTAGAATGGCGCCACAACTCAACGTGATTTTGAATAGATAAGTCTAAACTTGAACAAAGGAACTCGTTTACTTTGTATCAAGAGTTGTTCCCAAGGAACATGAAAAGCGAAAACTCTCAATTTAATTTCATTAAAATTGTTTTCATATTGAATAATGAAAAAGTGTTGGCCATTTATAGCCTACAAGACTCAAAAACCAAGACTAAAAAGGAAACATAAGTTTGGCCAGCTCTAAAAAGTTTTAGGAAACCTAAAACAAGCAATTAGGAAACTAGTTTTAGGCAACTACTAACTAACCTAACTACTAAACAATTAGGAACCAACTTAAATAGGCATTCGGTCAAGGTGTATCACATTTGGAAACTACTTAACCGATACTTTATTTGACCAAACACACGACTAAGG
Source organism: Gardenia jasminoides (assembly GCA_013103745.1). NCBI lineage: Eukaryota > Viridiplantae > Streptophyta > Magnoliopsida > Gentianales > Rubiaceae > Gardenia > Gardenia jasminoides. Next base: position 43,024,342 of record CM023098.1, read on the forward strand.
AAAGTAAGGAAAATGGACAGTAATGCCCTTGCTTAAGAATCTAAGCAAACGACTAGCTAGCATAACTAGGCTTGCTTGGATCCGTAGGATGTGTCAGCTTCTCGCTTCTTCCTCCTGGCACTTGACCAATGTTTCCCAAGGAACTTGACCACCTTAGAATGAATTCTTGAATATCTCAATTTGGAATGAATCAACTCGGGGCATTTGAACTTAGTATGGATTTATAAGCACACGTTGGCATCCATACTCACATCAGAACTACTCATGACTCCAACAGCATATGATATATCAAGTCTAGCCAAAGTGAGATAGATTAAACTACCGACCAACTGCCTATACATGGTAGTATCATTAAGGTCTTTGCCCTCAACACAGGTTACACACATTTACAAGAAGAAAGATCAACAAGTAAAATTTTAAAATTTTAAGGCATGCAAATTGCAGAAATGTAAGAAAACAAATCGATTCACCAGTAAAAAGACAGAAGTTACAAGAATATCTGGAATTCATATCAGTTGCTTGTTTTCTGACTCTCTCAGAGCAAAGGCTGACTTAAAAATGTACAGTGTCTAATCACCTTTGCAGATTGGACTAAACGTAGGTCTTGCCAGTGACGGACCAATTGCACTCGGGTGGGCACTTATTTCCACTACTTGCATGCAACTTAAACTGATTGGTTGTCACAGCCTGCAATATTAAGGAAAACAACTCACCAAAAGTAAGCATCATCTTTGACCACAAAAATACCCATTGCAAACAAAATGCATTTCCCAGTTGGAGGCAAATTCTGCAAATTCACCGGCAAACTACATTACAACTCTTGGCTAGCTTCACGAAGAAGGTCCTAATTTCAAATAAAATTCAATAATACTGTCTCGCATGGTTCATTTGTACATTTTGTCGAACACTTGTACGAGTTGAAAATAGCATGACAAAATAGGTATGCTGACCGGATCATTACCCAAAAATGAGAACAAAGGAACAATGAGACTCCGAAGTTGTCAAGATGACTCCCATGGTCATCATTAATGGTGGCAACATTGATGCCAGATTTCAATCACTGGATTTGAGCAAGGTTTTATAAACCCTATTGTTTTACTGAATTAAGTCGCTTCAAGGATATAATAGAGATCAAAGGAGAAGGAGGATGAGGAGGATTGAGGGGAGAGAATTAGCAGAAAAGAGAAGCAGTTGGACTAAGGAGAAAGAGTTGGAAGAAGAAAGTTATTGGCTTTGTCGGTTTACTATTTCATGATAGGGGGTTTACATTCTTTTATTGTTTTGCCTTAATTAGATTTACATGGTTTATATAGATCATCTATACAAAACCACCAGCATAAATGGATAACTTCGTCAACCATTTAAAGTCGTGGCTGGAGATGTGGACCAATCCAAATCCATTTAATTCCAGTTTATGGATTGATTATTGTATTTCCATCCAATTTGCCAGATCTAATTTTATGTGTATTTGATGCCCTATTTCTTTTTCTCTTCTTCTCTAATGGAACAGAACAAGTGAATATAAAATGCCTTCTTCCAAATTGCCACCTTCTTCTCTTCTTATCTAATGGAACGGAACAAGTGAATATAAAATGCCTTTTTTTTCTTCTTTGTGTGTCCGGCTCTTGTCGAATGTTTGATTTCTCAAAACCATGCATTAACATGCGTTAATTCTGGTCGAAAAGTGCATTAATGTTTTGAAGCACTTGCTTTGCCCCTTCACATTCAACTTTTCAAGATAATTTCTTTAGAAAAAGATTTAGTAACCGGAGGGTGACATTTAAGAAGCATGAAGTGGTAAGAGGGATTAGAAACCCAAGAATTCTAATTCTCCAATCTTAATCTTAACTATTAGATTAAAATCTCTTCAACACTTTTCAACATAATTGTTTCCACATTATTTATCTTTAATAACAATGCTAACCAAGTAAGAGTTCACAAACAACAACTCTACATTTTTTTCAATATCGAATGAAATTAGAGTTTTCTCCAGACTTATTGCCAATTTCTTTAATGTATAATATCGTAACTTTTCTCATAGAAAAAACATGTGAAAATCATTGCTCTTGTAAATTTTTCTTTCCTTCCATTGTTGAGTGTAATACAGAAGTTAGTCGCAGTTTTCCTTATTGAACACTTTCCAATATTAATTTTATTTCAATGAAATTCTATTTCTAAGTTAGAACTGGAATTCTCTCCAAACCCCATCCCTGAAGAATTTCATTTTCTTTTAAGATGGGCAGTTTCTGGATTACATCATTGCAATGGGTTATTAGCTTGTGCTTAGACGTTCGCAAAGGTCACAAAGATTTTCCTTCTAGATGGACAGTTTCAGGCTGTTACTGACCTGAACAGCTTCAATTTCTGTCAAGGTGGCATTTTAAGGATTCACATCATTATTATGAGTTGTTGGCTCTCGTGTTTTGACCAAAAGATGCTTACCTTTGTGGCAACATTGTCTTAGTCCTATAAAATCTCATCACTGCAAACTCATCCCTGTATTGTCGGAGTGGAAACATATGAATCCAATCAAATCCATCTATGAAGATATACATTCTCTGTGTGTTCATAAAAAATTGAAATTTTCAGGGACTTTGAGGACGCGTATGGGAGGGGTTTAATGTATATTTATATCGTGAATGGACCAAAGTGGTTGGAGCGACACTTTGTTCTTTGATTTGGATAAGGAATGCCTTGACAAAGCTTCCTCTTCATAAGCATCAGAGAAAACTTCGACATTTAATACTTTGGACAGTGCCTGGAGGGCGTTTTTATCTTATTGAGGCTTAAGACACACAAGTGCTATTGTCTAACATTTTTAAGATGAAAAGGGACTTTTTGCAAAGGGATTTGAAATTGCACATAAACTTTGCTCCGGCGACATCATGTATGAAGGATGAAGTCCCTTGTCCATTTGGTGATGATCGATGTAGATTTTGTATACCTTGTTTTCTGGAGGATGAGAAAGAAAAGAAACCGAAGTTGTGATTTCTTCTATGTTTTTTTAAAACCCCAAGATCACCACAAGTTTATTCAGATAAGTTACATTTACATGCTGAGAAATCCATACACAAGTGATTATTATTAAGACACCAGGAATTAGAAGCTCCGGCTCAAATCCTCTCTTACTTCCCAACTTGTCAAATCCCACCTCCCACTGTGTTGAAAGTAAAAAAAAAAAAAAAATGTCGCACTTACACATTCTTAAAGAGTATATAACATCCTCTCCCAGCTATAAAATAAATGAAAAAAAGCCACACTTATACATTCTTAAGAGTTTACAATGTCATTATTTATAAAATGGCTAAAAGTTGAAGTACAAATAAGTTCCTATAACTTCTATGGATGCCTTTCTTTGCACTCAATTACGAAGAGGGTGTTTGATAAACAGGTTTCAACTTATACTGTGGGTTTCAAATTTAATTGTACTCATATATAATATTTTTTGGGATCAATGGGAATGATGTGTCATCTACAAATTTTTTGATTAACCACCTATTACTAGGGAATCATTTTCAGTACCTATCTTATTTTCCTTGAATCATCGAAATTATCTTTTTATACTGATTAAATGTAAAAACAAGAAAATAAAATGCTACCATTTCAACAAGTGGAAAAAAATTTAAAAAAATAATGAAAAATAATAATAAATTGAAAAATCCATTTTGCATTAACAAACACACTATAGGTTTTTATCAAAACCTATTATCATTGACTACTCTATAAAACCAATAGTGATACTGATTATAAAATTCGAGCCAAACGGCTCCTAAGATTATTTGTGATTACAAAGCAAACTGAAACGACTAAAAGCAGATCAAAGTATTGCAAGACCTCTAAAATGACATCTCAAAAACCTGGTTCAAGTCAGCTTTGTTAAGCTTGGAATGCCTTTTCAACTTGTGTTCCATTGCCATGGCTCTGAGTTGAGCCAATGGGAAACACCTAAAATCTATAGCGGCTACCATGTAGTACAAGGGAGAAATAATAACAATTTCTCTCTCTGCGAGGAAAGGTAATTTTGCACGATGTTAGGTATATGACTGTTAAGGAACTTTCTGAAGTATGATCAATAGATATTGATCATAATTGGAAGCATAACTTTTATCCCTCGACGGATGCCTACCAGATCACGGCGACATTTACTTGTTTTTGATTTCATGAGAAAATTTATGTCAACAAATTTCTATATACAAAATACAACCTCAAGCTTGGTATTATTTCCATAAATCCAATAATAATTAAATACACGTGTGTTTTAGAGCACGAATATCGCATGTTTTCAATTGCTTCTTATGAAAATTATTAAGATTTCTTTTCAATAAAAATGTTGGAGAGTTAATTTAGTACTCCTCTCTATGCTCACAGTATTTATTATGGACTCAAAAATTTTACACACATTTACAGCCCTTCAATCATTTTACACCGGAGAAGTTTAAATGTGTTTTTTCTTTTTCAAAAGTTAGTTTCAAAATAATGTTTTCAAGCTCCCTTCAAACATTTTACACATAGAAAAGGTAATTATTTTTTTACTAATAATGCCATCAAAACAGATGACAAAATCACGAGGGATTGCCATAGGTTCTTGAAAAGTGTTTCTGGTTCTTTTAATTCTCTAGTTTCTAGTTATATGAAACTTTGCAAGTGAAATTTGAAACGTTTCTATCAATTTTTACTGAGGAATACAGTCAATCCTTATATCTTCTGATAGGTGGTTCTACATCTTACTGTAGCTACAACTTTCTGTACTTAGATCTATTACTATTATTTACAGATAAAATATCACGTTTTTTAAGTTGACCCCATGAAGCAATATCTCCTATGCACAGAAAAGCAGAGAGATATATTGTTCAGGAATATGAAACAAGCAAGGCTAACGTTCAATGCCAATGAGCATGAAAAAAGCATTTGCAAAATAAAATCACATTCATCATATTCCAAGTTGAGTTATTATAGTTGGAGAACAATCTAAGACTGTTTTGCATGCAAGATTGGACATGGCAATTGCGGTGAATAGTCCAACAGTTTCAGCGGCGTCAAACTCACTCTGGAAGCAAATTCTGGGGTTGACTCCCTACTCAAACAGGATGATCAAATTGCTGCACATATATCTGAGCGCATCATCATAACAAATAGGGTAAATTACATTTAACCCCCCTATAGTTTTGACTGTTGCCACATAATCCCCCTAATGTTTAAAAATATCCACTTCACCCCCCTATGGTTTTATGTAAAGTGGATTTACCACTTTATATAAAAGTATAGGGGGGTGAAGTGGACGATTGCAAAAATCACAGGGGGGTAAAGTGGATATTTATATGAATCATAAGGAGGTTGTATGGATATTAAAATTTTATCACACGCGCTTTTGGAGCGCGTTTGGTACAAAATTGTACATTCCGTCCACTTTCCACTTTACATAAAACCATAGGGGGTGAAGTGGATATTTTCAAATATTAGGGGATAATGTGGCAACAGTCAAAACCACAGGGGGGTTAAATGTAATTTACCCTAACAAATAAGAACATCACGAGGTATGGCCGTAGGGTTCTTAAAAAGTGTTCACGGTTCTGTTAATATCTAGTATCTAGTTATATGACATCTTCCAATTGAAAATTAAAAGATCTCTATTATTGTTCACTGAGGAATGCAGTCAATCTTTATATTTTTTGACATGTGGCTGTACCCCTACTATAGCTACAACTTCTATACTTCGATCTATTACTATTATTCACAGATAAAATATTGCATTTTTTGGAGTTGACTCCTCAAAGTAATATCTCCTAAGCACAGAAAAGCAGCGAGCTATGTTGTCGAGGAATTTGAAACAGGCAAAGCTAAATTCAAAGCCAATGAGCACAGAAACAGCATTCGTGAAATAAAAATCACTTTGATTCGTTTCCAAGAAGGATTACTTCTTTGAGACGAATCTAAGAGTCCTTTGTATGTAGGATTGGACATGGCAGTTGTGCTCAATATTGTAACAGGTTCACTGGCACTAAACTCACCCTGGAAAGAAATCCTGTGATTCATTCTATACGCAAATTGGATGATCGAATTGCTGCACGTATTTTTAATCTTGTCATCATAACAAACAACAACATCATGGAAGATCGCCACAGGTTCTTGAAAAGTGTTTGTGGTTCTATTAATTCTTTAGTTCCTTGTCATATGAGACTTTTCAATTGAAAACTAAAAGATCTCTATCATTCTTCACTGAGAAATGCAATTAGATCTATTATTACTATACAAAAATAGCAGAAAAATATCTTCAAATTTCATGTATATTAGATGTCGAATTGTGGTGGGATCTAATACTAAATTAATGGATTAAACCCTTTAGCAATGGAGGCAAACAAACAATTTTAATACACTCAAGGTGTATACAATGACAACACTCACAAAATAAATTTGTAATAGACACTACTAGATTTGAGTTTCACTCTTGAGAGTATCTGCTCTAATTTACTAGAGCCTCATTCTTGATATACCTACTCAAACACTCACTAAATTGCACACTAAATACTAAACATTCTCAAAGCTCCACTAGAACTGTTATTTCCGTCTGAGGAGTGTGACAGCCCCACCTTCCCCTAAGGCGAACCAAAAGGGGTTGGCGGACCGCCTGCTCGGCTCTCGCCGAGACTCGCTACAATCCTCAGTCAAATTGAAGTGCCAACTTTAAATAATTACAGTAGAACTCCAACAATTACGTTCAAGTACTTCCCAGTAATAACATAACCATACATCTTACAATTTAAACTCCATTACATAGAACCCAAGTATTTCAAAATCATGTTACAATCATGAAATGTTACTTCCATACTTTAATACAATAAGCCCATTGTCCAAGACACCAGGAATAATATACACTGATGAACTAGAGTTAATCCAGCTAGTCCCTCTAGTAAGTCTCTTCAAGTTGTGACAGTCCCACCTCACCCTAAGACATGCCAAAGGGTTTAGCGGGCCGTCAGCCTAGCTCTCGCCAGGACTCAATCACTCGAGTAACTAAAACACTTGAAAAGCGAACGTAAATAACCATTCCAAACCAAGCCACAAATAATAACATTACTATATTCAACTTACAACTCTCATTCCCAAATTACAGTTCAAAGTACTTAGGGTACAACCACAATACCATCTCACAGGCCCAAATACAACAAAAGTCTAACGATCCATGATTACAAATGATACAAGAATTAACCCAGCCAAATACACTAAGAAGGATCACGGCGCACGCTATCCATCGTCTCGAGCCCTGTGGGGGAAAATAAAGCATTTTTGGGGTGAGCTAGAAGCTCAGTGAATGTCCAGTAAAAACAAGAAATTCAAGAACCTTTGAGTTAAATGTCACTTTGTAAAACATTTGAGTTTTCAAGCCATCATTCCATCAATACTCAATTTAACAAACAACATACAGTAAATAGTAATTCAGTACACATTTAAATCCAGTATTGGAAGGATACAGTATTCTCCGACAGCAGTTGCAGTCCGTCTTGTCGGTCAATCACCCTCTTACTCCTCCTTATAACACTTAGTGGTAATACTCGAGTGTACCGTACGGTGCCCTAAGTTACCAACCTACCCGACCGAGTCCGCTTCTGGCTCGAATAGGCTGATAACGAAGGGGAAAAGGCCTTGTTCAGCCAATGTGGTAAAGTACACATGGCCTACGGTCATGCACAAGTAATATACAAATAGTGGAAAAGTATACAGTTGAACAGTATATTGACAGTTAGGTCGAGAGTGATAAAGTACACACTCGCCTAAAAACAAGTATTTCACACTTATGAAATCAAGTAACATCAAGTATTAATCACATAAGCATGTAATTCACATAACATATAAGGAATATTCACAAATTCATTTATTTGCAAATATGAGTCGAGTAGATCATTTCACAAGTCATTTTCACGTAGTAGTAAAATATTTGATTTAAAACGGATTTGAACATTCATAAACTCTTCATAAATTGTTTCACTTGTAAAAGCATTTTACTTGGAAATAGTGGTAAATCACTTCATTATAATTACTAGCAAATCATTTCAACAAAACATTCATTTGCAAACTATAGTAAGATTTTTCATTTAAAAAGAGCGGTTGGAACACTCACAAATCCTTCATAAGTTATTTCGCTGGTAAAAACATTTTACTTGAAAATAGTGGTAAATCATTTCTTGGTAAATACTAGCAAATCATTTCACAAATCATTCATTTACAAACCATGGCAAGAGTTTCATTTAAAAGAGAGTTAGAACACTCACCTTGATTAAATTAAACGAGTGAGCAAAGAAGAAGGTTCACCCTCGACAAAGTCTTGGCCACCTGAGCAAAAGTTCAACTATCAGATACTAGTCAAAATATCTAAAACTTAAAGTCTTAACTCAACTACTCAAAATCACCAAACCCTCACTACTACGGTTTCTTGTTCGAACCATATCCAAGATTACTCTCATTGAAACTAGGCAAAGCTTATGGGTATGGAAGCTAGACTCGGAGAACTACAATTCACTAGAAACTTCACTTTCAACTTCATTTTGTAATATAGGTCAAATCAAGTCATAAGATTTAGTAGTATTTAAAACACGGTATTATCATTTTTACAAAATCAGTCCAAATAACACTTTTACCCCAAAATTGGTGAAGACACAACTTTTCATCCTTAAAAATTCAAAATTCACTCCATTCAATCACGTACTCATAATTAAACATAATACACATTTATTTAGGCAAAATCTCTTCAAGAAAAATCACAAAATTTTGAAATCAAACATTAAAATCACCAAGCATGGGTTCGGCCATCTCATACATTTTTCTATCAAAATTTCCACTAACAAAACCCTACTTTCAAGCCAGATCAAGACTATTTTCACGAATATCATACAAACCGACAATCAGGTCCTTAAGTCAGCTACCTAAAATCCACCTCAAGTTCGCTACCTAGGTTGGGATTTCAAGAGCCCAACTCAAATGCTTCATACATAAGCATTCTTAGCAAAACAAACCATAGATCTAACAAATCTATCGCTAATAAAGTTAAGCTAAGATCTTTAAGGATTCTACCTCCAGATCTTTTCAGATCTAGCAAGATCAAGGAAGATCTCATGAAGTTCCACCCACAGATGATGTCCTAAGCTTCAATACCTCGAGATCCTCCAAGTTTTCCCACAGATCTACTTGCTTGAAGTTGATTTCTTCCTCCAAGCTCAAGAACAAGAAGTTGCCAAGCAAAAGGAAGCTTTCTTCTCTCTTCCTTTCTCTCTCTCACCCACGGATTTCTCCCTCTCTTTCTCTCACACACTCGGCTGCAACAAGGAGGGAAATGAACCAAGATCAAGGCTTCCCAAGGGTGTCTTCAAGCTTCAAGAGATGGAAGATGAAGATAACTTATTTTCTCTCTCTATTTTTCTCTTCCAAGAATGGGACCAGCCCCTCTCTCTCTTCCCTCTCTCACGGCTACAAGAATGAAGAGGATGATGGCCTTCAATGGTGGCTTGAAACTTCAAGGAAGTAAGGAAGAAGAAAAAAGAAGAAAGCTTGCAATTTCTCTCTTTTCTCTCTCTCTCTAGCCGGTTCTCCTCTCTCTCTCTAAGGCTCCAATGGCTGCTGAAAAATGAATGGAAAGGAAGCAAGAAACAAGCTTTAAGGAGACATAAAGTGTGGTTCCCCTTAAATTAGGGAAAAGTGGTCAAAAAGCCAATTTTTGTCGCGTCGACGCGCGACACTCTAACTTTTATTGGTTTATCTCATTCCTACACTGTCTAACCTTAAATATATATCTGTAATATTTCTACATATGTTCGGTTTAATCTTAAGGTCACTATTCACGTTTCGGGACAAAAATTCAACACTTAAACTGGCCAAAACCACACACTGACAAATAATTCTCGAAAAATCATCTAAATTAGAAAATAATAATTCAAAACATAAATTCACTAATATTTGAGTGAAAATGCATAATAATATTATTATTATCATTATCAATCATTTTCTGATAAAAAAATAAAATTTCAGAGCCCTCACATCCTTCCCCCCTTAAAGGAATTTTGTCCTCAAAATTCTTACCTTCTACTACCTCAGTTGACCCTGGAGTCTATTGACCAAAAAGGGTATATACTCTAGTTGGTACTCGTGGTCGTTCCTCTCCTTCAATAGCTTGTTGAGAAGTATCCACATTTCCTTGGCGAGTACTACTATCTCGCAGTTGCTTCCTTGGGCAGTGGCTAACTTGATGGTCGGCACTCCCACAACGCAAACATTTTCGCCCTTTCACCCAACAGTTGTCCTCAGTGTGATTGCTTTTCTCACAATATCCACAAGTTGGTTGAAAAACCGTGGCTCGACTTCCCTGTGATATTTCCTTTGATTGGACCCTTTTCGTTTGGGTTCCTTGTGATGTAGCTCCTTCTAATCGCTCCACTCTATGAGAAGAAGAAGGAAGAGGTGGTAGTCTCACTCCATCAGTCCCTTTTCCGACTTTGAATGGTGATACACATTCTCTAAAAGATTCAAAGTGACTACCACTAGGTGTATCTCTCTTTCGTGTGTAAGAGGCTCTCAGTTGGGTTTTTGTAATCTCGACCCTTTGGGCTTTCTCAAGAGCATCAGTAAAAGTCTCAATTTGAACTCCTGTCAGAGCATCTTGAATTTCTAGATTGAGTCCTTGAACAAACCGCCTTATTCGCTTTCGCTCTGTAATCACTAATTCCGGGGCAAACCTAGACAATTTGGTGAATTAGGTTTCATATTCGGCCACACTTAAGGTTCCTTTGTGAGGGCCCCAAAATTCAGATTTTATTTTAAAAATGCATAATATTATTTATATTATGTTTATTTATTGAAATATGAGTGAATATATGTTTAAAGTGAATATTTTCCAATTTAGAGAATTTTAAACGAATTATTTGCCGGTGTGCGGTTTTGGCCGAATTAAGTGCTTAATTTTCTACCGGAGCATGATTAGTGACTTTAAGTTGAAATTAAGCATAAGTGACAATATTTTGAGAATATTAATAAGTTTGGACAGTGTCGGAATGGACCCGAGCAGTGTAAGTTAGACTGACGCGAGCGACGCGACATAAAGTGCCAAAAATCACTTTTTCCCCTGAATCAGGGAAAAGCACTTTTTGGCCATTAAAAAGGCTTGACTTCTTGCCATCTTCCCACTTCATTTTCAGCTGCACATTTGAGAGATAGAGAGAGAAAGAGCCGAGAGCTCTAAGGGGAAAAAGAGAGAGAAACAAGCTCAAGTTCCTTCCATTTCTTTCTTCTACCTTTCTTCCACTTCCAAGCACTCTTGAAGCCACTATCATCTCCACATTTCCAGCTGAGGAAGAGAGCTAGGAGAGAGAGAGCTGGTCCGACTTTGGAGGGAGGAAGAAAGCCGAACCAAGGAGAGAGGAAAGAGAGAGAGGGCCGAAGTTCTTGAGGAGAAAAAGGAAGAGGAAAGTGAAGAAACAAGGCTTGATCTATTGATGGGTTGCTTGATCGTGAGCTTGGAGTTGTAGATCACCGTCAAAGTTCGAAGATCTTAGATAAAGATCGAAGCTTTCATGGTTGTTGAGCTTGGAAGGGGCCAAGTTTGAGAAGATATCACAAAGCCTCAGTGGATCTTGTCGGGTCTTGTCAGATCTAGTCGGATCTTGTCAGATCTAGTCAGATCTGAAGGTATAAAGCTTGAACCTTGTAGATATAGCTTTATTAGTGTTAAATAGCTTAGATCTACGGCTGATTTTAGTAAAATGATCTCATCTGAAAAGATGAAGTTGGGCTCTTGAATTCCCAACCTAGGTAGCGGACTTGAGGTGGCCTCTAGGTAGCGGACTTGAGGACCTGATTGGGATTTGTATGATATTTGTGAAATGTATCATGTTGTGGTTAGAGAGTAGGATTTTGTTGTTGGAAATTGTGATAGAAAAATGTATGAGATGGCCAAACCCATACTTGGTGATGTTAATGGTGGATTTTGAAATCTTGTGATTGTTCTTAATGAATGTCTGCCTAAGAAACTACATGTCACGCTCATTTGTGAGCATATGACTTTTAAAAGATAAAGTGAAGTTTCTCGTGAGTTTTGAATGAAAATGTCATTTAAATGAATTTGAGTTCTTGTATTGTGACCAAATCTTATGATTTGAGAAATAAAGATACGGTTTGAAGTGTTTTCAAGTTATATTAAAGTACTATCAAAGAGTGAGTGTTGAGTTTGTGTTAAAAGTGATTTTGAGGTGATAAACCTCACCTAAGTGTTTTATTAAAGAAAATGTGAAAATAGTGCTTGGAGAGTACATCGGTGATGTGTCATACTTGAAATGAGATAGTGATTTTCCAAAGATCCATTTGAAACATTGTATTTGGAATGATTAAGTGATTTTCAAAGAGGTATTTGAAATACGATGTTATATGAAGTGAAAATCTTTCCTCGAGAGGATTTTGGGAAAAATGTTGATTGAAGCTATAAAAGTGAAAACGAATTGTTTTAGTGAATGAGAGATGAAGTGAATCTCAACCATTGTTTTAAATTGTTTTAGGAAGTGCTCAAGGAAGTGATTTTGACCCCTACGTGGAAGCCGAACCATATTACTTCGGTGAGTTTCCATACTTGTTATGTGATTATGTGAAAATGATTGCAACTGTGTTTAGTGAAGTGATTTTGAAGTGAAGCATAGTTTTCAAACCCTCGAATGGGGTAGTGAGTTTCAGTGTATGTAAAGTGTTTATGTGAAAATGATTCGAATTGTGTTGGTCAAATGATTTGACACGAATTTTGGATTTTTAAATCGATAAGTGGGGTAGGGTGTATTTCATCGCACTTACGTTTATTTGAAATAAAAGTATTGTGAAAGTGTTTGGCAGTGTCCTATATGTGTGAGAGTTCTAACTCTCTTTTAAATGAAAATCCCGTCATGGTTTGTAAATGAATGATTTGTTGAAGTGATTTGCTAGTGTTTACAAAGGAATGATCTACCACTATTTCCAAGTAAAATGCTTTTACCAGTGAAATAACTTGTGAAGGATCTGTCAGTGTTTCGACTCCCTTTCTAAAGGAATGATTTATTGAAGTGATTGACTGTTATTTCCGAGTGAAATGCTCTATAAGTGAAATAGTGATTGAAGAAAATGTGGCGTCGATGGGAAATCCCTCGACTAGTCTACTTTGTTGGGCGAGTCCCTCAAGTAGTTCACCTGAAGTGATGTGACGTCGTTGGGCGAAATCCCTCGACTAGTTTCAAGTAAAATAATGTGACGTCGTTGGGCAAAGTCCCTCGACTAGTTTCAAGTGAAGTATTGTGACGTCGTTGGGCGGAGTCCCTCGACTAGTATGTGACGTCGAGGGTGAATACCCGACTAGTTCCAATGAGATAAAGTGACGTCGTTGGGCGATGTCCCTCGACTAGTTTCAATGAAATAAAGTGACGTCGTAGGGCGAGTACCCTCGACTAGTTTGTGATGTCTTGGGCGTAATCCCTTGACTAGTCTACTATGATGGGCAACGTCCCTCAAGTAATTGTACGAGTGATATCCATTGAAGTGTTTATGTACTTGATCTAAATTGTATACTTGAAATATGGTTTGAACTGTTTTACGTGAATTGTAAGCATTTTTGGAACTCACTGGGCTTTTTAGCTCACTCTTTCCAAATTGTTTTCTTTAACAGGGACCGAGAACCAAGTGAAGGAGCCAACCCTTAGAGTTAGGGTTTGCTTTTGTATTGATGTGACAAACATGGATTGTGATTTCGAGAGCTTTTGTATTATGAGAATTTGAACGTTTGATAAGTATTTTATGTAATTTGGAGATTGTAAGGATGGTGTAATGTGATTGAAAGTTATTGTTGAGATTAGATTTGAGATTTGAATGTTAGTTTAATGTTTTAGCGATATTTATGTGAGTGAGTCCCTGGCGAGCTGGCGGTCCACTGGATACCTTAGGGTAGGGAGAAGGGGGCTGTCACAGGTGGTATCAGAGCTTAGGCTTCAGATTTCTGTGGTGTATCCTAGATTACAAGTTTAGGATATCGGACTGTGGGATTAACTTGATTGTTACGTGAATTGGAGAACTTATTGTATCCTAGTGATTAAAGAAGATTTGTGACTTGAGAGTTTCTTGTATGGGATCGGTGGAAACAAAATTGAAGAACTAAGTAATGTTATGTTGAAGTGAAACATTATGTGAGAGATTTGTAGTGAAAAATTGATTGAGACTTAAATGACTATTGTACTCGTAGGAATGGGAGAAATCGGTGCAGCTATTGGTATTAGATATAGAAGATAAGAAATTGAGATTTGCTAGTTAAGTCCTTATGTGATGATTTTGAGTTAAAATAAAAAGAGGTTTCAAAAGAGCAAAATGCGTCTTTCTACTTGTTTAACTACTAGAAGTTCTTCACCTTAAAGTTTAAAAGAAAACTGTGATGAACTAGTTTTATTTTTTCAACCGATGGTTGAAGATGACACATATGTGTTTTAAATACTCACTAACATGTTGTTCTTGACATGTATGTGAATTTCTCTATATTTTTGAATTAAGAGTTGGAAGGAAATTTATGAGTTTGCTAGATTTCTGTATAGAGGAAAGTTGAAGTTTTTCCAATCGTGTTTTACAATTCTTGATTTTAAATTGATACATCTTCGCACATGATTTTGGCCATGTTTGCAAAAGAAATCTTGAGTTTGAAAGAGATATGAACTTATGTTTTTGTAGAGGTAAACCTTGAACTTGAAGAGAGTTTCATAACCTCAATAGTTCTGGTTATATTTCCAAATGCTTATTTTGAGAAGTGAACATACAATTCAAGTATAAGGACTGAGAAAGTAGAGTGAGCGTATATGAGAGCATGCAGTAAGTGTGATCGGGGATCAAGAATATATTGGTGACTTTGTGAATAGTTTAAGAGTTCAATGACTGTGATGATTGAAAGGAGAGACAACTATGGAAATGGTTTAAGCGTTGGATGTATTCTTGTAGTGGATTGTGTGATCTACTTGGTATGCCAGGTAGGAATGAGAATTGAGTTGATTGACCTCTTGGGTGGTCAACCATGAGGTGGTGCGTGCTTCATCGCACTTACCTCTATTTGAATGAAAATATTTGTGAAAGTGTTTCGGAATAACCTATGTGTGCATGTGAAATTTTGGGAACCCTCGAAACCTATCGGTTAGTCATTTCGACTCGAGCTGTAGGCCAAGCCTAGGCCGAGGAGAAAGAGACGAGCCATAGGGTTATCAATGTGATGTGATGTGAAGTGATATGATGTGAAGTGATATGATGTGATGGGATGTGATGTATTCACGTTCCTGTATTTGCATGCTGGTGCAATTATTCTAACTACCATTTCCTTGCTTGATTCTATTTGTATGTGTGATGTGATTTGATGTGTTTCCTTTGAAAACGAATTTACTATTATGGCATACTTGAGTATTCCTTCTTTTGTTATGAAGATATAAAGTATTTTTGACTCCGCTTGGAATTCCATTTGCTAATATTTTATTTTCACATTTATTTTAAACATTGGCCCTCTAAAAGGATCATGGACAGTAGAAGGAGGGGACGAGGTCGTGGGAGAGGGTTTAGACAACGCCAAAATATGGGAGGTGATCGGGAGTCAGCGGCTGACCAAAATCGTGAGCCTAGGATTGAGGTTGGGGAACAAGTAGCTATTGCCATTAATCGCATGACAGACATCCTAGAACATATGGTTAACCAACAAGGTCCGGGACTTGCAAATCAACCTATAGGGCCCGACGGTGGTGAAGATAGGGCCTTAGAGCGATTTCAGAAATTTTTCCCACCTAAATTTTCTGGAGGACCTAATCCCGAAATGGCCGAGAAGTGGTTGGAGAGAATAAGTGATATATTCGCCGCTCTAAACTATCCCGAGGAACGGCAAGTGACTTTTGCAGCATTTCAATTTGAGGGAGTTGCCCGATCGTGGTGGAATATGATTAGGGTTAAATGGGATAGAGACCAAACTCCTAGGACATGGATGAACTTCACTAGAGAGTTTAATGCTAAATTCCTCCCTCCTCTAATCCAAGAGAAGAGAGAAGATGAATTTATTAAGTGTCGACAAGGAACACTAAGTGTCGCGGAGTATGAGGCATTGTTCACAAAATTGTCTAGATTCGCCCCTGAGTTGGTAGCAACTGAACAAAGGAGAATAAGGAGATTTGTACAGGGGTTAAATGTGGAAATTCAAGAAAGCAGCCCCAAATTAACAACTTTAGTGATGCAATCGAGAAGGCCCAAAGAATTGAGAGTGCAAAGGCTCAAGTGAGGGTTTTCAATGCAAGAAAGAGGAATGCTTCTAGTAGTAGCCGTGAACCAGCGACACAATGCTCCACCCTCAAGTTTAGTAGAGAAATAAGTGAAGTGAACACCCCTGGAGCGTCAAGAGGAGCTATGACAAGAGGGGCATTCTCTGGTGGGTCACTAAGTGGAAAGGGACAATCAAGAAGTGTCCCAAGGAAGCAAGCATTAACTCCCGGTTCGTTGCATTTTGTGGAAGACTAAATCATCTGAGGAGGATAGGTGTTGGAGAAATAAGGGAAATGTTTGCAATGTGGAAGTAGTGAGCATGGTAGCTACATGCCCCAAGGCCCAAGAGAGAAATGGAAGCCGAAGGGCAGCCAAACTCAGTCAGCTAGTCTTTGTGGGAAAACGATCGAAGGTTCCATCTAGGGTTTATGCTATTGACCAACAACGGGTTTCTGACCTCCCTGCGGTCGTTGAAGGTATAACTTCCATCTTTTGTCGACTAGCTAAAGTATTGATTCATTCAGCCATTACATTCATTATGAATATTGCCTTATGGGTGGTGCTGACCTAAAACCTGTGAGATTGCCCTATAATTTGGAGATTGGAACATTTCACAGGAAGGAGTTTGATTACTAACTTAGTGCGCAGTGTGAATTTTGGTGGAGGGCAAAAGTTGTTAATAGGCATAGAGAGTTGGATATTAAGGATTGAATGAGAAAATGGTGAAGAAGAAGTATCTAGAACTATCTGTATATAAAATGTGAATTTCGAGGACGAAATTCCTTTAAGGAGGGAAGGATGTGAGGGCCCCAAAATTCAGATTTTATTTTAAAATTGTATAATATTATTTATATTATGTTTATTTATTGAAATATGAGTGAATATATGTTTAAAGTGAATATTTTCCAATTTAGAGAATTTTAAACGAATTATTTGCCGGTGTGCGGTTTTGGCCGAATTAAGTGCTTAATTTTCTACCGGAGCATGATTAGTGACTTTAAGTTGAAATTAAGCATAAATGACAATATTTTAAGAATATTAATAAGTTTGGACAGTGTCGGAATGGACCCGAGCAGTGTAAGTTAGACTGACGCGAGCGACGCGACATAAAGTGCCAAAAATCACTTTTTCCCCTGAATCAGGGAAAAGAACTTTTTGGCCATTAAAAAGGTTTGACTTCTTGCCATCTTCCCACTTCATTTTCAGCTGCACATTTGAGAGATAGAGAGAGAAAGAGCCAAGAGCTCTAAGGGGAAAAAGAGAGAGAAACAAGCTCAAGTTCCTTCCATTTCTTTCTTCTACCTTTCTTCCACTTCCAAGCACTCTTGAAGCCACCATCATCTCCACATTTCCAGCCGAGGAAGAGAGCTAGGAGAGAGAGAGCTGGTCCGACTTTGGAGGGAGGAAGAAAGCCGAACCAATGAGAGAGGAAAGAGAGAGAGGGCCGAAGTTCTTGAGGAGAAAAAGGAAGAGGAAAGTGAAGAAACAAGGCTTGATCTATTGATGGGTTGCTTGATCGTGAGCTTGGAGTTGTAGATCACCGTCAAAGTTCGAAGATCTTGGATAAAGATCGAAGCTTTCATGGTTGTTGAGCTTGGAAGGGGCCAAGTTTGAGAAGATATCACAAAGCCTCAGTGGATCTTGTCGGGTCTTGTCAGATCTAGTCGGATCTTGTCAGATCTAGTCAGATCTGAAGGTATAAAGCTTGAACCTTGTAGATATAGCTTTATTAGTGTTAAATAGCTTAGATCTATGGTTGATTTTAGTAAAATGATCTCATCTGAAAAGATGAAGTTGGGCTCTTGAATTCCCAACCTAGGTAGCGGACTTGAGGTGGCCTCTAGGTAGCGGACTTGAGAACTGATTGGGATTTGTATGATATTTGTGAAATGTATCATGTTGTGGTTAGAGAGTAGGATTTTGTTGTTGGAAATTGTGATAGAAAAATGTATGAGATGGCCAAACCCATACTTGGTGATGTTAATGGTGGATTTTGAAATCTTGTGATTGTTCTTAATGAATGTCGCCTAAGAAACTACATGTCACGCATTTGTGAGCATATGACTTTAAAAGATAAAAGTGAAGTTTCTCGTGAGTTTTTGAATGAAAAATGTCATTTAAATGAATTTGACGGATTTACTGTATTGTGACCAAATCTTATGATTTGAGAAATAAAGATATGGTTTGAAGTGTTTTCAAGTTATATTAAAGTACTATCAAAGAGTGAGTGTTGAGTTTGTGTTAAAAGTGATTTTGAGGTGATAAACCTCACCTAAGTGTTTTATTAAAGAAAATGTGAAAATAGTGCTTGGAGAGTACATCGGTGATGTGTCATACTTGAAATGAGATAGTGATTTTCCAAAGATCCATTTGAAACATTGTATTTGGAATGATTAAGTGATTTTCAAAAAGGTATTTGAAATACGATGTTATATGAAGTGAAAATCTTTCCTCGAGAGGATTTTGGGAAAAATGTTGATTGAAGCTATAAAAGTGAAAACGAATTGTTTTAGTGAATGAGAGATGAAGTGAATCTCAACCATTGTTTTAAATTGTTTTAGGAAGTGCTCAAGGAAGTGATTTTGACCCCACGTGGAAGCGAACCATATTACTTGGTGAGTTTCCATACTTGTTATGTGATTATGTGAAAATGATTGCAAGCTGTGTTTAGTGAAGTGATTTTGAAGTGAAGCATAGTTTTCAAACCCTCGAATGGGGTAGTGAGTTTCAGTGTATGTAAAGTGTTTATGTGAAAATGATTCGAATTGTGTTGGTCAAATGATTTGACACGAATTTTGGATTTTTAAATCGATAAGTGGGGTAGGGTGTATTTCATCGCACTTACGTTTATTTGAAATAAAAGTATTGTGAAAGTGTTTGGCAGTGTCCTATATGTGTGAGAGTTCTAACTCTCTTTTAAATGAAAATCCCCGTCATGGTTTGTAAATGAATGATTTGTTGAAGTGATTTGCTAGTGTTTACAAAGGAATGATCTACCACTATTTCCAAGTAAAATGCTTTTACCAGTGAAATAACTTGTGAAGGATCTGTCAGTGTTTCGACTCCCTTTCTAAAGGAATGATTTATTGAAGTGATTGACTGTTATTTCCGAGTGAAATGCTCTATAAGTGAAATAGTGATTGAAGAAAATGTGACGTCGATGGGCGAAATCCCTCGACTAGTCTACTTTGTTGGGCGAGTCCCTCAAGTAGTTCACCTGAAGTGATGTGACGCCGTTGGGTGAAATCCCTCGACTAGTTTCAAGTAAAATAATGTGACGTCGTTGGGCAAAGTCCCTCGACTAGTTTCAAGTGAAGTATTGTGACGTCGTTGGGCGGAGTCCCTCGACTAGTATGTGACGTCGTAGGGTGAATACCTTCGACTAGTTCCAATGAGATAAAGTGACGTCGTTGGGCGATGTCCCTCGACTAGTTTCAATGAAATAAAGTGACGTCGTAGGGCGAGTACCCTCGACTAGTTTGTGATGTCTTGGGCGTAATCCCTTGACTAGTCTACTATGATGGGCAACGTCCCTCAAGTAATTGTACGAGTGATATCCATTGAAGTGTTTATGTACTTGATCTAAATTGTATACTTGAAATATGGTTTGAACTGTTTTACGTGAATTGTAAGCATTTTTGGAACTCACTGGGCTTTTTAGCTCACTCTTTCCAAATTGTTTTCTTTAACAGGGACCGAGAACCCAAGTGAAGGAGCCAACCCTTAGAGTTAGGGTTTGCTTTTGTATTGATGTGACAAACATGGATTGTGATTTCGAGAGCTTTTGTATTATGAGAATTTGAACGTTTGATAAGTATTTTATGTAATTTGGAGATTGTAAGGATGGTGTAATGTGATTGAAAGTTATTGTTGAGATTAGATTTGAGATTTGAATGTTAGTTTAATGTTTTAGCGATATTTACGTGAGTGAGTCCTGGCGAGAGCTAGGCAGGCGGTCCACGGATACCTTAGGGTACGCCCTAGGGAGAAGTGGGGCTGTCACATCCTTGCCGAAGTTTGATAAAATCCTTTTCTCTCTTTTCTTGGACTAGTGGTGGAAGGAACTTTTCATTAAATTCTCATACAAAGTTCATCCAAATCCTAGGAGTTTGTTCCCTTTCCCACTTGTTTCTTATAACATTCCACCATGTTCGAGCTACTCCTTCAAATTGGAACATGGCAAAGGTCACTTGTCTCTCCTCTGGATAATCCAATGCATCAAATATATTTCTTATATTCTCTAACCAATTCTTAGCTTTATTAGGGTCAGGATCCCCAGAAAACTTAGGCGGAGAAAACTTCTGAAATCTTTCTAAAACCTTATCTTCCCCTATCTCTTGGTTTCCAAATTAATTCACTTGTCCAGTTCCATGGCCTTGTTAAGGCACTAAACGTTCTAATAAATCCGTCATACGATTTAAAACCTGTGCCATTTGATCATTTGCCTCAGCCCTTGGCCCAGTGTTTTGGTTAGCCACAGATCCACTCTCTTCCTCTTGATTTTAAGGTTGTCTGCGTGGACGTCCCCGTTGTGGTCTTCTAGCCTCCATTCTCACAACTAACTACATAGACATGCATTACTTCAATATAAACTTGGAGCGCACACATACAAGTAACAGCTCATAAAAACAAAAGAGAAAAATCCATTTTTGCACATACCATTTTCACAACACAGTTTAAACTCAGTCATGTCCCAATCCAGTACAAACTAGATCTTATTAAGCTAAAACACAAGTCACAGTCAAGTTGAGTACATACCCAGTCAAATATAGTAAACAAAAGCAAATAAGTCATTAACAAAACACATTGGTCTCCAAGGTAGAACATTTTATGTTCTAATCCTGTCATCCTCTTACAAGAGGTCAAAAGCAACACGTCACTAGATTAATTAGAATCAAAAGATTCCCGTTCTCTAACACGTTCGACTTCATTTCCAACACTAGGATCCTTAGGGCCAAGATCTTCTCCACCTCTCTCCCTTAATTGTTGTGTCATTCGAGCCAAACGATTATTGGCTTCTTGTAATTGTGCACGCAAAATATCAGTTCATTCTTGCTCCTCGAGCACCATAGTCTCCAACTCTCGGATTCGGTCATTTGCTCTCGCATTCGCGATGACTAGCCTCTGCCTCTCATCTATTATAGCTAACACCACACGGTCGGGATACGAATATGTCATCCAACAATCACATTGACTATTCACCTTACGTCCTGGAACGAACTGTCAAAATGGCTCGCCAGATCTTGTCTGAAACATAATAGGATGAAGTCGCCTCCTAGGTAATCCTGGTGCTCCATTTCCTCCCATTCCTACAATCACAACTAGGATTAGTGTTCAAGGTAAACTATTACCATAAATCATGTCACTTAACGGTCAAACTAGTCCCACAGTCCGGCTTCCTAAACTTAAAACCTAGGATACACTACAGTCATCTGAAGCCTATGCTCTGATACCACCTGTGACAGCCCCACCTCACCCTAAGGCGTGCCAAAGGGTTTAGCGGGCCGTCAGCCTAGCTCTCGCCAGGATTCAATCACTCGAGTAACTAAAACACTTGAAAAGCGAACGTAAATAACCATTCCAAACCAAGCCACAAATAATAACATTACTATATTCAACTTACAACTCTCATTCCCAAATTACAGTTCAAAGTATTTAGGGTACAACCACAATACCATCTCACAAGCCCAAATACAACAAAAGTCTAATGATCCATGATTACAAATGGTACAAGAATTAACCCAGCCAAATACACTAAGAAGGATCACGGCGCACGTTATCCATCGTCTCGAGCCCTGTGGGGGAAAAATAAAGCATTTTTGGGGTGAGCTAGAAGCTCAGTGAATGTCCAGTAAAAACAAGAAATTCAAGAACCTTTGAGTTAAATGTCACTTTGTAAAACATTTGAGTTTTCAAGCCATCATTCCATCAATACTCAATTTAACAAACAACATACAGTAAACAATAATTCAGTACACATTTAAATCCAGTATTGGAAGGATATAGTATTCTCCGAGAGCAGTTGCAGTCCATCTTGTCGGTCAATCACCCTCCTACTCTTCCTTATAACACCCAGTGGTAATACACGAGTGTACCGTACAGTGCCCTAAGTTACCAACCTACCCGACCGAGTCCGCTTCTGGTTCGAATAGGCCGATAACGAAGGGGACAAGGCCTTGTTCAGCCAATGTGGTAAAGTATACATGGCCTACAGTCATGCACAAGTAATATACAAATAGTGGAAAAGTATACAGTTGAACAGTATATTGACAGTTAGGTCGAGTGTGATAAAGTACACACTCGCCTAAAAACAAGTATTTCACAATTATGAAATCAAGTAACATTAAGTATTAATCACATAAGCATGTAATTCACATAACATACAAGGAATACTCACAAATTCATTTCTTTGCAAATATGAGTCGAGTAGATCATTTCACAAGTCATTTTCACGTAGTAGTAAAATATTTGATTTAAAACGGATTTGAACATTCATAAACTCTTCATAAATTGTTTCACTTGTAAAAGCATTTTATTTGGAAATAGTGGTAAATCACTTCATTATAATTACTAACAAATCATTTCAACAAAACATTCATTTGCAAACTATAGTAAGATTTTTCATTTAAAAAGAGGGGTTGAAAGACTCACAAATCCTTCATAAGTTATTTCGCTGGTAAAAACATTTTACTTGGAAATAGTGGTAAATCATTTCTTGGTAAATACTAGCAAATCATTTCACAAATCATTCATTTACAAACTATGGCAAGATTTTCATTTAAAAGAGAGTTAGAACACTCACCTTGATTAAATTAAACGAGTGAGCAAAGAAGAAGGTTCACCCTCGACAAAGTCTTGGCCACCTGAGCAAAAGTTCAACTATCAGATACTAGCCAAAATATCTAAAACTTAAAGTCTTAACTCAACTATTCAGAATCACCAAACCCTCACTACTACGGTTTCTTGTTCGAACCATATCCAAGATTACTCTCGTTGAAACTAGGCAAGGCTTATGGGTATGGAAGCTAGACTCGGAGAACTACAATGCACTAGAAACTTCACTTTCAACTTCATTTTGTAATATAGGTCAAATCAAGTCGTAAGATTCAGTAGTATTTATAGCACGGTATTATCATTTTTACAAAATCAGTCCAAATAACACTTTTACCCCAAAATTGGTGAAGACACAACTTTTCATCCTTAAAAATTCAAGATTCACTCCATTCAATCACGTACTCATAATTAAACATAATACACATTTATTTAGGTAAAATCTCTTCAAGAAAAATCACAAAATTTTGAAATCAAACATTAAAATCACCAAGCATGGGTTCGGCCATCTCATACATTTTTCTATCAAAATTTCCACTAACAAAACCCTACTTTCAAGCCAGATCAAGACTATTTTCACGAATATCATACAAACCGACAATCAGGTCGTCAAGTCAGCTACCTAAAATCCACCTCAAGTCCGCTACCTAGGTTGGGATTTCAAGAGCCCAACTCAAATGCTTCATACATAAGCATTCTTAGCAAAACAAACCATAGATCTAACAAATCTATCGCTAATAAAGTTAAAGCTAAGATCTTTAAGGATTATACCTCCAGATCTTTTCAGATCTAGCAAGATCAAGGAAGATCTGATGAAGTTCCACCCACAGATGATGTCCTAAGCTTCAATACCTCGAGATCCTCCAAGTTTTCCCATAGATCTACTTGCTTGAAGTTGATATCTTCCTCCAAGCTCAAGAACAAGAAGTTGTCAAGCAAAAGGAAGCTTTCTTCTCTCTTCCTTTCTCTCTCTCACCCACGGATTTCTCCCTCTCTTTCTCTCACACACTCGGCTGCAACAAGGAGGGAAATGAACCAAGATCAAGGCTTCCCAATGGTGTCTTCAAGCTTCAAGAGATGGAAGATGAAGATAACTTATTTTCTCTCTCTATTTTTCTCTTCCAAGAGTTGCACCAACCCCTCTCTCTCTACCCTCTCTCACAGCTGCAAGAATGAAGAGAATGATGGCCTTCAATGGTGGCTTGAAACTCCAAGGAAGCAAGGAAAAAGAAAGAAGAAGAAGAAGAAGAAGAAAGCTTGCAATTTCTCTCTTCTCTCTCTCTCTCTAGCCGGTTCTCCTCTCTCTCTCTAAGGCTCCAATGGCTGCTGAAAAATGAATGGAAATGAAGCAAGAAACAAGCTTTAAGGAGACATAAAGTGTGGTTCCCCTTAAATTAGGGAAAAGTGGTCAAAAAGCCACTTTTTGTCGCGTCGACGCGCGACACTCTAACTTTTATTGGTTTATCTCATTCCTACACTGTCTAACCTTAAATATATATCCATAATATCTCTACATATGCTTGGTTTAATCTTAAGGTCACTATTCACGCTTCAAAACAAAAATTCAACACTTAAACTGGCCGAAACCACACACCGGCAAATAATTCTCGGAAAATCATCTAAATTAGAAAATAATAATTCAAAACATAAATTCACTAATATTTGAGTGAAAATGTATAATAATATTATTATTATCATTATCAATCATTTTCTGATAAAAAAGTAAAATTTCAGAGCCCTCACACAAGTGCTTCCTCTGTCTCGAGTCCCTGTGGGGGGGAAATAAAACATTTTTGGGGTGAACTTAAAAGCTCAGAGAGGTTCCAAAAATTAAGCAAATATACATTTACTCAAAATCTTAACACTTGAATTGAATAGCACTTTTCCAAAATATTTACCATTCAATTTAAATCATGAGCAAAGCCTTTCATAGAGAGCGATAGTAAATCATACTTGAGTTAATTCCAAACACGAGTAAATCTCTTCGGGGAAACTCATTTCACTCACTTGAGCATTTGAACAATAAATAAACAAGCAATTCACTTCAATCACTTCAAAGGTACTGAGACGGGATGAGAGGTCCCTACCACCCTGATTTGGTGTGACACATACTTCCGTTCAGATTCACTTACACTTAAAATACTGAGATGAGATGAAAGGTACCTCCCACTCATTCGAGTGTGGTATATACTATCTCTCAATACGTATGGCCGACGAGACAACGCTCCAATCGACATATTCACAGTTAGGATTAAGGCGGGATGAGAGGTACCTACCACTCATAGAGTGTGGCACATACTGCCGCTTATCACATAGGGTCGACGAGACAACGCTCCAATCGACTTATTCAACATTCACTCTCAAGGCGGGATGAGAGGTACCTACCACTCATAGAGTGTAGTACATGCTACCGCTTAACACATTTGGGTCGACGAGACAACGCTCCAATCGACTCATTCAAAGTTAAGATTCAAGCGGGATGAGAGGTACCTACCACTCCATGGAGTGTGATACATACTTCCGCATAACACATATGGCGGGATGAGAGGCACCTACCACTTACTCGAGTGTGGTACATACTTCCGCTTATCAACACAAATCAAATTTCAAGTCACAGCACATATTCAACATATAACTCATCTCCAATCTCAGTCTCAAATTCACATGAACAAATCACCATCTCAGTTAGTATTTGTGAATCAAGACAAGTAACATACACAGAAACTCACAAACTCTTTATAATTTTACTTGTAAAGCATTTCATTGGGAAATAGTAGTAAATCACTTCAATAAAACATTCCTTTGTAAATACTAGCAATTCATTTCACAAATCACTCATTTACAAACCATGGCAATATTTTCATTTAAAAGAGAGTTAGAACACTCACCGAAATAGTAGGGTTCAGCTTCCATGTAAGGTTCAAGTTCAGTTCTTGTACACTCCCTAGAACAATTTCAAAAACAGTAGTTGAGATTCACTTCTTTACTTATTAACTAAAACATTCCACTTTCACTTCATAGTTTCCAATCAATATTTTTCCCAAAATCCCTCAAGGAAAAACACTCATTTTACATGATTCAACATTCAAATGAGTCTTTTGAAATTCACTATATCACTTTTATCACAAAACTCAGCACTCACTCTTTGACAATACTTTAATATAACTTTAAAACATTTCAAACCATATCTTTATTTTCAAAATTCATTAAATTTAGCCACTATACTGTAAAACTCTCAAATTCCCTCAAATAACATTTTTCACTCAAAAATTCACGAGAAATTTCACTTTTCATCTTTTAAAATTCATACACTCATAAATGAACATACCATATATTTTCTTAGACAGAAATTCATCACAATAACCACAAAATCTCGAAATCAAACATGGAAATTACCAAGCATGGGTTTGGCCGTCTCATACATTTTCCATCACAATTTCCAACAACAAAACCCTACTTTCTAACCATATCATGACAAATTTCACAAATATCAAAAAAATCCCAATCAAGTCCTCAAGTCCGCTACCTAGAGGCCACCTCAAGTCCGCTACCTAGGTTGGGAATTCAAGAGCCCAACTTCATCATTTCAAATATAGCCATTTTTACCAAAGTAAACCACAGATCTACGATATTTAACACTAATAAAACTACATCTAGTAGTTTTGTAACTTATACCTTTAGATCTAAGCAGATCTAGCAAGATCACTCAAGATCTTGTAAGCACTTCACGGGAAATGACACTCCAAGCTCGATATCTCCAAGAAGTTCCAACCTTAGCTTGAGATATTCTTTACTTTGATGTTGATTTCCACCAAAAACTCAAGATCAAGCAACACACCACTCGAACAAGCTTTATTTCTTCACTTTTCTCTTCCCTCAAGTTCGAACCACTTCCTCTCTCTCTCTCACTCACACGGCTGCCAAGATGAAGATGAACAAGCCCAAAATCCTTCAATCAAGTCTCACAACTTCAAGATGATGAATGAAGAAGAAACTTGGAAGATCAAGGTTGAAGCTTTTCTCTCTCTTTTCTCCTTCAAATTTCAGACCAGCCCTCTCACTCCTTTCCTCTCTCACGGCTGCTACAAGGTGAAGAAGATGATGGTCTTCAATGATGCTTGAAGCTTCAAGGAAGCAAGGAAGAAGAAGAAGGAAACCAAGAAGACAAATCTCTCTCTTTTCTCTCTCTATGGCCGGCTGCTCTCTCTCTCTCTAAGCCCAAATTGCAGCTGGAAAAAATGAAGCTTCAAGAGGCCAAAAGTCAAGTCTTAAGGGGGACAAAAAGTGCCATTTCCCTATTTTAAGGAAAAAGTGCTTTTTGGGCACTTTATGTAGCGTCGAGCGCGGCAGTCTAATTTACACTGTTTTACTCCATTCCAACACTATCCAACCTTAATAATATTTCCACAATATCACTACATATGCTCGATTTCAACTTAGAGTCACTAATCACGCTCTGGTAGAAAATTAAACACTTAATTCGGCCAAAACCACACACCGGCAAATAATTCGTTCAAAATTCTCTAAATTGGAAAATAATCACTCAAAACATATATTCACTCATATTTCAACGAATAAACACAATATAAACAATATTTGACATTTTTTAAAATAAAATCGAGATTTTTCGAGGCCCTCACAAGGAGGGATGCCAAGAATGGCAAATGAACTCCCTATTTATACTAGTGAACATCTGACAAGTAGCTTCAATTTTCCTCTTCTCATTCAATGTCCAATTGCCAGAAATCCAGTGAATCTCACAAGCAAATCTAGCTTCAAGAAACAAATATGATCCAAGCATGATTTGCAACACACAACTCGCACGCTCCACTGAAAAGTTGGACTTGCATTTCACAAGCTACTAATAGGCACAATAAATACATAGGAGAAAGCCTCCAAATGCTAAGTCAAACAAGGTGGCCCAACTACTTCACTATTGCACGCATGATCATGTCAGAGGAAGTAGTGTTGTAACTTTACTAACTTCCTTCTTAGTAATCCTGAACATCTCTCAAAACTTCACGAATTCAGATGGACTCAAACTCTTTGTGAATATATCAACAACTTGGTTATCTGTGTTTGGATATTTCAAGTCAAATTCTCCTTGCAACACTTTCTCTCAAACAAAGTGATAATGGACTTCAATATGCTTTGTTCATGCATGAAATACTAGATTCTCAACCATACAAGTAGCTAATTGGCGGTCACAGCATAATTGAATTGGATAATCAATTGGTTGTTGCCAGTCCTTCATAAGTTGCACTAACCACGTGCTTTCCTGTGCTGCTGAATCTGCTCATCTATACTCTGATTCTATATTAGATAATGACACTGTTGGTTGTCACTTACTACACCAAGAATTTGTGGCTAACCCAAGACTAAACATATAACCTTTGCTTGATCTCCTCATGTAATGATCATTAGCATAGTTTGCATCACAATATCCAGTTACTTTACAAGTTTCTCCTTCATTATACAATAGACCATAGTCAACAGTCCCTTTAATGTATCTTAAAATCCGATGCACAGCTTCCAAGTGTGTCTTCTTTAGATTTTGCATGAAACTACTCATGACTCCAACTGCATATGATATATCAAGTCTAGTCAAAGTGAGATAGATTAAACTACCTACCAATTGCCAATACATGGTAGTATCATTAAGGTCATTGCCCTCAACCTAGGTTACACACATTTACAAGAAGAAAGATCAACAAGTAAAATTTTAAAATTTTAAGGCATGCAAATTGCAGAAATGTAAGAAAACAAATCGATTCACTAGCAAAAAGACAGAAGTTACAAAAATATCTGGAATTCATATCAGTTGCTTGTTTTCTGACTCTCTTAGAGCAAAGACTGACTTAAAAATGTACGGTGCACTAATCACCTTTGAAGCTCGGACTAAAGGTAGGCCTTGCCAGTGATTGACCAATTGCACTCAGGCGGGCACTTATTTCCACTACTTGCATGCAACTTAAATTGATTGGGTGTCACAGCCTCCAATATTAAGGAAAACAACTAACCAAATGTAAGCATCATCTTTGACCACTAAAATACCCATTACAAACAAAATGCATTTCCCCGCTGGTGGCAAAGTCTGCAAATTCACTAGCAAACTACATTACAACTCTTGGCTAACTTCATGAAGAAGGTCCTAATTTCAAATAAAATTCAATAATACTATCTCGCATGGTTCATTTGTACATTTTGTCGAACACTTGTATGAGCTGAAAATAGCATAACAAAATAGGTATGCTGACCGGATCACAACCCAAAAATGAGAACAAAGGAACAATGAGACTCCGAAGCTGTCAAAATGACTCCCATGGTCATCATTAATGGTGGCAACATTGATGCCATATTTCAATCACTGGATTTGAGCACGGTTTTATAAACCCTATTGTTTCATTGAATTAAGTCGCTTCAAGGATATAATAGAGATCAAAGGAGAAGGAGGATGAGGAGGATTTAGGGGAGAGAATTAGCAGAAAAGAGAAGCAGTTGGACTAAGGAGAAAGAGTTGGAAGAAGAAAGGTATTGGCTCTGTCGGTTTACTATTTCATGATAGCGGGTTTACATTCTTTTATTGTTTTGACTTAATTAGATTTACATGGTTTATATAGATCATTTATACAAAACCATCACCATGAATGGATAACTTGGTCAACCATTTGAGTCAAGCATGGAGATGTGGACCAATCCAAATCCATTTAATTCCAGTTTATGGATGGATTATTGGATTTCCATCCAAATTGCCACATCTAGTTTTATGTGTATTTGCTGCCCTATTTCTTTTTCTCTTCTTCTCTTCTTCTCTAATGGAGCAGAACAAGTGAATATAAAATGCCTTCATCCAAATTGCCACCTTCTTCTCTTCTTCTCTAATGGAACAGAACAAGTGAATATAAAATGCCTTTTTTTTTTTCTTTGTGAGTCCTGCTCTTGTCGAATGTTTGATTTCTCAAAACCATGCATTAACATGCGTTAATTCTGGTCGAAAAGAGCATTAATGTTTTGAAGCACATCTTTTGCCTGTTAACATTCTACTTTTCAAGATAATTTCTTTAGAAAAGGATTTAGTAATGGAAGGGTGAGATTTAAGAAGCATGAAGTGGTAAGAGGGATTAGAAACCCAAGAATTCTAATTCTCTAATCTTAATCTTAACTATTAGATTAAAATCTCTTCAACACTTTTCAACATAATCATTTCCACATTATTTATCTTTAATAACAATGCTAACAAAGTAAGAGTTCACAAACAACAACTCTACAATTTTTTCAATATCGAATGAAATTAGAGTTTTCTCTAGACTTATTGCCCAATTTCTTTAATGTAAAATATCGTAACTTTTCTCAAAGAAAAAACATGTGAAAATCATTGCCCTTGTAAATTTTTCTTTCCTTCCATTGTTGAGTGTAAGACAGAAGTTAGTCGCTGTTTTCCTTATTGAACACTTTCCAATATTATTTTTATTTCAATGAAATTTTATTTCTATGTTAGAACTGGAATTCTCTCCAAACCCTATCCCTGAAGAATTTCATTTTCTTTCAAGATGGGTGGTGTCGGGATTACATCATTGCAATGGTTTATTAGCTTGTGTTTAGATACGTTCGTAGAGGTCACAAAGATTTTCCTTCAAGATGGACAATTTCAGGATGTTACTGACCTGAACAGCTTCAATTTCTGTCAAGGTGGCATTTTAAGGGTCCACATCATTATAATGAGTTGTTAGCTCTCGTGTTTTGACCAAAAGAAGCTTACCTTTGTGGCAACATTGTCTTAGTCCTATAAAATCTCATCACTGCAAACTCATCCCTGTATGGTCGGAATGGAAACATATGAATCCAATCAAATCCCTCTATGAAGATATACATTCTCTGTGTGTTCATAAAAAAATGAAATTTTCAGGGACTTTGAGGACGCGTATGGGAGGGGTTTAATGTATATTTATTTCGTGAATGGACCAAAGTGGTTGGAGCCACACTTAGTTCTTAGATTTGGATAAGGAATGCCTTGACAATGCTTCCTCTTCATATGCATCAGAGAAAACTTCGACATTTAATACTTTGGACAGTGCCTGGAGGGCGTTTTTATCTTATTGAGGCTTAAGACACACAAGTGCTACTGTTTAACATTTTTAAGATGAAAAGGGACTTTTTGCAAAGGGATTTGAAATTGCATATAAACATTACTCGTGCGACATCATGTATCAAGGATGAAGTCCCTTGTCCATTTGGTGATGATCGATGTAGATTTTGTATACCTTGTTTTCTGGAGGATGAGAAAGAAAAGAAACCGAAGTTGTGATTTCTTCTATATTTTTTTTAAACCCTAAGATCATCACAAGTTTATTCAGATAAGTTACATTTACATGCTGAGAAATCCTTAGTCAAGTGATTAATATTAAGACACCAGGAATTAGAAGCTTTGGCTCAAATCCTCTCTTACTTCCCAACTTCTCAAATCCCACCTCCCACTGTGTTGAAAGTAAAAAATTAACAAAAAAATGTCGCACTTACTCATTCTTAAAGAGTATATATATGACATCCTCTCCCTGCTATAAAATAAATGAAAAAAAGCCACACTTATACATTCTTAAGAGTTTATAATGTCATTATTTATAAAATGGCTAAAAGTTGAAGTATAAATAAGTTCCTATAACTTCTATGGATGCCTTTCTTTGCATTCAATTACAAGAGGGTGTTTGATAAATAGGTTTCAACTTCCACTATAGTTTCAAATTTAATTGTACTCATATGTAATAATTTTTGGGATCAACGGGAATGATATATCTCTTCTACGTGTTTTTTGATTGACCACCTATTACTAAGGAATCATTTTAAGTACGTATCTTATTTTCCTTGAATCATCGAAATTATCCTTTTATTTTGATTAAATGTAAAAATAAGAAAATAAAATGCTACCATTTCAACAAATGGAAAATAAATTAAAAAATAATAAATTATAAAATCCATTCAACATTAACAAACACACTATAGGTTTTTATCAAAACTCATTATCATTGACTACTCTATGATACCAATAGTGATACAGATTATGAAATTCGAGCCAAACGGCTCCTAAGATTATTTGCGATTACAAAGCAAATTGAAATGACTAGAAGCAGATCAAAGTATTGCATGACCTCTAAAATGAGATCTGAAAAACCTGGTTCAAGTCAGCTTTGTTAAGCTTAGAATGCCTTTTCAACTTGTGTTCCATTGCCATGGCTCTGAGTCGAGCCAATAGGAAACACTTGCAATCTATGGCGGCTACCATGTAGTGCAAGGGAGTAATAATAATAATTTCTCTCTCTGTCAGGAAAGGTAATTTTGCACGAGGTTAGGTATATGACTGTTAAGGAACTTTCTGAAGTACGGCCAATAGATATTGATCATAATTGAAAGCAGAACTTTTATCCCTCGACGGATGCCTACCAGATCATGGCGACTTTTACTAGTTTTTGATTTCACGAGAAAATTTATGTCAACAAATTTGTATTTTCAAAATACAACTTCAAGCTTGGTATTATTTCCATAAATCCAATAATAATTAAACACACGTGTGTTTCAGAGCACGAGTATCGCATGTTTTCTATAACTTCTTACGAAAATTATTAAGATTTTTTTAAATAAAAATGTTGGAGAATTCATTTAGTACTCCTCTCTATGCTTGCAGTATTTATTATGGACTCAAAGTTTAACACACATTTACAGCAATTCAAACATTTTACACTGGAGAAGTTTAAATGTGTTTTTTCTTCTTCAAAAGTTGGTTTCAATAAACGTTTTCAAGCTTCCTTCAAACATTTTACACATAGAAATGGTAATTATTTTTTTTTTACTAATAATGCCATCAAAACAGATGACAAAATCACGAGGGATTGCCATAGGTTCTTGAAAAGTATTTCTGGTTCTTTTAATTCTCTAGTTTCTAGTTATATGAAACTTTGCAAGTGAAAATTGAAATGTTTCTATCAATTTTTACTGAGGAATACAGTCAATCCTTATACCTTCTGATAGGTGGTTCTACTTCTTACTATAGCTACAACTTTCTGTACTTAGATCTAGTACTATTATTTACAGATAAAATATCACGTTTTTTAAGTTGACCCCACGAAGCAATATCTCCTATGCACAGAAAAGCAGAGAGATATATTGTTAAGGAATCTGAAACAAGCAAGGCCAACGTTCAATGGCAATGAGCATGAAAAAAGCATTTGCAAAATAAAATCACATTCATCATGTTCCAAGCTGAGTTATTATAGCTGGAGAACTATCTAAGACTCCTTTGTATGCAAGATTGGACATGGCAATTGCGGTGAATAGTCCAACAATTTCAGCGGCATCAAACTCACTCTGGAAGGAAATTCTGGGGTTGACTCCCTTCTCAAATTGGATGATCAATTTGCTGCACATATATCTGAACGGGTCATCATAACAAATGAGAACATCACGAGGGATGGCCATAGGGTTCTTAAAAAGTGTTCACGATTCTGTTAATTACCCAGTATCTTGTTATATGGTATCTTCCAATTGAAAATTAAGAGATCTCTATTATTGTTCACTGAGGAATGCAGTCAATCTTTATATTTTCTGACATGTGGCTGTACCCCTACTATAGCTACAACTTCTATACTTCAATATATTACTATTATTCACAGATAAAATATTGCGTTTTTTGGAGTTGACTCCACAAAGTAATATCTCCTAAGCACAGAAAAGCAGCGAGCTATGTTGTCAAGGAATTTGAAAAAGGCAAAGCTGAAATTCAAAGCCAATGAGCACAGAAACAGCATTTGTGAAACAATAATCACTTTGATTCCTTTCCAAGAAGGGTTACTACTTTGAGATGAATCTAAGAGTCCTTTGTATGCAGGATTGGACATGGCAGTTGTACTCAATATTGTAACAGGTTCACTGGCACTAAACTCACCCTAGAAAGAAATCCTATGATTCATTCTATACGCAAATTGGATGATCAAATTGTTCCACGTATTTTTAATCTTGTTATCATAAAAAACGACAACATCATGGAAGATCGCCATAGGGTTCTTGAAAAGTTTTTGTGGTTCTATTAATTCTTTAGTTCCTAGTCATATGAGACTTTCAATTGAAAACTAAGAGATCTCTATCATTCTTCACTGAGAAATGCAATTAGATAAAAATATATTCAAATTTCATGTATATTAGATGTCGAATTGTGGTGGGCTCTAATACTAAATTAATGGATTAAATTCACTAGCAATGGAGACAAACAAACAATTTTAATACAATCAAGGTGTATACAGTAACAACACTCACAAAATAAATTTGTAATAGACACTACTGGATTTGAGTTTGACAGGTTCCGAACCTGTGCAATAATAAATATCAAAAATCCTAATTACCACCACAATTAATTACAGAATAATTCTGAGTACTGGAGCAGGGACTCCGGATGTGCAATGGGTTACTGGCTTCACCCTGATTCCAAGGAGTATGCTAAACCCGATATACCAGAATTATCTTTAAGAAAATATTAATTTGTAGTAGTGGCAAGTAAGGTCGTCTCCTCAAGGAACGGGTAGGAAAAATTGTCTCTTCCTAAGTCACAGAAAAATGGGGGGATTTGAGGGAATAGAATTAGAAATAAAATAAACAGAATAAGCAAATAATTACCAAATGAAAATTCCAATTGAATAAATTACCAGAGAACACGCAAGGAATAATTAAGTAAAAATAGCAAGTAATAAAATTCTACCCAAAGGAACAACTTCTCAGGCACAGTCCAATCACTTGATCATTGATGCATAAATATTTCATTCATTTGTCACTAGGCTAGTTATAGTTGCCAACAAGCTCTGACAACCAGCTTTTCCTTACTTTTTCGACAGCTAAGGTACGATCGTTGACTGCTTCTCTAACCAGATAACAACCCTAGGTACGACCATAGGAATTTAATTATCCAATTGCATTAAAAGCTAGAAAAACCCAACCCTAACCAATGAACACGCTAAGAGGGTTCATTTAAACTAGATCATACGTTTCCCCAACATAAAACCAATTATGGTGGTCGCCACTAATTATTAACCAAATGAACGATTACGTATTCAATTAGTTAATTTGACAGTAGGATATCAGGTTAAATTAAATATCCGGTCGTTGATATTCAATTAACAAAATAACCTTCAATCAATTAATCCAGAAAACGTACGAATAGTAACAAATTAAAAGAAATAATAAAAACTCGATTAGATCTCACAAATGATCTGGACCGCGCCTTTGAGTCGCCCTTTGAGTAGACGAGAGATTTAGCCGCTCTTCATCATGGCCATCCCACGTGATTTGATTGATTTAATTTGCATGCCCATGACCACGTTGGAATTGAATGTGAATATGATTGGAATTTTAGATGAGAAGAGGACCACAACAATCGAGCAAGAGATAAACTAAAAACTAATGGAAAAAAAATAAAAAAGAAAATAAGAAGAAGCAAAGATGCACTTCGTTTCTTTTTTTCCGTCACTTTTCCATTAAAAAAATACGAAAACTCCCTAACAAGAAGAAGAAAGGCTACCAAGAAAAGATTCACAAAATTCGACTAAAATTGGAAAAAGTAATGGAACCCCAAAAAAAACGTCTCTTCTCCCTTCTTAAGTAATGGCTTGGCTTCTCTAATAATAAAGGAAAACCTAAACTTCCCTATTTAATTAGGAATCTCAATCCTAATTGGAGTCTAACTTACTAAAAGCAATAATAAAGTAAAATAGGGAAACAAATTACAACTTCCCTAAAATAAAATTATCTTTTACCAATTCCTAAAAATAAAATAAAATAAAGTCTTCAATCACTCTTAGGCGCAGGAATTTTTTTCAGAAATCCTTTTTCACATCCAAATACAGCTCGTCCACACCTTTTCCTTGGGAGTTCTGAAATTTCCACCAAATTTGCACTTTTTAAGCTCCAAATAATTCCAATGACCTAAATAAATGCCAAGGATCAAATATGAGTAGAATCAAACAATTAATACCATAATTAGGCCATAATTAAGGGGAAATATCCACAAATAATATGCACAATTAAGGACTTAACAGAGTTTCACTCTTGAAAATATCTGCTCTAATTTATTAGAGCATCATTCTTGATATACCTACTCAAACACTCACTAAACTGCACAAAAGCTCCACTAGAACTATTATTTCCGTCTGAGGAGGGATGCCAAGAATGGCAAATGAACTTCCTATTTATACTAGTGAACATCCGACAAGCAGCTTCAATTTTCCTCTTCTCTCGTAATGTCCAATTGCCAGAAAATCCAGTGATTCTCACAAGCAAATCTAGCTTCAAGAAACAACTATGATCCAAGCATGATTTGCAACACACAACTCGCACGCTCCACTGAAAAGTTGGACTTTGTATTTCACAAGCTGCTAATAGGCATAATAAATACATAGGAGAAAGCCTCCAAATGCACGCATGATGATGTCAGAGGAAGTAGTGTTGTAACTTTACTAACTTCCTTCTTAGTAATCCTGAACATCTCTCAAAACTTCACGAATTCAGATGGACTCAAACTCTTTGTGAATATATCAACAACTTGGTTATCTTTGTTGGGATATTTCAAGTCAAATTCTCCTTACAACACTTTCTCTCAGACAAAGTGACAATGAACTTCAATATGCTTTGTTCTTGTGTGAAACACTGGATTCTCAACCATATGAATAGCTAATTGGCTGTCACAACAACATAATTGTACTGGATAATCAATTGGTTGTTGTAAGTGCTTCATAAGTTGCACTAACCACGTGCTTTCCTGTGCTGCTGAAGCTGCTCATCAATACTCTGACTCTGTATTAGATAATGACACTATTGGTTGTCACTTATTACACCAAGAAATTGTGGCTAATCCAAGACTAAACATATAACCTTTGCTTGATCTCCTCATGTAATGATCATTAGCATAGTCTGCATCATAATGTCTAGTTTACAAGTTTCTCCTTTCTTATACAATAGACCATAGTCAACAGTCCCTTTAATGTATCTCAAAATCCGATGCACAGCTTCCAGGTGTGCCTTCTTTGGATTTTGCATGAAACTACTCATGACTCCAATAGCATATGATATGTCAGGTCCAGTCAAAGTGAGATAGATTAAGTTACCTACCGACTGTCTATACATGGTAGTATCCTTAAGGTCATTGCCCTCAACACAGGTCACACACATTTACAAGAAGAAAGATCAACAAGTAAATTTTTAAAATTTTAAGGCATGCAGATTGCAGAAATGTAAGAAAACAACTCGATTCACCAGCAAAAAGACAGAAGTTACAAGAATATCTGGAATTCATGTCAATTGCTTGTTTTATAACTCTCTGAAAGCAAAAACTGACTTAATAATATATGGTGCTCTAATCACCTTTGCAGCTTGGACTAAAGGTAGGTCTTGCCAGTGACTGACCAATTGCACTCGGGCGGGCACTTATTTCCACTACTTGCACAACTTAAACTGATTGATTGTCACAGCCTGCAATATTAAGGAAAACAACTAACCAAATGTAAGCATCATCTTTGACCACTAAAATACCCGTTACAGACAAAATGCATTTCCTAGTTGGAGGCAAAGTCTGCAAATTCACCAGCAAACTACATTACAACTCTTGGCTAACTTCACGAAGAAGGTCCCAATTTCAAATGAAATTCAATAATACTATCTCGCGTGGTTCATCTGTACATTTCGTCGAACACTTGCACGAGCTGAAAATGGCATGACAAAATAGGTATGCTGACCGGATCATAACCCAATAATGAGAACAAAGGAACAATGAGACTCCGAAGTTGTTAAGATGACTCCCAAGGTCATCATTAATGGTGGCAACATTGATGCCAAATTTC
This sequence comes from Gardenia jasminoides, assembly GCA_013103745.1. Lineage (NCBI taxonomy): Eukaryota > Viridiplantae > Streptophyta > Magnoliopsida > Gentianales > Rubiaceae > Gardenia > Gardenia jasminoides. Next base: position 43,062,303 of record CM023098.1, read on the forward strand.
AATCACTGGATATGAGCAAGGTTTTATAAACCCTATTGTTTCATTGAATTAAGCCATTTCAAGGATATAATAGAGTTCAAAGGAGAAGGAGGGTGAGGAGGATTGAGGGGAGAGAATTAGCAGAAAAGAGAAACAGTTGGACTAAAGAGAAAGAGTTGGAAGAAGAAAGGTATTGGCTCTGTCGGTTTACTATTTCATGGTAGAGGGTTTACATTCTTTTATTGTTTTGACTTAATTAGATTTGCATGGTTTATATAGATCATCTATACAAAACCATCACCATAAATGGATAACTTGGTCAACCATTTAAAGTCAAGGCTAGAGATGTGGACTAATCCAAATCCATTTAATTCCAGTTTATGGATGAATTATTGGATTTCCATCCAAATTGCCACATCTAGTTTTATGTGTATTTGATGGCCTATTTCTTTTTCTATTCTTCTCTTCTTCTCTAATGGAACAGAACAAGTGAATATAAAATGCCTTCTTTTTCCTTTGTGTGTCCTGCTCTTGTCGAATGTTTGATTTCGCAAAACCATGCATTAATATGCGTTAATTCTGGTCGAACGTGCAGTAATGTTTTGAAGCACATGCTTTGCCCGTTAACATGCTACTTTTCAAGATAATTTCTTTAGAAAAAGATTTAGTAATGAGAGGGTGAGATTTAAGAAGCATGAACTGGTAAGAGGGATCAGAAACCCAAGAATTCTAATTCTCATATCTTAATCTTAACTGTTAGATTGAAATATCTTCAACACTTTTCAACATAATCATTTCCACATTATTTATCTTCAATAACAATGCTAACAAAGTAGGAGTTCACAAACAACAACTCTACATTTTTGTCAATATCGAATGAAATTGGAGTTTTCTCCAGACTTATTGCCCAATTTCTTTAATGTGTGATATCGTAACTTTTCTCATAGAAAAAACATGTGAAAATCGTTGCCCTTGTAAATTTTTCTTTCCTTCCATTGCTGAGTGTAAGTCTGAAGTTAGTCACAGTTTTCCTTATTGAACACTTTCCAATATTAATTTTGTTTCAATGAAATTCTATTCCTAAGTTAGAACTGGAATTCTCTACAAACCCCATCCCTGAAGAATTTCATTTTTCTTTCAAGATGGGCAGTTTTAGGATTACATCATTGCAATGGGTTATTAGCTTGTGTTTAGATACGCACGTAAAGGTCACAAAGATTTTTCTTCAAGATGGACAGTTTCGAGGTGTTACTAACTTGAACAACTTCAATTTCTGTCAAGGTGGCAATTTAAGGATTCACATCATTATAATGAGATGTTAGCTCTCGTGTTTTGACCAAAAGATGCTTACCTTAGTGGCAACATTGTCTTGGTCCTATAAAATCTCATCACTGCTAACTCATCCCTGTATGGTCGGAATGGAAACATATGAATCCAATCAAATCCCTCTACGAAGAGATGCATTCGCTGTGTGTTCATAAAAAATTGAAATTTTCAGGGACTTTGAGGACGCGTATGGGAGGGGTTTAATGTATATTTATTTCATGAATGGACCAAAGTGGTTGGAGCCACACTTTGTTCTTTGATTTGGATAAGGAATGCCTTGACAGTGCTTCCTCTTCATATGCATCAGAGAAAACTTCGCCATTGAATACTTTGGACAGTGCCTGGAGGGCGTTTTTATCTTATTGAGGCTTAAGACACACAAGTGCTAGTGTTTAACATTTTTAAGATGAAAAAGGACTTTTTGCAAAGGGATTTGAAGTCGCACATAAACATTGCGCCGGGACAACATGTATCCTGGATGAAGTCCCTTGCCCATTTGGTGATAATCGATGTAGATTTTGTATACCTTGTTTTCTGGAGGATGAGAAAGAAAAGAAACCGAAGTTGTGATTTCTTCTTTGTTTTTTTTTAAACCCCAAGATCATCACAAGTTTATCCAGATAAGTTACATTTACATGCTGAGAAATCCTTAGTCAAGTGATTAATATTAAGACACCAGGAATTAGAAGCTTTGGCTCAAATCCTCTCTTACTTCCCAACTTCTCAAATCCCACCTCCCACTGTGTTGAAAGTAAAAAATTAAAAAAAAAAAGTTGCACTTACACATTCTTAAAGAGTATATGACATCCTCTCCCAGCTATAAAATAAATAAAAAAAAGCCACACTTATACATTCTTACGAGTTTATAACGTCATTATTTATAAAATGGCTAAAAGTTTAAGTATAAATGAGTTATAACTTCTATCGATGCCTTTCTTTGCACTCAATTACGAAGGGTGATAAGTGTTTATTTTGTGTGTTTAAAGTATGTTTTTCTATTTAGTTTTTGTGTGTTTTGTTATTTTAATGGTTAATTAACTAGGGTTTCTAGTGAAGTTTTGCATTTTATGGTTTAATTAGAGAAAATGTATTTTTGTGGATTAATGTGGTGAAAACTTCATGTTTTTGTAGGATTAAATGTTTAACCATTAAATGAAGTGAAATGAGAAGATATTTTCATAATTATTGTTGATGTGAATTAATTTCAGGCAATGAAGCTTCGACGGAAAGTTGGAAAATTGAATTATTTGAAGTTGATAAAATTCCAAATTGAGATGAGCAAAATACAATTCAATTATCGAGGAATAAAAGGGTCAAAAATTGGAGGATTTAACGCATCAATTTCACGATAAAAATTTGGATTTTGCAAAATTGGAGCAGATTCGCGACCTGAAACGTGATGCAATAAGTGGAAATTTGAAGCAGCTCGCGAATCTCTCAGTGGAGACAGGGGAGGCGATCCGCGATGGGATTCGTGAGCCTCTGACTCGCAGATCCCTGACAGAGACTTGAACAACTTGCAGCCGAATTCCAGAATTTTTCAGCTCACTTCCAGCTCAATTTTCAGACGAATTTCAGCTGATAGTTGCATGAAGAATCTTGTAAAGTTGAAGAAACAGCTCATGGCAAATCCAAAACACAATTTGCATCAATTTTACAACTCATTTGAGGTTGGAATTCAAATGAACTCAATGCATGAAGACATGTTTGAAGACAATTCAAGGATGAAGATTCATGAAGCCATTTTCCTTCACTTTTAAAGGCCAAATTTTTCTTGTGTTCATATGAGGAAGTTTTGGATGCTTATGGATGACATCCTCTATAAATAGGGTCTTTTGTAGTCATTTTGAAAGAACTTTAGGAAGGTTAGAATTACTACCAAAATATAGTCTTCACTAGTTCATTAGCTTAGATAGTTAGTAGTGTAGTTATAGTATAATTCAAGTATGTTTAGCTAAGTTATTGCCTTGAGTTATGGATGAACTTTCTATATCTTGTTTGTGATATTTACTGCGTTATTTGCTGCTATTATTTTGAGCAAGTATTTAGTACTTTGGCTTTTATAATCATGATTAACCGGCCATTAATTGTGATCATCTCAAGGTGTTAAGTTTAAATGAAAATAAGAATTTGACACTAGTTCATGAAGTGCTAACCTAGGAAGTCACTCACAAGTGTAAGGTGGCGCCTTTGTGGCTTTAGTGATTTATTTCATGTAATTTCATAGAGCAAATGAGCTTGTAGTTAATTCCATAACCACGCTAATAGGTATGGATTAGTTATGAGTATAGTTGATTCATTATGAAAGTATATTTCACGTGCATTAGGAGATTACACCATGCTTAACCAAGGTAATAACATTAATACAACCCGTAGCTTCATTTGCAAGAGTAGTAAGGAATTCCATAGCTTGAGGAGTTTTTAATTGTTATTTTCTACTTATTTTATTTGATGTTTGTAGTTTAGATTAAATTTACTTGCGTGTGACAGTCTAAATAATAGAGGAGTTCGAAAATCACCGGTACTTGACATTCTTCCCTGTGGGATCAACACCTAATCTACCCTATGCTTGATAAACGATCTGTATACTTACAGAAAATGGGGTGTTTAGGTTTTATATTAAAATTTGGTGTATGGTAAAATCTCATCAAGTTTTTCGTGCCGTTGCTGGGGAAGAATTTGTTCAATATTAGTGCTAAGAACAACTTTATTACTTTAGACATTTTTATATTCATTGTTTTTAGTTTATGTCTTATTAGCTATTCTTCTTAACTAATCTTGCTTTTTGAGTATTTGGAAGCATTTTTAGGCTTTAATGAAGGATAACAAGGAAGTGGATCAAGGCTTGAGAGAAGGAAATTTGGCAATGGACCCCTACAATTTTCAAGGCTATAATTATGGAGGTAATCAAAGGATGTTCGAAGGTATGTCATTTGAAGATTGCACAAGGAGCATTGAGGCTAAATTTGATTATATTACATTAAATGTGCAATTGGACACCATTACAAATTTGTGAGGGCCTAAGACTTTAATTCTGGATTTGTGCTATTAAGAGATCTTCTTAAGAATATGAATAACTATAACCCCTTCCTAATTGTGGTTGGTATTGAATCGAGAGTCTCTATTGTGGCTAGCACTTAAGAAATCTTAGACCGGGGAGATATTAAATTTCCAGTGAACCAATTGATGGATGGTTAAGAGATACCCTTCTTAAGCTCTATTTGTTATTATGTGATGTGTGACTTTGAGATCCAATGAGAATTAGCGAGGAAGTGTTCTACTCGATGCTTCCTTGTTTGTTTTCCATGAAGTTTTAAATTTTGTATTTTCGATCTATTTTTAAACATTCTTTTATTTAACCTCCTCACGCATGTTGAGTTTTCATGATTTGGACAAGAAACTGGGACGGTTTTGAAAGACAATAAGTGTTTTAATTTTGAAAATTTTGGCAACTTTGCACCTGAGGTGTGAAGAGAGATTTACTAACTTTTAAACTCAACATTTGGCGGAATCACAAGACATCTTATACCTTATTCTTGTAATAAAACCACTTGAGTATGCACGAGGCATATTACTCTATTTACTCGAAGAAAACTTAATGAGTTTGAATGAAATTGAAGATTTTAACCTTGAAAGTTTTCGCCACTTGTAACTACATTAATTTTTATAAACTTTTATATACATTGTTACTTTACGTATGTTCTGGCTCGACTCGACAAGGGTCTTAGTTTGAGAATGAGAGTGCGAACCTGTAAGTTGGAACTCGTATCTAAGCATGAATATTTTACGAAATCAAGGTTGACTTTTAGAGTTGAAACCTCTTGGAACACTGAAGTCAATCTATGACTGAGGGATTATGGAAGGGAAGATTGATAGATAGTCTTGTGTAATCTACTGGGACCCTAATACTTGATCTGAGCTGAAACTGAAGTAGGAGATTAGATCTACTAGTGTTATGATTGATTGACCTAGATGCGTACTTAGTAAGGTTCCCCCTAATGATTGCTTTATATATATCTTGTGATTGGTCTTATGGACATGTTTTAACCCTTTTGTAAAGAGTAACCACTAGGGTGATTCTCGTCTCTGTGGGTGCATGTTTATTTATCGCTTTCATTATTGTGTTTTTGTTTAGTAAAATAGCCGTGAAAACGATTTTGTGTGTCCTTTTGTAATAAACATGCCACTGTGATGTACTTGATTCTCTTGGAGTATATATGTATGGCAATTTGGTTGATTCTAAGAAATTCTCTTGTTAGTTCCCAAAATTTAACTTGTTAATTGTTTATTTTATTTTGGTGTTATTTCATTATATTTCATCCTCCCTTATTCTATTTTATTTTATTGCATTTCGTTTTCATATCTCCGTTTAAAAATGTCTACCTTCTATAAAGATTATGGACGGTAGACGAGGTCGAGATCGAGGTCGAGATCGAGGAGTAGGGTGTGGGTTTGGCAACCGTATACTCCTAAGAGAGATGAGGAACCTTGGGAGAAGGCTTGATAGGTGGGTTCGCGTGATGCCATAGAATCCTAGTGATGGATAGGAGTTGGAATTGGAAAGTAAATGACCAATCTCTATATACCATAGGAGTTAATACTTGGAGATGAACGGTGGCAAAGATTTTTGGGTCGAAATTTATGTATAAACAAACTTGCACGACTATCTAACTTTCTTAAGAATATTTGTCTAGGAGGTACATTTTTCCTGAATATAGATTTTAACCTGAAACTTTGAGGGAATGCTTTTAAGTATTTTCCATGTACATACTATTATACTAAATATGTGTTTTAATATTCATGCCTTGAGTTGCATGATTAACCTTCTTAAACTTATTTGAGGAATTTGAAATGGGTCTCGATGATTGAGGCAAAAAAAAAAAAAAAGAAGAGATTTTCGAAGTTTCTTACTAAGAAAATTTAGTTTTGAGCCATGAAGGAAAGTTTGTATCCTGACATTTATTTTGAAGTTTTAAATTAGTGTTTTACCATATATACCTCCTATATACATTAAAGCCTTTGAATATATTTCGCAAATTATGATTTAACTTGATTTGAACAAAAACATGGATTGGTCCTTTAGGACAAAAGAACTAGGTCATTTCTAACATTGTTCATATTGAAAATCAAAAGCCAATAAATGATCTTGGGCAAATTGAGTTCGAGAATCTTTTTGTAAACTTAGTTCTCTATTGAAAATATATCTTTTTACTCGAGTTTTAAATTGCATGATTGAATCATTTAATTAGAGTTTTAATTGACCCTAGAGCTACCTAATGTTGGAGTAAACCCTAGTTTCACGAATGATATAGGTATGGAATGTGATCGTTTACTCTACGATATGGACGTTAAGATTTCCTCCAAGGATTAGTGTTTAAGTGTTAGTATAATTCATGCAAATTGTGAATCTTGGGCAAACAAGAGGAGAATGATTGGCCGATACGGTGAACTTAGCAAATAAGGAGTATAAAGTAACCTAAGGAATGGATTGATTAGCTAGATGTGAAAAGTAAGCTAGCATTATCTATTCTTATATCGGGAATTCAAGTTAGAAAACCTATTCATACGGAAACATGAAGATATATGGCCTTTCTTTATAAGGTATACCCGAGAATAAATGAAGTTCAAACGTGCCATTGGGAAAAAGGTTTATTGGGGTTGCCCACATACGCTTTATTAGGAATAAGATACATGAAAGAAAGTGAACCGCCGTGGAAGGCGCCTATGTTTTTGTTGAGAAAAGCTTGGAAGTATAAAGTTATGAGTGGACTTTCGAGACTTGAATGAAGTGACCATTAAGAGGAAATATTTCACCTAGAAGGATTGCTTGATCAACTATAAGGAATCTTGGTATTTCCTAAGTTGTGTAATCTCTAAGAAAGGACTTAAGGTGGACCTAACTAAGAATGGAAGCATTATCTCTATCGAATGACTTTTGAGGGTCTTGCTAATCATAAGAGCATTGCACCGGGTTGGAAAGAACTTAGACCTTATAATGAGGGTTGAAATTTCAATCAGGATATGCTCATGGAGATATTATGACATATTTGACAAGTTATTACTTAAGGTTCCATAGAAATAATAGGATGAAGTATAGAAGAGATGTGCGAGAATATGGGGATTCTTCAACAGGAAATAGAATGCCAAAAAGAAACGGCTGACCATTGGAAAGAAAGGTGTGGAAACCTCAGACATTAAGTGAAGAACTGCTCAAGGAACTAGATCCTACCACGGACTCACTGAAGGTCTTAGAGACACTAAGAAATAGCAGTTTCTTTTGGGTGTAGCGTGTCTTGTGAAGATCTTGGATAGTAAGTTGGATCTCCTATAACATTGGAGAGCTTGGAGCTTGAACGGTGAAATGAATTGCTACTCCTTGATGGTTGTTAACTATGATTCTAGGTGATTTACCCGCCTGCATACCATGAGTCAGTGTGAATTTTGAGGACAAAATTCTTTTAAGGAGAGGAGAATGTAACGGCCTCGAAAAAAAAAATTATTTTTTTTAAATTTCAAAAATATGAATTTTATTTATTTATTTATTTATATAATTATTTCTTTAATTATCTTGTGACATCCAATTTTTCCTCATTCACAATGCCTCATTTAATTTTAACTCTATTCTCCTGTTAATATCGTTTCACAGCATTTATTAGCGGTAAAATGTCAAAGGTACGTTTTTCGAGGTAAACCCGGACTGTGAGTGAAATAGTGAAATTAAGTACGGATGATCATTAGTAGGTTAGAAGAGTGATTAAATGACTGGATTTGGGTCGTTGAAGGTGATTAATTAGGGTTTTGAAAATTTTAGTTAAGATTTGGATAACCTCATTAAACTTAGAATTTCAACCAATTATTTCTTTCAACCAATTCCTTCTAGCTCTTACGAAAATTTTCCTATTCTTCTTCCCCCTCCTAGCCAAAAACTAGCCCCTTAATTTCAAGCAAAATTAAGCCATTTATTTTCCCTCCAAATAGATAAGAATGGCATTAATGAAGTTTGACTATTAAGGCAAGACAAGACTTGTGTCTTGTCTTCCTTTCTTTCTTACTTTATAAAAAAAAAATTGCTTAAAATTTGTTCATTTTCTTCTTCCCTTCACCCGAACTTCCTCTTCTTCCTTCTCTTCATTCCATCGATTTTCCTCTTTTATTTCTTGCAAAAATCACCAACAAAAACTTCATCACTCTTGGCTTGAACTTGAACTTGGTGGAGAAGCTTGGACTAGGAGCATTTGGAAGCTTTTGTTTGGCATTTCCTTGGAGAACTTTCACTTGTTTCTTGCAAGAGGTAAAACTAGAAACTTGAACTTCATTTCATCCATTCCATTTGAAAGCATGTTGATAGGTTGGGATGTTGAAAGGTTTTAGAAAACCTTGACTTATGTGTTTATAACTTTGTATATGGATTTGATTTGTGGAATTTGATGACTATGGAAAAAAAATGGTGGGCTCTTGAATTCCCACTAAATGTGTGTAATTGATTGCTAGATGGTTAGATGTTGTTATCTAAGTGCATTATGTATAGTGATGATGGTTAAGAGTTGGATGAAACTCAAAGGTGAAAACCGGCTAAGGAAGAAAAAAATTGGGGAATGAATTTTCTGATTTTTCCTTGAATTTCGTGGCTGTATTTTTGGCTAGTTAAGAGGCTGAATTTGATGTTTAAATGATGAATGTTAAGCTGTTAGTTTGCCCCACAAAAAGCTCTTCAAGAGTTGATGTTATGAGGGTTGCTAATTTGGAAGTGAAAGCTGGAAAAAAAGAGGGGTTATGCTGTCCGAATTTTGAGGATTATTTTGTGATATTCTTGCCAAAAGATGTGACCATTTTTGATCATCATTAGGCTTAGGAAGTTCAATACTAGTTTGGTTTCGAAAATTAGGCAAATTGGTAGTGATTTGAGGCATAATCTAAGTATAGGGAATGAGGGAATTGAACTTTGGTGGTTTGGACAGTTTTGATGGATGAACTTTAGGCACGTAGAAAACTGCCTTCCCGTTTGTATTTTAAGTTGAAATTTGGTATGAATCTAGTTGATATATGGAAGTATTAGTGTGCCAAATTTGACAATTTTTTGGACTTGAATTCGTCACTCAAACACTGTCTTGAAAACTGCCCTGTATCTTCATGTTTCCAGAAATTGCAGAATTGCAAACTGCCCTTGTTTGAACTGTTGTCATTTCATGCTCGGATGTCGGAATTGAGTTCCGTCAGTGGCTGTTGAAACTCCTTATGTAGTACTATATTATGTATGAATTTCAGAGGTTAAATAATTTTCTGTAACTTTTGGCGAGTTTTCAAAGTGCTCTGGATGTCCAGCCTGATAAGCACTGTCTTTTTACTGTAGCAGAATGTTTAACGAAAATCTGGGTTAATTTCGTCCATAATTTTAATCTGATGTCTTCTGAAAAGTTTTAGAGCTTTCAAATAGGTTTCCAACGGTACCAAATGAGCAAAATTCTGACTTGTATAACTTGAGTTAGGATTTTTCAAAGTTTTCAGCTCAACTTGGGAAATTGTCGAACTTTCGACTTTTTGAACTAAACTTGACCGGTGATTAGGAGAACTCATTTTTTGTTCTCTTTTAATTATTTTAGGGCAAAGTGCTGATTTTACAACTGATCAAAACTTGGACTCCGACCCCTATTTTGTCGGTGAGTTTTCCAATGCATGTTTACTGCTTTAATTTACGAACTTAATGCCTGAATGTGCCATGTGGCTGTCGTGTGATTTTGTGAAACTGTTAAACCACTCACTTAAAGGAGAGTATACTTTATTGCTCCCTTTTTGTAGAGTTGGAAATTTAGTTATTGCATGTATTGAACTTGGGAGATGGAAACGTGATATATAATAACTCTTGGCCGTGTGCCTTGAGTAAAATTACTGTTTACTGTTTACTGTTGAATTATGTGGCGTGCGGGCCCGATAGGGGGAGTAAGGTGGATGGAGTTGGCGTGAAGAGTCGTCTACTTGGATTGAAAGTCGACGGAGTGTCGACTACTATAATTGCTCGTGAAATGTGGAAATTGGCTCCTGAGAGCCTCCGTATCCTCAATGTGTGTTAATTGGATTTGTTTATGTGTTTTAATTATTTACTTTTAACTTTACCGTTTTAAGTGCATGTGCATGAATTTTGAAAACTCATGAGCTTTTTAGCTCACCCCCGTTCCCGTTTGTTTTTCCTTAACAGGTGACGAGAATCCCGAGGCGTAAATAGGGCTAGTTCTTGTCCTTTTTACTTTTATCTCGAATTTGGAGAAATATTTTGTATATTATTTTGGTGATGTATATTCTAGAATTATGGAAATGTACTAAAATCTGGCTCGAGGATTTTAAGTATTTTGAGTGGGAAACTGTAATTCTAAGATTTGACAGTATTGTACAATTTTAATATTAATGTTGCTATGATTGGAGGTTTTACTCGTTTAAGTTAGTATCTTTTCATGCTTGAGTCCTGGCGAGAGTTGGACAGACAGTCCGCTAACCCCTCTGGTTAGCCTTAGGGGGAGGTGGGGCTGTTACAGTGTGGAAATAATCATGCTACATATACATTTATGCAAGCACAACATGTGATTTTTATGATGAATTTGAGCATTACAATTCTTGTTTTGATCAATATGGTGCTAATTGTGATAATTCCTATACTTATGGTTGGAATAATCAATGTGCTTATGATAATTCTTCATGTTTTTATGATTACCATTTGGTGTTCAACTTGAATCAAAACCATCTTTGGAATTAGTTATAGAAAAGTTTGTGAGGGCCTCGAAAAATCCCGATTTTATTTTAAAAATGCCAAATATTGTGTTTATTCATTGAAATATGAGTGAGTATATGTTTAAAGTGAATATTTTCCAATTTAGAGAATTTTATACGAATTATTTGCCGGTGTGTGGTTTCGGCCGAATTAAGGGTTTAATTTTGTACCGATGCGTGATTTGTGACTTTAAATTGAAATCGAGCATATGTAGTGATATTATGGAAATATTATTAGGATTGGACAGTGTTGGAATAGTGTAAAACAGTGTAAGTTAGACTGTCGTGCGCGACGCGACATAAAGTGCCCAAAAAGGCACTTTTCCTTAAATTAAGGAAGTGGCCACTTTTTGTCCCCTTTTGTCTTGACTTTTTGGCCTCTTGAGCTTCACTTTTCAGCTGCCAATCTTGGAGCAAAGAGAGAGAGAGTGGCCGAGAGATTGAAGGAGAAAGAGAGAGAGAAAGCTTCCTAGTTCTTCCATTTTTTTCTTCCTTCTTGTTTTGATTCATCAAGCCACCATAGAAGGCCTTCATCTTCTTCATTCTTGCAGCCGGGAGAGAGGGGAGAGAGAGAGAGGCTGGTCCAAAACTTGGGGAAGAAAAGAGAGGAAAAAGCTTGTGGTTTGATCATCCATCTTCTTCTTCATCCAACCCCTTGAAGTGGTGAGACGTTGGTGAAGGATTTTGGGCTGTGTTTCCTCCTCCTTGGCAGCTGTGTGAAGGTGAGAAGAAGATGGGGGGAAAAATTAAAAATTGGAAGAAAGAAAAGAGGAGAAAGAAAGCTTGTGGGTGTGTTTTGATCTTACTCTTGAAGTTTTGTGGGAAAAACACTAACAGGCTAGAGGATCGTGGGCAAAAGTTGAAACTTTTGGAGTTTGCTAGACTTGGAAGCATTTTTGGGAAGAGGAACTCACAAGATCTACCTTGATCTTGTTGGATCTTGATAGATCCGGAGGTATAAGCTTCAAAACTACTAGATGTAGGTTTATTAGTGTTAAATATCGTAGATCTGTAGTTTACCCTGGTAAAAATGGCTATATTTGAAATGATGAAGTTGGGCTCTTGAAATCCCAACTTTGGTAGCGGACTTGAGGTGGCCTCTAGGTAGCGGACTTGAGGACCTAATTGGGAATTGAATGATATTTGTGAAATTTGTCATGATATGGTTAGAAAGTAGAGTTTTATTGTTGGAAATTTTGATAGAAAAATGTATGACATGGCCAAACCCATGCTTGGTAATTTCCATGTTTGATTTCAAGATTTTGTGATTATTCTTGATGAATTTTTGTCTAAGAAAATACGTTTTCTGTTCATTTATAAGTGTAGGAATTTTAAAAGATGAAAAGTGAAATTTCTCGTGAACATTTGTATGACAAATGTCATTTGACGGAATTTGAGGGTTTTACAATATTGTGACCAAATCTTATAAGTTTTGAAAATAAAGATATGGTTTGAAGTGTTCTAAAGTTATGTTAAAGTATTGACAAAGAGTAAGCGTTGAGTTTTGTGATAAAAGTGATTTTGAGGTGATAAACCTCACTTAAGTGTTATATTAAAGAAATTTTTAAGTAGTGCTTAGTGAATACGTCGGTGGCATGTTATATTTGAATCGATATAGTGATCTACAAAAGATTCATTTGAAATGTTGTACCATATGAAATGAATGTTTTCCTTGAGGGATTTTTGGGAAAAATATTGATTGAAACTAAGAAGTGAAAGTGAAATGTTTTAGTTAATGAGTGAAGGAGTGAATCTCGATTATTGTTTTTAAATTATTTTAGGGGGTGTGCAAGGAAATGAATTTGATCCTTACGTGGAAGTCGAACCCTACTATTTCGGTGAGTTTCCATATATGTTATGTGATTTGTGAATATGATTCGAAGTGTATTGGTCAAGTGATTTGAAGTGATTGTGGATTTTTAAATCGATAAGTGGGGTAGTGTGTATTTCATCGCACTTACCTTTATTGGAAATAAAAGAAATTGTGAAAGTGTTTTGCAGTGTTCTATAAGTATGAGTATTCCGATTCGTTTATAAATCAAATAATTTACTACTATGTGAAAATGACTTGTGGAATAATTTGCTAGACTCTCATTTGCAAATATATGATTTACCACTATTTTCAAGTAAAATGCTTTTACAAGTGAAATAATTTATGAAGGAGATGTGAGTGTTTCAACTCCTTTTCAAAGGAAAATCTTGCCATTGTTTGCAAAGAAATGATTTGATGAAATGATTTACTAGCATTTATAAGGAAATGAATTTGGAATGTTTAAAAGACATGAACGACCATGTGAGTGTTTGCTCCTTTCGTGTGATTTCGGGAATCAAAAGAATAGTGGGTTATCATGTGACTAATGTGACGTCGTAGGGTGAATACCCTCGACTAGTTTCAATGAAATAATGTGACGTCGCAGGGTGAGTACCCTCGACTAGTTTCAATGAAATAATGTGACGTCGTTGGGCGAAGTCCCTCGACTAGTTTCAGTGAATTATTGCGACGCCGTTGGGTGAAGTCCCTGTCGCGCCCTATTTTTTGGAAAGGAGGAGGGAATGAAAACCCTCGTCGTTTCGGGTTTTTAGTTGAAAAAGGTTTTTTAATTAAAAATTGATTTTTGAAAAAGAAATGGGTCATGGGACTACAAAAATGCGACGATTTAGACCCAAAAACAAAAGTCTAGAAAAGGGTTTTTAGAAAAATTTGGAGTCGCCACTTGGTATGGAGTTTAGGTGTACCAAGTCACCCAAAAATTTTAATTAATGAAAATAAACAAAGAAAACCCTTTTTTAGACGACTCCAGGTCTTTGAAAAACTAGAGAAAAAGGTTCGGGGGTCACAGTTGAAAAAAGTGAAGGCAAAGATTCGATGTTACTCGTCTCTAAGGCACCCTTCTAACTTAGCCAAAGCTAGTTGCAAGATTTAGTTAAAAATTTCCTAATTCTAACTTTAAAATTTATCACATTTGGATGTTATCTATATGGATGCAAAAACCTAAATCTAATGTTGGATCGAGAGGGGCAAAATGTCTCCTTAAGGTTTGATTGGAATTAATCGCATTAGTTGTGTCATCCAAGTTTGATCCCTCGAGGAGGTCACGAAAAATGCAAATGATGAAACTCGAAAAAAACGGGAAAACTAGGGTTTTCAAAAGAAATGCAATTTTTATAAAATCTCAAGGGAAAAGAAATTGGATTTTTGAAAAGATCAATTTTAAGTGCAAAGAGGAACTTGAATTTTCAAAAGATGCAATTTTAAGAAAAACGGTTTTTTGACTTTGAATTGCTAAAACATGAAGAAGAAACTTGACTTTTAAAGAATGATTTTGATAGAATTTAAAATAATGCACATGTATGTCCTAAAGAGGGATAATGCAACATAATGGGTACGGGGGACTAAATTCGTGACTTCAAATCTTCCTTTTTATAGAAGGAAATAAAAGCGTGCTAAGGCTAGGAAACCATACTCGCTCTTTTTCCTAATTCAAAGGGTAATGTCTTAAATGTACTAATCTATTTTTTGACGAAAAAAGAAAACTAAATGAGATGTTTCGCATACGGGATGGGAGAAAAATAACATGCAAAAATGGAAAAGAAACTCTAAAAGTGAAAAGTGTGTGAAATTTGTATCTAATGCATGAACGGCATTAAGGGTCTAGCATTGGACTAGCCCTCGTCAAAAAGTTCTCACTAACATTGGATTAGTGAGAAATCGAAAGAAAAAGCCACAACTAGCGTTGGACTAGTGTGATGACGTCAATACATTTACACAATAAACATGTAAACATGATAATAAAGCAAGTAAACACATAAAAGCACATAATCACATAACACATAGGCATAATATCTAGATGCAAGACCCTAGGAAAGCAAGTAAACACATAAACATGCAAGTATGCAAAATAAGCATATAAAACCTAATTATTACATTGGGGGAACCTAAATACATTCTAAGGGGAAAAATTCGGAATAATAATCTAACTATTACATTTTCTAGAATAAATACACTTTTTACAAAATTAAACCTATCTATTACAACTTGGCATCCAAGGCCTCCAAATGATTTACCCAAAAATTAAATGACATAAATAAAGACTAGGCATGAATAAAAGAAAAGGAAAACTTAATTTAAAACATGCAAGATCATGCAAAAACACATAAGAGCACATAATAGGGGAAAGAAGTTACCATCCCTTGATGTAATGCCTTAATTGAATCCTTAAATGAGGGGAATGGTTATCTAAGACTCAATGTCAACAAAAGGGATCAAGGTACCAATTTAAAGGAAAAATCAATCAAAAATTCAAAGAAAAGGTATCAAAATAGATTCTGCAAGCAACATGGACATGACTAGGAAATATGAATAATAGAGTAAGATTCTGGAACAAAAGAGCAGGAAATAGTAACAAAACTGAGGAACAGAAAGGTTACGCGGAATAGAAACGCGGACAGAGCCGCGCAACTAAGTCTGCATTACATGCAAAATGTAGAGTTCAGAGGGGAAACGCGGACACAGCCGCGTAACGGTTCGCGTCTCTTCCCATCTTCAAAATATCAGGAAGATTGCTTCCAGTTTTTTAGACAATAACACAAACAAAATCTTCAGAAGTAAGGGGATCTATTTAAAGCATTAAACATCATCATTCAGATCATGTCAAAACAAGCTAAAACCGAAAAAGGCCAAATCTTAAGCATCAACATTATCAAATAGACAAAAAAAGGGAAAGGGAAGAACTGTCAGGCTAGAAACGCGGGAAGTTACGTGGACTGGCCTGCGTAACAACCCCGCGTTTCTTCACATCTTCAAATACTCAAGAAGAAATGCGGAGCGTTACGCGAACTAAGCCGCGCAAGAGGTCCGCATTTCTTCACATCTTCAAACATTCAAGAGGAAACGCGGATCGTTACGCGAAGTAGTCCGCGCAAGTAGTCCGCGTTTCTTCACATGTTCAAAACGTGAAAAATATTTTTTCAGAAATTTTTCAGAAATCACAACAAAATCAACACAGAAGCATCAAACGTCTGATTTTAAACGTCAGAACAAGACTATGAGCCTTACCAAGGCCTTGTAAACACAACATGCTCATATAACAACCAATAATCATCATCAAATGTCATAAAACTAAAAAAAAACACATTTAAGACCTTGGTTCCACCAAAGGCTTAGACACTTTGAGGGTTTTCTTAGGTTAATCTTGATCATTGGATGCGTTTTATTTGTGTCTTAAGGATCAAGGGTGATTTGGACATTAACTAAAACGATTACTTGATGCCAAAGACACAAAAAATACAGCTGGAAATAAGGAAGGAAAGGCTGGAAAAACACGCGCGTAATTTTTTTTCGCTTCTGATCAGGTTACGCAGATTGGTTACGCGGACAGATCCGCGTAACTGGTCCACGTTTTTGACTTTCTTTTTTTTTTTAAAGAAAAACCTACAAAAATAAGAAAGATGTGTTAGAATATTCAAAAATAAATAACTAAATATTAATAGATAAAAACATAAGAAAACAATTGAAATAGTCAAAATTTGGTGTCTACAGTCCCTCGACTAGTTTGAGTGAAAGATTGTGATGTCATTGGGCGAAATCCCTCGACTAGTCTACTTCGTTGGGCGAAGTCCCTCGAGTAGTTTCAGAGAAGTATTGTGACGTCATTGGGCGAAATCCCTCGACTAGTATGTGACGTCGCTGGGCGAAGTCCCTCGACTAGTTTCAATGAAATAAAGTAACGTCGTAGGGCGAGAACCCTCGACCAATTTGCGATGTCTTGGGCGAAGTCTCTCGACTAGTCTACTTTGATGGGCAATGTGCCTCGAGTAGTTCATACGAGCAATATCCATTTAAGCATCTATCTACTGGATTTGAATTGTATACTTGAAGTATGATTTAAACTATTTTACGTGAATTGTAAGCCTTTTTGGAACTCACTGGGCTTTTTAGCTCACTCTTTCCAAATTGTTTTCTTTAACAAGGACTGAGAACCCAAGTGAAGGAGCCAACCCTTAGAGATAGGGTTTGCTTTTGTATTGATGTGACAAACGTGGATTGTGATTTAGAGAGCTTTTGTATTATGAGAAATTGAACGTTTGATGAGTATTTTATGTAATTTGGGGATATTAAGAATGGTGTAATGTGATTGTAAGTTATTGTTGAGTTTAGATTTGAGATTGGAATATTAGTCTAGTGTTTTAGCGATATTTATGTGAGTGAATCCTGGCGAGAGCTATGCAGTCGGTCCACGGATACCTTAGGGTATGCCCTAGGGAGAAGTGGGGCTGTCACAAAGTTAGCTAATCCACCTTTATCTTTGGAGCAAGAAAGATTAGCTAATGATTCTAAGCCATGTTGGGAAGTAGCTATTAAAAAGTTAGCTAATACAACTTTCGATCATTTTGATAGGGTTGAGAAAAGATTAGATGAATTAACTTTTCACTTTGAAGGAATACAAGACCAGTTGCATAATTTGTGTGAAGTTATTTCATGTAGTGAAATGCAAATTGACGCTAACATCAATGATGGGAATGTTGTGTGTGAAAGTGGAATAAATTTTGATGACAATGATGAATCTTATTTGCATTTCAATGATGATATGTCCATTTCACATGATGATGATTTTGGAATGAATTTTGAACCTCAAAAGGCAAGCATAAATTGTAAGGGCCTCAAAATTCAGATTTTATTTTTAAAATGCATAATATTATTTATATTGTGTTTATATATTGAGAAATGAGTGAATATATGTTTGAAGTGAATATTTTCTAATTTAGAGAATTTTATACGAATTATTTACCGGTGTGCGGTTTTGGCCGAATTAAGTGTTTAATTTTCTACCAGAACGTGATTTTAGTGACTTTAAGTTGAAATCGAGCATATGTAGTGATATTGTGGAAATATTATTAAGGTTGGATAGTGTTGGAATGGAGTAAAATAGTGTAAATTAGACTGCCGCACGCGACGCGACATAAAGTGCCCAAGAAGCACTTTTTCCTTAAAATAGGGAAATGGCACTTTTTGTCCCCCTTAAGACTTGACTTTTGGCCTCTTGAAGCTTCATTTTTTCCAGCTGCAATTTGGGCTTAGAGAGAGAGAGCCATAGAGAGAGAAAAGAGAGAGATTTGTCTTCTTGGTTTCCTTCTTCTTCTTTCTTGCTTCCAACAAGCTTCAAGCATCCTTAATCACCATCATCTTCTCCACTTCTTGCAGCCGAGAGAGAGGGATAGGAGAGAGAGAGAGCTGGTCCGGTTTCTTGGAGGAAGAAAGAGAGGTAAGTTTGGTAGTTTGATTCTCCAATTTCTTCATTAACTAGTATCTTGAACTTGTGAACTTGGAGTGAGGATTTTTGACTTGAGTCTCACCCTCCATGGCAGCCGATTGAAGAAAGAGAGAGAGGGGTACCATCCGAAAGTTTGGAAGAGAAAAGAAAGAGAAAAGTGAAGGAGCAAAGCTTGTTTGAGTGGTGGGTTGCTTGATCGTGAATTTGGTATTGAAAATCATTGTCAAAACTCGAAGATCTTAGGTAAAGTTCGAAGCTTGAGGAGCTTGCTAGGCCTGGAAGCACTCTTGGAAAGAGGAAACTCACGAGATCATCTTTGATCTTGTCAGATTGTGTTAGATCCGGAGGTATAAGCCTTGAAACTTGTAGATATAACTTTATTAGTGTTAAATAGCTTAGATCTATGTTTGATATTGGTAAAATGATCTCATCTGAAAAGATGAAGTTGGGTTCTTGAAATCCCAACTTAGGTAGCGGACTTGAGGTGGCCTCTAGGTAGCGGACTTGAGGACCAGATTGTGGCTTTGTTTGATATTTGTGAAATTTGTCATGATATGGTTAGAAAGTAGGGTTTTGTTGTTGGAAATTGTGATAGAAAATGTATGAGATGGACAAACCCATGCTTGGTAATTTCCATGTTTGATTTCGAGATTTTGTGGTTATTGTGATGAATTTCTGTCTAAGAAAATATATGGTATGTTCATTATGAGTGTATGAATTTTAAAAGATGAAAAGTGAAATTTCTCGTGAATTTTTGAGTGAAAAATGTTATTTGAGGGAATTTGAGAGTTTTACAGTATTATGGCTAAATTTAATGAATTTTGAAAATAAAGATATGGTTTGAAACGTTTTAAAGTTATATTAAAGTACTATCAAAGAGTGAATGTTGAGTTTGTGTTAAAAGTGATTTTGAGGTGATAAACCTCACCTAAGTGTTTTATTAAAGAAAATGTGAAAATAGTGCTTGGTGAGTACATCGGTGATGTGTCGTATGAGATAGTGATCTTCCAAAGATCCATTTGAAACATTGTATTTGGAATGATTAAGTGATTTCCAAAGAGGAACTTGAAATACGATATCATATGAAGTGAAAGCTTTTTCCTCAAGGGGATCTTGGGAAAAATATTGATTGGAAACTATGAAGTGAAAGTGGAATGTTTTAGTTAATAAATAAAGAAGTGATTCTCAACTACTGTTTTTGAAATTGTTCTAGGGAGTGTACAAGGAACTGAACTTGAACCTTACGTGGAAGCTGAACCCTACTATTTCGATGAATGTTCTAACTCTCTTTTAAATGAAAATCTTGCCATGGTTTGCAAATGAATGATTTCTGAAACGAATTGCTAGTATTTACAAAGGAATGTTTTATTGAAGTGATTTACTACTATTTCCCAATGAAATGCTTTACAAGTAAAATTATAAAGAGTTTGTGAGTTTCTATGTATGTTACTTGTCTTGATTCACAAATACTAACTGAGATGGTGATTTGTTCAAGTGAATTTGAGACTGTGATTAGAGATGAGTTATTTGTTGAATATGTGCTGTGACTTGAAATTTGATCTGTGTTGATAAGCGGAAGTATGTACCACACTCGAGTGAGTGGTAGGTGTCTCTCATCCCGCCATATGTGTTATGCGGAAGTATGTATCACACTCTATGAGTGGTAGGTACCTCTCATCCCGCCTTGAGAGTGAATGTTGAATAAGTCGATTGGAGCGTTGTCTCGTCGACCCTATGTGATAAGCGGCAGTATGTGCCACACTCTATGAGTGGTAGGTACCTCTCATCCCGCCTTAATCCTAGCTGTGAATATGTCAATTGGAGCGTTGTCTCGTCGGCCATACGTATTGAGAGATAGTATGTACCACTTCGAATGAGTGGGAGGTACCTCTCATCTCATCTCAGTATTTTAAGTGTAAGTGAATCTGAACGGAAGTATGTGCCACACCCAATCAGGGTGGTAGGCACCTCTCATCCCGTCTCAGTACCTTTGAAGTGATTGAAGTGAATTGCTTGTTTATTTATTGTTCAAATGCTCAACTGAGTGAAATGAGTTTCCCCGAAGAGATTTACTCGTGTTTGGAATTAACTCAAGTATGATTTACTATCGCTCTCCATGAAAGACTTTGCTCACGATTTAAGTTGAATGGTAAATATTTTGGAAAAGTGTTATTCAATTCAAGTGTTAAGATTTTGACTAAATGTATATTTGCTTAATTTTCAGAACCTCTCTGAGCTTTTAAGCTCACCCCAAAAATGTTTTATTCCCCCCCCCCCACAGGGACTCGAGACAAAGGAAGCACTTGAAGAGACTTACTAGAAGGACTAGCTGGATTAACTCTAGTTCATCAGTGTATATTATTCCTGGTGTCTTGGACAATGCGCTTATTGTATTGAAGTATGGAAGTAACATTTCATGATTGTAACGTGATTTTGAAATACTTGGGTTCTATGTAATAGAGTTTAAATTGTAAGATGTATGGTTATGTTATTATTGGGAAGTACTTGAACGTAATTGTTGGAGTTTTACTGTAATTATTTAAAGTTGGCACTTCAATTTGACTGAGGATTGTAGTGAGTCTCGGCGAGAGCCGAGCAGGCAGTCCGCCAACCCCTTTTAGTTCGCCGTAGGGGAAGGTGGGGCTGTCACATAAATGATGTTTATATAACCCCTTTTGAGGAATGTGGTGAATGTGTAGATTCCAAGGACATCCTACCCCAAGAAGGCCATATGGATACTCCTTTGGTAAGTTCTCAAGTGGTGGAACTACCAGGTAATATCTATGAGTCACTTGAAATTGGTAAACCCATTCCTTCTTTCTTATCATTTGGATATATGACTCACTTGATTGAGTCACCGTTTAATGATCCACCTCGCTTTCAAATGGTGGATTACTCTTTAACTAAACCTCCTTGATGAAAAGGTTCTATAGTCAATCTAATGACTAAAAAAGAGCGCTAGTTGGGAGGCAACCCATCAATTTATGTTATTTTGTTTAAATTTTAATGTTTGAGCATGTGTATTTTATGTTTTTAAGTGTGTTTGTTTTGTTTATTTTGTAGGAAAATCAAACATGGCGTAAATGACCTTTTTGGTGAAGAGTGAATAGTAAATGTGCAAACAACTTCGTATCTCAATTTGTAATTTAGTTGTTTATGATTCATGAAATGAGGTTAGTTATGTTGTTTTGATCATCTCACATGTGTTAGAAAAGGTGCATTTCATAATTAACAAGCAAGATTTTTAATCTGGAAATAGAAGAAAAAAGTTTTTCAATGAAACAGTTGTAGAAAAATCGCAGAATCAATTTTCCAACAAGATCCGCGACCAAATCTGCGAGGTACTCCTCACGGATCTCTGAGACTTGCGGATCTGAATCAGAGGGTACGCGAACCGGATACGCGAGGTGAGCCTCGCGGATCATCTTCTGAGAATATCCAGTTGAAAACGCGAAGTGGGATACGCGAAGTATGCTTCGCTAACCTAGATCCGCGATCTAGATCCGCAATGTGTGCATCGCGGATCCATCCGCGGATCCTGTAGCAGAATGTAAAAACGGGAAGTTGCGAAGTGATTTCTTCATCTTCTTCCTCACGACACAAACCTGCAAAAAACATGCACTTCACACACTTTTTCACACATTACACCAAATCCCTCTTTTACTTCATAATCTCCTCAAAAATCATCAACCCAACCCCTAGTGAACATCAAAGAGCAGTTTTATCCAATTGAAATTCAACAAAAACACTTCAAAATTGGATTTTTGGAGAAATTGAAGCTAGGTTTTCCGATTTTTATTTCTTCAATTCGTGACTGTTTTGGGCTAAATTCAAGGGGCTTTTTGCATCAATCATCTCCCCATTCATCCTTCTACTGATTCCAGGTAACATTCCTCAATTTATATCTACGAATTTCGATTTCCAAATTTCAAGTTCTTGAGCAATTTTGCAATTATTTTGGGTTTCAATTTTCGTGATTAATCGTGGTTGTTTCTTGCTTCCATTATACTTATTGATGATGTTTAAGCATGTTTTGTGAAGAAATTATGGGAATGTGGTCCTTTTTAGTGAAGTTAAATTTTTACAATTTCCTATAAAATGCTCAATTTGGAATTAATGCTTGGCATGAATCAATGTGTATTGGGTTGATATTATGGAACTTATAATTATCCTTGGATGCTATTTGTTCCAATTTTGAGGAATTTTGAAGTCATTTGTATAATTTTTGCCAATTTTTTCTTTATTTGGGGATTTAATTTTATCTATAGAAAATGGCAATTATTGGTGACTTTGTGCATTTTTCATGGACTCTAAATCTTGATATGGAGTTGGTTGTGTATATTTGTGTTGAGATATAGAGAAATTTTTGGATAATTTGATGAAAATTAGCATATTTAGAATTGTTCAAGGGGATGATGACATTTTGCTAGAAAAGAATTTGGCTTAAAATGACAATTTTAATGCATTCATTTTCTCTTTGATAAATTGTAACGTGGCTGGTGAACGTGCTTGACGTTACTCAGTTTTTAATAGATAAAATGGCCCGTACTAGAGGAGGAATTCGTCGCCGTTCACCATCCTTGACTCCTAGTAGTGAAGAAGAACAACGTGCGCCATCGCCTCCACCACAAAGGCGACGACCTAGGAGGACGACTATTAGAGAGCCACCACCACTGGAGTTTGATGCCATTCGGTTCACTTCAAAAGAGAACCAAGAATGGTACGAGGCAAGGGAGTATAAGGGATTCATTTTTGAGATACACGTGACTCCCGACGTCATTGCCAAATTCAAACTCATAGACACATTCGACATCCTCGGTTGGGGTCCAATTCTAACTTTGCCGGATCACTATTACCCCCAACTAGTCAAGGAGTTCTATGCCAATATGGTGAACAAATTTGGACATAGTGGAGAGAATATAAGATCATATGTTCGAGGGAGGCAAATTGAGATCGAGCGGGATACATTGGCTCAATTTCTTGGAGTACGGAATACCGGTCTAGCTATTGATTTGAAGAAGCAATTCCATGCTCCAGAAGGGCATTGGGAAATGGGACATGCACTGGCTCAATTTCAAATTGAGCAAGAGTTTACTCGCTCCCAACAGAAGGCCATGGTGAAGGCAAACAAGTTTGAGCCATGGTCGAGATTGATTACCTATTTGTTTGCCCACAACGTCATTCCCAAGAAGAGTAGCTTGAATGAAGTTAGGAAGAGTGACTTATATTTCATGGATAAGATGTTCCATGATCGGACATCTTCATATGCCAACATTCCTCTCCCCAATATTATTATCTGCTATATGAGGACCGCGGAAAGGCATGCCACTACCGTATATTGATTTGGCTTCCCACGGCTTCTCTCTTTTCTTTTTGAGAGGATGGAGGTGAACTTGGATGGAGTTGAACAAAGGCTAGTCAAGTCAACTTTGTGAGGGCCTCAAAATCTGAATTTTAATTTTAAAATGCATAATAGTATTTATATTATGATTATTCACTAAAATATTAGTGAAAATATGTTTTGAGTGATCATTTTCTAATTTAGAGAATTTTCTGAGAATTAATTGCCGGTGTGTGGTTTCGGCCAGTTTAAGCATTAATTTCTATTCTGAAGTGTGAATAGTGACTGTAAGATGAACTCAAGCATATGGAGAGATATTACAGAGATATATTTAAGGTTAGACAGCGTCGGAATGAGATAAACCAGTAAAAGTTAGAGTGTCATGAATTGACGTGACAAAAAGTGGTCTTTTGACCACTTTTCCTTAAATTGAGGAAAGTGCACCTTTTTGTTCCCTTAAAGATTTACCTCTTGCTTTTGTTGCTCCATTTTCAGACACACTTCAAGGCCAAAAAGAGAGAGGAAAACCGTGAGCTAGAGAGAGAGAAAAAGAGAGGAAAACTTGAGAGAAATTCTTCTTCATTTCTTCATCTTCTTCATCCTCCATCTCTTGGAGCTTGAAGATCCCATTGAAGCCAATCCTCTTGAGCCTTCATCCTTACTTGGTAGCCGTCAGAGAAAGAGAAAGAGAGAGAAGGGGTCCGAAGTTGGGAGAAAGAAAAGGAAGAGAATTTAAGCTTTGATCTTCAACTTCTTCTTCCTCAAATTCCTTGAAGCTTCAAGACTTCCTTGAGGGCTTTGGTCTTGTTCCATTTTCATTCCTTGGCAACAGTGTGGGAGTGAGAAAAAGAGGAGGGTGATCCGAGCTTGAGGAGAGAGAAAAGAAGAGAAAGAAAGCTTGTGGGAGTTGTTTGCTCCTTGTTCTTGAGCTTGAAGACGGAAACTGTCATCTAAACACACGGATCTTGGCTTAAGGTTGGAGATTTTTGGAGTGCTAAGCTTGAAGAAAACATTCTTGAGAAGAGCTCACAAGATCTTGTTAGATCTTGTTAGATTTGGACAAATCTGAAGGTATAAGACTCAAATCTCTTAGATCTACCTTGATTAGTGTTAGATATTGTAGATCTACAGTTTATTTGGTTAGAAATGCTAATATTTGGAATTTTGAGTTGGGCTCTTGAATTCCCAACTTAGGTAGTTGACTTGAGGTGACTTTTAGGTAACGGACTTGAGGACCTGAATGTGGTTGTGTTTGTTGTTTATGAAATGAGATTATTTTTTGGTTAGAATGTGGATCTGATGCTTGAAAATTTTAAAGGAAAAGAGTAAGAGTTGGCTGAACCACTTTCTGGAAATTTTGACTTGTGATTTCGAAATTTTATGATGTTACTTGGCTAGATTCGCCTAAATAAATATGTGTTATGTTCATTTGTAAGTATATGTTTGAATGGAGTGAAAATCTTGAATTTTAATGGAGAAGAGTTGAGTTTTGCTAACTTTTGGGTAAATGTACTTTTTGGGCAAATTTGAGGGTTTGAAATGTTTTATCTGATTTTTCATGACTTTTGTGCATTGAGATTTGGTTAAAACAGTTCTAAATATATGTTATAATCTTTGTTAAAGTTGAGTGTTGAGTTAAACTTGAATGGGTGATTTTTGAGGTGAAATACCTCACTTTATGTCTTTGCACTAAGAAATTTAGAAGTTGCCTGAATGGAGTACATCGATAGCATGGATTGGTTATTTGATATCTCAATTTGAAAATGAACCTTTTAAGATGATTTTCGACTCGAATGATTACTTTTCATTGGAGTAAAGTTAAAAAGCTTCTTGTAAAAAATTTTGATAAAACAAATGATTAAGCTTTGAGTTTAGTTTCGCTAATTGTGGGGCAAAACTTATTTGCCCTTTTTATTTGATTATAGGAAGTGGGGAAATATTTGAACCAGCTCCTAACTTGGAAACCGAACCTCGCTATTTTGGTGAGTTTCCATGCATGTTGCTTGGTTATGTGAATTTGATTTGGAATATGATTGAATATATGATTTGATGTGAAAATTTGATTTTTATCCATCAAATGGAGTAGTGTGTACTTTATCGCACTTACTCCTATTTGAATGGTAAATTTCGTAAAAAAAAAAAAAAAGTGCTATGGTGACATTTCAAGTAAGTTTTGAACCTTTGGACTTGAGATATGACGTGAATTATGTTTTGAGTATATGATGTGATGTGATGTGTTCTGTAATTATTATTCTCGAGAATACTTAATCCCCTTGGTAAGTTATCAACTCAAGCCATTGGGAAGTCCCAGGTCGAGGCAATTTAACAACCTTGGGCTATGTGATGTGTTGTGTGCTTTGGACTTGGCAAATGGCCTTGTCCTTGTTGGAGAGCAATACACACATATATAATTTATGTGAGGTGGGCGGGCTCGTGCGAGGGTTTTGATGGAGAAAGGAGTAAGTGGTTGTCTACTTGGTTGTATGTGAAAGTTGATGGAGTGTCAACTAGGTGATTTGTGCACCAGACCGTGAACGTGCTCCAGCTTCGAGGACTTTAGCCCCTGAGGGCTATCCGTATCCTACCCATGTGTTGTTAATCGCTTTCTTTATTTGTTTATTTATAAATACGAATTTTGATGTGGAATCTCATATGTGTTATGTGCTTTGCATGTTTTTTTTTGGAACTCACTGGGCTTTTAGTTCATCCTTTCAAATTTGTTTTCCTTAGCAGGGACTGAGAAGCCAAGCGGAGACGCCAGCCGTTAGAATTAGGGTTTTCTTTTGTACCTGGTTGGTGAAACTTGAGTTGTGAATTTGGGATATTGTAATGTGGAACTTTGAATGTGTATTTTAAGTACTCTATGTATTTTGGGATTTTAAGGTTTGATGAATGAATTGTGAATTATCATTTAGTTTAAATTGTTATCTAACTTTTGGGTTTGTGAGATTGAAATAGTTTAATTATGAGTTGGTCATAAATTTTGGGATTGATGTTGAAATTGTTCCTTTGAGGAATTAGTAATCATTTGTGTGAGTGAGTCCTGGCGAGAGTTAGGCAGGCGGTCCACTGATACTTTAGGGTATTCCCTAGGGAGAGGTGGGGCTGTCACAAACTTATGAGTTGAACTACTTTGCTCTAAATGACTTGAGTATTTCAACGGCAAATATCCCTCATCCGAGAGTCCAGCAATCACAGCCTCCGTCTCAATTTGAAGTTGGAGGACCTTTGGGTACGGCTCATGAGGAAGAAGGAGGAGTCAGCATCTCGACTGCTATCCCCCACACTGGGCCTTCTACTTCTACTCCTCCTAGACAAAGGCCAATTTGGGAGCTTGTTTTGGCCGCCATAAGGTGTTTGGAGGCTCGTGTCAATGAAGGTTTTAATCAAGTGAACACCCGTCTCGACTCCATGGATACTCGTATTCATCGTATAGAAGACCAATTACACACTCCAGGAGGTGGCGAGCAAGCTCAAGACAGCCATGGTGATGCCCAAGGAAAGGGAGATGGACAACAATGAAGACTATGTTATTTTCCTTAGTTTTATTATTTTTCAGTATTTTTGAACTTATGCATTATCTTTCCTTTTTTATGCAGCATTTGTGGACTTGTAAAGCGATGTTCATGATATTCTGGAATTTTCTGAATCGTTGCCATATTAATTTGGGGAGTTTTACTGTTTTAGGTTTTCTATTTCCCCTACACATTGAGAACAATGTGTATATTAAGTGTGGAGGAGAGGTTTACTTGTTTTATATGCTTCATATGCTTTATATGCTTGAACTTGTGTTTGGAAATATTGTTGTGACTTGATTTGTTGAAAATTTAGGTTGTTGGCAGGGAGTTTGGTCCAGTTTTAAGGGGGGACTCTGCCAAAATTTTTCAAATATTTGTTCAAAATTGTGAAATTACCCCAAAACTTTTGAAAATTTTTCAAATTGGTCCACAAAGGAGGGAGTTTTAAGTATTACTCTTTCAAATTTTCTCATCTGTTTGAAATAACTTTATGTGAATTGGTAAATTCAATTTTCATTTTACTTGGAATTAGTGATTATGTGATTTGAACAATTGTCTTTAAGAAAGTACATTTTGTAAAATGAGGAAAATTATGCCTATAATTTTACTTGTTAAATGATATATTTTCTTTTACTTACTTATACAAAGATGTGATTGATATAGTTAAGTAAATAAGGCTCCTTTTTCACACAATTAGAGGGATTAATTCATAAAAAAAAACTCTAAATATTCTTGTGCTAAGTAACCGGGAATCTTCATCTAAAAATGTCGATTTTCGTGTAAAAAGGCACATGAGTAAGGAGTAATTGAATAAAAAAAAAGTTGAGTAACCGGAGATCTTCACCTAAAAGTGTCGATTTTCGTGTCAAAAGACTTTTCCACTATTTAAGTAAAATATAATCCCTCTAAATAATAAGAAAAAAATAATTGAGGAAGGAGGAAAGCCAATTCATTGACTATATAAGTTACATTTTTGTGTAATTAGGTCGAAGTAAAAGGTTGAATTTAACTTGTTTAAATTTAGGGTATAATTATCTTTCTTTTACTTAATTATTATAAGTATTTGAGGCGATTGGAATTTTTGCATAAGAATTGATTACTAAAGTTGTGGAGATTGACTTTTAAAATTCACATTGGTTATTTCAAAACATTTAAATCATTGTTGGTTAGTATTTCTTATATCTTGAGGACAAGCAATGATTCAAGTGTGGGGGAATTTGATAAGTGTTTATTTTGTGTGTTTAAAGTATGTTTTTCTATTTAGTTTTTGTGTGTTTTGTTATTTTAATGGTTAATTAACTAGGGTTTCTAGTGAAGTTTTGCATTTCATGGTTTAATTAGAGAAAATGTATTTTTGTGGATTAATGTGGTGAAAACTTTATGTTTTTGTAGGATTAAATGTTTAACCATCAAATGAAGTGAAATGAGAAGATATTTGCATAATTATTGTTGATGTAAATTAATTTCAGGCAATGAAGCTTCGACGGAAAGTTGGAAAATTGAATTATTTGAAGTTGATAAAATTCGAAATTGAGATGAGCAAAATGCAATTCAATTATCGGGGAATCAAAGGGTCAAAAATTGGAGGATTTAACGCATCAATTTCATGATAAAAATTCGGATTTTGCAAAATTGGAGTAGATTCGCAACCTGAAACGTGATGTAATAAGTGGAAATTTGAAGCAGCTCGCGAATCTCTCTCAGTGGAGACAGGGGAGGCGATCCGCGATGGGATTCGTGAGCCTCTGACTCGCGGATCCACCTCGTGGATCCCTGACAGAGACTTGAACAACTTGCAACCGAATTCTAGAATTTTTCAGCTCACTTCCAGCTCAATTTTCAGATGAATTTCAGCTGATAGTTGCGTGAAGAATCTTGTAAAGTTGAAGAAACAACTCATGGCAAATCCAAAACACAATTTGCATCAACTTTGCAACTCATTTGAGGTTGGAATTTGTTGGCCTTGTTCCTAGGTTTTGATGATAACAAGATAAAATGATAATTTGGACTAATGTTTTTATGTGAGAATTTTGTTAGAACAGGTCCTTGATTCATTGGAAAAGAAAATTGAGAAGATGCTAACTTATCGGACACTTCTATCGGACGCACATCATTATCATCGGACGTCCGATAGAATTAAAGATGAAATCAAAGCTCGTCATGCTTATCGGACGTAATTATGCATCGCCGTCCGATAAAGAACGAAGCAACCCATCGGACGCTTGTGTCGGACGACAAAACCCATCGGACGTCCGGCAGACGCTGAGAAGAACCCGCCGACACTCCATCGGACGCGATAACATTGTATCGGACGTCCGATAGGTCCAACGGCTATTTTTCAACAGCCATATTTTGACCGCTGAGAGGTTCTTGAGGCCATTTCTCACACTCTATAAATACCCACAAGTTCAAGAAGATTAAAGACTTTTGCCTACATGAAATACAAGCTTACAAGTGAATATTTGGGTAGAAATCTTCTTTGTTTGTTGTATAGGTGTGGGGAAAGTTGGGTTTGTGAGGTTGCTCAAGTGAAGGTTACTCTATAGGAGGCATAAAACCTTGGTGAAGGTGAGCCTATCACTTGGAGTGGTAAAACCTTGGTGAAGGTTGCCTCAATTTGTAATAGTAGTTCTTAGTTGGTTGGTGAGCTTTCAATTGTAGCTAGTTGAGGGGTTTACTTGAGAGTAGTAAACCCTTTGCTCAACCAAAGGGTGTTTGGGGTGAGGAAGGAGTGATCCTTTACTTGTACAAGTTGGTTAGTGTCACTATCAATTGAAGAAACTATTTGGTGAATTCAACTCCAAGTTTGGAAGAAGCTTGGGAGTTTAATTGGTTTGAATTCCTTTTACCTTTTTGTTACTTTATTCTTTGTGGTTTAAGATTGTTTACATTTATCATTATTGTGGTTGTTTGAGTACTTGTTTGCTTGAACAAATTTAGTTGATTTCTTGGGTTGCATTTCGGGACCAACAGAATTCAAATGAATTCAATGCATGAAGACATGTTTGAAGACAATCCAAGGATGAAGATTCATGAAGCCATTTTCCTTCATTTTTAAAGGCCAAATTTTTCTTGTGTTCACATGAGGAAGTTTTGGATGCTTATGGACGACATCCTCTATAAATAGAGCCTTTTGTAGACATTTTGAAAGAACTTTAGGAAGGCTAGAATTACTACCAAAATGTAGTCTTCACTAGTTCATTAGCTTAGATAGTTAGTAGTGTAGTTATAGTATAATTCAAGTATGTTTAGCTAAGTTATTGCCTTGAGTTATGGATGAACTTTCTATATCTTGTTTGTGATATTTACTTGGTTATTTGCTGCTATTATTTTGAGCAAGTATTTAGTACTTTGGCTTTTATAATCATGATTAACCGGCCATTAATTGTGATTATCTCAAGGTGTTAAGTTTAAATGAAAATGAGAATTTGACACAAGTTCATGAAGTGCTAAACCTAGGAAGTCACTCACAAGTGTAAGGTGGTGCCTTTGTGGCTTTAGTGATTTATTTCATGTATTTTAATAGAGCAAATGAACTTGTAGTTAAATCCATAACCACGCTAGTAGGTATGGTTTAGCTATGAGTATAGTTGATTCATTATGAAAGTATGTTTCACATGCATTAGGAGATTATGCCATGCTTAACCAAGGTAATAACATTAATACAACCAGTAGCTTCATTTGCAAGAGTAGTAATGAATTCCATAGCTTGAGGAGTTTTTAATTGTTATTTTCTACTTATTTTATTTCATGTTTGCAGTTTAGATTAAATTTACTTGCGTGTGACAGTCTAAATAAAAGAGGAGTTCGAAAATCACCGGGACTTGACATTCTTCCCTGTGGGATCGACACCTAATCTACTCTATACTCAATAAATGATCTGTATACTTGCAGAAAAAGGGGTGTTTAGGTTTTATATTAAAATTTGGTGTATGCTAAAACCTCGTCAAAGGGGGTGTTTGATAGACAGATTTCAACTTCCACTATAGGTTTCAAATTTAATTGTACTCATATATAATATCTTTTAGGATCAATGGGAATAAATTGATGGAAATGAGATGTTCCTTCTACGAGTTTTTCAATTAACCACCTATTACTAGGGAATCATTTTAAGTGCACATCTTATTTTCTTTGAAGCATCAAAATTATCCTTTTATTTTGATTAAATGTAAAAATAAAAAAATAAAATGCTACCATTTCAATAATTGGAAAAAATTTAAAAAATTAATGAAAAAGAAAATTAATAAATTGTAAAATGCATTCAACATTAACAAACACACTATAGGTTTCATCAAAACTCATTATCATTGACTACTTTATAATACTAATAGTGATACTGATTGTGAAATTCGAGCCAAATGGCTCTTAAGATTATCTGCGATTACAAAGCAAACTGAAATGACTAGAAGCAGATCAAAGTATTGCATGACCTCTAAAATGACATCTCAAAAACCTTGATCAAGTCAGCTTTGTTAAGCTTGGAATGCCTTTTCAACTTGTGTTCCATTGCCATGGCTCTGAGTTGAGCCAATGGCAAAAACTCGAAATCTATAGTGGCCGCCGTGTAGTACAAGGGAGTAATAATAATAATTTCCTCTCTGCTAGGAAAGGTAATTTTGCACGAGGTTAGGTATATGACTGTTAAGGAACTTTCTGAAGTACGGCCAATAGATATTGATCATGATTGGAAGCATAACTTTTATCCCTCGACGGATGACTAGCAGATCGGCAAATTGTTCAGAATAATGATGAAACCCAAACTAATCGGCAATTTGGTGCTGATTTTTTTTATTTCTCCATCTAGCGGTGCCACACATCAAATGTGTGGCACCAAAAATAATTTCGACTTTTTTTTCATTTTTGCAAAAGAAACACCGAGGGGCATGTGTGCAAAATACAAAAAAAAAAAATTTTACCGTGCGGCACCTCTCACAGAGAAAAAAAAATTGCAAAAAAAAAAATTTGAACATTTGCGGTGCCACACATTGAATGTGCGGCACCTCTCACAATAAAAAAAATTAAAATTAAAAAAATTAAGCAACAAAAGAGCTCTCGCTGTTTAGCATGCAATGAAACGTGTTTTTGTGGAGAACCGACCAATCAAAGAGCTCTCCCACTTGTTCTGTCCAATAATATGTTGCCACGTATTGGAGGCCCCCTCTTTCTCCCTTCAAAGAATTTTTCTCAATTAAGTCGAATGTTCAAGTTTGATCCTGCTTTGGGCTCCAGCGACTTCTTGAAGGCCTACCTTAGGGTCTAAGGAAGCCAAAAAAGATGGAGAAATCAAAACTTTTTTATTTTTACTTTGACCTTTTGGTATGAATACCATTTCATCCTTTTGACATTTGACGGGGTAAGGTTGGCATTTTAAAATTTTCAATCCTTTCCATTTTGGGCTAGTTGGGAGCTTTGAAGAGAGTGACCCAAAAAAAAAATAAATTAAATTACGGGACAAAAAATAGAAGAAGCTAAAGTTTATTTTTTCCGAAGTCTAGCAAAAATTTTCTTTGTGTTTCGGGAATGTTTTTAATATAAAATATAGTATAATTCAATGTAATACTTTATATAATATAATTTATATTTAGTGGATGTATTCGCCACTTTCAAAAGGTTGCAATCGTTTATCAACCTTCTCTCTCCATTTCTCCCTATACTTTGAGAAAATTTCAGAAGAATTCTCCATTCCTTTACTCCTTTTTTCTTTTCCCAAAAAATCATTCTGTTGTATCTGGAGCTGGACAGAAGAAAATACACTATTTCTTCTTCCCATTTAAAAAAAAAAGTCCAAAGTAATATCCTTACCATTTTATTCTGCCCAACCTTTCCATCCAAACTAAATTACTAAGCCTTCAACTGACAAAACCCATCCATCGTTTAGGCCTTTCGTTTGTACCGGGTCCAGTCTCCAGCTATTTCGAATACATGTGCACTCATTTTGTCCGTTTAGGATTCATTATCATTTTTTTTTGTGAGAGGTGCGCATGTTGAATGTGCGGCACCTCTCTGCTCCTAATTTTTTTGCAATTTTTTTTATTGTAAGATCCTCCTATTTTTTTAATTTTTTTTGTGAGAATGTGCAGCACCTCAAACGTCCAATATTTTTTTTTTTTTTTGCAATTTTTTTTTCTCTATGAGAGGTGCTGCACAATCAACGTGTGGCACCAGTAAAAATTTTTTTTTATATTTTGCACACATGCCCCTCAGTGTTTCTTCTGCAAAAACAAAAAAGAAAATATCAAAATTATTTCTGGTGCCGCACATCAAATGTGTGGCACCACTAGATAGAGAAATAAAAAAAAAATCAACACCAAATTACCGACGATTTTGGGTTTCATCATTATTCTGAACAATTTGCCCTACCAGATCATGGAGACATTTACTAGTTTTTGATTTCACGAGAAAATTTATGTCAACAAATTTGTATTTACAAAATATAACCTCAAGCTGGGTATTATTTCCATAAATCCAACAACAATTAAATACACAAGCACATTTCAGAGCACGAGTATCCCACGTTTTCTATAATTTCTTATGAAAATTATTAAGATGTTATTCTTTAAAATATAAAAATGTTACAGAATTCATTTAGTACTCCTCTCTACGCTCTCTGGATTTATTACGGACTCAGGATTGACTGTATTCCTTGTATCTTCTGATAGGTGGTTCTACTTCTTACTATAGCTACAAATTTCCATACTTGGATGTATCACTATCACTTACAGATAAAATATCACCTTTTTAAAGTTAAATCCACAAAGCAATACCTCCTATGCGTAGAAAAGCAGAGAGATATATTGTTAAGAAATCTGAAACTAACAAGGCTAACGTTCAAAGCCAGTGAGCATGAAAACTGGGTCCGTTTGGATTCTTGTTTTTCGGCCCTATTTTTGAAAAACTATTTTTAACTCTCTAAATGCTACAGTAAAAACAACATCAAATGCAACCCCAAAAACAACTCTTGTTTTTCACAATATTCTATATTTTTTTTCTATTTCTTTTTTCTTTTCCATTTCTTTTTCCATTTCTTTCTCTCTTCTCTTCCCTCTCGATTGTCGGCGATCATTGACACATCGTAACTAGTTCTTTCCTTTCCTCTTCCTCTCCTCTTCTCCTTCTCTCCCCCTCCTTCCTCCGCCTTTTCCTTCCCCTCTCCTTCCCTCTCCTCATCCTTCTCCTCGTCACTGATCACATTACAAGTGTAAGTACACTTAATGGTGATACATCATCCACACTAAAGTGCATTACTCATCATGGAACTTAATACACTCATAGTGAAAAGTAACGCGATTACTCTCCTGAGTTTGGTATATTGCTTAATCGCACATTACAAGTGTACTCAATTATTGATATAGCGCAGGGATGAATTCCTCGCACTCAGACATTGGGGCCCGCCCAGTCAAGAGATCCGCCTTTTGGTCGCACCTGGGAGGGGAGGGGAGGGAGGGGAGAGAGAAAAAAAAGGGGAGGTGGAGGGGGATGGGGAGGAGGCAGGGGGAGGGGAAAGAGGGGAAGGAGGAGAGGAAGAGAGGGAAATAAAAAAAACGAGATCGCCGGAAGGCCACGCACCGCTAAGAAGAAGAGGGAAGAGGGAAGAGGGGAGGGAGGAAAAAGAAAAGAAAAAAATCTTGGAAAAGAAAAAAGAAATAGAAAAATAAAAACAATCCAAATACATCTACAGTAATCCAAATACAGTTACAGTAATTGTTTTTCGCTATAGTAATGCTACAGTACTGTTTTTGAAAAATAACTCCAAAAACAGCTAATCCAAACGGACCCAGCATTTGCAAAATAAAAGCACCTTCATCATATTCCAAGCTGAATTATTATTGCTGGAGAAGAATCTAAGACTCTTTTATATGCAAAATTGGACATGGCAATTGCAGTGAATAGTCCAAGAGTTTCAGCGCATCAAACTCACTCTAGAAGGAAATTCTAGGGTTGACTCCCTACTCAAACTGGGTGATCGAATTGTTGCACATATTTCTAAGCGTGTCATCATAATAAATGAGAACATCACAAGGGATGGCCATAGGATTCTTAAAAGTGTTCGTGGTTCTGTTAATTATTCTATTTCTAGTTATGTGACATCTTCCAATTGAAAATTAAGAGATCTCTATTATTGTATACGGAGGAATGTGGTCAATCTTTATATTTTCCAACTTGTAGCTGTACTTCTTACTATAGCTACAACTTCTATACTTAGATGAATCTATTTTTCATAGATACAACATTGCGATTTTGAAGTTGACTCCACAAAGCAATATCTTCCAAGCACAGAAAAGAAGAGAGGTATGTTGTCAAGCAATTTGAAACAAATAAAGCTGGAAACTGTGTTTGGTTTCAAGAAACTAGTGTGGAAAGGAAAGTAAATCAATAGACAGTAAATTCCTTTGAAATTCTTAATTCTTTTTCTATATAGTTAACAAAGGAAAGTGGTATGGAAATGGAAAGGAATTCTTAAAAAAGTAATTCCGATATTTGGATTTTGAATTTTCTGAAGGAAATGGAAACCAAAACACCGCTATTTGTATTTTAACTCAACAATAAGTAATTATATGGAAATTTCAATTTGGTAAACATATGAAAATCTCAATTTGGTAATTTTTGTTTGTAAAATATTAATAATCAACATCTAAGTGCCATAACTGCTTCGAGTAAAATTGGTTTGTGCCAATATTTTTCTGAACTCAAAGCCTTGTTTTCAAATTAAGATTAGAATGAACTAAAGGAACAAAGTTTGTGGATTTCTACATTTCAGTTAATTAGTTACTCACGTGCATTATGCGAGTTATTATTTTTATGCAAAATAAGTATTTTAAATCATGCATTAACACAATTTCTTTTTTATAGTAGTATTAGTTGTGAATTTACGCAGGTATGAATAATTTTTAAAAGAATAAAATAATATTCTTATATATTCTTGAATATTATTTTAGCAAAGTAATCCATCAAATTGTTCACATACCATATTAATCTTTGAATTAATGAATAATTTTTGATATAACAAAAATCTAAAACTATATGTCTATGCTCAACTAAATATTAAAAATGCAAAAACGTTGAAGTCTTGAAGCATTAAAAATGATTTCCATACGCATATGAGTTTTGAAAGATCGCAGAAATAAAAATGTCCAAATCAATGCTATTTTGCGCATAAATAGATTCAATTTAATGTTAACCAAAGGTGATCAAAATTTAAGTTCACTGCTCAACTATCTTGGGAAACAAGAGGATTCAAAGTATATTCTAAAAAAATAAAGTCCATGGACGAATGCCATAGACTCAAATTCTTGAGGCTGTTTTACTGCATTGACTAGAACGCTTGAGGCCGAATTCAAATTTTTGAGTTTCTATCATCTTCTCCATCTTTGCTTTCTGCACGCAAAATAGTTGCTAAGCAAAAAGCCTGAGCAGCCAGCAAACTTCAAGAAGTGGCGGTGGAGAGAATTCAGGTTGCCAGCAAACTATCCAAACCGTGCTTTCTCATATCCGGATTTCCTATTGTCTTTTTTTTTTTTTTTTTTTTCTCCCAACCAGACAGCCCCATTGTGGGGATGTAAATGTAAGTCCTGATGAAGGAGAACACCCCCAACTGAAGAAGGAGTAGCAACTGATTTAGGGAGATGGAACAGTCGATGACGATCAAAACTAGTGTTCTAGATTATCACACAAGGGTTGAAGACCTAGCTTTCAGGAAAAAAGCCTGAATGATAATTCTACCCGGAAGAGGATCCGCGTGTCGACCCATTGAGCTCTTCTTTCCTTCCGTTTCCTCTGCTTTTGGTGACGGAATTGATTTTAGTTAAAATGAATAGCCAATTCCCCTAGCCATTTCCTTTGAATTGTTTTCCTTTGACTTTCCACTCCAACCAAACGCGGGGATCTGTTTCTAAAAGAATTACTTTCTTTTTCGTCAGTGCTTTCCTAGGACCAAAACAAGCAGAAATTCAAAGCCAATGAGCTTAGAAACAGCATTTGTGAGATAAAGATCACTTTGATTATTTTCCAAGCAGAGTTACTACTCTGGGAGGAATCTAAGAGTCCTTTGTATACAGGATTGGACATGGCAGTTGTAGTCAATATTGTAACGGGTTCACTGGCAATAAACTCACTCTTGAAAGAAATCCTGAGCAATTCTAGCTGGTTACTTCATTTTATCACATGAAAACACAAAAACATGAAATTAATTCTTAAAACAAAATGAGAGTAGTTTTATATGTAATGCTTGGAGTAAAATTCATATTTGGAAAATGCATGGCATAGTACGAGGTAATCAATATACTTAATTTACTAGATTTGCAAACTGAAAAAGCTCTGGGTAGTTTTATCTAAATATCGGAGTAAATAGTAAAATAAAAATCCATGTTAAAAAAAAACACAAAGATTGAATTAGTTTGATGATTTATGTAATGTCATAGAATCTAACTTGCAATAAGGACAACATGTATCAGTCCAAAATAGATTCCTGAGGGAAGAAAAGTTACCAGAACGAAGCACAAAAACCGATTTGTATCTCCAATTCATCATCAAATTAACTGTTTTAGCGACCCGGAATTACTTGAAAAGACTAAAATCATAAACATTGAAATCTCTGATTTAGTTATAGTGACAGGTGTCGAGCCTTTACAAAAATAAATATAACCTAACTACCTACAGAAGAATTCCCGAATTGATTCTAGTACTGGAGCAGTGACTCCGGATGTGCAATGGGTTACTAGCTTCACCCTGATTCCAAGGAATTTACTTAATCCGATATACCTGAAATTAACCAGAGAATTTAATTAATTTGAGTAAGTGGCAAGTAGGGTCGTCTCCTCAGGGAACTGGAAGAATTATTTTCTATGAAATAAAATAAATGGGGGGAGGGAGTTCGAATAGTTCCTAATTAATAAAACCCAATAAAAATAAATAAAAATAAACGACACCACAAAATTCCAATTAAAATGAATAGTATCACAGGAATCAAATACGAAAATAAATCAATCAATAACAAGATCTAGTCAAAGGCCTAATCTCACTTTGGTTTCATCAACTTGATCATTGACACTAAATTGCATTTAATTACTTACAAATAAATTGGTTATGGTTGTCAACAAGCTCTGACAACCTGCCAATCCTTACTTTGTCGATAGCCACGACAAGGTCTGTAACTACTTCTCTTGCCAGTAAACAACCCTAAAAAAGCTTTTAGGATTTAGCCCACCAACAACATTAACAATTAGATTAGCCACCAATTCTAACCAACAAACACATAAATTCGGTTCATTTAAGTCAGATCAAATATTCTCATGACAATAATTCAAAAGTTTCTTGTACTAATGAATTACGTCAATTGTCACAAATACTAAAACCTTCCAAACGATTACGTATTTGGTGTTCTAGATGACAGTAGATTATCCCCACAATTAAATAATGGCCAGTTATTGAATTGCAAGAAATAATCATAAACGTAAACAACAGAAATATTCAAATACTTGTAAATAAATGAAATAAAAATAATCCAAACAAGTCTCACAGAGTTGATGAACCAAAACTTGATTAGCCTTTAACTAGACGAAGATATTAGCCACTCTTCATTGAGTGTCACCACCAAAAGATGTTTGTGGAGTTTTCAATAATAAAATAACGACTTGAAGCTTCAAAGACCAACGCAAGGCACAGGTTGGCAGCCAAGCAATTCGTCCTCTTCAGAGCACTTCTTCAAGCCGACCCGCGAGACTAATCAAAAACTAAACCAAGAAAACCTTCGAAGAAAGCTCGCTTCTTGTGACTAATCAAAAACTACCCATCCTCCTCTACCAAGAGAGCTCGGCCCCTTTTATCTCGAAAGCTAACGAAAATAAAGATTAAGCTCCCTTCCCAATTAGGACTACAAAGAGTTTGAGTCCTACTTGGAATCTAGCTTGCTAAATCACCCTAACAAAATAATTATGGAAACCAATTACAAATATTCCTAATTAAAAGGAGTCTTTGACCAATTCCCAAAAATACATGAAATCCTTGTTTCCAAATATTCAGCAATTGTCTTCCATGGAAAAATGGTTCACTTCTTCAAAAAGGCAACCTTCAAATCAACACACAGCATGCCCGCGCCTTATCTGTGATTGTCTTCTGGAATTTTCATTCAATTGCACCTTTTAATTCCCAATTTAACTCCAATGACCTAAATCACGGTTGAAAACCAAAAATAAGTAGAATCAAACAATTAACACAATATTTAGGTCATAATTAGGGGGAAATATCCATAAATAATATGCATAATTAAGGACTTAACATATAGCTATCTAATAGTCACCAACTATACGACCATATAGATACTGCGTATATAAAAGTGGTATCATTCTCCGGGCAAGATTCTGAAGACTCTGTTTTGTAGGTTAATGAGTTCAGAGTGGAGCTTCAAATCATGATTCCAAAATTTATTCACAAAAAAGAAAACCAAAAAAGTCCAATCTTTTTCACGTTTTGCTGCCCAAAGATTAAAGCCTTTCGCAGTTAATCAGATTCAATACTTGAATACTTCAAAATGTTGAATATTTCAAGGTTTTGTCATCTTATCATATTCGTTACAACCTCTATGAATGGACCAAAAGTGGAGCAAAAGTCCAAAACTTCATACAATCAAACACATGATGTTATTAAAAAAAAAAAACATTATTGTTCGGCAAAGAGTCACCTTAAACATCACTGCCGGAATTATCAAAAAAAAAAAAAAAGAAGAAGAAGGAAACATCACTGCCGGAGCATTCGAAGGAATCAATACTTGATAAAAGTGAGCTAAGGGAAAAGTGATCTATCAAAAAAGATGTACAGTTCACGAATAGGATTACAACAATGCATGAAAATAATAAAGATATGCATATATCATATTACTGCCTTGGAGTGTTCTGACATTGCCATGAGATAGGAATTTTTCACTCCTCTGTACAAATTAGTGGCAATAATCTGATAGAAAAACGTTGTTTGTGGAATTAAACTTTTAACATTCGAAAACTAATGAAAGACCAATTTTGATAATTAAACGAAGAATATCAATGTTTGAGTATTATTTATGTGCATTTCATAGGGATATCAGATCAACTTGAGAATTAACAAGAAGAATTTTATTTCCTATACTGAGGCTCCGAAAAAAAGTCTACATAATGCATAAAACTGTCAGGTTTGTGAGGGCCTTAAAATTTGGGATTTTATTTTAAAATATAAAATATTGTTTATATGGTGTTTATTCATTGAAATTTGAGTGAATATATGTTTTGAGTGATTATTTTCTAATTTAGAGAATTTTTCAAGATTTATTTGCCGGTGTACGTGTTCGGCCTGTTTAAGCGTTAATTAATGTTCCGAAGGGTGATTAGTGACTTTAAATTGAAATAAAGTATATGTAGTGATATTATGGAAATATTATTAAGATTGGACAATGTTAGAATGAAATAAACCAGTGTAAGTTAGACTGTCATGTTCGATGCGAAATAAAGTGGTCAAAAGACCACTTTTCCTTAAAACATGGAAAAGTAACCTTTTTGCCTTTTAAAGCTTGACTTTGGGACTTCTTGAAGCTTCATTTTTCAGCTGCCAATTGAGGGCTTAGAGAGAGAGAGAGAGAGAGAGGCCGAGAAAGAGAGAGCAACAGAGAGAGAGAAGTCTTGAGATTTTTGCTTCCATTCTCTTTCCTTCCTTTCTTATATCTTCAAACCACCATTGAAGACCTTCATCCTCTTCATCCTTGCAGCCGTGAGAGAGAGAGTGTGTGTGTGGGTGTGGTCCGAATTGGTAGAGAGAGGAAAAAGAGAGAAAGTTTGAGAG
The DNA here is from genome assembly GCA_013103745.1 of Gardenia jasminoides. NCBI lineage: Eukaryota > Viridiplantae > Streptophyta > Magnoliopsida > Gentianales > Rubiaceae > Gardenia > Gardenia jasminoides. The sequence continues at coordinate 43,103,300 of CM023098.1, forward strand.
ATTTTCTTCCAACTTCATCTTCTTTCTCAAACTTGAAGACCCATTGAAGACTTGGCTTGTTCTCCTCCATTTCTTGGCTGCCGTGTGAAGGTGAGAGGGAGAGGGAGAGATCCGAACTTTAGGGGAAGAGAAAAGAGAAGAGATAAAGCTTGTTTGAGTTGTGTGTTTCTTGATCTTGAGTCCTTGGCGGAAATCATCATCAAATCAAGCGGATCGTGGGCTAAGGTCAGAGTTTTTGGAGTCTCTAAACTTGGGAGCGTCATTCTCGAAAGGAACTCGCAAGATCTTGTTAAATCTGGACTGATCTGAAGGTATACGACTTAAAACTCTTAGATCTATCTTAATTAGTGTTAGATGCAGTAGATCTACGGTTTATTTGATTAGAAATGTTAATATTTGAAATGATCGAGTTGGGCTCTTGAATTCCCAACCTAGGTAGCGGCCTTGAGGTGACCTTTAGGTAGCTGGCTTGAGGACCTGGTTGTGACTTGGTTGATATTTGTGAAATTAGTTTATTCTATGGTTAGAAAGTAGAATTTTGGTTGTTGGAAATCTTGAAGGAAATGCATGTAAAATGGCCGAACTTGTGCCTGGCAAATTTTAGATCTTTGATTTCGAAATCCTGTGATATTTCTTGAATAGATTTTGCTCAAGTATATATGTAATATGCTCATCTGTGAGTATGTGTTTTTGTGAAATAAAAATGGGGATTTTAAATAAAGAAAGTAAAGCCATTCATGAACTTTGGAATAAAAAGTGCCGATGGGTTGGATTTGGAAGTTTTGAAATGTTTTAATTAATTGTCGTAAATTCAGTATCTATAAAGATCTGGTGAGATTTGTTTTAAAGAGTGAGTTAGACCTAAAAGAGTAATTTTGATATGACAGGTCTTATATAAGTTTTGCAATAAAGTGAATTTAGAAGTAGTGTCCAGGGAGTATATCGATGGAGCACAATACAGTAATTAATATGACGCTTTTTGAAAAAGAATCATGTATTATATGTTATCATTTGAAATGAATAATGTCTTCAAGGGAAGTTTTGGGAAAACTTTGATTACATGAAGGAATAAGTGTATTTCGACTTGATTTGCGAATGAGAAAGTGAAACTTATCAATTTTCCCGTTATTCATTTTAGGGAGTGTGGAAGGCTTTGAAGCCAAGCAAATTTTGGAATTCGAATCTCGCTATTTTGGTGAGTTTCCATGTTTGTTGTGTGATTATGTGAAATAAATGAGCTTTGTATTGAGTTATATGATGTGATGTGAAAATGTGGTTTAGAAAACCCTCAAACGAGGTAGTGTGTACTTTATCGCACTTACCTATGTTTGAATGGAAGATTTATAGGAATGCTCCAATGTGAATTGAGAATATGTGATGTGATGTGATTTGCATGTGTTTGTACAAGGTCAGGAATTTCCTGAGACCTATCGGTGAGCTCTTCGACTCGAACTGGGGGCAAGGCCTAGGTCGAGAAAGAAGAGGCGAGCCATAGGGTTATATAAATATCACAAGCCCAGTGATAAAGACCAGTGATTTATGCTCGAGATTTGGTTTACGAACCTGTCTCCAAAAGAGCAACCAACCATTGTGATGTGATGTGTGCTCTGCACTTGACAAAAGGGCTTGTCTATTATGGAGAGCAAAACACGAACTATGTGATAAACTATGTGATCACCTATGTGAACAAACTATGTGACAAATTATGTGCGGAGTCGGGCCCAAAGGGGGTTTTGGTGGAGTAAGGAGAAGTGGAATTCTACTTGGACTATGTGAAAGTTGGCGGAGTGTCAACTACGAGATTCATGATCCAGCGACGTGGACCCTGGCTCCTGAGAACCCCCGTATCCTACTCTTGTGGTGTTAAATGCTTTCCTTATGTGTTTATTTCAAGTTTGTATTTCAAGTAAAATGCCTTATGTGTTAGTTTCTTTGCATGCCCTTTTCTGGGAACTCACTGAGCTTTTAGCTCACTCTTTCCAATTTGTTTTCCTTAACAGGGACTGAGAACTCAAGTGAAGGGATCCACCATTAGGCTTAAGGTCTACTTTTGTATTTTGTATGATAAACTTGAGTTAAGAATCTGTAGGTTTTGTATGATGAGTATTTGGATGCACGATTATGTGTTTTATGAAATTTGGAGATTTGTATTCTAGTTTGATGTAATAGTGTTTGTATGTGAGTGAACCCTAGCGAGAGCTAGGTTGGCGGACCGCTGAACCCTTTGGGATCACCCTAAGGGGAAGGTGGGGCCATCACAGGTGGTATCAGAGCTTAGGCTTCAGATTTCTGTAATGTATCCTAGACTAAAAGTTTAGGATGCTGGCCTGTGGAAAGTAGAACTAGAGTGTTTCTGGAACTTGATGGTTAGTAATTGTTATTGCTTGAGAGTTTATCATATGAATTGATTTGATCGAGAGTTTGACGTTACAGTAATCAAGGTGTAAAAGTGACTCTTAGTGTTCGGTCGACTTTTGAAGACTGTTTTGACCTTGACTAGTTTGAATTGGGAGGTCGAGAATGGCACCCTTGAGGGGAAGAGAGTATACCGCTCTAAAACTTATAGGTGATTTTGAAATGCATTTAGAAGAATCTACTTTAAATGAAAGTTATTTCTTAGTGATTGGAAAGTAAGTTATATATATGCATATGATTTCATTCACTTGTTTTGTTCACTATTTTTTATGAATATTTGTAAGGCTAGTTGAGTTAATCAAACCCTATTTGAGTATGTAAACCATATTTGGGATGTAAAGAAGGGTTTATTGGGCAAAGTTTCAAAGATCTTATAGAAAGAAACCATGAAAGCCCAAGACATTTGTCACCACAACCAAATAGTTAAAGTTTTGATCAAATAATATGTACAAATAACCAAGCTGCAAACCTCCCATCATCTTTTACATTCTTGTACAAAATTTTGGGAGAGGAAAATGTTCTGGAAAAGAAACTTTACTTGCTTGGCTTTACTTCTTTGTCCAAAACCTGAGAGAGAGGAGATAAAATTGATTTTCCTCTTTGAACTTATAAATCCATCTTGAAAGGAGACCCTAGCTAAATACCTTTGGATTCATTTTCTTAGGGATACAGTCAGGATTAGAAATGTGATAAGTGCATGGTGATGTTATCACCTACTAGGGGCTGAGAATTAGAATTATTGAACATTTGAGGTGGGATTAGTAGGTCGCCGGTTGAATGAAATATAGGGGTACATGCTATGTATGTTTAAAGTGTTAATAATGCTTAAAGTTTGACTAAGTTCTAATAGAGTTCATTTTTGTAGGTTATGGAGTTTGGCGGAGATGGTAACGTGGTCCGACGTAGGTAATTTCAAAATTATAGTTTCTTATCGACTGGTTTGGGGATGCACCATGGCTTATAACCCAGAACCGTGACTACGCGGACGCTAGGCAAGTGCTGTGGGAGCTGACTATACCCATCCCATGAGATAGTCCTCAATCATGGTGGAGAGAGAAGGACCCGAATGATCCGCCACGGAGGAAGCGAGATACGAGAGGAGGTGGATAATGTTGGACCGAGAGGCGGGATCGCCGAACGGATCCATGCTCTTGAGATGAGGCCTGCTCAAGCAATCTAATCCATCAAGCAAAGTTAAGTGAGAGAGAGAGAGTTTCTCAAGAGGTGAGCCATGGTATTGTGGCAGAGGCCCTAGTAGAGGTAGCACTGAGAATCCAGCCGAGAGGAAACTAAATGCTGGATCAGCCCTCCCATGTAGGATATGGGAAGGAGACCGCTCCAATCTTAGTCAAATGGGTGAGGTCAAGTTATAGCTGTTGCATCCCCAACATCGGGTCTGATCCACTGAGAAATCTCCCACTAAGACATCCATGCATGTCTAGATAGGATGGAATGAAAGGGGCTGAAGATAAGATTTGGAGCACTTTTGAGAAGACCATTAGAGTGGTCTTTCGTTCCTTGTACTTATGGCCAGAACTCTTAAAACCCAATTTGACTGAGGAAATGTGATATGTATCCAGGCGATCTCTTTGCCAAAAGCATGCTCATCCTACACCCCAGACTGCCATTACTCTGCAAACTGCATACAAAGTGCTTTGTTTCCTTCAAATTTGGTTTCTAGTAGTAAAAAATTTATATTTGTATGTCTATAATATCTATCACGTAGTCCTCTAAATGAATATTGCATGGGTGCGGGAAGAGGCTTGAGGTCAGATGGTGAAATTGAACTATTCTAAGATTGGAGAATAATGTATAGATTAAGGCCATGGTATGCGCCTGTGGAGAACTTGCTTCCCTGAGGTCCTCACGATGATAAAATGACGGAAAAAAAAAAAAGGATGTCCTTAAGAGGAAGAATTCTTAAGTTTTCGAGATTAAGTTAGACAATTTGAATGGTTCATGACAAGCAATTGGGACAGCTCATGTGTAAATTCTCATATTATACTCTGTTATGGATCCTGGACTAGATGACCTTAAATATACGAAGGAAAGGATCTTGTGACACAGAGTTGAAGCATCAGGTAATGTTCGATGAGAAATTCATTGACGGGAAATTCCTGTTTACGGCCGTAAAACGGGGGAAGTAAACCGCCTTGAAATCTCCACAAATTCCTTGATATCCTTTGGGCAAGTTATTGTTCAGTGAACTTGTCAAGACATCAATCTTCCCTTGTATACGGAAAGTGTACTCATATATTTTCTCACTTGAATTTCCTCTCTCTTCAAAGTGGACTGTAAATTTTAATCACCTTGTAGGTTTTCCATATGAATTACAGTAAATCTACTTGGGAGTTTGAGAGATTGAGGCAAAGCTCATTGGTTAATGATGTGGTATCTGGACACCCAATTATCCCACTTGAAATGGATGGGTCACTGGCCTGCTGACCCAGGCGCACGAATTCCCTTCCTGGCGGACCAAAGGGGCCGGGCACGCCTTCCGCCCAGCCTCGCCAAAGAGGACTCCATCATACCTAATTGTTCAATACCAACAACCAACACCTCGGATACAATACGTAGGGAGTGGCACAATGTCTTAAGCAAAACATAACATTCAAACACACCTGACAAATACATAAATCCATTATACAATAGTCCAAAAAGGGGCAATATCCATAATTCCTCCCAAAAAAATAGTATTTCCCCAAAACATGTGAAGTCTCAATTTAAGGCTGCAACACCACTTGCTGCTCATTTCCCTGCATAGAAAACAAATGGAAGAAGGAAGCTAAAAGTCTGCGGAGTTCCCTAAAAAAAACATGCAAAGCCACCAACACCACGCAAAAAAACAATTCTAATTTTGTGGCTAATAATTTGAAATATAAACAGATAGAAAAGCAATTAACAATACAATGTAGGATACGTAGTCTCAGCTAAATTCCACGAACTGCCCACCATCCACTAACCGTAGTTGAGACACTGGCTTTCAACCTGCCACTGCATACCGTGTAGAACTGCACTTTTCTCCTTACCTCCAAACCCTACCTGCCCTCGCAGACGCTAAAAACATTTTTTCACTTCACCTTGATAGTGTACAATGCACTTTCACTTTGAAACACTTCACTTTATTTGAGTACTCCATTAGGACGAACTACACGCCAAGTCCGTAGTACATTTTCAATTCACTTCACTAGGTTGTTGCTCTTGGGAGACTCCGTTTAAAACCAAGTTCATATATATCATCGTCTGAAGTCAATTGCTTTAGACGTTTATAGTAACCCTGCCATGGTTTTCCTTTCTCCCCATCTAGGTCAGCCCTCGTTCGAAGCTGGATCGGGTTCACCATAGGTCTCGTAGATTTCAATTTTCCAAAACACATATGCAATCACTATAATACACCTAAAATACCTGCATAATCAATCATAGCAATACGTAACTGAACGTAGTGGCTTC